>NW_004624754.1:13557078-13578546 GCF_000247695.1 Heterocephalus glaber
TTTTAATCTTTGGCAGGTTGAAATCCAGTTTTTCCAACACCAGTTATTAAATAGGCTATCTTTCCTCCAATGAGGGTGGTTGGCTCCTTTGTCAAAGATGAGGTGGCTGAGCATGTCTGGAGTTGTTTGTAACAACTTTAAACATATTTATTTCATGCCCATCATTCATTCAACAAACAGCATGAAGCCCAAGTATTGGGCCAGGGCTATAGAAAACCGGGCACAGCCGTGCCCTGGAGGGGGTCACAGTCTTGCATGGAAATAGACACACAAACACTTAATCCTGGCATGAAAATCACTCAGTCAGAGACAGGGAAGACTGAATTCCACCCCAGTGCGTGGAGAGTTGCAGCACGGGCCCTCCAGGTGTGATGTTCTTCAGACCGTGGCAGCCTTTCGGGTTAGTGATGCTGGGATGGGAAATGGACTGAAAGAGATGGAGGGGAGAGAGGGAGGACAGGGAGGGGGATGTAAAAAGGTAAATTAAGGTGTGGTATACGCGCAGCAACCCCCATGCTGAGTACGATTGTTACAGACTGCGGACTAAATAAAAACAAAGACAGTGGGTTGAGCGCAGATCGGTTGTTCGTGCTGCCCGGCAGTGGTTCTGGAAGCTTGGGAATAAGCTGGGAGTAACACTGGCGTAAGAGCTGTGCACAGAGAAGGGGAGGCGGAGAGAGGAGGCAGGCAGCGAGGGGACTGGCAGGAGGTGGAGATGGCAGCTGCGGCCTTCTCCGTGCTGCCCGGGCAGGAGAGATGCAGGCACGCAGGCGCAAGTGTGAGCCTTGGCCATTTCCTCCCTGCTTGCGGGGCGGGGGGCGGCGACTGTGCATAGATCCTTTCTTCCTCTCCACACAGACACAGGCGCCTTCACTTGCAGGAAAGTTAGGACTGGAAAGTTGCTTTTTGGCAACGCTGGTGCTTTTGGCAAAGCGTCAACGTGTGCCAGACAGTGGATGAGAGGCCAAGAAAAATTTTCCAAGTTTTTAATTTTGCTAAGGTCTCTGCTTATGATTTATGAGCACAACTTCTAACCTTGAGCTCCTCTTATTCCTATATTATTTTCCTTTATGTGTTTGCATTAAGAAATCAGGACTCTTCTAAAAATAAGGTACAGGTATTTACATCTTTCATTTCCCACTAGCTCGTTTCCTCCCTCCCTGTTTTTCTTTAGCAAAATTGCCTGGAGGCTTGTGGGAGTTAGGCAGCAGCTGCACCTCCCCTGGTCCTGAAACTTCAGACATCATGGTCTTTCACGCCCTAAGGGAGCCCATAGCCACCCCAAGATGACTGTGCTTCCGGGAGGCTCACAGTGGGCTCTGATCTCGCTTTTCCTGTGTTCTTGGTTTGAAGGTCACCTAGAAAACTCTGCAACTATCCCTTCTTCCTGCATAACTGAGGGTCCAGCTCCTTTCGCTCCAATCCTGTGATTCAGGACTCTGGGGACAATAAGGCCGCTGGAAATGGAAAGAGGTTCACACTGCAGGAAGACAACTGTCTCCAAATCTAAGAAGCCTCCCAGCCTTGCCACTACCGGTGCCTTCCCCCGACCGACTCCTTCCTGACACTTCCTGGGGGTCCCTCCTCCTCCCTTAATCCTCCTCTCTGCTTTCTGGGAAGCACCCAGCTCCCTAGAGCCCATACTCTCAGATGGGCTGGGTGCAAAGCAACCCAAGAGCTCAGGAGAGATGCAGGAGCCCTGACTGAGCAGAATCAGCTTGCTGAGACGGAGGGTGCACGCTGCTGCTCTTGCCTCTCTTGCTGCTGTGCTTATCTTCCCTTTACACATGAGTCCCTCGGGAGTGAAGTCTCACAAAGACATGCACAAAGTGCCAAAGAAGCACAGGGAACATAGGCTTGGATGCAGGTCGTTGGGCTGTGGCCCTCTCTGGGTTCTGCCACCTCTCTGTTCCCTTCGTCACCATCTTGTCCATCAGTTCTGGTGCTCTGATTAACTAATTGCAACCAGAAATGGTTTACTCTATTTTAAAATTTTTGGGGGGTACCAGGTATCGAACTCTGGTCCTTGCGCATGCGTAGCAGGTGGCAAAACCACTGAGCTAAATCCCCGACCCTGTTGTTTACATTCTTAATGATGCCTTAAGCTGAACAAATCAACTTTGTGAGGCAGAAATTTAAAAGTATCCACTCAGAGAAATAGAACATAGGAGAGAGAGATGTGGGATAGCTTGGGGCTGGGAATATTTAGTTTTGAGGGTGGAAATCGGTAGAATATGTAATTGTATAGGAACTTCTGTCTTGGTCTTGGTTCATGGGAAAAAAGGATGGCCCATCCAAAGAAAGATGATGGCACATTTTACAGATGAAAGACATGAGGCCCAGCAGTTTTCTGGATGAGCAGTCTAAGATGTTTTGCCTAACAACATTTTTTGAGCTCTCTCAAGCTGATCTTTTAACTGAAGATCAGGTTTCAGCCCTTTATCAAGTAAGGTGATTTACGTACTTTCAGGGATCTGAGGTGTGATGGGCCTAGAAGAACCATAAACAAATCTAAGGAATACTAATATGGGTAACTCTGGGTAGCTTAGGAGGCTTCAGTACATAGGCACAATCCATTACACCCGTGGCCCCTGGTGATCAGCTCCTTCAGCCCTTCTCCCTTCCCCAGAAGTGGGCAGGGAAAATGAAGTTCCCTCCAAACCCATCGGTAGTTTCCCTGGCAACAATCCTGGAAAATCCAGGAGCCCCCAAGAGTCATCTCATTAGAACAAAATCTGCTCCTGTTACCCAAGAAAGCAATGTAGGACCTCTATGTTTCTAAGAAAATCACAAAGGTCTTTAGAGCTCTTTGTCAGGAATTGGGATAAAAGACTAAATATTAGGATAAAAGACCTTCCTAGCATCTCTGTCCATAAGGGTCTTAGTCATTCTGTCTCAAGAATTGGGATCTCTCTCTTGTTATATCTCATGCTCAGCAATGGAGCCACCCATGGACTGAATCCTCTGAAACCCTGAACCAAGCACCATTTCCTCTATTGAACTGAGAGTTCCAAGTATTGTGTCCAGCCACGGCAAAAGTTTCCCAATGCATCTGTTTTCATTATAGGTGTCTCCAGTATTACAGCTTGTACCTAGATGTCTCCCAAAAGCCTCATTCGATCATAGGTGGGACTTTTCAGAGATGGCTGGATCTAGGGTTTGTGATCCTACGATCAAGGATGTGATGCTGGGATTGATTCATGGTGTGATGCTAGGATTAAGGATGGGTACCCTGGATAAAATATAAAAGATAGAGCGAGGGCTGCTGTGGTTGTTGCTTGTCACCCACTGCTTTCTACTTCATTGCTTTGCTCCCTTCTGCCTGCCATGGACTGTTTCTCCTCTGTGACACCCCTCTACCCTGACACCCTGCCTTGGAGCCAGCCATCTATGAACTGAAACCTCTACAAACTGTGAGCCAAATAATCCTTTTCATCTTTAACTTGGGGTTTTGGGTATTTTGTCTCAGCAATGAGAAAAGTAACTAAGATATTCACCATAAAACTTTCTCCCCTATACTGTAGAAAGAGTTTAAAAATAAGCCTTCAAATGATTTTTTAAAGTTTGATATATACTTTTTTTTTCTCGTGATATATACTTTTGAAGGTATCAAAGTTGAAAATCACCCTAAGACCACTGTGGCATTTCATATAAAACACTATGAATAGTAATTGTTATGGGGAATAAAAGTGAAAAAGATTTGATCAGAAGGGAGAATTCTCTCTCAAGAAAACAATCCTTTCCCCTCAGATCAGATGATCAGTGCACTGTGCCAAAGGACTAGTCATCCAAAACAGCTAAAGATTCTTGAAGGGGGAGGCAGGGTGTATATGTAGGGTGGTAAACTGGAGAGCTGACAATTACATTGCTTAAACTCTCCTTGCTTAAATGATTCTGGATCCAGTTTTTTTCTTGCTAATGAAATAGTTTCTCTGTCCATTTGTCAGAGTTTTTAAATGTAGCCCTGACATTCAGCCCTGAAGAAGTGGAGCTTGTTCAGGGGAGCACCCAGATGGAGCACCTGTTACCCAGGGGCCTTCTCCCACAGCTAGCAGCCCAAAGCCCATTGGTGTGAGCTAGTGCCCTGTGTGTGGTTGATAGGAGAGCTGAGGAAACACAGGACTTGGGTTCAAATCCTGTCTCCTCCAATGGCTAGGTGTGCAGACACAGAGAAGGTGCAGAAATCTCTTTTAGCTCAGTTGACCCATCTGTAAGATGGGAGTAAAGATGCTGCAGAAGTTTGTTGTGTGGGTCAGATGAAGTTGCAGACACAACTGGCTTCTACAGCACGCAGTAAATGACAAATGTGTTGCGATTAGTCCCACTTCAAATTGGAGCATCCCAAACCTCTACTATCTCTCATGAAAAATTGAGTCGAATTCTTTCACTTGGAAATGGCAAAAGGAGAAAATTCTTAAATTTCTTAAAAGCAAGGACCGTGGTGTCAAGACAAAGGGAACTAAAAGGCTCTGCAAAACAAAGTGAAGTCTTTCCTCCCCAGATATGAAGGTTTTCTAGGAGGTTTTATCAGCACTGACTCCACATCCTGGGCTGTGGGAAAGGAAGCCAGGAGAATGAACTGCATAGAGGTGAGGGGGAGCTTCCAGGAGATGGCTGTCTATTGACATGAGCCTTTCTTTACTTCCTTCATGCTGCTTCTACCTTCTTTGCATCTCATTCAACACTTATGATTCAGTCACCCAACAAATCTGTATCGCATAACCTGTGCCAGGCTCCAGGTGAGGCATTCATCACAGAGTGTCAGAATGTGAACATATTTGGGCCAGCATGGTGGTGCACACCTACAATCCCAGCACGCTGGAGGCTGAGGCAGGAAGACTGCTGTGAGTTCAAGGGCAGCCTGGGCTACAAAGTGAGACTCTGTCTCAAAAACAGACAAACCAACCAAAAATATAAACATATTCCCTACATCACAGCCGGGACCTGAAGGCAGGACTTACCTGTAGTCACCACTGGATGGCCACACCACCTAGAATTGAATGGAACTAAATAACAAAAGTGAAATATTAAGATGAGCGTTGATGAAACATTTTGACTATTTGAGAGCCCATGCAGAGAAAATGGAGCAAGCAGAGTCACCCAGTAGGAAGATGAGGGCCTGCTGTAGGACACTCAGGAGTTTGAGTTCTCTCAGCTCAGAGTGGTGGACCAGGAGGAGGAGGAGGAGGAGGAAGAGGAAAAGGAGGAGGGGAGGTTGGGGCCATACTGTGCAGAGCTTTGAACACCAAACTGAAAATTTTATACATGATTTTTCAGTCAGTGGGGATCCACAAAGGGCCCTTAAACAGATGTGGGATGCAATTAAAGCTGCAAGTTAGAAAGCTGATTTGGCCAGGCTTTCTAAGCCTATTAGGGGAGAAGGACTAGAGGCAGCAGCTTAGTTATGAAGCCAAGAATGCAGCTAAGCCAAACAGTGAAAAGCTTCAACTGAATTGTTAGTAGAAAGAAATGCAGAGATGTGGAAGGATTCAAGGGGCTTTATTAAAATACAGATCTTAGCATCAAAGGATAAGTCAGTGGTATGAGAAGCCAAGAAAGAAAGGAAGAAAGAAAGAGAGAGAGAGAGAGAGAGAAATAAAGAGTCAGAGATGGTTCTGGGTGCTAGACCTAGGGAAGGAGCTGCTAAAAACAAAAACAAAAACAAACAAACAAACAAAGAGAAGGTTGTGCTGGCAGAAGGAGCTGTGGTTTATGCAGGAAGGAAGCAGAGGATGCTTTTGGAAATGTGGAGTCTAAGGACCACATCTCCACTGAGGGAGAGGCCTGGAGCAAACCTATGGAAATGAAAGTGAATCTGCAGTGAAGAACAGAGCAGAAGGCAGCAGTGAGAAAAAACCAGAATAAATCCAGTGTGGAAACTGTGATGAAAAGTGGATTTACAGAGAAAAAGGCAGAGAGAGAGAGAGCGAGAGAGAGAGAGAGCTGATGGAAGGATGCCAGGGGGTAGGTATATGTTTAGATAGAAAGAAATTGAAACAAAGAATGAGGCAGAATCAGAGAGTCAGGAAATGAGACACAGTAAGGTAAAGTCTCAGCCTGGAAGCCAATGGAGGACGTCGCACTCCCGGGAAGGAAGGTGGATTCAGTACCGAGTGAGCTGTCATGTTTTCTCCCCAAGGTGTGTAGTGTGGGCCACCGTCTTCATGCTAAATTACCCTTTGTGCAGTACACTTTCATGTGTGTCACCTCATCCCCCTGGTTCTCATGGAAGCTTCTGGAAGCACACCTTGCCTGTATGCTGCCTACAGCCCTGCTTGTTCCCATGGCAATGGTGATAGAGAGATGGAAGAAGATCAGAGAGAGCACTGAGGGAAGTGGAGAAACCAGTGACCCCAATGGATCCCCGCTGGAGAGCAACACCATGGCCCTCCACACTTCCCAGTGCTTCTCCGTGTCTGCTTCCGCCCCCTCCCAACCATGCCTTCTCCCATCATCTTTCCCATCTTCCTTCCTTCCTTCCTAACCAGGGATAAACATCCCACACGAGATAGAGTCTCGGGGGTAGAAAGGATAACAAAAGATAACAGAGTCCCCATTCATAATTTTGCATATAAGGAACCTTAAAATACCAAACAGACAGAAGGGCAGGGACTTGTCCACAGAGACACAGCTGGTTAATGGCACAGCCCAGGCCAGCAGCTGGGAGTCCTGTCTGTCACATGTCTCAGGACCACAGACTGCATCATTTCTGATGAAGCAACTTTTCCTAAATTCATATGTGTTTGAAGAAATTTCCAACTTTCCAGCCCAATGTTTCTTCTCAAATCAGAGTAGTTTATAAAAGATCACTGTCCTAAAAGGGATTCCAGAAGGGGTGGTGATTTATTGGCCACATCCTAAGGGACAAGGCCTGTGCTGAGAGTCTCTCTCTCTCATGGATTCCCACATCACCACTGGAAGCTAGCCTTCAACTGCCCATCAAGTGAAGGAACCCAAAAAGATGAAGCTCCCTGCACCTACCTACCCACTTAATAAAGTGTACGTTGGGGATGTGATCCAATCCCGGGTGGCTCCCAAACCTGCTGTCTGTTACACTACTAAACCTTTTGTCTTTTATCAGAGGCGGGAAGTGGTGAAGAGGAAGATCTATTTTCTCATGGACTCTTCTATTAATGGAGAAAGCCAAGGGCAAAATGAAGAACTACAGGCATGGATCCCTAAGCATACGGGCCACGGGCAACCCCAGGCCCTCCTTTGGTCTGTTACCTCTTCAAAAAAGGGAATCATGTATCCACCTCATTGTTTGGGGTAGTGAGGCCACGGTATCAGACCTTTTGGTAGGGACTTGCTGTCTTATCTTTCAAATGCCCTTTCTTACCACGGAAGGAAGAAGAAAGCCTCTGGCTAAATGCCTGCTTTGCAATTCCATCCCATTTGATCATATCCTGGGTGCTGCCTTCCTGGTCACCACAGGGACCTGATCAGAATTCTGCCCAGCCCCTCACCTGGCAATCTGTTGCTGATTGGCTGATGCTCCTTCTCAGGCCATGACATAGCAGGTTCCTAAGTGAGTTCCTTTAAGGAAACAGAGCTGTGGACAAATTATTTACTCCATGCCTGGGACATTGCATTTCAATAATATTCAAGATTAGACCTGATTGTTTGTATAGCCCAACTGAGGATGTTTGAGTTCAGGCTCAGAGAAAGAAGAGGTGCATCAGACATGTTAACTATTTCGCTGTTTGTTCAACTTACCAAGATTGCTTCATGCAACAAATATTTGCTGAGCTAGGACACAGGAAGATGATTAAGACAAAGGCTCTGCCTTCAAAGTGCTCACAGTCTGGCCAAGGACACAGAGAGGTCAGAGAACTACAATACGCGTCATACCTGCCGTCCCTGAGCCAGGCGGAGGAAAAGTAGAGAAAGGAGCAACTATTTGCCCACAGGGATAAAGTGATGCGAAGACATCAGCAGAAGCTTTACAGATGAAGTGCACTTGAGTTCGCTTTTACAGGTTGGATTCATAGGAGTTCAACAAGAAGAGGAAAGAAAAGGAAAAGAGCCCGTAACAAAGGCTTGGAGATATGGCAGGGGTGTGATAGTCAAGAAACACAATGTGGTGACGAGATTAGTGCATTGGATCCGGGGTGAGGATTTGTAGGGTTGGAAGGCAGTGAGGATGGAAATTAAAGGAGAGAGGAAAGGGAAGCTCCCTGTACTCTCTTTGTGCATAATTACTCAGCCTTGCTGCGAAGAGGAGGTTGAATCCTAAAGAGTGAGCGGAAATACAAGTGGTTTTTTTATGGCTTTGAGCTTCAGATTTGCTGAGCTTTTGACAAGGGAAGGATGTGATCAGATCTGGGTTCTGGAAAGCTCAGTTTTCTTAACATGTGGAGGAAAGATTTGTTGCAGGACCGAGAGGTCCGGGCGAAGCGGAAGGCAGGAGGCCAATCATGAGGTTTGCATGATCTTCTAGGCCAGAAATCTAGACTAGAGTGGAAGGGAGTTGCAGAGCAGCAGGCGACACAACTGACAGGGACTGAAGAAAGTTAGACTTGATGGAGATCCAATTAGCAGGTCTTGGTGACACGAGTTATTGTGGAAGGAGCGGCTTCCCTGAAGGTACGCATGACAGTTCTGCCCAGCCAGAACTTTGCTCACAGCTCAGTGACTGGCAGCACTGGAGGCTGGGGAATGTTTGCTTCTATCCCAGACAGCTGCCAGATCAGTAGAAAGTAAGTGCGTGTATCGTGGGGGGCAAGGGCAGTGTCTATCACCCATATCTGTAGATAGCTGCACTATTTGTTTTCCAGTACTGGGATTGATCCCAGGACTTTTGCACTGAGCCACATTCGTATATGCATAAATTTTGAGACAGCTAAATTGCCCAGATGGGACTGAACTATCGATCTTCCTGCCTCAGCCTCCAAAGTGCTAGCATGCACCAGTCTGCCTGGCTTAGCTTCACTATTTTAATCATTTTTACCCTTCTCCTGAGAGAGGACTGTGAGGTTTTGTTGTTGTTGTTGTTGTTTGCTTGTTTGTTTTTTGAGACAGGATCTCACTATATAGTTCATAATCCAGGCTGGCCTCAAACTCATGGTGATCCTCCTGCCTAAGCCTCCTAAGTACTGGGATTACAGGCATTTGCCACTATGCCTGGTAGGGAGAACTGTGAGTTCTGTAAAGGCAAGATTCTCTCTCTCTCTCTCTCTCTCTCTCTCTCTCTCTCTCTCTCTCCAAGATCTTGCTATGTAGTTGAGGCTTGCCTTGAACTTGCAGTGATCCTCCTGCCTCAGCCTCCAGAATGCTGGGATTATAATTGTGTACCACCAGCCCAGCTCAAGATCGGCTCTCATTGCATCTGCAGTCTCGGCAGGGCCAGGCACCTGGTAGTCACATAAATACACAGTATTCATGGAAAGGAAAGCCTTGCCATTTGGTAGACAGGTTGCATGCTCTTCTCTTGGAGCTTGGCTCCAAACTACTCTTGCTCCTTGCATGGTCACACTCATTATTCCTTTGTAGGCCACATGGTTGTCTCTGCTCAGAGTATGAACAATGCAGTGTCCTTATGGAAGCATGTACAGGGGTCTCCCCTCATCTGTGGTTTCAGTCACCATACTTGGCAGAAAACACCATGCCTCAGTGGCCCCAGGCCATCCCAACTATCAACTGTCGGTGGAAGGTCAGCTGCCAGGAACACTATGTCACAGACCTCGTATCACCAGATTGCCTCCTCTCATCAGATGCAAAGAAGGGTCATCTCGTGTCATCCCAAGAAAAAGAAGTGTGAAGACAGTGCAATAAGACTTTTGAGAGAGAAGCATATATATAATTTTTTACTACGTATCTTTTGATAATTTTTTTTCTATCAGTTATTATTGCTACTCTCTTACTAGGTCTGATTCTAACACAAACAGAGGAAGAAACTTAGTATCCACACCTGGCACCTTATCTGTGGAGGAAGAAACATTGTATCCACAGGCCTCAAACCCTATGTACGTACAGGAAGAACCACAGTATCCATGGCTCCGCACCTTATATGTATGGAGGAAGAAACAAAGTGTCCTCGGCTGAGTACCCTATGTGTGCAGGAAGAAACAGTACAAGGCTGGCTACTCTCCACGTTTCAGCCGATCCTTATCTTATTAACAGATGTTGGCAAGTACAGATGAAATTAACCCTCATACTGCTCTTTAGCTTCTTCCAAAGTATGCAGAGCAAAGAGCCAAAGGACAAGATGCTAACTAACAGTTGTCATCCCTGTCTTAGTAGATTCCTTCTGGGTCACTGCTGTTGGGTCTTGAAACAGGTAACTGAAAAATTATGTTTATTTTGAAGTCAGAGAAGTCAGAGGAAGCGTCGGAGGCCCCGGGACTCAGCGGGTCTGACTCCTTTGCAGCCAAGTGAAACAGAAGCCACCGAGGCGTAAGGAACCAGGCTGGTGCTCTGGCCAGGGCTGGGCTTGGCGTCCACGCGTGCTCCTAGAGGGGCAGCGCGCGGGACTCTGCGGTCGCGCGTGTCACAGTGTCACAAGCACGGATCCCACTACAGAGTCCGCGGGGTCCTGGGGGCCAGGGGGCCCGGACTGCAGTTCCCAGCTCGCTCGCCGGGTGGCGCCCTGCCTCTGCGCCCCGCCCCGGTGACATCACAAAGCCGGTCCCGCCCCGCCCCTCCCGGTGACGTCACAAAGCCCCCGCCCCCCGCGTGGTCCCGGCCGCGCTGCCGGCAGCGCCGCGATGGGCAGCGAGGTCCGCGCGCCCCGCCAAGCGCCCCGGGTCCCTGCGCGCGCGGCGCTGCTGCAGGGCGCGGGCCGGGCGGCGCTCCCGCGGGGCCGGAGCTGAGCCCGCGTCCCGTCCCCGGCCCCGGCCCCGGCCCATGGGGGGCCGCAGGTAGCGCCGCGTGCTCGGCTGGGCCGCAGCCGCGATGGCCGCGCGCCGCCTGCTGCTGGTGAGGCTCGGCGGGCCGGAGCGGGGTGGAGGTGGGGACTAGGGTGGGGACCGCGGACGGGCCCGGGTATGGAGGTGGGGACCGGGATGGAGGACCGGGCCGGGGACTGGTGGGAGCGGCGCTCCCGAGGTCCAGATCTGCTCTCGGGCGTCTCTGGGGTCCGTGGTGGAGGCGGGGGGCGGCCTGGCGCTGGACGGGGCCAGGTTGGGGCTTTCCTGACTCGGCCTCCCTCCGCCCAGACCCCCGCCCAGGCTGGCCTTGGTGCGGCTGCGGCGTCACGCGGGGCCACCGCATTGGGGACGCAGGGACGCGGGGACCCACGGTGCGGCCTCGAGGCTGCGCGCACCGAGCCGGCGCGGGTCCATCAGCCCGGCCGCGGCTCCCCTCTTCCCACATCCCCACGGTCCCCTGTCTCCTGTGTCGAGGCGACGGATGAATCTGATGGAGAAAAATTAGAGCCGACCGTGGAGCCACGCCGGCCTCCGCGCCTGCCCCGGACCCTGCAGGAGCACGGAGCTTGTCGCTGAAGCGCACGAACAAGGAGAGCGCTGTGTCCCGCGGGAGGTGGGGCGCCGCGCTGGCTCCTGAGACCCGCGGGCCGGCGCCGCAGTTGCCAGGGCCCTGGAGTCACCCTACAGACACTCGGTGCCGGACAGGGTGTGTGTCCCGAGGGACGGGGCGCCGGGAAAGTTTGCTCTTGGTGGCATTGATGGTGAGGCCAGCCCCAGGGTCCCTCGGGGAGCTTCCTGCCGTTTGTAGTGACAACCGAGCCGGGTTTGTATCCTGGAAGCAAGTGGATGCCTAGGGGGACAGGGGCTGGTAATGCAGCGGGGGCCACCGGAGGGGTCGCCCTCGGGTCCCCTCCTCTGCCCCAGGCGTTGGCCAGCTGTATCAATACCTGGAGTATAACCTCATAGATACCCTCATGGGTGAAAGCTTACACCCTGCAGTGTGTGTGTGTGTGTGTGTGTGTGTGTGTGTGTGTGTGTTTTCCTTTGGGTTTTTTGAGACAGGCCCTTTCTATGTAGCCCAAGCTGTCCTTGAACTCATTGTGATCCTCCTGCCTCAACCTCCCCAGTGCTGGGGTTAGAGGTGTGTGCCACCTGGACTGGCTATATTTTGTGTTTTACCTTTTAACCTGAGATAGGAGTTTAAGGGATTCTCTTCATGTAATCAAAGGGTGGGGTTCTAACTAATCAATAAAATGTCCAGCTCCTTTTCTTAAATCATCAAACTCAGTTTACCCAAAACTTTTACACTGGATTTGCAGTTGCAGACCTGACATTGTGAGTCTGGCTGTTACCAAAAAAAAATATATATATATATATATTATACATAATCTGAAAGCGACAACAGGATTCCTTGTTCTTCTGCTAATTATAATGAAAATGGAATGGAATCCTGAAGGAGTGGAGAGGGTTCCAGGGTGAAGGGCAATTGGGAGCTATGTTAGCCCTCAGCCAGCATGGGAATAATTGACTTGTGTTTTTGCTTTTAAGGCAGGGTCTCGCTATGTAGTCCAGGCTGACTTCAAACTCACTGCAATCCTCCTGTCTCAGCCTCCCAAGTGCTGGTATTACAGGCATGCTCCACCATGCCCAGCAAGAATCCACTTGTCTTTCCCACCTCCACTCTGCCCTCCCCGTCTTCAGGGTAGATTTTGTTAAGGTGTAAAATAGTGATCTCAGCACAGTGCCCTAAGCAGTGTTTATTTGGGGTTTCTCGGCCATTCCAGCATGACCAACCCCAGGCCCTGGAGTTTAGCTAAAAGCAGGATGCGCAGAACAGAGCTAGGGGTTTAGTGAGGGTAGTGATTGGGCTCAAATACTCCAGTCAGATTTTTAAAAAACAGTAAAGCTGAGGATGTAGAGTGCTAGAGTGCTTGCCTGGCACAAAACCACTAACTGCCTGATTTATTATCTGTATTGTAGAGATACTATTTAAGTATCCATCTTCCTTCAGATATCTCCCTTTTTATGTGGTAGACTTCGTAATTGTCATCAGTTTCACGATACTTTTTTGATGTGACAGGCTAACTGCAAGAAATGCAGCTTCCTATTAGGCTTTGAAAATAACAGATGCACCCAATGTAATGTCTAAAGTGATCCATGTGGCAATTGTGTATGTCCAGCCAGAGAGCAGCCCCTGTTGTGTTATACACAGCATCTCATTTCCCGCCAACACCTCTGCCAGTCACATGACACTTCCATTGCACAGGTGAGAAAACAGCCTCCCAGGACCTTTGGCTCTTCCTAGGTCACTTGGCTGGCTGGTGATGGCCCTGGATGGATACTTGTCACCTCATCGTCCCCTCACCCTCGTGCCACCCTCGATGCTCATAACTTGGTTTACTGGCTAATGTGACAAAGGAGAAGGGTGATGGGAAAGTTGAGATGGCTGTGTGGTTTGTTGTGGACCTAAATGAGGGTTCCTGGGAGCATTTGAAGGAAGTCTTCTTGCTGCTTGCATTTCTGTTTCTGCTGAGTTGAGGCATCTGTGATGTTCGAGGCTGAAACCCAGACCGAAAGGCATGTGTTCTAGGCCAGAATTCTGGAGACAGGGAAACGAGACCTTTGGGTCGGTACCAGTTTGAGGACAGCCCTTGAAGGGCTTGCCTGGTGTGACAGTGGCCACTGCCTGCTCCTGCTCAGGAAGGATGCACGCGATGAAAGCGACAGCGGGCAAACTGTCCCAGCACATGTGGCACTCACGGGCTTCCCACATGCACTACGTGGGCTCTGTCCGATTTCACTCTGTGAAAGAAATGGCAGTTGGTGGGTCCATGCCTGTCTAGTCTTGGGGTTTCTCAAAGTTAACATACATCTCATTGCGAGGAATCCTTCTTCTGCTGATTTGGTTTGCTTGTGCAGCTTATTTATACTAGAGACTTACTTGTTTTGGCCTGGACCTGAACAGATTCAGACACACACCTTTCGGGTGAAATGCCGGTCTTCTCTGCATTCTGACTGCGTGACTCATGGCTGGGTCAGAAACCGTTCGCTGCATATGGGTTCGGGGCCAATGTGTGATATTCTGGGCCAGAAAGTATGGCCCCTTCCAAGCTTTCAACCTAACAGCCAAAGAAGCCCTTGCATACCACTCTGAGGCCCGTACCTACATCCACAGATTCCCCAGGAATCAGGGAACCAACAGCCCTCTTGGCAGGTCCCACGGAGCAGATCAATGGCACCCCGTGTGGTAAGATCCAAACCCTAAGTTACCTCTGGGCTCCCACTGCCCGGGACAGGGCCCTGCTCACGCAAGGCTGCTCAGCACACGTGTCTCTGTCACAACATGAACAAGAAGTCGCTTCCTCACCACTGGCTGCTTTTTCCCTTGACCAAGGACTATAGGGAGCTAGATGAGTGGAGTTCTGGGACCCTTGACATTCTAAGGCTGTAGAATTAAAGTCTATAGAAAGGAGAAAATCTTTTGGATACAGTATCAGCTCCAATTTCAACTTCTATTTGAACTCACCACCAAGTCCTGACTTGGCTCAGGAATTCAGCCCCTCGCAGGCCCACCCCTCACCTGCCTAGATACCAGGTCAAGTGCTTAGATAAGGGAAGGGTCAGAAAGTGGCCCCAAGGGCAAGGCCCAGTCTCAGCGAAAGGGACAAAGACCAGGACATGTTGCTTTCTAAGCAAACACAGCTGGACAGGCTGTCATAGCACAGGCTCCTGTCTGGAAATCTTAACCCCTGTAAAGCAGCAGTTTCCTAAACTTCAGGCCCCATGTCCTTCGCAATTATGACTCCCTTTCTGTCCTGACTGTCCCCCTCCTATGTGCACGGTCACAGCCAACTCTCTGAGGGTGCGGGGTGCCCCTGCCTGCACTGAGACCTGAGGCCCTCTTCTGCACTTGACTCCATCCTCGGCTGAGAAGCGAGGCCTTTGGAGGGGCCATGGCCAGTTGTACATGGGTTTTGGGCTTGCTCTGCCAGCCCTATATCAAGCATGTAGCGTGTGATACACACAAGTAAAGTTTGCTGATTCTTTCCTTTTGGTGATGGGAAGTGGTCAGACACACCATCAGGCCATTTGAGGCCAGGATGAATCAAGGGGCTCCTGGTGTACACAGCTGTGTGTGTTTCCAGTCAGCACTGACACCCTGCAGGCCTTCTGTGGTGAGACCAGCCGGTCCTTGTTAGCTAATACTGGCACATTTGGGTGCGTCTCCTCTGTGATGGGGAGCAGGTCGTCTGGGAGGCTTGGGAGTGTGTCCTGTGGTCATATGGAGCAGACTTAGTCTAGACCTTTAGGTGCAGACCTGTCCATTGCACAGAATGACAGCCAAGTGAGCGTGGTCCCTAAAGTCGAAGCCCCGGTTAGCACAGCCAGAGCCGGGACATTGCTGCTGTGGCAGGAGCAGCTGCCCAGCTTGGTTCTGTAGGAGGAGGAACTGGATCATGAATAAATACCCTGGTCTTACCTAGTGTTTGTATTTGTCAGACACCTGAAGATCAACACCCTAATCGGTGTGTGTGCTGCCACAGGACTTTCCCACCATTTTTGATACCAGAGCTCGAGCAGAGGTCCTCACCCGGAGCAGCCCGGTGATGCCCAGGCTGGGCTCCAGCGATAAGTTAGGCAGAGCGGCAGTGGGTGCTGCTCTCGGTGATGCTCAATGCTCGAGGCCCGCTCTGAGAAGGTTTCCCTGTATGAGCCTGGCTTGGGAGCTGACAGATGTTTGCAGGGGTGAGGACCTGTGTGTCGAGGGCCTGGGCAGGATGTGGGAGGTTGTCAGGGTGCTGCTGTCTGATGTGGGTGCATCTTCTCTGCAGGGTATTTGCAAACTGCGCCTAAGAATGTTCTCAATTAAAACAAAAAGAAAAGGAGAGGGGCTCAGTAACCCAAGCCATAGCAAGGCTTGTTAGCCAATATTTATGATTTTCTGTTTGCTCCTCTGCCACCAGCACCGTTTGGTGGCTGTGTTGCTCGGCACCATTTGGAAATCAGTTTTGGGAGAAGGAGGCCGAGCCTGAGCGATGGAGGAGAGGGGAGAGGGGTGAGTCTGTGAGGAGACGCAGCCATGGTGTCAGCAGGGCGTCAGCCGGTGCTGACCACGAAGAGGGGCTGCTCTTCGGCATTGTGAAGCTGCCCCTCACTTACGGAGTGCTTGGTGTGTTCAGCACTGGCCACGGAGCATCACAGTAAATCTTACACACGCTGAAGGCAGCAGCACTTGTCCCATTTTACAGATAAGAGAGTGTCATGTCCTTGGAAGTGCTGGAGAGAGGATTCAGGTCTAGGTCAGAGTGGCTTCAACACCACTCTTCTAGGGGACGGGTCACTTTCATTTACCAGAAGTTTGTTTCCTGTAAAGGGGAAGATTTACCCAGGAGCTGAGCCTGCTCTTTTCATCTGGTGAACGGTTCTACCTCCCAGCTGTGCCCAAGTGACTGTGACAGTGACCTGTGTGTGGGCTGAGGGGGAGGGCGTGGGGTCCTGGTGAGCCTTCTACCCTGGAGATGTAAATCTATCCCCGAACTGAAATGGTATAAATAGGGAATGGATGCTTTGCCGTCCTGCAATTTGGGTGAAGTTGATAAATATTTGCTTAGTGAGTAATAGTACAACCTGGTTCTACTTAGCTATGTAGTTTCACTCACTTATCCCCAGAACGAGGGGACCTTTAGGGTGTTCCAGGGCACCAGCCCGATGATTTGTGTAGGATAAGTGCGTGGATGTGCGCCATCAGTTGTCACTGTTTTCTGTGTTCACTTTTCATTTGGAGTCTCTTAGAAACTACCCAGACTCCTTGATTTGAGTGGTCCCATGGACATTGATGTGTGTAGCTTGTCACATGCACGTTAGAACCCACTCCAGTGAGCATCTGAGTGTCTCCTTGTAGAGGATGGCGACCCAGGAGACAAGAGGACGGCAAAGGGTGAGAAGAAACTGTTTAATCTTTAGTCCTAGAAAAGAGGTTGGAATTCTGGTCTCTCAAAGACCCTTTGGGACAAGATCGTTATTTTATTTCCTCCTCATTGTCACCAGTGTTACTTCCCCCAAATTAGGAGAGGCTGGAGGGTTGGAAAGGAGGAAGGGATTCAAGGCAATTGGTGGTGGGTTTCCAGAATAGTTTAAAGAGTTATTTCCCATTCTTACTCCTGCTTTATATCTAGAAGCCCTAGGCTCTTCTTTCCTCTTGAATTTAAATCTCACTTCTCTAGAATGGACAAAGTCTGTGTGTGTTTCCCATCATTTCTGGTAATGCCTTTCCATTTCAAGCTTCTTAAAGACAGTGAGAAATGTCTTTAAGGAAGATCACAGTGAGCATAAATGATCGTTGGATGTATTCTAGAAGAATCTCATTCTCTCTAGACAAGTTAGAGGGCAGCTGTAGTCTGAACATCACCTCAATCCTTAAGAAAACATTTGAATCTTAAGCAAGTTGGCAACTAGAAGAACCAAGAGAATAGAGGAATGTCTTTCTGTATCTTCCCAACTCCCTTCTCTTCCTTGACAGTATTTGTGGAGCACTGAGACTCGTGTGTTCATACTTGAAGGGCAACCTCTTTTCCACAACCAATGATTAAACTACTTGCTCTCTCTGTTTGCCCTTGAAGTTCTGCTTTCCTTCGGGTAGGGATTTTCTGTTCTGTTACAGAGGCATGCTTGTATTTTTCATGCATGTAATAAGATTTACAGGGCATCTGTCGAACACCATGCACGCTGGACTCTGGGCCTAGGATGGCAAAGGCTCTCATGGCCTCTCCCTCTTGGAGTCTGTAGAAGGTGGGATGTTTGTAATCCAGCCATGCAGAGAGCAGGAGGAAGTGCAGCTGGGAAAGGGGCAGCATGTGGAGTGGCCCGAGGTAGGAAGGACCCCCGACTTGCTGGGCTTTCTGGGAGTGGCAGGAGGGTGGGGTGGTGCTGGGTCGGGCAGGGGACCTGGGCCTTTGAAGCTATGAGGGCGCCACATGTACAGTGAGAGTGACAGTGTGGTCTGGATTCAGCCTTCTTTAACAGTCCTTGTCTGTGCTAGCTCCTCCTGAGCTACGCCTCAGCCCTCAACGTTTATTTATTTATTTTTGGTACCGGGGATCGAACTTGGGTCCTTGTGCTTGCACAGCAGGCGGCGATGAAACCACTGAGCTAAATCCCCAGCCCAACCCTCAACTTTTAAAAGAAGGGTCACTGGCAGCTCTGGATGAGAGACGGTTGCAGGGTGCACTGGCTGCAGGAGGCCAGCGAGAGTCTTTGACAGGGGCAGGATGGAGATGACGGCCTGCAGCGAGGGCAGCACGGGTGGGGACAGCCAGCCAGACTGGAGAGAGTGGACTGATGTGGGCAGATGGGGCTCTGTCTGTGGGCTTGGGGGGCTCACCCTGTTCCCGCCCCGTGGCTGCTGTTGCCAACTGGGCCCCTGGATGCCCGGTTGCAGGCAGCAGCGCTAACCAGGTCCTGTTTCTGTGAACCCAAGGCTCTTGTTCCCCCTGAGTGGTTCCCCAAGGCGTAGTCCTCGAAGTGGGCCGCCAGGTCGGAGGAAACGAATGAGCAGCTTTATGGCTTTTGCTGTACATTGCCAGGTTGTCTCTAGGAAGACATTAATTTAGAGTCCACTGGCCACCTGTAAATGTGCTTTCTGTGCCACGAGCCTGCCAGCCCGAGTCCCTCGTGTTGGCTCATTTGTGCCCTTTCAGTACGGATACCCAAGGGCCTTCGGTTGTATAGGTTTGTATTTCCTAGATGCTGAGAGGTCAGACTTTATCCACGATGATCACCTTAGTAATTACTCCTGTGGTCCTTGTCTCAACTACTGAGTAGAGGTTGTGTTAACTTCATTTGCATTAAGTCTATGACTTTTCAGTTGTTAGCTTTCTAATTAGCTGGGTGTAGCAAATGCTTTTACCTTCTCCTTTTAGTAGTTACTTAGTAGCCTGAAAATTTAAGTTTATATTATAAGGCCCCTTTCATTTACTTGTGTCTGAGAATGCTTTCTTGTTACTATTGTTAAAGAAATTGATCTCTTAACCGATGAGATAAATATTCTGATATCTTTGGATCTTTTGATTTTATCTCTTTTGGAGTGGGGGGTTACTGGGGATTGAACTCAGGGCCTTCCCACTGAGCTATACCCTCAGACTCCCCTTTGTGTTTTCTTTCTTTTTAAACTAAATTGAATTTTATTTATTTATTTTTTCTGGTACCAGATATCAAACTCAGGATCTTGAGCTTGCAAGGCAGGCATGGCACCACTGAGCTACACATCTCCGGCCCTTTTTCTTTCTTTTTATTTTTGCTTAAATTCTTTTATTGGCACATTTTAGGTATACAGTATGTTTACATTTATCATTGGATACTTGTACCTGTACATAATGTATCTTGGTTCTTTTTTCCCCATTCCCTGCACTCCCTTCACCCCCTCCTCCCTTCCCTATTTACAAACACTTTGTTTCCATTTTTTCCTTTTCTCATAATTTTTCCATTCCCCTATCCCTCCCACTTTCCCTACCCCTTTGGACCTTTTCTTCCTATTTCAAATTATTAATTATTCATTTTAATCATTTTAATCCTTATTTACACTTTCAGTTTCTTACACCAGAGAAACGATTCGGTATTTACACATGTGTGTCCTATTTATTTCACTGAAGACTATTGCCTCAATATGCATCCATTTAGCTATAAATGTCTCTAGTTTCTCATTCTTTATGGCTGAGTAGTACTCCATTTTATAAAAAAACACATTTTCTTTATCCAGTTTCCAGTTGATGGGCACTTGGGCTGTTTCCAAACTATTACAAACTGTGCCACTATAAACATGGGTACACATATATCGCTGTGGTATGATTCTTTCTGTTTTGGGGGGAATATACCCAGCAAGGAAATAGCGGGGTCAAATGGGACCTCTAGCCCTAGTTCTTTGAGGTATCTCCATGCTGACTTCCATAGTGGTTGCACCAGACTACATTCCCATCAACAATGGAGAAGGGTTCCTTTCTCTCCATACCCCCGCCAGCATTTGTTATTGGTTGATTTCATGATGGCAGCCATTCTCTCTGGGTTGAGGTGGAATCTCAGTGTTGTTTTCATCTGCATCTCTCGAATGACCACTGATGTTGAACATTTTTTCATATGTTTATTTGCTGCTTTTCCTTCTTTGTCTGAGAAATGTCTGTTCATTTCAGATGCCCATTTTTGAATTGGGTCTTTAAATTTGGGGGTTCTGATCTTTTTCAGTTCTTTATATATTCTAGATAGTAGTTCTTTGTCTGAGGTACAGCTGCTAAAGTTTTTTTCCCACACTGTAGGTTGTCTCTTAGCTCTGTTTGTGGTTTCTCTTGCAATGCAGAAGATTGTTTTTCTTTTCGGGGGGTACCAGGGATCGAGCTCAGGACCTTGTGCTTGCAGGCAGGCGGCGGAACCACTGAGCTAAATCCCCAGCCTGCAGAAGTTTTTTAATAAGATGAGATCCCATTTGTTGATTCTTTGTGCTAGTTCCTGTTCTACTGAGGTTTTGTTCATAACGTCTTTTCCTCTGCCAATGTCTTCAAGAGTTCTATGTAATTTATCTTCCAGCAAGTTTTGTGTTTCTGTTTTAATATTTAGATCTTTAATCCACTTTGATCTTATTTTAGTTCATGGTGATAGATATGGGTCTAGTTTTAATCTTTGGTATGTTGAAATCCAGTTTTTCCAACACCATTTATTAAAATAGGCTATCTTTCCTCCAGTGAGGGTGTTTGGCTTCTTTGTCAAAGATGAGGTGGCTAAGTATGTTTGGAGTTGTTTCTGCATCTTCTAATCTATTCCACTGATCCTCAGGTCTGTTTCTTTGCCAGTACCATGCTGTTTTTATCTCAGTAGCTTTGTAGTATAGTTTCAAGTTGGAGATTGTGATACCCCCTTCCCTGTCTCTTTTGCCTAGAATTGATTTTGCTATTCTAGGTCTCTACTGATTCCAAATGAATTTTTGGATTGTTTTCTCTAGTTCTGTGAAATATATTGTTGGACTTTCAATTGGCATTGCATTAAATCTATATAACAGTTTTGGAAGTGTGATCATTTTCACTATATTGGTTCCTCCTACCCAGGAACAAGGGATGTCTTTCCATTTTCTTATATCCTCTTTGATCTCTTTTTTCAGAGTGCTGTAGTTTTTTGTGTAGAGGTCTTTTGCTTCCTTTGTTAGATTGATTCCTAGACATTTCAGTTTTTTGGATGCTATTGTAAAAGGAATTGTTTCCCTAATTTCTCTCTTAGTGAGTCTGTTATTTGTGTACAAGAAGGCTATTTTTTTATTATTTATATATTAATTGGTACATTTTAGGTATAAAATACTTTTACATTTATCATTGGGTGCTTGTACCTGTACATGATGTATCTTAGTTCTTATTTTTCACCCATTACCTATGCGCCCTTCACTCCCACAACCCTTCCCTATTTACATAGACTTTTCTTCCAGGTTTTTTCTTTCTCATAATTTTTCCTTTCCCTTCTTCCCTTTCCCCTTCCCCTCCTGCCACCCCTACCTCTTTGGACCTTTTCCTATTTCAAATTATCAATTGTTTGCTTTAATCATTTTTCATCCTTATTTACACTTTCA
>NW_004624754.1:13582734-13602356 GCF_000247695.1 Heterocephalus glaber
TTGTAGGTGATTTGTTTCTTTTCTCTAACTGCTTGTAGGATTTTGTTTTTCTGTTGAGTTTCTGGGATCTTGACTATTATATGTCAAGGTGTAGATTTTCTTTGATCATGGCTAGTTGGGAGTTCTATATGCCTCATGTATCTGTATGTCCAATTCTCTACCTCTATTTGGGAAGTTTTCTACTATTACTTCTGTGAAGTTTTTTTTATGTCTATTGTACTTTCTTGTGCTTTTTTGTGGAGTCCTATCAGTCTTATGTTATTCTTCTTTGCATCATCTAGCAGCTGCTGGATTGATTTCTTATGGTTTCTTACTATTTTAAAAAAAATCTCTGTTTTCATGGTCACTAACTGCAATCCTGTCTTCTATATCTGATATTCTATCTTCACATTCCCTTAATCTTCTGTGAATATTTTCAGTGGAGTTTTTAATCTCCTGGATATCTGTTTGAATCTGTTTCATGGATTCCATTTCTTTCTTATGTTGGGATATTATGGTTTCCACTTCTTTCTTATGCTGGGCATTCATGGCTTCCAGCATGTTTCTGAGCTCATCTAGTTTTTTTTTTTAATCTGTTTCTGTTCTAGAGCCTCTAATCATGTTTTTCACTCTGCTCACCATCTCTGTAGTTATCTGGGAAATTATTTCTGTTTTGAATTTTTCTAGAGCTTCATTCATCTGTATTGTTACTTCCTGTGCTATCAGTTCAGGGTATCCAGATGGTTGATTATCAGACTTTTCCACCTCATTTCCCCCAAAATTTGCCTTTGGTGTGGTGGAAGTCTGAGTTTGTGCCTTGCTTAAATGTCTTTTCATTTTTGTGTTTGGTACTGTCCTTGGTTTAACTTCTGGGTTGATACTTTGAAATTGCTTATTGTAAGTATCTTTGTTGTTTGTATTTAGAACCCTTGTGGGATGACAGCTTTTCAGAGGTGTCTTCCAGATATAGCTGGTCTTTAGGTTTGGAGTCTCTAATGAGTCAGAGGCTATCTCATTTTCATTATACCAGGAAGGCAATCACAATACCTTAGCCCAAATGATACAATCAGCAACACCATAGCATCAAGCACAGCTTTAAAAAATGACAATTTATGGTAGTTATTAATCTATCACCTTTAACTGTGAATTAAATCAAAATCGAGGACCAGCCCAACATATGTTTATGGTGAATAAACTCCTCAATATAGCAACTTTATACCCTTCGGGATGGGGAGTTAGAAGGAGTTGGGGAGGGAGGAATAGATAGGTAGAAGAAGGATAGAGGAGGCTTAGCAGTGAGGTCTGAGGACACAGGAAAATCATGCAAACTCTAAGAAATTGTTTAAGACAAGAGGAAAAGACAGAATGAAAGAACAAAGATGAAAACAGAACAAACTAAAAGCAGTAGGAGGCTAGAAACTGTATTTACTTTCCTTTAAAACTAATGACAATTGAGAGAAGGAAAAAGAGAAGAAAAGAAAAATAAAGAAGAAATCTGAATTAGCACCAGAACAGGAATGAAAAGGGAGATGAAAAGCAATGTGGGACAGTGAGAGAACAAGTGAGAGAGAGAGAGAGAGAAAGAAAAGAAAAAAGATAGAAAAAAAGATGAGAAAAATAAAAATTTGAAAAGAGTAGAAAAAATAAAAATTAAAAATAAGATTTAAAAAATTTTGCAAATAACAAAAAAATAAAAATGAAGGGCCTCCTTCAGGGTATGTCTCTGCTGTCACAATAGACAATGTGGGCAGCAGTGTGCAGATATAAGTCAATGAGTCTCAGCAAGCCAGTCGCAGACCTGTGAGATTCAGGCAGATTTCTGGCTGCAAGTCCCAAGTTGAGCTCCCTGTCCTCCTGCGGGGTTGAACTCTGCAAGGTTCTACTGCAGGTTCCAGCTGCCCTTCCCTTGAAGAAAGTCCAGGTTCCGATGGGAGGTGATGATCCCTCCAACTTACCAAGCACGGTGGTCTGGTGTGCCTTTATTGCAGAGATTCTCTTCACTTTTCCAGTGGGCTTCAGCTTTCATCAAGGAGCCTGAGAGAGGCCCTCTCTCTGTTGTTCACTTCTGCTCCTAACTTCTGGAGCTCAGGACAAGGGCCTTTATGACCCCCTGTGCCTCTGTAGTGTGGAACCAGGTACCAGCACAGCCAGGAGGCCGGGGGGTGGTGGTGGTGGGGCTGTGGCTAAGCTGGTTGCTGTGGGTGGGGCACAGGGATGGAGTGGGGGCTCCACACCACCGAGGTCCTCACCGTCTGCTGGCTGGTCGCTGTGGGCGGTTTGCAGGAACAGAGCCTCTTTCTTGCTTTTTTTTTTCTTTTGGTACCGGGGATTGAACTTGGAACCTTGCACTTGCAAGGCAGGCAATGAAACTACTGAGCTAAATCCCCAGCCCCCTCTTTCTTTTTTGAAATAAAGGTCTCAAGAATTTGCTAAGTTGCCCAGGCTGGGCTTGAACTTTTGATGCTCCTGGTCATAATTTTATCTTTTACCTGTTGGGTTTGTTGACCCTCCTGGGCTTCAGAGTAACACTGTGAGGGTTCCCTCCATGGTCTGCCTGTCTATCTTAGAGAATGTCTGGGCAGACATACCTGGGAGGTGCCAGGCTGCTCTCCTTCCCAGTGTCAGGTAGCTCTTGCACAGGGTCTTCTGGGGCCAAAATAGGCTTGGTGGTGATTGTGCCTGCCCAAGAGGTGATCATAAGAGGGCCCACATCCTAAGCTATAGTCCAGGCCTTGGTAAACTTTATCTGGGAAGTGCAGGTAGGAAGTATTTGAGCTCTGTGGGACACACGGGCTCTGCAGTGATTCCCTGGTTCTGTCTCTGTGGCCAGAACAGGTCTAAGTAGTGTCCTGAAGACCGGTGTGGCTGTGTTCCATGAGTGCTCTGTGTCCATTGAACTTTGAATTTACTGTAATTTTTGCACATCAATAAATGCCATTTCTTTGATTTGTAATAACTATTCAAAATGTAAAAACCATTCCTAGCTTGTAGGCTACACAAAGCAGGAAAGTTGAGAGTTTGCCTGCTCTTTTTTGTTTGTTTTTTTCTTTTTTGACATGGGTCTCATTATGTAGTTCAGGCTGGCCTCGAACTCACAGCAATCTTCCTGCCTCAGTATCCTGAGTGCTAGGATTGTAGGTGTGTGCCACTGCACACGGCTTGCTTGTTTTTCCTTTACATAAAATCATTAACACCTTAGGGGATGAGACTCTGACTTGGATTCTGCTCCAGCTATCTGAAATATACTCATTAATAGTAATCCCTTTCTAGCTTGTGTTTACTCATTTGTGAATCTGGAGGTTTTGATACACTTCTCAGGAACTGGTTATTTGCATCTTAACTGGAATAAAGCTAAAATATAGTTAAATAATAGGTAGTAGAAGGGATGATTAAAACAGCATTCATGGAGCATCTATTGGGTGTCAGGCAAGTTAGCCCTGCTTTGCCTTTATTAACAGTAATTGTCCGAGCAGTCTTTGAAGAGGTCTTACTGTTACCCCATTACACCAGTGAGGAAGTAGAGGGCAGATAGAAAAATCCCAAATCCCAAAGTGTTTGTCCTGCTCTCATCCGGACACTGGTTTCTCCAGCCATGCCCACTGGTATCCTCTAGCTATGCCCACTGGTATCCTCCAGGTCAGCTGTGACACTGTCTCCCTGGGGAGGGCATCGGCCTGGGTGGAGGGCTGCGCCCACAGGACTGGCCCCCTCAGATGCCAGCAGCAAGCCCAGGCTGTCCCTTGGGCTCCCAGGGCCCCCTCTTTGGGTTCCATTAATTTGCTGTCATGGGCTCACCATCTCGGAGAGACCTTAACTTGCTTATTAATCAGGGATGTGGAGGAGCAATCAGCTGGAAGAGACACACAGGGTGGGCATTCAGGGGGAGTGGTGCCAGCCCCAGCCACGGGCACCCTCAGGCACCCTGAGCTCTCTGAACTCCCCTCACCCTTCCTTTGGAATCGGTGACTTCCTTCCTCAGGCACAGTTGATGGCCTGGTAGGTGTTGATGGTAAACTCAACCTTCAGCTCCTTTCTTCCCTGCAGAGGTTGGGGTGGGGCTGCAGGTCCCAGTGCTGTCACGATGCCTGGAACCTTCTGGTGACCGCTCCCCATCCTGAAGCTTCCAAGGGGCCCAGAGCCACCAGTCATCGCGTTACCTGCAAAAACCACTCTCATCACTCTGGAGAGGGCAAGGATTTTGGAGCTGTGTGCAGTTGTTTTTGCCTGGGTTTGTGTGAAATCCTTAGGGACACAGAGTAGCGTCACCATCCTGTCTCACTGTCCTGTGGGTAGCACAGCGATGGAGTGAGTGGATGCAGCTGTGGCCTCGTGTGGGTGGAGGAAGGAGCTGGGGTGGAGGCTTTGGCCAGCAGTCTGTGCTGGGTGCCCGCACTTCTGCATTGCAGGTGTGGGGGAACAGCATCCAGGTGAGCCCTGGCCTGATCATTTCCTTTCCTGGCATCCCCTGAGGTGCAGTCAGCTCACACCGGCCTTGGTATTCCCTGTATGCACCAGCTTTAAAAACAGCCTTTGCTTTTACCCTAGAAACGGGATTTTTCTAAATCACAGAGGCCACAGGAAATGTGAGAGCTGGCAAATTTATGTAATGTGGCTGGGAATCGCTCTGCTGGGGATTTGTGGCAGTATCATCCTTGAAGGGCTCCTTTCGGTGCCTTCTTTTTCAAGTCAGGGATTCCAGGCAGTCAGTGTCTTGATCTTATAAACTTCACATGATGTTCAAGATAAAATGGTCAAAAATTCTGAGAGTGTCCAGATCTGCCTGGTTTTTGCCTTTTGGTCATCTGTTCTCATGTTTTAGAGTCATTATCCAGGAATAACTTGTTGCCTTATAATCTCCAGAGTAACTGTACTTTGTCTTAAAAATACAAGCTTCAAGCCAGACATGGTGACATGTGCCTGTAATTCCAGCACTCTGGGAGGCTGAGACAGGAGGATTGCAAGTTTAAGCCCAGCCTGAGTCACTTATGACTTAGCAAGTAAGACTATACCTCAAAACTTAAAAATAAATAAAAATAAAAGCATTGGGGATATAGTTCAGTGCAAAGGTCCTGGTTCCGTGCCCAGTACCACCAAGCTAAACCAAAACAAAACACCTAGCTTTATGCAGCATTGAAAAGAATTCTATGCCACACCCCTCAGGCTTGTCCATTATGAATAGCCAAAGTTTATGGCTGCCCTGAGTTTGCGTGTAATTAGAATTCAGTGGGAATAAGAATAAGTATTTTGTAATCATAAACTCCAAGGAATTTTCTGTTTGAAGGGTGAGGTCCAAGAGTAAGACTTGTTAAACACAAAGCAGCAGCTTCTGACACGACAGTGTCCACACATCCGGTGCTCTTGTCTTCCGTGGACCGTCTCCGTGTCCCGAGTAGAGACAGAGCACAGGTGTGACGCGTGTGAGCACTGCGATCCTGGGACCCTTTGCAGTGACTCATTGGAGCTGCTGCATCCCTCTTTTGAAATCTGTGTCACTATGATTTTTAATTATCCAATAAATACAGTGTCCCCACATCCTGTGCAGCTGGGTGGTACACTGATATTCACCTCATTCATCCTTAACTCTTGGTGAGCTAAGTGACCTGAGTAAATCAGATTCTCCTGACAACTGAAGTTTAAACCAGAAAGGATTATAGATTACTCGGGAGAAAAATCTCACTATATAGCTTATAGTTCCAAGCACCACATTAGTGCAATCTTTTCTTAAATACGAGAATGGTTCAACCCTTCACGACATTAGCTTTGCATCCTACATGCTGTGCAGAAGAGGAGCAGGTTAGGGTTCTGTTAAGGCAGAATCACATCCTCGGGTCTTTGCTCTTACACCCAAGGGTGCCAGAGGCTTCACTGCCTGAGCTGCATGTCTACCCTGAAGACTTCTGGGTTTTCTCGTGCTTGCTTTTGTACATACACATGCTTGTCTTGGAAGCTCTTCCATCACCACCCATTAATTTTGTGCTTTTAATTATTTATGTTCTGCAAAATCATTTGCTCTGCAAACCCTTGCCAGGTGGACTGTGAATCGGGTCCTTCAGGGAATCAGTGTACACAATCCACCTAATCCATGTCCTCACGGAGCTTGTGGTCCAGAGGGGAAAGATACCATCAGCAGAAAGATGTACTAGGAGAAATCATGGTGGTCACAGAGGGAAAAGAGAAAAGGGAGCCAGTGAGAGCTGTTCCCAGTTGGAGAGGGGAGGTTGGCGTGGCACCCAGAGGAAGCCGTCTGTTAATGGTTCTGCATTTCATCCAGAGTCATGCAGGAAATGACTGCAAGTTTAAGCTGGTGATGAAAGAACCAGATTTGGTGGTAGGTCTGGCGGATGTGCAGAAATAAGACAGAGGTCAGCACTGCAGCTCAGAGGTCAGAGGCCCCTGGGAGCGCCTGGTCTCTGGATTGTTGATGCTTCTCCCTTCTCAATGCAAGTGTTGGCAGACTTCTGCAAAAGGCCAGACAATAAACCTTTGGAGACCATGGGCCATACATTATACAGTTTGTGTGGCAACTACCCAGCTCTTCTATCGTAGCACAAAAGTGGCCACAAGCAAGACCACCGCGGAGGTATGGATTGATTGCATTTGCTGGCCCTGCCTGGCTGTTCTCACACTCTTCACTACTGAGGGACAGAGGAAATGCAGTCTGTGTGGCTGTCTCTGGCCTGGAGCTGCTTGTATCCATTATGGGAATATAAGTATACACACTTATGGGCCATCAGCAAACATTATAAGACAGTGTATAATTACACACCAACAGGGTGTGCAGAAACAGGAAGTGTGGTGAAGAGTGCGCTCATCTTTTTGGCATCTGGGTGTCTTTAACTCCATCCTCTGAATATTGTGATTATTTAAGTCAAAGTCCACCTTCTTTGGAGCCCATAAGTTTCCCTAGGTACCCAGGTCCTCTGTGGCTACCCTTGAGGCGTCTTGGGGCAGAACCAGAACTTTTAGTTCCTGCTCTGAGCTTCCTGTGGGTCAGACTTCTGCTCTCCCTACCTCCCCCACTTCTTCCCTGGAGTTAATTTCTGCTTCTCCATCCTGAAAATCATTTCAAAACATGTCTGTAGCCAGGTGTGTTTACACACACCTATAATTCCACCTACTCAAGAGGCTGAGGCAAGAGGATCACACGTTTGAGAACAGCCTTAGCAGCTTACTGATAGCCCCCATGCAGGACTCTTCTCCGTGCTTTCAGTTCCAAGCAGGTGCTTAGAACGGGAGTTATTTTTGTCTGTCCATTGGTAGAACCTGGCGAAGGCCTCGGTGGTCCCCAGGACTCGGTCTTCACCCTGGGCCAGGGCTGGCACACACAGGATGTCTTTGTCAGTGTTTGTCCATGAACTTGTAGTGTCAGTTGTTCCACAGCTGTCATTTCTGATGTCAGCCCGGGCATCCATCCATATTGTTAGTTACATTAAGGAACTGGGCTTGTCCTCAGTGTGAGGTAATTGAAGGTCCCCTTCAGCCTCTTAGGACTAAAAAGCATGGGGAGGGGGAACTGGCTCCATGCTGCTGTGAGGTCTGGACATCAGGGGTTTGGAAGTGCGCAGCCTGGGGGCAAGGACACCAGCCCCAGCTCTGCACTGAGCCAGCCGGGTGGGGTGGGGTATGTCTGATGGCCCAGCCTCTGCAGGCGGGGAGGGACTTAGGTCCCAGAGCACTCTGTACACTGCTGTAGGCTTCCATCATGCAGAATCTGAAGCTCCCTAAGGCTGCTTCCTCATGGACTCTGAGAAATACACAGCGCGACCACTGTCGTGACCTCCTGGGTGCCATCTTCAGTTTTGGGGAGACCGTGTCTCATCTTGTCCTTGGCAGTTCATCTGCCATACTCAGAACAGAGTAGCTGGGGCTGATTTTGCAAAAACAAGGAGCAAAAAAAGGAAAGATGGAGCCAGAGTGAACGAGAAGACATCTCAGAGTTTATTATGGTGGGCCAGGGGCTCTTTCCCTTTGGGCTCCATGGTGAGGTTAACCTTCAGTGTCCTTAACAAGAAAGTTAACCCCACTGTCTTTCAATTTTTTGGTCTTCCATTAAAAAAAGTGAATCTGTTATAAGCTAAAAACTAGTTATTGATGTTTTATCAAGCAAGTTCTGAGCCAGGGTAAAAGACACAAAGGAAAAACGTTTTGGTTCTGATAGTTAAATTTTGTGCTGGGGATTAAATTTTAATCTTGGGTTAAATGTCAAGGTGCTCAGAAGACAGAAACTTTGCTCAGTGGTTCTGCCGCCTTGCCTTGCAAGTGCAAGGTCCCAAGTTCAATCCCCAGTACCTCCCCCCAAAAAACCAAACAAACAAAAGACAGGAACTTTGATCACTCTGGAAAAATCCTTGCTTTGTTCTCTTAGCTACTGGTTCAGCTACGCATTTAGAGGGAATTTGCCTTGCCAGGCAGCAGGTAGGCTGAAGCAACTGTTATTCTCTTAGAAACTTTCTCTGTTCCACAGAAGACAGACAGCACTGTTGGAACCTCAGTCTTCACTGCTGCGGAAAGCTTTCTTTGATATTCATACTTTTCCCTTTCTCAGAAGGACCTCAGGATTTAGTATGGCAAATGTAATTGCTCTCCCCCAAGTTTTCCTGCTAGAAGCCAGTGGAAAGTCCTGCTCTGCTGGGTGGAATTTCTGTTGTGTGAATGACATTGAAGGGTCTGGTGAGTCCTCCGTGTGGGCCCAGCTTGTGCCTGGCCTCCTCGGGCTGCAGGCCCTGGCTTCAGAAGCTGCGTGCACAGTGTGACCCTAAAAGCATCAGCTCTGTTGTTTAAAGCACATGCCAAGAGCCTGCCTCTGTTTGGGGTTTTTTTTAAAAAAAGGAAAGACAGAAAGAGAAAAATGGAGCTTGGCACTTAGCTTCATATAGGAGAAAGCTTTGAGAAAGAATCAGGCTGTGTCTGTCAGTTGACCCCAGGCAGGCAGTGTAGGGCAATGCATGTGGCAGCTTGGACGTGTGCCTCCCCATCTCACTTGCTTTGGAAGTGTAATGTTTGTGTGGGGAAATGGAAGACAACTACTCAGCAAGTTGTTTCCTGTTTTCTGCATGACTTCTACACAGCGTCTTTCTTGTGTGTGTGTGTGTGTGTGTTGCTGGGGATTGAACCCAGGACCTCGCACACACTGGGCAAGCACTGTACCAGGAACCTCACCCTCAGTTCTCTAGAGCAGATTGAATACCACCTTCAAAGTGCTTCCACATCCAAATTCTTGGTTGGCTGTAGAACCAGTTTGAGAAGTGTTGTAGGCTCCGTCTTACAGATGCAGAACAGGCAGCTGAGACCAAGGTCAAAGCTGGGCCCCAGCTGCCCAGAGGGGCCACACACAGGAAGGTGGAATCCCAGTCTCCATCTGTTTCTGCTGTGGCCACCCCAGGCCTGTGTGATGGCTCCGGCCCCGGCCTTTAGGCTGATGGTGGTGGTATTGGCCTGGCCCGTTCATTCTCCTCCTCTGCATCTGTGTGACAAGTTGTTTCTGTCTCTCACCATGTCTTTCAGCTCGGGTTCCTTTGCACCACCTGGGCTCAGCCGGCACAGAAGGCAGCAGGCCATGTCGGCACGTACCACCACGTGGACCGTGCCACGGGCCAGGTTCTGACATGCGACAAGTGCCCAGCAGGGACCTACGTCTCGGAGCACTGTACCAACACGAGCCTGCGTGTGTGCAGCAGCTGCCCAGCCGGGACCTTCACCAGGCATGAGAACGGCATCGAGAAGTGCCATGACTGTAGCCAGCCGTGCCCGGGGCTGATGGTTGAGAAACTGCCATGCTCTGCCTTGACAGACAGGGAGTGCACCTGCCCACCCGGCATGTTCCAGTCCAATGCCACCTGTGCCCCGCACACCGTGTGTCCTGTGGGGTGGGGGGTGCGGAAGAAGGGGACCGAGAACGAGGACGTAAGGTGCAAGCAGTGTGCGCGGGGCACCTTCTCCGATGTGCCTTCCAGCGTGCTGAAATGCAAGGCCTACACGGACTGCCTGAGCCACAGCCTGGTGGTGGTCCTGCCGGGCACCAAGGAGGCGGACAACACCTGTGGCCCCCGCCTGTCCCTCTCTAGCACCATCCCGCCCTCCCCTGACACTGCCATCTCTTCACACTTCAATCCCATGGAGTCCCAGGAAGTCTCTTTCTCCAGCTATGTCCCTGAAGGTAACTGAGCTCATGAATCCTTATTTGAGAAAGTCTCGGAGCCCAGTGGAGATGCCAAGAGTGACCTTGGACCAAGAATGTCCTCTTCATTTTGTGTACTCCAAAGTCAGCCCTTGGAGAAGAGGCCTTTGTTTCATGGCTAATTAAATCTGGCTTCTTTGGGTGTATTAGAAACATTTAGAGTCAGAAGTTTTCTATTAGGAAAGATGAAATATTTAAAAATGAGGCCACATCAAGTGAGAAAGTCAGAACTGAGAGAATAAGGACAATGTATAACCTTATGGGTCACTTAAGCTCTTCAGGTCTTGGTTCAAACTGACCAAGTAAGCGAGCGAGTGAGTTCAATGTTTAAGGTTTCTTCCAGATTAAGTTTTCCAACATGGGGCCAAGTCTGGGTGGACCCAGCTGGAAGGAAAGAAGTAGAGCGAAGGGGAGGAAATGCCCCTGCATTTGGAAGAAAGGGAGTGTGCTGAGTCTAGGTTGGGGCAAAGAATGGGAAGGAGAGTTAGAAGCATCAGGAAACAAGTGAATTTGTATCTGACCAAAGGTGACCAGCGTTAACAAGCATTCACCTCTGGAAAAGAACAACCTGATGTTTTTCCAGTCACCTTGACTTCATACCCTTTATGAAGTATCCCAGTTTTCCTGAGATTCCATTTGAACCTTGGGAAAAATGTAAAATTTAGTCTATTTTCAAATCCTTGTTGACTGTGATTTTCCCGAGATGGTGACAAATGTGGGTTGTGTTTCCCGCCTCCTGTGTGTGCAGTGATGTTGGCCTTCATGATAACCCCAGTGTGGGCTGAGCTTGCTCATGCCCACCATCTTGAAATGAAGAAACAGGCTCACAGTGCTCAAAGGGCCACTCCCAATTTCCTCAGGGGCTGACACAGGCCAGGTTCTTCCCTGAGGCCTGGACGTTCCCATTTCTCCTTTCCTTAATGAAGATATCTTATAGAAGCTTCTCTGAAAGAAGCCCACCAAGATGCCAACCCCAGTCTTGCTTAACCTGTTGGAAACAGCTGTTGAGAAAGTCCTGCCTTACTTTATTCTCTGAGCTGCTCCACCCAACCTTTCTCTTGTCAGATTTGGGTTTGTGTCTGAGCTCTTTTCTTCATCTTGGTTGTATGCTCCGTTTCACCTCTTCATTGTGAAATGGTTTGAAGGTGAGAGAGGGAGGAGAAGGAGCAAAGGAATTACATTTAAACTATTTCTCAGAATAATCGGCACTGAGAAGAGTTGACTAGCATGCTCTGTCCACTCGATGTGTGAAGAACAGGAGAAATTACAGGAAACCCAGGAGTAGGGCCCCACAGATGGCTTGCTTTCGGTACAGGAAAGTCAGTTTAGTGTTCAGATTTTACCTTTCGCTGAAGGAGCTGCAGGAGCCTTGATGGAAATGTACAATTCATTGTGCCCTGCAGGTTGGTCATTCCTTCTTTGATTATTAGGCCTCGTTTGGAGCTGACCAGGGAGAGAATGGCACATGTAGATCCCCAAATATGGAAAAGCTCTTCCCCTCCCCTTCCTCTTTTTTCTAGGCACGAACACAACAGAACCCAACTCTTCCGCCTCTGTTAGACCAAAGGTACCGAGTGGCATCCAGGAAGGGACAGTCCCCAACAACACGAGCTCGGTGAGGGGGAACAAAGACAAAAGCATGAACAAGACCCTCCCGAGCCTCCAGGTGATCAGCCACCAGCAGGCACCCCCACACAGACACATCCTGAAGCTGCTGCCGTCCATGGAGGCCACTGGCGGCGAGAGGTCCAGCACGCCCGCCAAGGGTGCCAAGCGGGGCCACCCGAGGCAGAGCCCACACAGACACTTCGACATCAATGAGCACCTGCCCTGGATGATCGTGCTCTTCCTGCTGCTGGTGCTGGTGGTCATTGTGGTGTGCAGCGTTCGAAAGAGCTCCCGGACGCTGAAGAAGGGGCCCCGGCAGGACCCCAGCACCATCGTGGAGAAGGCAGGGCTGAAGAAGTCCTTGCCCCCGGCCCAGAACCGGGAGAAGTGGATCTACTACTGCAACGGCCACGGTGAGTGTCTCCCCCTTCTCGCTCGCTCACCACTCCCCTCTCCCCCAGTCCTGCTTTCTGAGGAGTGCGGCATGTGCAGTGTACGAATCTCTGGGACGCGTGCTGCCTGGTCTGCTTGAGTGGTGGGAATGTTTCTGGCCATCTCAGTAGAATTAACGCATCCAGGGCCTGTAGCCTCTCCTTCCATTTCTCCCAGCATCTGTAAGGCAGAGAAGGTTGCACAACCGGAGACCTGAGAGTTACCCACAGGGACTCTGCCAGACCTGTCATTTAACAAACACAGAAACTGCGATCGGAGAGGAGCTGGTTGTCCAGTGGGGCTGGACCCCTCCCTGCTGACCTTGTGACCCTTTCTTTCCTCACACCACTGGGCTGCTGGGGAAAGAGGGTGAAGCCTAGCTTGTTGTCACTTGGCCTTATTGCGAGTTTTGAGTGTGCTCTTCTGTTCCTGTTGCTTTCCTCCTGTGTTTGTCTCACTTAAATGTTGAGGGTCCCCTTTCCCCAGGAAGCATGGGGGCTCTTGCGGGTGATGGACACCAAAGGAACAAAGTGCTGGTCACCATCGGGGTTTGGGCCCTATTCCCCTTTCCTGACAGTCAGTGTGCTTTGGTACAGGCTGGAATATTTTGGTCTTTCCTCTTTTGAGGGCAAAAATGGCTTCTAGAACTTGTCCCAGAGCTAAGTTTGACCGGAAGCCCACAGTTTTTGCACCGTGGCAGGAGCTTCCTTTTCTTTACATTTTAAATGGAAGTCCAGCCCAACTCAGACAAGGTTGTTCCAGTGTCACTTTCCACTTAGAGGTGAAGGAGAAAATGAAAGTGGGTATCTATCTACTTGGCCTCTTCTGGTGAGTCTTACAATGCTTATATCACTTGGCCTAGCCACTCTGTTTTTGTGAATCTGACATAAAGGTATAAACCGAAATACTGTAGAAAGAAGATACCAATACAAAGTTCTTAAACTTTTAACTCAGCATTACGTTAACTAAACATTGGAAATAACCACAGGACCAGTTTCAGAAAGATAACTAGTGGAGTATTATGTTAAACACTGCATGAAGTGTCTTTTCCCTTGTGTCATAGGAAAATATTTACATCATGTAAATAAGGAAACCAAGCTAAATAAGCTACTTAGTTTCTATAACATAATATCAGTTCTCCAAACACTACAGAATAAAGACTGAAAGAAAATACACCAAAAAGACAAATTTTTTCAATGTGGTTGGATTTTTGTGTAGATTTCTTTTTTATTATTTTTCTGTAATTTCCCTAAATTTTCTATAATAAGCATGTGCTACTTTTATAGTAAAAAATGTAGAGAAAAGTGAAAGCACAAATGTACCACGCATGTTGCTTTTCTTGAGGGTGGATGTGGACGTCAAAGCCACGGGATGATCAGTCGGAGGTGAGCGTCCTACCTGGTCCAGAGCCAGGACGGATGGCAGGAGACAGCTCCTGCCTGGATCCTGGCTGGAAAAAGCATTAGTCCTTTCCTCGCTCTTTTTAATTAAAAACAAACAAAGATGTTTTGTTTGCACATTGCACATACCTTCCAAACTTATAAAAAGATGTTGAATTGTGCAGAGAATACCTGCACACCTGTGCCCAGATTGACCTGTACACACACTGTACTCTTTCCCTGAAACCATATCTATATTCTATATAATAAAATACATATGCAGAATAGCTCCTTATGTGACACATGATGTATATATATATAGAGAGAGAGAGAGAGAGAGAGAGAGAGAGATACACAGAGTAATTTTTCCAAATAATTTCATGCTCTTATCCTTCAATACTTCAGTATATATTTCCTGGCAATAAAGTAGTCTCTTGAAAAAACAGATTTTCATATTTATGAGAAACATAATTTTCAACCTGAATACATGTAGGGCGTGCACAATGCTTGGCTGCCCGCATTTTATCCATGTTGTGGGTTCACCCTGTAAGGCCTGGATGGAAAGCACACATTTCCGCGAGTGCAGGATCCAGTCTCAGACCTGATGGTGCCTTAACTTGTCCTGCGAGAAGCTCACCCAGATGCTCGTTTTGCTCTGGATTTAACTAGTGAGCCTCCTGGTAGATTATGTAAACTTGGACCTGTGCTCTCACTGTTTCTTCTCTTTTCTTTTAGTAGTGGCATTTATACATTAGGTGACCATCAGCTATATATTTTTTTTTTTGGTACCGGGGATCGAACTCGGGTCCTTGTGCTTGTGCAGCAGGCGGCGAAAACACTAAGCCAAATCCCCAGCCCTATCAGCTATATTTTAAAACTCTAGCAGTGTTGTTTTCAAAATTTGTGAGCACACAGCAAGTATAGATGTAAAAGCTGGTCCGGCACCAGAGAGCAATTTAATGCCATGACCTTAGATGTTCTTATGGCTGTCATCACCTTCTGAACCAGGGTGTCCTTAATTCAGGGTCCTTGGCTGGGCATGGTGGCACATGCCTGTATTCCTAATTCTCGGGAGGCTGAGGCAGGAGGATCCCTGTGAGTTCAAGGCCAACCTGGGCTCCATAGTAAGTTCAAGGCCAGGCTGAACTACATGGCAAGACCCTATCTCAAAAAAAAGAAAAAAGAAAGAAAGAAAGGACAGGGCCCTATTTGGTAAAGGTATGGTGCTGCCAAACCCAGCGAGACCCAGCCATCCCCGCCGTACACAGCACTGCTGCCTGGCGCCCATTCAGGTGTCACTATGTCATCCAGTGGTTCAGCCTCTGTGCCAGGTTTTGATTCAGGGTGTTCATCCTGAAGGTGTTTTTCTAAGCAAGCCTTTTTCTTTCCAATTGCTAGTCTCAAAGCTCCCACAGGTAAGATCCTGTGACAAGGAGAAGTTGTGTTTGGTGCGAGCCGTGCCAGGTGCACCGACGAGACCTGGGGACAGTGTGTGCTGATCTGATGGCGCTGTCTTGGCAGCGGTTGTCCTGGATGAGGGGAGCGCTTCCTGCTTCTCGTCCGGTTCACACCCAGCTGTTCTTGAGGTCAGGTGGGGACAGCGTCGCCAAGCCCGGGCTGTTCTCTCTGAGGTCCTGCAAGACCTCCCCGGCCCTACCCCTCCCGCGGGACGTGTGCTCCTGATTGCCACCCGAGAGCAACAACCTGGACCTCTCCCTCCCTGAGCTCCCCCTGCTCTCTGTCTGCCATGGCTCACAGTTTCTAAAGCTGAAGTGCGCAGAACTGCAGTCCTGCTTCCCCATCATGCTAGCGTTGGAAACCAAGATGAGGCTTTCCTCCCGTGGCAGGGATGGAGAAGCAGGCCCGTGGCCTCCTCCCGAGGAGCAGCAAGTCTGTGTTTGGAAGTTTGGGACCCAGCTGTGGTTTCTGGCCATCTATCTATTTCAGCAACAGGACTCGCAAGTCACGTCACAATTTTTGTATACAAAAAGCTACCTAAGAGTTTATTGGCTCCCATATCAGCAAGGTGGAAGTCTATTGTTAGTGTTCAAATTTGTCAGGCTTTTGCCATTTTTTGGAAATATATTTCTCTTTGCAGTATAACCCTAACATAATGCCGTAAGTGTGGGTGGGGGTCCAAAAAAGATTAATTTAATTTAAAATTAAGATTAATGTGGGTTGCATACCTGTAATCCCAGCACTCAGGAGGTTGAGGCAGGAGGATTGCTGTGAGTTCAAGGCCGCCTTAGGCTGTACAGAGTTCAAGGCCAGCCTGGAATTCATAGCAAGTCCTTGTGTCAAAACAACCCCACAAAAATAAAATAAACGAAAAGATTAATGTGAGTTCATCGTTAATTAGGAGGTTATATGGAAAATGATTTTTTATTTGCTCTGTTTTGTCAAAAAAAGCATGGAAGTAAAGATAGTACAATTTAGTCCCCTCCCAGCTGGGTATACATTGTGCTGAGAAAGACTCCAGTACCTCAAAGATGTCCCTTTGTCCTCTCTTTCATAACCACAGAGGACATGGAACTGCAGCCACTTCCACCTCCTGTTCTTTTTTTTTTGGTACCAGGGATCAAACTCGGGTCCTTGTGCTTTCGAGGCAGGCAGCGGAACCACTGAGCTAAATCCCCGGGCCCCCACCTCCTGTTCTTTACCTTTTGTTCTTCCTCCTCAGCTTCTCCTCTCCTCTCCTTTTCCCCTGCTCTGTCTCTGATTGTTCAGAGGAAGAACACAGCTGTACTCCAGCAGCCTGTCACCCTGACTCGTGGAGGGGAAGCCTGGCCATCACATGAGCAATGGAAGTGACCCTGAGAGTGCTTGTGGAGTAAGATTTGAAATGTTTAAAGGGGGCAGAAAGCCCATAGCTTCTGTCTTAGATCTGCTCCCTTTTTCTTTCACACTTCTAGGCCATGCTGAGGAAAGAGGACTAGTCTTGGATTGTATATAGAATATGTATTATAGTTAATGTACCTAAGTGACAAAGCCTGCTGTATTTAGTAGTATTTTTTATTATAACACAGGCACATCTGACTGGGCTGCCAGTTGGACACCCTACAGGCTGAGGCAAAATGAGAAGCAATGGATGAGGGAAAGGAGTAGGAATCACTTAGTCTACACTGTACTTGGTTCCTGATCAGCCGCTGGTGAGCACAAGGTGGGACTGTGCAGCCCCCCTGCAGTCACTTAAGGCACTGGACACTTGGGGACAGCATCTTCCTCACTCATGCAGATGGCGGCAGGGACTGGGAGAGCCCTAGGCCCTCTCCCTTGGGCTGGCTGTGGCACAGGGTGAGGTCTCACTTGGCAGGACTGGACTGTGAGCCGCCGTCCTCACCAGTTGCTCTGACCCCCTGCCACTAACTGTGTGTGGCAGTGGTGTCGGAAGCCCCAGCCCGCCTGGGGGTTCCGATCTGGCAGACTTTGGGCCTTTCTCCTAGTCTCCTAGGCCTGGCATATGGCTCAGGGCTCATAGAGGGGCAGCCTGGAGCCGAGTTGATGCCTGCTGGCCCTGTGAGCTATTTACTGTGAAACTAAAATGAAATATTCAGTCCCCAGTTGCATTGATTGCATCTGAAGTGCTGAGCAGGGACCCATGGCCAGTAGGTTCTGGGACAGACAGGGAACACTTCCATCATTCTGGAAAGTTCTTCCAGACAGCACTGGCCCTCAGCACCCATGATCTGATCAAAAGGACTCTGTGTGAGGCTGGGTTATTACTTTATTTTATTTTTAGAAAAACATTTATTGGTACATTTTCGAAGTTGGGTTATTTTACACCCATTGAACTACTGAGTTTCTTGCTGTTGGCTTCTGATGGTGTTGGTCTTAGGGATTTAGACATGACAGTCTCAAGATGGGGTCTTTATAATATTTTGCCACAGATGCCAAGAATTATTTTTGACAGCTAAAGGAGGGGTCCATGACACCAGTCCTGAAACTGTGCAGAAGAAGCTAGGAAAAGATTCCGGATCTTCTGCATCCAGATTGCATATTTCGTAGTGGAACACTTTGGCCTGCAGACCCAGGACCAGGGCGACACAGAGAGAACCCACTCACTCGCAGGCAGGAACCCTGGAAATGCTGGGTGTTTGCATCCAAATATGTATGGAAATGGGCCAGTGAGAGAACCTTGTGGGGGTCCTAGGGTTGGGAGCGAGGGGACAGTGGAGCTAAGGATTTAGGGGAAATCTCTAGAGACTAGAAATCATGCAGTAAGCCTGGGCTCTAGAGCTCCAGATTTGCCATTTCCTAGCCACTCACTTTTAGTTAAGACCTTTGACTTCTCTGGGCCTATGTTTAGACTGCTGGACAATTAGAGAAAGGCATTGTCACATGCAGGAAGGGCGCAGGCTTCAGCCTTGTTGCACTTACTAGCTGTGTGGTTCCAGGAGGAAACTTAACTTCAGGTCTCTTGCGTGATGCAGGAACACTGTGCGCACAACAGCTGTCATGCTTGGTGCTTAGCGTGGTGCTGGCCCCTGCTGTGGTTGGGGTGTACAGGTGTCAGCCAGGACGAGGGAGAGGCTGAGGGTGACAAGATGATGCAGACAGTGTGCATTCATTGGCCCTACTGCCATCATCACCACCTCTGTGCTCCCTGGGCCCATTTTCTGACACACTCACAGAGTGATAACCACAGACAGGCGAAAGCGTTGCAGTCCATGGGGCGGGACTCAGACAGAGTCACTGTGGATCTCCTACGACGGTCCCCCTCCACCCCACCTGCAACCACAGCGTCATGGACTTAAGGTTTGTGGGAAGTGAGCAGAAAGCCTCTGAAGTCCTCCTGGGGAAGCCACTGGCTGTATACTTGGACGTGGGTCCATTCTGGCCCCAGGCTTTCCATAGCAGGGGTCCGCAGACTGAGATATTTTAGGCTTCAGGAGTTAAATAGCCTGTGCTGGAGCTGTCCAGCTCTGTATGTGCAGCATGAAACAGCCAGTGACCCCTGTATAGATGACAGGTGGGGCTGTGTTCCAGCATCTCTGGGTCTGCAGGAGCAGGTGGTCTACTCTGGTTCAGTAGCCGCGATTCACCATCTCTCCCTGGTGTCTTTCTGTATCTGTCCGGGGCTTGCAGGGCTCAGATGAGCAGTCTCATTCTCCTTGGAGCCTTGCTGGGTTCCAGCGCTAGTGCTTAGCTCTGCTTCTGGCAGGCTCAGTGACAAAGCAGAGCGGCTGTGACTTGGGACAGCCACCAACGGATGGCCATTACCTTGTATGAGTGCGACCAAAAACTAAAGTGAATGTTTAAATTTTTTTTCTCTTCTTAAAATTTTTTTTGAAGGTTTAAATTTGAAAAAAAGTATCACAGTAAAAGACAGATTGCTATGAATCCCCTCAAAATCTTCCTACTCACTCTACACACTCATCCCATTGTTCTTGCCACTTTCTGAAGCAGTTCTGAAGTCCTCTTTACTGTGTGTCTTTAGTTGCGTTGTTGTGGCTGCTTCAATGTCCTGAACTGATGCAAAACACTGACCTTTCATGGTCATTTTGATTTGGGGGAAGTGTCAGAGGTTACACAGTGCCAGATCTGGTGAATAAGATGGATTAAGACACATTAATTTTCTTTTTGAGACAGGGTCTTGCTATGTAGTTCAGAATGACCTTGAACTCACTATACTATGCAGCCCAGGCTGGCCTCGAACTTGCAGCGATCCTCCCACCTTAGCCTCCCGAGTGCTAGGATCACAGGCATGCGCCACCATGCCCGGCCCAGTCTGTGATGTTTTTATGAGCCTGCCTTGCCACTGGATGGCACATGGCAACAGCACTCACCATATTTTTGATCACACCCTGCAAAGATATTCAGGAAAGAGGACTTCCAGAACTGCTCAGAAAGTGGCAACAAGGTTGAGATGAGTGGGTTCAAAGTAAGGGAAGGATTTAGAGGGGGGATTCACGGTGATGTGTCTTATACTGTAATTTTTTTTTTGAGTTTTTATTTTTTTTATTTTTTCTTCCCCATTAACTTTATTGGTACATTTTAGGTATAAAATGCAGTTACATTCATCATTGGGATCTTGTACCTTTACATGA
>NW_004624754.1:13605376-13637360 GCF_000247695.1 Heterocephalus glaber
TTGTTTACATGTCTTCTCATTTCCACGGGGGGGGGTGGTGATTCTGGCGCCCACACGGCTCGCCTTCTCTGCCCTAGGAGCCTGAGATGGCAGCAGGGGAGCTTCCTTCTGGGTTCTGGGACTGGCTCACCTTCTCTGCCCTAGGAGCCTGGGATGGCAGCGGGGGAGCTTCCTTCTGGGTTCTGGGCTTATACTGTAATTTTTAAAGTTATTTAAACATTCACTGTCTTGTCTCTTAAAAACTGTTCCAAAATTCCTCCATTTCCCCTAATAGATGTCAGCCTTTACTGAGGGAGCTGAGTCTTACCTGTGGGTCCACTGTGTGGATGTCCCTAGGTGGACCTGCCACTACTTGTCCCTTTGCCAGTCAGAGCCACAGAGGAGGACAGCATGGGCTGGGGTCCAGCCTCACCTCTGCCTTTCATCTGTTTGCTCTGGGAACAATTTCTTTGGGTGGATGGGGTGGGGGATGGCAGAAGGAAGCATGTAGCTTTGGACTCCAGCTTGAACCGTGCGTGTTCCCTGAGGAGCAGTGGAGATGGCAGATTGGTTACAGCAAATATTGTCACCCAGAACCGTGTGGGGCTACTTCAGAGCTGAGGGTCGGAGGAAAGTGAATGTCCATAGGGAAAGTTGGCTGCAATGTGGGCCTTAGATCTTCTGAGCTGGGCTAGCAGAGGCTCCTCCCTCACACTTGGCTGGGGAGCTGGGTGAGGTCTATCTGCCACCAAAAGGCTGGTGACCCTGGGTAGGGCACGTTCTCTGTGGAGGAGGCTGGAATGTGGCACCAGAGGTGGTCAGCTGCCCTGGGCATGTGTGTTGGTGTCACCCTGACACTTATCGGGGGTCCTGGCCTCGTGGGTCCTGCCCTGTGCTACAGGGGGGAGGGCAGGCTTGTTTGTGACCCTGACACCGCAGGGGGACACATGTGCATGAAGCCTGAAGGAGGCTCCCACCAGTTAGCATGAGGGAGGCCCAGTGAAATTCCACTCAAATCAGGATCCATGGCTGGGAAAACCGACAGAACATGTGTAGCTGCATACTGTGGGGACAGCGAGGTGTTTTTGTATGGGCAGAGGTGGAACAGTCATTGCAGATTGCTGTCCTGTTTTTCATTGTCCTTGTGTGTCACCTGATCCACAGTGACCCTCCATCGCCTCCATTGCAGGGATGGTGGACACAGCCTCATCCATTCTCAATGTTCCTGCTGGGAGAGGCCCTGGTCCCATGGGCTGGATGCCCTAGGCAGCAACAGACCCACTGAGGATGGCTTTGTGTGGTCTCAAGGGACAGTTGCTCAGCGGTCCTGCTGGCTGAGGGGAGGGGAGCAGCTCACATCCACCTGTGAGCAGCAGCAGCCTTCAGGGAACATGAGTCCTTCGCAGACCCCTCCCCATCTGGCTGAGTGTTCAGCCATGGGTCTGGGCTTGGCTGCATGGAAGCCCTCCTTAACTTGAATCCATCCTTACCTTGGCCCATGAGTGTGAGCACCCATGTCTCCAGGAAGAGGTTCCTGAATTTTGAGTTTACCACAGACTCGTGTATCTTTGTAACTCATTTGGGCCACGTGCTGAACTTCTGCAAGGTGATCCCAAAGTGACCCCTTGGGGATGGAGAAAACTGTCACTGATGCAGAGGTGGAAAGCCAGAGTTAAAGGAATTCAAGCACAGAAAGACAAGTGCCATTCCTGGCTTTTCCTGTGGGTTGCAGACTCAGTGCCCTGCCTGGGAGGTGGCTCCGGGGACCCAGGCAAAGTGCTTGTCCACAGCGGGCATCTGTAGCCATGACAACTGCAGATTCCTTCAGGGAAAGATGTCTGAGAGAAACCTTGTCAGAGGGTGATTTCTCTGTCTTAGTCACATATTTCCCCCTCTTTTTCTGCTCTGTGCTGTGTCACCTCTTGCTTGTGGTTATTGTCTGTGTGTTGAACTGTTTTCCTAAAGAAAAACTAAGTGTTTGGCTGCTTGATTCTGAGCTCATTCTTTAAGTACAGGAGAGGAATGTGACATAAATGAAGCAAATGCCCTACTCTGAAATGATAGGGGATAAACCTGTAACCAGCTTCGCTTTCAAGGCATCCTACAGCAAAGGAATTTTTTGTTGAAAAGATTCATTATTAAATTGCTTAACTTGGGATGCTGTCATGTACTTGTTGTATTTGAACACCAAGTTCAAGTCCCTGCCTAAGAATGAGGGCTTACTAGGCCCTATTAACATGGAGAGTGATTTTGTTTTAATTTTGGAAAACATGCACATTAGAGAGCAGTGGAGGTCACAGGGAGTGTGTGTGTATCTATGCGCATGCGTGTGTGTACACAAGTATCTAAGTCAGGGTGAGAAAGGACTTCAACTTGCAGGGGCACGGGAAGGGTGACTTGCTGAAGGTCAAGTGTGTGGCTCAGGGAGGGAAGCCAGGAGAGGAATTTGGGGAGTTTGCTTCTGCTCACATAGGTCATGAAAGTCTTGGGCTCCAGGGTCTCTAACGCCTCCATGTGTCTTCAGACCTGTCCTTTAGTGATGCCAACCAGAAACAGGAAGTTAAAAGCAACCCACAGCCAAACCCCTTCCTGGTGTTAGGATTGAAACTCAGCCCAAGTGACAACTCAATCCAGCTGGCTCTGTGGGTAAACGTATTTGCGTGACTTGCGTAAAATTGTCCTGGGAGACGATGTTGCTTTAGACCCAGGACTCCTTAGTGAACTTACTTTAAAAAGTTCTGTTGCTATTACTGAACTGAGCTATAGTTTAGGTCTTGAGTTTTTGGTCGTAATTTTTTGTTGTTTTGGTTTTTTAGACAGGGTCTCGCTATATAGTTCAGGCTGGCCTTGAACTCACTGTGGAGCCCAGGCTGACCTCAAACTTGGGGCAATCCTCCTGCCTCAGCCCTGGGATTATAGGAGTGTGCCGCCACACCCAGCAGGTGGTATTATTTTTATTTCTTCCATTCTGTCTCCTATCTACATCTCACTGCTCAAGTGAAATGACACAGCATTACCCTTCTTCACCTAGCCAGCAGGCCAAATGGTTCTAGGTTCTTCAGAATTCTGACATTGGACTTAGGAAAGCATCCTTTGCTCCCCAAGTGTGGCTCTTCCCTCAGCCCTGGTTCCTTGCTGGAGAGCTGGTCTTTGGTGTGGTTGTGATGGAAATGCGTCTCCCAGATGTACCCGTTGGCAGGCAGCTTCTCCTTTCCAGGGTGAGTGGCCAGACGCAGTGAGATCATGGGAGAGAAACTGTTCCTGTTTCTGGTACCCAGACTTTCCAGGGGCTGCAGGGGTTGGTGGCAGGTGTGAAGTAACTAGAAACTGTGCTCTGGATGCATGAGAGCAATCTCAGTAAACTTTGCAACCAGGTTTCAGGAATGAGTTTCATCTGGATTACTAAAACCACCATATGCAGTGGAGGACAACTCGAGTGTTGGCAATGGGTACTAACTTAGTACTTCTCTGTTTCAGTTTTGTTATGGAGTATTTGCCATTCCCAGTGAGGGTGACATCAAGGGATGATATGGGGGTCCAAAGATGGCAAGCTGAGACTATTAAAATGTATTTTTTAACCTTAAAAGAAAGGTTTCTGTTACTGTTTTCATTGCCTGTTTTAACAAATCCACACCATGCTCATTGAGTGCCATGCCCTATGTTAAGAATGTATAAATATTAACTGTTTTCGTAGTCAAATCATCTTCACGACACAGGTGGAGAAACTGAGGAACAGAATAACTCGCCCCACGTCATACATATGCCTAGGGAGTAACATTGCCAGGTTTTATACTCAAGTATCAAGTCGGACTCTGGACACCGCCCTTGATTTCAGAATTTGAGTTTCCCATCAATTCCTTGGTGCCCGGAATCTCTGACATTTTGTGGTTGACTTTTTAAACTATGGTCAATTAAGAAAAATTCATTCCCCTTAGCAAACACCAGCTAATTGTGAAATGTTTAGGAAATCATCATCAATGAGTTTTTCTCTGAAGAAGATGCCTGGGTTTCTTACTTTTTCCTGTATTGCTTGGAGTGGAAAAAACTGTAAGACCAGGTGCTCTGTGGCTGAAAGATCTGTGAGGCTGATGTAAAAGGTCCAGCGGGTCCCAGCAATCAGAGGCCACCGAGGCGGCCGTCCTGGCTCACATCTGTGCAGCATGCGGTTTTCTTGGCACCAGACAGTGGCTGCCCTCCTTCGCCAGAGACGCCTTGCCTGCGGACCCAGACAGTCCTCAGCCATCACCCCACATTTCCTGCAGGCTGGGGACGCGGGGGAAACTCCAGGAGGCCGCTGAGGGAGCCCACGATTCCGATCAAGGGCTGCTGTGTCCCGGCTTTCCCGCCCCAGGCTGTGAGTCCTCAGTCATGGAACAGGGACAGGGCTGGAATACCAAGCTATTTTCCGCCCAGACCCCGCCCACCAGCTTTTCCACCTTTGCTTCCAGGAGTACTCTTCTCAGCGGACAGTGCCTTCCTGTATAGCCTGTTAGAGCTTTGGAAATCATGCAGAATGCTTGCAGGAGGGAGCATCCATGGCCCAGCCAGAGGCTTCAGTTATTCAGTGTGCAGAATGACCAGAGCCTTGGCCTTGGCCCTTGGTCCAAGGCTGTTCCTCTCCTTGCCCAGGCCCTGGAAATGCTGATGTGTTTTCAAGATCTCAAGCAGCACAAATTCTAACACTGCTAGTTGGAGGAGCCATAGACCGTGCATGCCACACCCAAAGTTGCCCCCTGGGGGGCTCAGATACAAACAGGAAAACAGTCCCTAAGAGTGAGCTCTTGCGTCACCTGGCCAGGTGTGGCACAAGCAGGTTGTGCAGAGGAGGAAGAGTCTTGGGTTGTGTGGATTGCCCTTTGTAAGTCCCTGCCTGTGAACCCTGCAGTGGTGCATAGAAGTCACGCATTGGGTTTGAGGGTGACACATCCATGTTTAACAAGGGCGTTCCATATTTGTAAGTTAAAATAATCACTTACTGTATTTAATCGAGTCCGGGAAATTGTTGATCAGAGGGTGCCATGGAGGAGGGACAGAGGGAAGCTGCACCTTCCTTGTCATGACAATGGCAGGCATTGGTCAGAGCCTGCACATTTTCACTACGTAAGGAAGCCTGTGGGCCCCCAGCTGGCCTTGCCTCTTTTCCACATGGTCTGATGACACAGTTCCAATGCCACTGTCAGTCCTCAGCTGCCCTGGTTGGCCTGTCGCCACCTTTGGCACTCAGTTCCTTTTGTTCCAGATACACTTTATCCCTGCTGTCTCCCTGGGCCAGCAGCAGCAGCTGCTTCTCCTCCTCCTCCTCCTCCTCCTCCTCCCTCCCTCCCTCCTCCCTCCTCCTCAAGGGCCTGAGCTCCCCCAGCAGCCCCTGCAGGAACTCCCTCCTGCCCTGGTGGTGCCTGGCCTTAAACAGACCTGTCCTCTGAGATGCCCAGAAGCCTATGTCAGCACGGGCCATATGCCCCACCTCAGGGTGGAGGGACCCTCAGTACACCTGACAGATCTGGGAGCGTGCCAGGCCCCTAACCTGCAGCCCCAGTGCTACCCCACTCTCATGCTGTGCTGAAGAACATGGTCCCCAGCGCTCTGGGGATACAGCCAGAAGCCCGGGGAGTCATTCTTGACTCCTATTTCTGTCTCACTATGTATCTCAGGCTGGCCTCAAACTTGAGCCGATCCTCCTGCCTCATCCTCCCAAGTTATGTCCAGCCCCCCATCTTCAAGATATGTACAGAATCACCCACTTCCTGTCACCTGCACAGCCACCGCTTGGTCACTGTCCCCTCCCTTTTGGATTATTGAGGCAGCTCCTAACTCTGTCCCTTCAGTTCATTCCTGACACAGAGCCAGGGTGACACAGTCTGCCTGCGGTTATACCAGATGAAAGCACCTGATTCTAAAGTCTCCCAGGACCTCATCTGGTGCAGCACAGCAGCCTAGCACCCCTGTGTGTGATGGGGACCCTTCTCTCCAGGCTCCTCCCACCCCCTGGCCACCCCTGCCACAGCATGCTTCTCCTGTCCTCAAGACCCTCCTTCTCTGTGAGGTCACCCCTCTCTCCTCTGGCTTCTCTTCCTGCTCAGCACTCCCCACCAGCATACTTCCTGTGCTGCTTCCTCCTCACCTCCCCAAGGCAAGCATGCTTCCCAAGGAAGGGGTGCTGTTTGCTCTGCGTTTGTTTCCTGCCATCTCCCCAAGGCGTAGGGCAGTGTCTTGCCCAAAGCAAGGGCCCACAGGTCTCTGTTGAATGAATAACCAATAATTTTCCATATTTGAGACAGCTTCAAATACAGGCGAAGTCAAAAGAGGAAGCGAGCCTGGCGGGGGGGGGGGGCTCTTCTCAGTAGAATGAAATAAAAGATCATTGGTTTTCCCTATAGGATCGGAGATATCTGTTCCTTTCATTTGGAAAATTTTCTACTTTTGTAGTTTGTTGCAAAGCAACAAAACTGTTGAAAAGCAGTTTGTGCATTAACTTCAAGAGATCTTTGCACATTTTATTTTATTTTATTTTATTTTATTTATTTATTTTTTGGTAGTGGGGATTGAACTCAGATTCTTGCGCTTGCGCAGCAGGTGGCGAAACTACTGAGCTAAATCCCCGGCCCATCTTTGCACATTTTAAAAAGTAGCTGCATTTGCGCTTATAGTTCTTGTCTGTTGAACCTGTCTGTTGAGAGTGATCACTTCAGCTTCAGAAGTCATGTCGGGCTTTAAAATAAAATCCAAACCATTTCTCCAACCTCAGTGTCTCAAGGCGAGAGGGAGCTTTTTTTTTAACCCCATGCACCGCAAGTTACCAGTGCTGCACGGGTGTTCCTGGGTGGAGCCCGCGCTGGGCGTCATTGTTGCTGACGTGTGAGTGAGGCTCTCTGGTCTCCACGGTGCATGCGTGTGTGGGCTTGCTGATTTAGGGGTGCTTTGTCAGCAGGGCAGCCCATCCTGCTGCACTGGGGCTAGGGTCCTTTTCTGCTGGGGATTCCGGCCTTGGGAGTGAGCACAGGGCTATCTCTGTAGGTTGAGGGCACTGGAACAAGAACGGCTTCCACCCATCGGTGAGCATACGGGCCTGGGATGCTCCTTCTCCTTACTGTAGATGTGATTGGGGACCCACCAGGGCCCCTCAGGGCCTCAGTGAGCAAACAAGATGTCAGGTGGCAGGGAGACTCTGATCAGAGGGGAGGGGTGACAGGAAGGCTCTGGTTGGTTCATTCATTAATTCAGAGGCATTTGTCACTAGGCTTTGGTGGGTGCTGGGCACAATGGTCATCAAAGCAGAGGTGGGTCATGGGGAGAAGTTACTAGAAACACATCTCTGAGGACAGGAATGTTAAGCAGAGTAGAACCTGGAGTCCAGGATGCCAGAGCCTGGCCCTATCTGAGACTCTAGCCTGCCATACCGCACACATGTCCATTCCTGCCCTGTGTCTGCAGGCCGGGGACACAGCATGGGCCTTTGGGGGTGGTTGAGGGCTTATGGGAGGGAAGCTGGGCTTGAGTTTTCCATTTTCCACGTGGACATCTCAGGAGTCTGTGTTCCGAAGCCATCCCGGGATCTAACTGCGGAGTCACCACCCTGGGAGGAGGTGGAGCGCTAACTGCTGCCTTGGGAATCTCCTCAAGTTACAGGCCCTCAGCTCTCGTTCCACGTAATGAGAACTGGTGGCAGAGGTAACAAGCTGGAGGCCCTGGGAACATGCCGGTCCTTCCGGGGCTGAGTGTGATCCGAAAACAGTGTCTGACTAACCTTCACCATCTCTCAGGCGCCGCGTCTGAGGAACCAGGGCTGCGCCGTTCTATTGCAGCCAGCCTGTTCCCACATCCCTGGGCTCCGTCCTCCCCATCCCTCTTCCCTCTTCCGAGGGTGGATGACACTTCTGTTATCACCAACCTCTCTCCCTGAGTTTCCTCACCCATAAAAGGAAACCCTGAGAAGTACTCATTTGTAACATACATGTGCGCGCGCACACACACACACACACACACGTGCGCGCGCGTCCTGTGTGCATGGATGGTCCCAGGACCCTTTTATGGGCACCAAAGTCCAAGTCAGCTTAAGTCCCTTAGGAAAAACAGCACAGACTTGTGTATAACCTCCACACGTCTTCCCCTGTGCTTTACGTCATCTCTCCATTACTTCCCATACCTCCTACAAGGTGAATGCTGTGTAAACAGTTGTTGTATTATATTATTTTAGGAATAATGTCCAAAAGTCTGTACCTGCTCAATACAACAGTTCAAAAACTTTTTCTTTTGATCTGCAGTTGCTTGAATCTATGATACAGAACCTACAAATCTGGCAGGTATCTGCGTGTATGTTTTATATGTACGGGTCAGGTCTACAGTTTTAAGAAGGATAACAAGGTAAACCTCAAGTAAAGTAATACAGTAAGACCCACCTCCCACTATCCAGCCCAGGAAGCAAGGCTTCATGAGGAGTCTGAATCTTTTTGTGACAGTCCCCTGGTCCCAGAGACAGCTGTCTCCTTGGTTAATTATCCCACTTCTTTTTTCCATAGTGGCATTGTTTCTTCTTATCTGGCACTAAAAAAACAAACAGTAGATGCCATCAGAGTTCCACAGGTTTGTTTCCTTAGTGATGAACTCTTTGTGCCTTCAGATTTCACAGGGGTTTTCCATCCAGCAAACAGAGCTCAACATTGCAGCTGCTCACAAACTGCTCCTGAAAACATCCCGAAGTCTTTCTTCTCCTTGGGCGGCAACAGCTCAGTGACTCTCTATACTACTCCTCAAGGGGCCTGTGACAGTGTGCTGGGCCCACGGCTGCTCTCTCCAGAGGGAGCTGTGTCTCCGAGCTGACTTGCCCGCTGCAGACTGGTGGGCAATTGAGTTGGTAGGAGAGCAAAATGGAATCCTATTTTCAGGTTCTACATTTAGCTTCCAGCCCATTTGAATTGAAGGCAAATCTCATTGTACCTAGGCTTTTGTGTTTTTCTATCTTCCTTTACTTTTTAAAAAATTTTGTGGCTTTAAAGAAGTATAAATACCCACCTGCCTTGCAAGCGCAAGGTCCCGAGTTTGATCCCCGGTACAAAAAATAAAAAAAGAAGAAGTATAAATACTTGGCTCTAGAAGAAGGAGCTGTTGTTAAGCCTTCAAACTCTTAAGTACTCTCTGAAGGCTGCACATTTGCATCTGAAATACATGGAGTCGTAATTTTTAGTGCTCAGGACATATGGAGCATTGATAGTAAGGAGGAGGCTTCCAAAAGTAAATTAAGTCTATAGCAAATGTTAATCAGTCACCGCCTGGGACCATCCTGAGTGTTGTCAATGTGCAGAGAGGAAATGGATATGAAAGCTAGTGGTTTGCGCAAAGCCACACTGTCATGGGCATGATGGAGATGTAAGCAATGGTCCTACTAATAAGAAAACAGTTACATTTTCATGTGAGACACTGTGGGCCTTGGTCAAAATTAAGACTCAGGGATTAACAAGCCTTTTGGTGTTTCGAAGAGTCCACCACATAAACCACAAATCTCTCAGTTTCTCCTTACACTTACCAGCAGGGTTTTAAATAGGACTTGGGTTTTTCAGGAGCTTGTGTGCTTCAAAGGAGAAGTGCTGCATCTGACTGAGCATCGCTGTGGACAGGGAAGAGCGGCTGGTTCAAGGCCACCACACACCACCAGGAAAACAGCCAGGGCCACCATACGTCTCAATTTGTAGAGCTCTTTTTTTTTAATTCAGTTTTAAATTTTTTTGCCGTGTTGTACATTTACAGTTGATGAGAACGCAGCCTTCTGCCAGGAACTTAGTTTTTGAAAGTGATTTTTACAGGATTGGTTTAGGATGTGTGTACAGATAGTGTAGACAGTTCTCCAAAGTACCCCCCTCAAGAGGATTATGTAACCAAGCAAGGATTTACAGTGAGGAACCACCATCCTCCATTTTCACAGAATGTCTGCAGTATTGCTCTTAGGCAGGAAGGGATGGCTCATTTTATAAACATTTTCTCAACACTTGATTAGAGCCTCCCAGTTTTTTTCTGGTTAACCTCTAGTTAATAGAAAATTCAATTAATTAATAATAGTAAGCTCTTCTATAGTCTTCTTTTTTCCTGTCGTCCCTAAATCTCACTGGGAACCTGATTCCCCTCACCCTTTTTTAAAAATTTAGTAGTAAATATTTTTAAGATACTAGTAACAAGAACTCTGGTGTCCGGGGACACAAGTGTGGCCTCATGAAAGACATGATACTGGCTCAGAGGATTTTGTCACCTACTGATGTGAAGCATCAGAGCGCTTCCTGAGTGTTGCACATGCACCTAGGTATGACGCAGGCAGAGAGAAAATGCTGTAGGAAGGGGACACCAGAGACAGCTCCTTGGGAACCTCACCTAATGGAAGGCTCATGCCTGGTCTCATTTGAGTCTGTGCACCTGGGGTTGGATCCTGGTGTTTTGCTGCGCGTTTCAGGTTTGCAGGACCCAGTACCCAGTACCAGGTTGGCAAACCTAGTACACAGGGTTTCCAGAAGACAACAGGAGCACCATTGACCCACACTTCTGGTGTGTGTGACTTCAGTTACCCATAGTAAACTGAGGTCAAAAATATTAAATGGAAAATTGAAGAAATCAGCAATTCATAAGTTTTCAAGTTCACGCTGTTCTGAGAAGGATGTTGAAGTCTCCAGCCCCTGCTCTGGTCCCTCTGAGGCGTCCACACTGTGTGCTCCCTCCCATTGGTCCCTTTGCAGCTGACCCGGTTATCAGGTTGTCAGTTTTTGACTCCCACTATGCTGTGGGGTGTTGTTCATGTCAACCCACTTAACTTAATAATGGTTCCAGTATGCAGGAGCAGCATGCTGGCTGCTCAGAAGTGCCAAAGAGAGGCCAGGAAGTGGTTTCTCCAAGTGCAAAGATGATCATTCTCAACTTAGGAAAGAAAAACCCATAGGCTGAGGTTGCTAAGATCCATGGTAAGAGGGGATCTTCAGTGAAGCTGAGAAGGAAAAAATTCCTGTTGTTTTCCTGTTGCATCTCACACTGCAAAAAAGTGTAGCCCCTGTCAGGGTGAAAAAGGGGTTAGGTTATCGGGTCGGGTATTATTCGTGGCCTCTACCATGTCCTGAGCATAAGAGGGGAATGAATAGATATTGGTAGCACTTGCCCTTGAATTTCATAATGGTTATACCTATGGGAGTTTAAATTCAATACACAAATCACCTACCTTTGTGCTATTGGACAGCAGCCTAACTTTCCTGAGTGTGTGTGTGTTCACGAGTGCATGTGTGTATCTTACCTGTGCAATTGGAATGTTAATACTTTTATAAAGATGTTCGGTGAGCTAATGCCTTAATATAATACCTGCAAGATGATAACTATTATTATTATACTGTCACTTTGACTGTTGTGTTCATTATAACTATGCAAGTCAGCTTGGAAAACTGAACAATAGCCTAGAAAATTATTTATTGAGCATAGAATTAGAGTCAAGAATTTAGATGTTCTTAAGGAATGCTCCCAATGGGCCAAACCCCCGATAGCTGAGTAAAGTACACAGGTCCCAGAGTCTGTGTGTTCTTTACAGAGACAGAGTCCACTGCAGTCAGTGTTCCTCCATGGCTTCTATTTCCTCTATATTTCTCAAAGGCACCACTTCTTTAGCCTTGGGGATTCTAATTTATTTGGTTGTGGTTGTATTTAGAAGTAACAAAGGAATCACTCTGATTTCCTTTCTTGGGTTTGGCTTTCAAAATATCTTTTGGGGTTGACGTATCATACTTCCAAGAACAATCTGTTTCTGGTGCCACAATCGGGAAGTGCAAATTTTTAAAATTATCACTCTGACTTTGTTCGTTTGCGTTTGCAGGGCCGGGCATGAACCCAGGGCTTGGCACAGGCTAGACCAGGGCTGGACCCTGCGCACACCCCAGCCCCGGAAGTGGGCTCTCATGGGGAACCTGGCTGTCGGGATCGGCACAAAAGGGAAGCTGCTTCTCCTCACGCCTTCCTGTTTCTCTTTCTCTCCTCGTGTGTCGAGCAGGGATCGACATCCTGAAGCTGGTGGCAGCCCAGGTGGGGACTCAGTGGAAGGATATCTACCAGTTCCTGTGCAATGCCAGCGAGAGGGAGGTGGCCGCTTTCTCCAACGGGTACACGGCCGACCACGAGCGAGCCTACGCTGCGCTGCAGCACTGGACGGTGCGTGGCCCCGAGGCCAGCCTGGCCCAGCTCATCAGCGCCCTGCGTCAGCACCGGCGCAACGACGTGGTGGAGAAAATCCGGGGTCTCATGGAGGACACCCCCCAGGTACGGGAGTCCTGCCTGCAGTCTCTGCTCACACTTTCTCAGGTGTGGGCAACAGGGAGCAGTGGCTGATCCCAGGCGTGGGTGCACATGGCCCACTTCTCCCCAGGCAAGGTCAACAGGCTCCCAGGAGTTAATGGGCTCTTCATGTGTAAAAATGACCGTTTTCTTTTACGTGGTTAATGTGTTTTTCTGTTCATGAGCCCGAGGCACCTATGCTATTTTTCCCTCAAGGGATCTGCCTTCGTGGCTTTTCACTCCGTCTCCAGAACACCTGTCCCGTCATAACCATGGTGGGTGGTGAGCCATTGTTAAATTAAACACATCCCGAAGTCAACTGTGTCCTCATCACAGATCTGAAGATGTATTTTTTCAGGCATTTTTGTCTTTTAAGGTCAATATTTAAACTGAAATCAGCCTTCCAGAATTACACATTTTCTTCCAGGGTCATGAGCATTCGAGTGGAAGCATAGTTGGAAGTTACTGCGATTTTGACAAAACTATTAAGAAACGACAAAATGAAAACCTAGCATGGCATTTCAAGTTACATGTTAGTTCTTTTTCTGTCTTTAATTTTTTTTATTTATTGGTACATTTTAGATATACATAATGATCATATTCATCGTAGGGGATTTGTACTTGCACATGATATATCTTGCTTTTTTTTTCCCCATTCCCCTTCCCTCCCTTCAACTCTTTTCTTTTGACTTGGACTTTTTGTGTCTCTATTTAAAGACCGTCTCTTGTAATGAGCATATACCTAAGGGTTTTTTCTTATATCTAGTCTGGTAGTTTAGTCACTTAGAAGATTTCAGTGTGGGTGCGTTACTCATATTTGAGTATAAATCTACCAACTTATTGTTTTCTATTTGTCCTGTTCTCTTTCTTCCCTCTGTTTATGTCTCCTTTTTTAAAAAAATCAAGTCTTCTTTTGGATTGGTCAAGTATTTTCTATTCTATGTTTCCTCCTCTATTAGCTTGTTAACTACACGTTGACTTATAATGGAAACCCTGGAGATTACAACATGCATGCTTATTAGGTGATATATTCTAAATATTGAGTTTTTAGCACTTCTCAGATACTGTCACAACCTGAGAAGGCTTGGGTTCTATTTTTCCTTTTCTTGAATTTGGCCTTATTTCCATGTATGAGTTTCAACACGATATATCCCCAAGGCATGTTTTAAAGGTCTTCTGTATCAAAATTTAGGCAGATTTACCTTCATGTTTATCTTTTCTGTTGTTTTTTGTATGTTCCTGCAGGTTCAGTTTCCACATGGCATCGTTTTTCTTTTGCCTGGAGACTTGTTAGTGTAGGTGTCTGCCAATAAATTCTGTTCTCCATCTAGAAAATCAATAAATTGCATTATTTCACCATAGTCTTTGAAGGATAGCTGGAAATAGATGTTTAGTTTGCCAGTTGCTTTCTTTCAGTCCTTTAGTGCCTCAGTTTAAGTTTTTCCCGCTAAACAGAAAAGGAAATGTGATTTTATTTTTAAATCTGTTATATAACACATTATATGTACACTATTATGCCAGACACTCTGGGCAATGCAAAGATGAGGAAGACAAACTCATTGCAGTCAAGGAAATGCACAGTGTAGTAAGGGGAGGAGACTTCCTGTATGCAGATTTATATAATCTAAGGGTGTGAACCCAAAGGTGGGGTGAAGGCATGCTGGCTGGCAGCACTGGAGGAGGGGCATGCAGACAGGTGCCACACTCGATTCCTGACTTAGGGATCATTGCTTTGGGGAACCCCGGGAAGTCACCTGACCTTTCTGCTTCAGTTTCTTCGCGGCCACATGAGAAGCAGTGTCTGTGTTGCTTTGGAAATGAGGGTGCATGACCCCTGGGAAGCATTTGAGTGTTTACTATTCAGTGTTTATTATGGGTGGTGGTGTCGTTGACCTGTAGGTAGTAGGGTGATTCTTTGTACTTCAGGAATCTTAGTCCCTTCCTGAAGCACAGGGAGACCTTTGTCATCATTCTGTCTCTCTCACTCTCCCTCTCCCTCCTCTCGCAGTAGCCTTTGTGTTGGAGACTGGGTGGCTTTGCTCTGTGTAACCCACTGGGAGAATAGGCAAGAATAGTGCTCCAGCTTAGGCTGCAGAGGCAACTCCATACGCTCCTGATTTTCCTGCCTACAGCTGCAGGATGCAGCTGTTCTTATCTGAGGCTTTCTGAGACCAGCTATTTTCAGAAATATAACATAGTGAGGGCGTGTCGAGGCACATACCAGCTGTATACTTGACCATTGGCTCTTTGGCTGTTGAAACTTGTTTTTGTCTTTAGTTTTCAAGTTGGCCATTCTCAGGAGACAGAGGTAGTTGTCCTGAGTCCTAAGGACCAGAGCCCTAAGATGTAGCTCAAAGTGCATCTGGCCCTGCCCTCTGCTGTCACTGCAGCATGGTCATTTAAGGTCATGTTCCTTCCTTGCAGGGTGTGACTGTGGACTCTGGGGAGCTTTTGGGGTGGTGAGGAAAAGAGGACCAGTGCTGACACACACTGGCCTGGGTACATTCGTGTTAAAGGTAGTAGGTGTGTACAAAGCAGCTATGTCTGTGAATAGTCATTAGATGTCTGGTGACATTTCAGGCTGTTCCACTTATTGTCCTATTCCAGGGTTCATTCAACAATAATGTTTTCTCAAGTCCTATCTGTGTGCCCAGGACTAGGTAAAGAAGAAAGGTGATCCCTGCCTTTCAACAGCTCATTGGCTAGAATGGAAACACATGTGCAAATAATTACAATTCAGGGAACAAGCAAATAACAAAAATGTGCATGAAGAATTACAGGATGGCTTCAAAAGGAAGTAGTGCTTGACTCACCCAAAAAATACACAGAAAACTAGAACAGATACATACTTGTCCATTTGAAAGTCATTAAAAAACAGACTGTAGATTCTTCCAAGACTATACTGTGGTCTTTTTCCCTGAGGTTTTCCCATTTGCTCTGCGAGGAAGCCTTATCTGCCTTTTCATGTGAAGGGCTTCTTAAATTTTGGACTCTGCAAAGAGCATGTTTTCCTTACATCTTCTGTTCCTCTGCTTTTCCTCAAGCTTTTCAGAAACCTCTGACAGTTCTGGAATATTACAAGGTTCTAATATCCCGCCTGAGGTCAGGTGCTCTAGTTCCAACTTTGACTTTCCAAGAACCAATGGAAGGCACTGACAGATTCTGGAATTTGACTTTGTCTCTGTGGATTGAGATTGAATCTTGCTTTTGCCACTCGTGGTGTGACCTTGGACTCGTCCCCTTATGTTCCCAAGCCTCAGTTTCTTTGTCAGGGTTTTGAAGGGTGTCATGAGAACTGCAGAGATGGGTGTCAGTACCCAGTTCTGTGCTCGATGTCGAGTAGGGCCTGGCAAATTTTAGCCACTGTTTTCTGTGTCAGAACAAATGCACTCGTAAATCCACATTAAGGGGAAAGTGACCCAGCATTTGCTGAGCATCTGTTGTATTCCACGCCATTTGGGTGTTTTACATTTGTGCTTATTTATCAAGCTTCCTCACAGATATATGTAGGTATTATAATTAAGATGTATGGGCCAGGGATTTAGCTCAGTGGTTCCGGTGCCTGCCTTGCAAGCGCAGGGTCCTGAGTTCGATCCCCAGTACCAAGAAAAAAAAAAAGATTTATTACTGTCTTTCATTGGATCCCGTCTTGATTGTCAGATGTGCCATCATTACATGTGAGAAAGCAATAAACACATCGCCATTAGATTTGTAAGAGACATTCCTACATCAGAGATATTAAAACATGAAAAAATAGGTACCACAGAATCAATGAAATATGGAAGAAGTTTATAAAGATCCTAAGGGGAAAAACTGGGAAGTTAATTCTTTGGGTTTTGATACTGATGTAGTGTACACACAATGTGTGTTTGCACACATAGTTGTTTGTGGTTGTGTTGTTGTTAGTATTATTACTGGCTTGAAGGATGGGATGTTTAACACAGGCTGTTTATTAGTGAACATTGACAGAGGTCCCAGAGGCACTCAATGAAAAGAAACTGAGGCCTAGACCTCACGACACTGTCATTTTTTTTTTTTTAACTTTTTTTTTTTTTTTTGGTACCAGGGATCGAACTTGGGTCCTTGCCCTTGCGCAGCAGGCGGCGAAACCACTGAGCTAAATCCCCGGCCCGACACTGTCATTTTTACAAGAAGGTGGATACATGAGCTAAACATTAGAATGTATTCTGTGAAAATGCTATGTCAGGGATTGGAGCGGGCTTCTCTTTTTTTTCTGAGACTCAGCATCTCAACATTGAGAAAAAGTCTGAGTCTGTTAGTTGATGGCGTTTTCTATCTGCCCATTTAATCCACACCCTTAACTGCCTTTCTCAAAAAGTGCTTTGGGAGGAAATCAGGATCAATACTGTGAAAAGAAGCTCATTTTCTCCATCAATTACTGGTGCTGGAGAACATTTTTCTTTTTGAAGCCAAACATATGAGATGAGCTTATTTATTAGCTTCCAGCCTGGGCCAGCTTCCTGGCCCCAGGTGTGAGCCTGTCCCTAGTCTGCTGTACCCCAGCAACCACTGTGGGTACACTTGCTGGTGAGGACTATTGTGCACAGTGAATTTCAGTTTTTTAATGCTTTATTCCTTGCCATTTCCTTAGGAGGGACAAATGTCACTCCTAATCTTCCCATGAAAATTGCCACTGTGGAGATGGATTTATCCACAGTTGGTGTGAGTCAGGGAGAGGCCGGAATGACCAGCAATTAACTTACCACCAGAAGACATGGAGGTCTTTTGTTTTGATAATCACAACCATACGCATCACAGCATTCTTCTGAGAATGATGTAAAACACAGAATGCGCCCCGGAAAAGATTTGATTCCATAACAGTAAATATACAAGACAGCAAGCATCGTCCATCATTTCAAAGACAGTAGCTGGGGGGCATTGCATGATAGGATTCATTTTCTTTAAAAAAATATCAAGAATTTTTAGAAAGTAATGGGGAGAAAAATGGGCATTGTGAACAAGATAGATAAGAGAAAGAGGTATAAGGTGTTCATCTGGGGAAGATGGAAGGAAGAGCAGTGTCCACTCCAGATGGGCATTAAGTGAGTCCAGCTTTCAGGGAGGATAGTGGGGCCAGACCTACTCAAGTGGAGGGGTGCACTTTGCACATACCCACATCCACTCAGTGAAGCAAGGACTAGGGTGTTCAGTGTGTCCTGATGAATAGCAGAAGCGTGGAGCCCACATAGTATCATTCCCCAGACAGCTGATTGTAAGTCATGGATGTGGCACAGTAGAGCGGCACACACTTATGGAAAAGAGCCTTCAGCTGAGTCTGCTCAGTAGCTGTTTGAAGGCTGGGCCAGGAGCTTGGGCAACACGTACTGATGCTGTACAGATGTGGACTCTCCTGAAAGCAAAGGGGGAGTTGATGACCCTGGTCACACCCCAGGGAGGGGACCGGGTGGAGAGGAGCCTTTGGAATTGTGTACCACGGGGATTAGAACTCTGGCTCCAACTATCAGAACCCAGTTAATGGATTTATTGACAATGCTCAAACAGTGTTGCAGAGTTCCAAAGCCTTGAGTAACAGGATGAACTTGAACCTTCTTGCCCAGGGTCTCTAGTTTCCTGGGACATTTTTTTCTGTCCTCCAGAGTAATTTAAGGATTGCTCTAAAAGGCTTTCATGGGTAGAATTGTGCAAAGGCTTTTCTGTGGGATGGAGGACTTCCTAATAGATTTCCGTGAGTGAAGGTTAGGGAAACCCTAATTCCTCTGAATGTACCAACGGTGCCCACTCTCACAGGCTTGGCACTGTGTTCTGATGTGAGTGGCCCCAGCTCTGAGCCAAGAAAGCCCACTCAGGAGCTGCACTTCCTCTTCTGAGAAGCAGTCGGTGAGTCAGCTCAGGGCTGACAGCAGTGAGGCAGGAGGAGGTCAGCAGTCGGCAGGGTGGCGGCAGGGTGGCGGGGTGGGGCCGCCTTCCCCCTCAGTCCTCAGGACCCAGCTGGTTCTTACCAGCTCTGCAGCTTCAGGCAGCTTTACTTGTGGCTTCCAGTAGCTTCCGCCAGCCCCAGGAGGGGAGCAGCAGCCTTGCTTAGGGCCAGGATTGACGTCAGTGTAGCTGTGGGGTTCAAAATGAAGCCTTAGGAATGATCAGAATTTATAGATGATCTATATCCACAGAATTACGTCCCCCAACCTTGATTTGGGTTTGGGGTGCTTAGGAGAGAAGCACACGGGGACAGTTGAGCTGGGCTGATTGAAACAGTCTTACATAAGTGAGGATGCCCTTGGAGCAAACTCCTTTCATTACTCTGTGCTGGAACAGATCTTGGGTCAGTGGAGGAAACTTAACAGAATTCCCCAGTGGTGTTGACGTTTTCCCCGGGGGCCGGTAGGAGGCTTTTTTCTAAAGGTGAGGTGTTCATCCTGTGGGATCATGTGGTGGTTCTTCTGGGGTCGGCTCTGGGCCCCAGGTGGCTGAACAGAACTTCTCTGGGCCGTGTTCTACTTTCTGCTTCCTCCGTGCCACGCCCTTGCTGGACCCCAGGTACATGCAGCGGGCAGAGGGTCCTCCCTGCCACAGTGCTGGGTGGCAGTTTCCATTGAAGTGTTCCCCACTCAGAAGAGAAGCACATCCTCTCCCATCACGTGGAGCCAAGCTTGGAGGAGAACAAAACTAAACAATCAGAAACCCGGGAAAAGTTTGGGGAGTTTTTAATCTTTGGGTTATTTGGCTCTTAGCCTTTCTTTTCAGTATTTTAAGTTAACTTTTAAAAAATGAGACTGGTAAAACAAAGAAAAATTGAAAGCACAGTAGAACATGCCTAAACCTACCATATAGACCCAACAATTTACATTTTGACATATTTCACCCTATGTATGTTGTGTGTATATTTACAATCTGTGTCCCCTATGTCTAAGAATTTCTCCAAATTTCTTCTAACTGATGATAATCCTTTGAATTAGGGGTCAGCATCTTCTCATTTCCTTCAAGTTTTACCTTTTTTTGTTTGCAAAAAGTTTTGCAGAGTAAATTTGAGTTATTCTGGACAAGACCCTATACTCAGAAGAATCATTTAAAAGTCATTGTCTCATCTAGGACTTTAAGGAAACCCACCTCTTTTCCCTTTTTTATTTTAGGGGGTACATGTGTTTTATTTATAAAGAGAGACATCATAATAAATAGGTATTCCTTGGTAGGTGAACTCAGGAGCTGAATAAATTCAGATAAATTTTTTGTGATCAGGCTGCTAGCTCTCATTATCTGAACTCTCTTTTTATATCTGAAATCTTAGAGCCACATAGATTTGGATAACAAAGCAATCCTTATTAGCTGGATTCCTGTTCTCTAATGCAGGGACCAGTGCATTCAGGTATTGAGAAATATGTACATGCCAAAGAGAGTCACATTTCTTGTACCAGAGCCCAGGCTGAAGTTCCCACATAGACCTACTGATGGTTTAAAAATCTGGCTTGCTCTTGATTCATGATTGGCTGGAACAAGCTGAGATAATATCATAATCCTTAAGTAGTTGTAATTTTATTTTTACTTCTGATTATAATTCCTTTGAGATAAACGCTCAGTGGAAATTGAGCTTGTTTGTTATTTTAACTGGTCATTGGTCTGTTGCGATGTTCAGATGGAAAGCAAAACTGTTGGCCCAGGTTGTAGCCTCTCTCGGGTACCCCAGGGCAGTGCTGAGCCACTGACCCCAGGGCCTTTCAGGCTTGCTGTGGACCCTTCCTGAGGCCGGAGGACCAGTGCAGCTCCCTGCAGGCACGTGACTGCTATGATCAGTTACTGCTGTGTGTCAGCTCCTCTAAAAGCTGTGGGGTCCACACAGGGAAGTGATGTGGCTCAGCAAACAGGGTGACTGCAAACGAGATGGCTTGAATCCCCTCACTGTGACCTTGGGCAAGTAACAGACCCCAAAGAGCCTCAGTCTCCCCTCTGTAAAGGGAGCAGGGGCCTCAGCCACAAGCCGTTGTGTAGCAGTCAGGCTGAGTCATCTAGCACAGCCCTAGTGGGGCTCCTTCCTCCAGTCCCTTCTGTTTATGGGAGCTGGGTGACAGTTGCTCAACTCCTGTGGAATAGCAATTCATTCCCACTGGATGTAGCAAATGGGCTTTGCAAAACCATCATCAAAGTGATTGAGATTCTCACCGGTGTGTTGTAGAATTCTCCAGTCTTTCTAAGTTAGCATTTCCACAAAGGTACACTTGGTTCGCTGAGGTCCAGAGGGGGTGTTACATGGCAAGGGCACCTTGTGGCCAGGAGGAGCTCTTTCTGGAGGCTGTCAGGCAGATCTGGCTCCATCCAGCGAAGAAGGGGTGGGGACTACCTGCTGGGTAGTGCTAGAGCCAAGGGGTTAAACTGGCCATTTGGCAGGCGGAGTAATTAATGCTGCATTTTAGAGGGTCACTCATGCATCAAAAAGTTGTTCATTAGTTTTATGAAAGCAGATTGTGCAACCCCAGGGAGACTGTAATTGGGTAGTAATTGAAAATAACTTGGTGGTGAACTTTTGTTGAGGGAACCAGTTGGTGGTAACTTGGGAAGGACAAAGGGCTGGGCGGGGGTGGCTAAAGAGAATGAAATAGCAATGGTCTGACAATAGTTTGAAAGGAAGGAACTTAGAGATGACCTCACCCAACGTTTTAGTTTAGAAATGGGAAAGCAGGTCTGAGGAGGGAAGTGGTTTTCCTAAAACCGCACAGCTAGTTAGTGGGATGTCTTCCTTCTTCCCTTGTGGTGCTTTTCCGGGCTTTCGTGACTTTGATTTTTAGGAGTGGGCTTTGTGTACAGGAAGTTTGTGCTGAAAAGATGCCCCCGAGGCTGAGGTTCCCACCGTTCCTGATTGCAGGGTGTGTTCAGGAGCACTGGAGATCCCAGGGGAGAAGAAAAGTAGCTCAAAATCTTGTTTCATCTGGATCCACCATGCCGTGAACATGCCTGGGACCATTTTCCTTTACCACTCGTGGCTCTGCCGTCCCTAGCCTTCACTGGGTGGCATCTCAGCAAAGGCTGTGGAGTGGGGAAGTGAGTTTTCAGGAGAGGATTATCTTTGAGCATTGGCTCCTGGCTCTGACTTGGCTGAGTCCCCAGAGTGGCTGCTTCCATTATGGAGCTCTGCCTGGCAAGATTGCCGCTGGGACTGGAAGAAGATAGTCATGGCTCCTTCCAGGGCAGACACGAATGGGCCACAGTGTTGTTTTCACAAGCCCCGCTGCGTACCTCAGGAGCTCAGAGAGGCTCAAGCCCCCGATTCTAGGCAGTGCTTTGTTTACCAAGGCCACTGAGGAGGCTCCTTGTGCTCAGTGCTGGTGGCACCCAGCAAGGACACCAGGTCACAGGGAGCTATAGGCATCACTCAGCTGTTTATCTCCCTTCCCTTATCAGTCGAGACTAATGAGAATCTGGAAGGACTGAGTGTACCTGCATGGAAACTAATCAGGAGGGCATCTAGGGTGCATTTGGTCAAAAGAAATCGCATGCCCTTATATGCACACGATATGACCGTTCTGGCCTGGGCTGCCTGGAGCTCACCCTGTCTTACTCTCCTCATTTCTCAAGCCAGTCTTCCAAGTGAGCATGGTTACTTCATGGCTCGAAAGCCAGAAGAACTGAAGTTTTCAAGTTTCTCTAAACTGGCTTTAAATTTGTGGGGATTCATTACCTTTATGGACCAGTTTCCCCAGAGATCTTTCTGCTCAGTCTCAGTGTCGGGGTTTTAGGACACTTTCATGGCCACCAGCACTTAACAGAGGTACAAAGAGGAGCTTAGCTTCAGAGGTGATCTTCCAGCAATCCTGTTTCTTGGTTACTGAAGACACCACAACCACAACATTTCCAAATTAGCAGAAGGAAATAGGTTTATCGGGGTCACTGCTTTGAAAAATAACATGTACTGTTTTTCTAATTACAGAATTAGTATGTCCTCATCGAGGATTTGGAGAGATCAAAGAAGCTTAAAAGAGCCAGCACATATACTAAAATAGGAATAAATTAAATAACTTATTTTTTTACTATTTTGTTAAGTTTCTGCTCAAAGCTTTTTAAAAATTTTATTTATTTATTTATTTAGGTTTTTTGAGGTAGGATCTCACCATGTCGTTCAGGCTGGCCTTCAACTCACTATATAGCCCAGGCTGGCCTTGAACTTTCAGCGATCCTCCTGCCTCAGCCTCCTGAGTGCTAGAATTACAGGTGTGTACCTACATGCCTGGCTCAAAGCTTCTTAATGAACATAGGGACCCTCTTCTATGAAAATCTGGCTTTCTTGTTAAGTTGTCTGTCTTTCCTTTTAGTTTCTAAATCTTACTGCTGATGGTCTTCATTTGCCATAAATGCTGAATACTGAGTCATGAACTTTCATAATTAATAAGATGATTTCTTATACAAGCCACAAGGACTCAGTTTTCTGATTAGAGATATCGCAGGGGACACTGTGCCTACTACATGTGTGGTGTTGGTACCTCAGCTTTGATAGATGTTGAAGTATTAGGTAAAAGGAGGAAGGGAGTTTCTGTGAGCCATTTTGAATGCAAGCAGCTATTGTTGGACAAAGGGAGTGATGGATACTTAGGAGCCGAGCAGATTTCTAGGAAGAGTATCGCCCTGTGGTCTCTGCGAGCCCATTGTGGAGATGCTAAGACGTCCTGGGGGTATCTCCATAGTACTTCACCCACTAGCTCCAGGGGAGCATCAGTTCAGTTCCAAATTATGCTGGAAATCATGTGTTTGATTCCACCGATCAAACTTTTTGGTGAAATGATGGGGGTGGGATTTAAATTAGATTTAAAGTTTTGAAATGAGTTCAGGAAATAGGTGGGTGGACTTCTTAGTCTGTGGCATGTGATGTGTGGGTGGGAATTTCTTTTTTAAGCCAGAACAGTGCACTGTGTTGATGGACCATGTCTTCCAGGGTGATACCCCTGAGAGCTGGAGTCCAGACAAGCACTCTTTGTCTCCCTGAGTGCGTAACAAACGTGTGTTGGCACAAGTAGCCATGTGCGCTGCAGAGAGGGAGGGAACATGCCAGGGCCAATTGAATTAGGAATTTGAAAGCACATATTAGACATCTAGGTGAGGAGGGGCCTCTGGGGATGCACAGCACCCCAGCCCGAGGCTGCCTAGGAGGGGAGCAGGGTGTGGGGAGTGGGGAGTGGTCGGGAGGTTGATGATTGCAGGCCACAGGGGCTTCATGGTGTTCAAGGTGGGTATTGGGTTTGGGTCTCACACAACTCTTCAGTGCTGTGCTTCAGAGTGAGAGTCAGGGTCTTGCTTTAAGAGGTTGAAGACGTCTCCCCTGAGCATAAAAGTGCAGGCCAGGGGCTCAAGCAGTGGGATCAGCAGCTCTGGAATATGCACACTTCTTCCGGGACTCTGCCCTGGGTGGCCAGGCCTCCTGATTCCCCGATTTCCGTCCATGTGATGAGAGCCAATCAAAAGATGAAGCCACGGCCTGTGTCCTTGGGCTTTTAAAGTGTTTTCCCAAGGGCCCCCAGAGGCTTCCCCCAGACGCACCTGAGCAAAGCCTTTCTCCCCAGCCCTGGGCCCTCTCGGGAACTCGGTCTTTGCACCTGCAGTCACTTTGCACCCTGGGACAGAACCTGCACTCAGGCCCTGCCTTCGATTCCCCCTCCCACGTCCATGATTCACAGCCCAGCCAGCGTGACGTGGAGCTTACTGTCCCCTCCTGAACCCGCTCCTTTCTTTGTTTTCTCATCATTTATTGTCCTGTTGCTGCCACTCCACAGTTCCTTGGCTGAGATCCCCTCCCCTCCCCACTTCCCCACTGGGCCCTCCTGTTCCCCAGAGCTAATTTGGAGCTGGAGTCAGCAACCTGGCGTGTGGCCTTAGTCCTGCTCCTTCCCAGTGGCCTCGTGTGAGAAGCCACCCACCTCCCAGGGCTCTGCGTCCCCGCTGTGCAGGAGGGAGGTGCTCTGCAGAGGCGGGCCCTGCACAGTGTGTGCTCACTTCCTGGCTGTGGTGTGGGCAGGGCGGTGTCTTTTCAGACCTCCCTCCCTCCTCGAGGGGCGGACAGTGCCTTCTCATGGTGTCCTCAGGGCTTTCATGGTGCGTGTCTGCCTCTCCAGCTCTTTCCTGAGGAAGCAGTCATCTCGTGGTACAGCTGTCCCCGATGGACTCATTTTATCTTAACGTCTGTAATGACTCTGTCCCCAAATACAGGCCCAGTGGGAAGGCCTGGGGCTTAGGGCATTGACAGAGGTATTTGTAGGGGCACCGTTCAGCTGCTAAGCCAGGAGACTCTACTAGATAATACCCAAGGCCCCTTCCAGGTTTACAAAACTGTATCTTATATTAGGGTTTTTCCTCTTCACACCCGTGACCAGTTCCACACCCTCAGTCAACAACTAAGTGTGAATGCTTCCTGATCCTTCCTTTGTAAGAATTGATTAACTGATTAATTTTAGGGGGAGGTGGGTTCTGGCCTCATCCCTCAAACTCATAATCTTCCTGCCTCAGCCTCCTGAGGAGCTGGGAAGTAGGCGTGCTGCGCCAGGCTTCTGATTTTTAATATACCTATGCCCACATGTATTTTTGAAGTGTATTAATTAATTTAATTTATTTATTTGAGACAAGTTCTCGCTATGTAGTTCAAGCTGCCCTTGAACTCACTACATAGCCCAGGCTGGCCTCAAATTTATGGCAATCCTCCTACCTCAGCCCCTGAAGTGCTGGGATTACAGGTGTGTGCCACTACACCTGGCTGAAGTTTTAAAATATGTCTATCCAGCAATAACATGAATGTTATAGACAATCAAAACAGGAGAAGTAAAAAATACTAAATGGAACAAAAATATGTCTGAAAAAGGATTTAATTTCACTGCTTTTATACCTATATAACTTCTGATGTGTATACAGTGATTATCTTTAAACTGTTTTCTGCCTCCTGCAGCTGGAAGTGGACAAACTGGCCCTCCCGATGAGCCCCAGCCCGGTGGCGAGCCCTAACCCCGACCCCAGCGGGAGGCTGGAGAACAACGCCACGCTCCTCACGGTGGAGCCGTCACCCCTGGACAAGACCAAGGGCTTCTTCGTGGATGAGTCTGAGCCCCTGCTCCGCTGCGACTCCACGTCCAGTGGGTCCTCGGCGCTGAGCAGGACAGGCTCCTTCATTACCAAAGGTAGGAGCGGCAGGCGGCGGCCCCCAGGGCAACAAGCCCAGCTGCCTCGGTCCCACGACCACCACCAGCCCGGTCCTGGACAGCCTGCCCTGGCCCCCGAGCTGACCCTGTCTGGAGGGTGATGTCTCTCGCTGAGGTGGACATGCCTAGGAAACTTGACTGTACCACAGCCTGTAGGATCACCTTTACCGTCACAGTGCTATCTGAGGCGTTTTATGAAAGGCAGAAAATGTAGTCCTGCAGGTTTTTTGGAAATTATTTACCAGCCTTGGATCCAAATATTTAAAGTATAATCGGTCTTGAGAGTTGAAAGGACAATTTTACCGACTTAAATGGATCCTAATGTGCATGCTGTTAGATTGAAAATAGTGTTTTAAACATATTGCATTGTTTCCTTTGGTAAATAATTTACCACTTTTGCCTTGGAATTATAGGGTAGGGAATTGGGAGACACACTGCTGTTTTTTTTTGGTACCGGGCATCGAACTCAGGTCCTTATGCTTTCAAGGCAGATGGCGGAACCACTGAGCTAAATCCCCGGCCTGAGCCACACTGTTTTGATGACAGGTTTTTATTAGAAAGTGCCTAGTTTAGGGGCAATTCCATTTAGATTTTAGTGGAAGGATTATATTTTATGCATATATTTATAAAATATCTTATAGTAAGCACTTTACATATTTATGTTAGCCTATTGTTCATTTATATAAAATATTTATATTGTAATTTAGTTGTTGTTACAGATAGGGTAGAGAGAGTTACAGTTCCTCCCCCCAGTGTAAGGCATGACCCAGGAAGCAGTGTTTTCGGGCTTCTGTGCTTCTATTCTCTCAGAGTTCAAAGCTTTGCTAAGTCCGACAAGCAGGCTGCTCTAGCTTGGGACTTTGGGCCAGTGGATATCTTTGTTTAGTAGACACATTGCAGATGGAAAACCTGATAAAGGTATCACAACACTTCTCTGGGTTTAGAAGAACTTAGAAGTCCTTTAAGTCTAGACGTTAACGTGCCATCCTAATGATGCCTCTGCCACCCATCTTGGGTGCCACACAGGTGCAAACTCCCACGCTGTCTATTCTGTGCCAGACGGAGTGCTACTGGCACACCAGGCAGGGGAGGCTGGGGAGAGGGTAGGCAGCCCCTGCCCACAGCACGGCCCCCTTCATCTCCTCCCTCCCCTCCATCTGGTCCCCGCAGAGAAGAAGGACACGGTGCTGCGGCAGGTGCGCCTGGACCCCTGCGACTTGCAGCCCATCTTTGACGACATGCTGCACATCCTGAACCCCGAGGAGCTGCGGGTGATTGAAGAGATCCCCCAGGCCGAGGACAAGCTAGACCGGCTGTTCGAGATCATCGGCGTCAAGAGCCAAGAAGCCAGCCAGACGCTGCTGGACTCTGTGTACAGCCACCTTCCCGACCTGTTGTAGAACATGCCGGCACTGCGCTCTGCAGACTGACTTGGTGGCAGGGTGGTTTCGTTTGGTTTCTACTTCAGGTTTTGGTGTATGTGTGTGTTTAACAGTCTATGGCCAGTGTACGAGTTCTTTCTTTTCTCTCCTTGTTTTTTTCTTTCTTCTTTTTTTTTTTTTCCTAAATCTCTGGGAAATTAGTTTATAACCCCTTGCAAAGTATAACTATTGCAAAATACCCACCAGTAAATTTTTATAAGTTCCAGTTCTCTCTGTTTTTGCCGCCTTATGTATTTTCCAAATTGTTCTGTGCACTTTAAATTCACATAACTGACCGTAAATGCAGTGTGACTTCCTACACACTGGATTGTGAAGCTCTTCTTAAAGTGTAATGGCATCTTGTGGATTCTATAAGCAGTCTTCTTATCTTTCAACATCTATGTCTACATTTTAAAAAAAAATACATTATTGCTATTTTTATTATTGTTTGCCCTTCACAAAGGTTCTTAGGGATTAAGGAGATCTGAGATCCTGTTGAGTTACTGTAACACAATCACACCTTGAATTATCTTCTCAATATTCTATGTCGCACACTTCACATTCATAGCTGAAACTTGACCACACTATTGCAGACCGAATGGTTTTCACCTGGACACTGTGTAGAATGCCTGATTCCTCATGCTCCTCTTCACGCTAACACGCTCTGGGCTGGAGAAATGATTATCCTCAAGCCATCAGGACTTGCTATTTCAGTGGCTTGTCATCTGGACCCCCAAAGAACTTGAACTTCATCTTTTAGGGATTGAGTTGTTCTGGAACACATTGCCACACTTTGGAAAGTCCAACTCAAGTGCCAGGGGCATGTTTTCCATAGAATTTGCCCAGCTTTGCTTTCAAAGATGTCTTGTTTTTTATACAAACATAGTCAATAGCTCCAGTCTGCCCTCAGGCCTTGGTCTTGTTGGGTCTCCTCCATCAGTCACTATAATTAAAAATGGCTACAGCTATAAGAACTCTTATCTGATATATTTGCAACTGTGCGCCCTTATAAACCTACCCTCTAATGCTCAGTGGCCAGGTTCTAAAATAGAGGTTGTGTGGCCTCCCTTTGTGCTGGCGGGGTTTTCGGGTAGTGGTGAGAGACTGATATCAGAAAAATGCCTTCAAGTGTACTAATTTATTAATAAATATTAGGTGTTTGTTACTTGAGTCGTTTGAGTGCTTTTAATCCTTGAATGCCTTGCCCATCTGTTTGCTCAGGTCTGTGCTATGATTGGTCTTTTGGATAAGTATGTATTTTAAAATCCTCACCCTGTCTAATTTTTTTTTTTTTTTGATACCTCGGATCAAACTCTGGACCTTGCACTTGTGAGGCAGGTGCTGGAGCCACTGAGCTAAATCTCCAGCTACCTCTCTAATTTTTAAATCATGCAAATGAGCAAAGATTCTGTCAGGAAAGTCACCTGGAGGTATCTAGGAAAGGAGTGTGGTGAAAATTACCAAGTGTTTCTTGGCCTTTGGGGACCCAACTTGGGCTCCTCCTTTAGAGATTGCTCCTAGGTCAGCCCTGACAATTTGGAGGAACAGATTAGAGTGGGGTGGGGTGTAGAGAAGAACTCAGAGTTGAAACTGAGAGTGTGTTCTTATTATTTCTATTTCAGAAATCAGCCTCTCCTGGAAGGATCTATACAACTGAGTTCATAGGACTTTTTTATTTTTATTTTTTCCTGTAGAGGAGATGAACCAGGGCCTCTTGTAGGCTTGTTGGACACTCATCCCTGAGCTGCACCCCAGCCCTTCTGAGGGCTTTGTGGGCAACAAGAGAGACCAGGTCGCCTGAGTGAGGTCTGTCACGTCGTGTGTCTCGGGCATGTACCCGCAGTGTGGGAACCCTGGCTGACCAGAAGTCCAATGACCACAGCAATTTTAAGTTCCTCTTGGAGAGAGAAGCTGTACACTTTGACACTTTCTGGTTTTCTCTACTTCCCTGCAGTTGGTTTCTAGAGAACCATCCAGACCCTTGGTCTCACTGTTTTTTCACACTGGGTTTCTCTTCCTATCCTTGACAGAAGGCAGCAACTGCATCGGGACGAAACCAAACTAGAATGGGCCAAGATGGTAGCAGAGAGGACAGATTTTGTTTTTCAGAGAGCTTTGGATATGGGAGAGTGGTAGGCAGAATGAGTGAATGAAAGAACTTTATTTTTTAGAGACTATTCACAGCTTGGAGAGACTTTCACTAGTAACCCACATTAACAGCTTTATATTTTACTAGGTGCTTTTTGTATTTTATTGAATCCTCCCAATAATCCTATAAAATGTGTAGGTGCTATTATCACATCCATTTTATCGATGAAAAATAAGCTTCTGAACCAAAGTTATGAAGCTCAGACTTGAATCTAGGTTTTTCTGACTGTTCATTCTACTCAGGACCAGCAATCAGAAATGTTTTGTTGGCTGAAACCGGACAGGGGTTACTGGGATGAAATGTACAGTATTTGGATTAAAACTTAAGTCTTGCAAGCCAGTTCAACAATCACTGGCAAAGTATAGGAATGGCACTGGCATCTGGGGGTGGCCCTGGGGGAGGCACATAGGCACTGTGGTTGAGCAGAAGCTTAACATTGAGCTAACTGGATGTGCAGCTTTGTGAGAAGAGAACATAGACTCTAGCTGCATTAGTGAAACACAGGGAATTCATAGCAGAGTTGAGGACTGCTGTTTGCACTTCAGGGCTCCTCAGTGGTTGGAGCTGCCTTCCTTGGCGGAGCAGAGCTGCCCTAGGAAGTTTCCAGGTGAGGGTGGGGAGTCCTAGTGGGTGACAGACAGAAACAAAGTCAGAAGCCCCTCTTGGGAAATCTGAACCGGACAATGAAGATCTATAGGCAGGGGAAAGACTAGCTTCAGTAATTCAGAGGGCAAAAGAAGAGATCATGTATTTTTCTTTAGAGAGTAATAGGTTTCCTCTAGGCTGTTTTAGGCTAAATGCCATCAGCTCTGGCTGCTTTTCAAGGAGAGAATGATTCCAGAGCCAGGAAGAAGCCATGCATGGGTGATTCTCAAACTTCGTGTAAGAGTCACTCGGGAATGAGCCGCCATTAAAAAGGCAGATTCCTGGAGAGGGAATCAGGAGGTTGGCGGCAAAGTCCAGAATAAGCCTCCCATGCCAAGTGTTGGGCCCCACTGAGAAAGCAATCTGAGGTAGTTTAGATCCTGGCCATTGAGGTCCCAGGCTCAGCAGTGGCCACGGTGCCTAGACAGCATGGGAGATGCCGGGACTTTACTGGTGCCGGGAGCGCTGGGCTCCCGTGAATGCAGGTTCTGCCGCAGCCGTTCTGGGGCTGTGGTGCTGCTGTCCCAAGGCGCCCTGGGCATTTCCAGGTCACAGCCTAGAGCTGAGGTTCTCCACCCTGGCTGCATAGTGGAACCCGCCGGGAACTGGCCACCCCCACTCTGAAGACCTGCAGTCCCAGGGGACAGGGCACAGGCAGCAGCAGTTTTTAAAGCTCCCAGGCGACCCCGATATAAGAGGCTGGAAGAGGTCTGAGGAAGCATCTCTGGGGGCCAACCTGGGCCTGTGACTGAGCGGGGGATGTTCTTGCGTCCTCTGCAGGCCAGCTGCAGGATCTACAGCCTTACTGAGATGTTGTGTTGCTGTGTGTTGTCAGCTTTCTGTCACCATGGCAAAAGACCCGACGCACTCCACTTATAAGGAAGAACTTATTTTGGCTCAGGATTCCAGAGGTTTCAGGCCATGGTCAGTTGGCTCTGGTGCTCTGGACCTGTGGTGGCCAAGAACACAGTGGCAGAGCACAGAGGAGGCCTCTTCAGCTCATGGCGGCTGGGAGGTAAAGAGTGAGGTGGGATGTGGTCAGGGCCCAACAGCCCTTCCGGGCCCGTCCTAGGTACCTAACTTCCTTCCTCCAGGCCCCGCCTCCAGCTGGCCACCAGGCCTTCATGTGCGGGCTTTCAGGGAACACCTCTGAACGGGGCATTGTAAGGATTGGTACACCACCCCAGTCACTGATGGGCAGCACTGTAAAGCTTTATTGCACTGATGAGCTCACCTACAAAGAATCAGCTCTTCATGGTGCTGAGCACAGAAGGTATGATTCAGCCAGAACACTTAGGAAGTGGTGGTATTATGGTTTATGTTTCTCTCTATATATTTGGTAAAAGATTTGCTGTCGGGAGCAATTCTACATGATTTTGGGGAAAAATCATTTCGTAATTAAATCATGATTAGGGCCTAGTTTTCCTGTCTACAGGCCAGCTACAGCAAGTCCAGCTATAACTCTGTTTTCATCTCCAGTCACACCTAAGACCTCAATGGTGCAGTGATGCTCTGATGCTCCAGAGCAGGACTACACCCGCTGGAGCCAAACCTTCATCTGCATAGCTCCTCATTGTTCTCGGATCATCTCTTCCCCCTCTGAGTCAATTGCTACTTTTGTTCCTGCTGCTGTACTGAATAAAGGTGTGGCAAGCTCCGGGTCCAGGGTCTTTGCTGCCCAGAGCAGCATTGATCAGGCCAAAGCTCAGCTTCTCTAAGTCTCATTTTTTGTCTATATATTAATTAATTCATCTTGTGCTGCTGTGGCTTGCGGGAGACTAGGACTTAATGCAGAAGTTCTAGTAACATCTGCTTTCCCTATTCCTTACAGTTTGCCTATTTGCAAAGAGGTACAGTAAACAATGAGTCAGACACCTGCATGGGACATTTCACAGAGCTCTGCCTTCACAGCCCCCCTGCCACTTGGACCAAGAACCTCATCACACAGTGCTGGGGATGCGAGAGGCACCATGTTGGACTTTGGCCTAGGAAAGGAAAAGTGGAAATCATGGTCCTCACCTTCGGGAGGAAACTCAGACGTCATGGAGAGGAAAGGCCCTGTGCTCTTCCTGCAGGGAGTTGCTCTTAGTGGCAACACCTGGTCACCTCAGTTCCTGTCGATGCTTGTGCACAAATCCAGGCTCTCTTTCTACCTGTTTTTGAAAGTACGTAGAAAATAAAATCTATGCATTTGGGCAAGGAGTGAATTGTGAAGAAGCTCTTGCCCTGCTTGATTATAAGAAGCTGTTTTTGTGCATGGAGCACATTTGGATGCTGGAGTCCTGGGTTTTATGTGGAAATTCATAGAGTATCAGGCAAGGGTGTCAGAGAAGCACACATAAGACAGACATGGCGGGGGGGGG
>NW_004624754.1:13637460-13749898 GCF_000247695.1 Heterocephalus glaber
AGGTCTGAGGCCCTTGGCCCCAGGAAGAGGAACGGGCCTTCAGAGAACAAGGGAAGGAAAAGGAGGACATATTCTTGGAGTGGTTGTTCTTTGGAGCTTTTGGAGACTTGTATCATTGAATTTTTAAAAAATTGTAAGTAAAAAGAATTTAGAATGTTTCCCGTGGCGTCCAGCAAATGAAGAAAGCAAGGAGAAAGTCTCATAATCCAGGCTTGAAGTGCTGGTGGTGGTGTTGTGAGGAGCATTTTAGGAAAATTTGCAAAGGAATCGGATGCTGGCCCCGTCCTGTAGAAGTGGGGGCCTGCCTGGCCTCTTCTCCCCAGCCTCTTCCTGAGCATCCTTTACTCGGACTTGGTCCCAAACAAACACAAAATTCATGTGCAATTCAGACAGAGAGAATTTCAACTTAGACACTTAGGGAGGAGGAGCACAGTGACTGCTATCTGGCACAGGTGTCTTTATATGCTTCCGAGCACAGGAATGCCTCGTACGTAATGTCTTCTAGAGGAAAGATTTCTTAAGGGTCTCCAGTAATTCTCTACCCAAAGCAGAAGCCCCTGTCCTGCTGGGTACTATCCCTGCAGGGAGCAGCAAGCGGGGTGGGGGGGTGGGGAGGAGCAGAAAGCTCCTGTCCAAGAGTCTGCATGTGACAGGTGTTTCTCGTGCTGGAAGTGTAGGAGTGCTGACCTATCCCATGTTTCTGTGCCTTTTGTTTAAATATAGTGCGTCCACCCCCAGAAATGTTCATTTCCTCACCCCCTCATCTGAGAAACATTTGAACACCTACCGGGCACCATGCGAGGGCCCGGAAGCTCGAGGAGAGCTTGATACGGCCTTGTACCAGCGAGAAGGGAACAGTGTCTGATCACTGCTTTATGCTGGACACCCAGAGTAATGTGAGAAACATGGCAGAGGGTCTGTGCGTGCATGAATAAAGGAACGAGCCTACGCGGCCACCTTCGAGATGTGCGGGTCAGCAAGAGAAACTAAGAAATATGGACACCATCATCAAATGAATCCAACTGTAGGGAGAATGATGTGAAGAGAGTTATTACAGGAGCCAGGAACTAAAAGAGAGTCAAGGAAAATGATTGCAAGACAGCTGGGTTGGAAGGCATACGTCTGTGATGCCAACATCTTGGGAGGCTGAGGCAGGAGGATGGCAAATTGGAGCCCAGTCTGAGCAACTTAGGGACTTAGCTAGATGCTAGGTCTAAAAAGAAAAAATAAAAAGCACTGGAGATGTAGCTCAATGGAGCTTTCTGTTCAATCTTCAGTACCCCAAAAAAGCAAGATTTCCCCAGCCTAAGCCTTCTTATTAATTTCAAAGAAAATTGTGTCACAAAGGGCGGTTGGCTGCCGTTCTTTATATAGGGACCAGTGATGGAAGGGGAGGAAATGAGAAGAACACTCGGTGTCGTGTGGACATCCTTACTCGTGCCTTAACCATCATCGTGAGACAGGCGGCCCCATCCCTGGAGCTCTTCCCACATCGCCTATGCCAAGGGTGGAAGGTGTGCGGCCTCTCATCCTCCGATCGCACACTGCCCACACCGAACCTGCACCTTCTGGTGCTGGAACCATTACTACCCCATTCCTCAGAGGGGGAAACTGAGATGCAGATGAGGATGTCTCTGAAGTCAGGCAGCCAGCACAGGGCACAGCCAGGGAGGCCCAGGAGGGGCTGTGTGTGGTGGGCACAGGGTGCATGCTGCAGACAGAAAGGCAAACAGAGTTTCCATTCCTGCCCTGCTGGAGCTCTCGTAACTCAGCCAAAACTGAATTTTTGTGGGGATCAGGAGGGCTGTTTCTCATGATTAATTTTACCAGTTATCTTGGTCATGTGCCATCTCAATCATAAGAGCAGAGCTCTTTCAATGCCACAGAGATGCCCTCTCCTGCAGCCCTCTCAGAACAACAGCTTCCCTTCTGCCCTAAACTGGGCAACTCCTTCTGCATAACAGTTTTGTCCTCTAGAGAGTGTCAAGATAATGGAGTCATACAGAGTGCAGTCTTCTGAAATTAGCTGTTTTCCTACTCGACATCATTCCCTGGTGATCTAACCATGTTGTTGCCTATAGCAGTAATTTGTTCCTTCTCTCTGCTGAGTAGTGTTCCCTGACATGGATGTACCACAGTTTGCTTCACCATTTAAGCACTGAGGGGCCTTCTGTTCTCAGTTTTGGGATATGACCATCTGTGCACACTTTTTTGTGCAGACATAAGTTGTTATTTCTTTAGGGTAAGTACTCAGGAGTAGGATTACCATGGTAAGTGCAGGTCTGAGTTTATAATAGATTGTCATGCTATTTTGACAGGTGGGTACTGTTGTGTATTCTTGGACCAATGTCTAAGCTCCAGTTGCTCACCATTGTCAGTATTTTGTTATTGTCATCCTAGGATGTATGCAGTGACATAAACTCTAATCTATAGCTTACGGAAGCATGCAGCTAAGCAAGAATTTAGAAGTGGAAAGCATTGCCTCTCTAGTATATGTGCTGCCTAAGCAAGCACAAGCATTGTCTCTCTATCACTTCTATTTAATTGCTACAGTTTCATTCGTTTTTTTCTTTGAAAATATTCTTCTCTCATTTTATCATAAGTCCTGCCCTCTGAACACATGCTTGGGAGCACAGTATGGACTGCCAGCTGCAGGTGCAGTGCTGTTGAACAGACCTACACTTATCAGCGTGCTGACCAGAACTCTGTGCTTTCCATTCCCCTCCCCGGCCAGGAGCCACCCTTCTGTCTCTGATGCTATGAATTTGCACAGCTGGAGGATGAAGAGTTTGCATTTCTGTGATTGACTTATGACATCAGCATGCTGTACTTAAGGTGCATTGATATTGTCACTGACAGCAGAAACATTATTTTTAGGGCTGAAAGGCCTTCCCTCATATGTATAGACCACATTTTCCTATTTCTCCACTGAGGGCCATTGAGGCATTTTTCCTGCCAGGGCTGCTGTGACCATGCTGCAGTGAGCACAGGATGGTGGAGACTCTCAGAGTCCACTCTGGCTCTGTGGGATGCAGAACTGGATGAGGAGCCACCAGGTCACACAGAGGCTCCATTTTTAATTTTTGAGGCACCTCCAGGTATTTCCTGCAGTGGCCATACCGTGGTGCGTTCCTATCCATGGTGTAGAAGGGTTTGATTTCCCCACATCCTGGCCAACACTTGTTTTAATTTACTTGATAACAGTTGTCCTGACAGATGGGAATGATGCTTCCTCGGGGTTTTGATTTTTGTTTTTCTGCAGGTTGGTGACAGGATCATCTTTTTTTGTACCTGTGGGCCATTTACAGTATATGTCTTCTGCATGGAAATGTTTTTTTAAGCTTTAGCCCATTTTTAACCAGGATATTAAGAGGACATTTGCTCTTAAGTTGTAGGCTCCCTGATGTACTTTGAAAATGAACCCTGTCTTGGATGAACAGCTTGTGCCTATTTTCTCCTGTTCCCTGGGTTTCCTTTACATTCCTTGGGCTTTTTTTTTTTTGGTACTGGGGATCGAACTCAGGACCTTCAGATTGCAAGACAGGCGGTGGAACCACTGAGCTAGATCCCTGGCCCTTGAGTTGGCTCTTGAGTGTGGTATAAGGGTCCAATTTATTTCTTTTATTAGTTATCATTACTAATTTGCATGGCTGCGGACGGAACCCAGGGCTTCACACATGCTAGGCAGACACCCTAAGGCCCAGTTTTATTCTAATATTTGGGGGGCCCTACTGACTCTGGCCCATTTGGGTTTGTCAGAGGGGAATTCCATTATGAAGCTCCAAGTCAGAGTCCAAGGACGAAGCTTCAGTCTCCCAGCATTTCCCACATGGTGTTTGGGGAACTTCTAGTCTAAAAGCATGGATTGACCAGGACATGTGGAGAAAGCTACATCCTGTCCCCCACCATCCACTATTAATGTGACAACACTCTTTAACTACATTTGAAAGGACCTGCGAAGTTCACATTGCTACCACAGCATTTCCCAAATTCACACGAGCGTGCGATGTACACATTTAATTAATGTATGACTTAAAGTTAGTTCACTTTCTACCTGTGCCTTTAGTCTCATGAGACCGTTCCTTTTGACAGTGCAGGATGGGGAGAAACTGAAGTAGACACCGCATGGCACCCCAGGAGAACACTGCAGGGTATCAGAGCACCCTTGAGTCAAATCCCAGAGTGAGGGAGCTGCCCCCAGGCCCGGGAGGATCTGAGAGTCCTAGGAAGAGACACGAGAGACTGTCACCATGGTCAGGTCAGGCTCTGAGTCAGAAACCAGAGCCTGGATTCATCAGAAAGAAAGTCGACACCAGAGGAGAGCAATTAGAAGGAGACGGTGTGGTGCTGATAAGAGGCCAAGGCTGCAGTGACACAGGACATTGCACCTTCCCCATCTCTTTGCACAGAACATGTCCAGGGCATGGTAGGCTCCCAGCCTGGCAGGGGCTGGATGGACCGGGATCTGTGGATTGGAGCCCAACTGGGCAGGAGCTGGCTGCGTCTGAGGTTCTGCGGCTGCTTCTCAGGGATCTGGGACCTGGGGTTGCAAGGTGCATTCCTAGGGTCTCACACTTGAGGCAAGAATTGGGGATTTGGAGACAGCCAAAGCCCAGCGAGCAGATGCTGGTGTAGGGCAGGCAGGCAGCACGTGTTGGGCAGCAGACCCCCAAAAGTCTGGGGATCAGGGTAAACCCCTATTGGAGACAGCCAGGGATCATAGGCTACAAGTACTTCCCCAAAAGCTCTTCCAAGAGCAGAGCTGTCCCCAGACTGCAGGCACAGCTGAGATGAGGGTGAGAAGATGCTGGTACACAGAGCTCAAGACAGACAATAGAATCAGAGCCTGAAAACCTTGAGCCACAGGTACAGAAAACAGGGGCATGGAGCCCTGCTCAGGAGAGGGGGCAGTGGACAGAAATGAAGTCACATCGGCATGCAGGGAACTGCATTACCCTGTCCTGCATCAAGAGTCTCGGTGGGCCTGAAAAATCTCAGAAATCTAAATGAGAATGAGACTCTCCATCTCCTAAAGCAGACCCAGCATGATCAAACCCTTCCCTCCACTGTTCAGTTTGGTCACTGAGCCATCAAATGAAGTTTAATTTAGAAAAAAAAATACCATAAATTTAGTGACTCCAGACACCTATAACCCCAGGACTAGAGTGTTATGCAAATGAAGGTCCATTAGAGGCCTTTTGATCACACTCTCCCTCTCTCCAAGTTCTCTACCGCATACTTTACTGCAGTTCAAACTCATGACCCGGAACTAAAAGCACTCCCCATCCAGCCCCAGAGCTCTGAAACCAGGCAAGCAGGGCAATTCAAGAGCACAGTGTAGACTTCGCAGCTACCTGGCAAAGGGAGGCGGTGGTCAAGCCAGAGTAGGTCAGCAGAGGGTAAGCCACGCCACCCAACTTCAAAGCTGGCCAGTAGTTCTGGGTTTCATCATGACTTCTGCAGATCTAGCTCAAAGCCTCAACTGTGGATTCAACAGCCTTTGTGCCTGGAAAGAGCATTTCCACCTGTACTTCCTCAGGTGCATAGGAGATAAAGTCAACCTAATAAAAACAACCACCACAATAAAAATAATGATTTTATCACTGCCCTCCTTTGTTTTGCATTTGTTTTATTGTACCAAGTGAAACAAATATGTAAAAATAGTAAAGTCTGGTCTTGTTGCTGTTTTAAAAACATTTTCTGGGGAAACAGGTTTGCAAATTAAATAAGCATGCATGCCACAGATAATATTCTTAGTTGCCCTACAGGTTCTAAATGGGAAAAGCCTAACAGAAGTCTCCATATTCAGTTGGTTTTCACTGAGCTATGTAGATCTTGGGAGAATCTACTCTCAAGGAGTTGAGGTCCACACTGAATAGTGCTTCGGTGCATTCAGAGGCTGGGGGATTTGTCACACCTGTGTTCTTGTCATATCAGCACTTCCCACCACCGCCGGTCCCACTCCAGCCAACTCCTCCATATCCAAGGTCTGGACTGTGCTTAACATATTTTCAGCCATGATTTGCCCCTCTACCCATTCAGATGCATTGGTCCAGCCATGTGGCAAACACTTTGATTTCTCCCGTAGGCACACACTTTCTCTATGAAGGGCACACTGTCCTCCTCTGAGATGTCCTCCTGCTGTTCCTCTGGTGCCACGGATCAGCTGGGTAATCCCAGCCCATTTCTATTGCACGGATCCCAGAGCTGTGCCCAAGGAAAGTTGATGGGATTGACAAGAGGAAGTTATTAGTCAGCTAGGAGACTTGTTAGGAAGGAAGGTGGAACATTAAGAGGGAAGGGAGGGAGGAGGCTAGGCAGACATCATGTGGACACTGGAACTACAGCATAACATCCAGGAAGAGGAAGCAATGGATCTTGCTAACCAGATATTTCTGATTCAATTGGAGTTGGTGCGTCAAACCCTAGTGCCATTAAAGCTACAAATTACAGGGAAGCATCTGCAACAACAAGGATAAAGATCGAGGCCGGGTGAAGACTGTAATCTCAGCTCCTCAGGAGGCTGAAGAAGGAGGGTCACAAACTCCTGACCAGCTTGAGCAACTTAGGGGGATCTTGGCTCAATATAAAAAAATTAAAAGGGCTGGGAATGTAGCATAACACTCTCTGGATTCAATCCCCAGCACTACTAAACAAAATAAAACATGAAAACAAACAACAATAACAGAATGAACTGGGTTAATATAGAAAATGGAGAAGCAACTGATATGGGATGAAATTAGTTACTTTCTGTCCCTTCTGGGGAGTGTCTTGTTCTTTCCTAAGGTCCTACCCCTTGTTTAAGGAAAATAAAATTTAGGCAAGGTGTATGCATCCTTTCACATGTTTTTAGAAGTTTTTGGACGTGTTTCAATGCAAAACGTAATCGATTCAATTATCATTTTGACTATTGGCCCCACCTTCATATCAGCCACATCTGAATGGTCATTAGGGACTTGTGATTTAAAAATATGACTTATTCCTTTGGTTTCATTCTTTATGAGCTCCAAAGTCCAATCTCTCTTTTCTAGTTTGGCTTAGTTTAACACTTTCCTACGTTATTCTTTGGAAAGAGAGTTGTATGAATAGTGAACTTGACTTCATGAATGGGTTGCTACTTTAGGACTCAGAGCTTCAAAGCTGAGTGAGTTGTTTCACTTGAAATGTAAAGTTGTTTTGTACTCATTCATGTGTTTCAAAGGAAGTAATCTAATAATGGTTTCTGGATTGTTTTATGTCAAGTACCTGAAAAATAGAGGAAATGGTTGGAGAAGTTAAGGATGACTTTAGTGAATTCTTAGGGTTTTCATTGCTATCACAGACACCATTAAACATTCTGGTCTCCAAGCACAAGGGTCATGTCCCATAGTCATGTGCTTCAGTCAGTGTGAGACAGAATAGTCATCTGAGTTCACATCGGACGCCGGTAGGAGCCCAAGCATGGAGCTCAGAACTGGGCAAGGGTCAAGGATGACTAATTCTTATTTAATATCATCACACTGTGTTGTCAAGGGGACAGATTTGCACCACTAAACAGACACAGACCATCAAGGAGCAAGTGGTGCCTCTGACAACCCTACTGAGGAAATGCCGTGTGATCGGTGGGATGGAAGCCTGAGGATTCAGCAAAGATCCATGTGGCGAGTACTGAATAACCCATTCCAACTGCCAGGAGTGCAGGGAAGCTCACAGTGTGATAGTATTGAACTTGGCCTTGAAGAATAAATAGAATTTCAATAGGAAGAGGAGCTGGGCGCGGAGATGCAGGCAACATAGGGAAAGATGCAAGGGAGGAGGAAACTGGTTCAGAATGAGAGAAGAGCATAAAGATGTGGTGTCTTAAACTTCTACAAGAATCTGTCCACAGTCCCAGTCTCAGTGCTCCGTCGTGTACCTGTATCTCTCTCCACTGTGATCCAGTCCCATCCATGCCGCTTCTTCAAAGGCTGCAGCCATCATGGGTTTCTCCATTGCTAAGTCCAGTGGACACTGCAGTCCTACCTTACCTAACAACATTGCCATTGTGGTCTATTCTCGCCTTCTTATGTGTTTTCATCCACTGGCTTCTGTACCTCCTTTTTCTCTAATCTCTATTCTCCGTTCCCCTTTCTCTGTCAGCCCCCTCTTGCTCCAAATCTGTAGGGACACATTTTCCTCTGTCTTAACAGCACTCCCCTCCCCACACTATACCCAGAAAATTCATATTTGACCTTCAGATCTCTGCTCAATTATTAGTTCCCTCAGCAAAGATTTCCCAGTTTCCTTACTCCTCAAACTTGCCTCTATCCCTTAGGAGCCTTTGGATGAATCCCCACCATACCCAGCTGTTTTCCTAGGTTATTACTTACACTGCTTTTCATTTTTGTGTCACCAAATTCTAAATGCAGAAGACATGGTCACCCCACGTCCCCAGCACTTAGTACAGAGTGAGGTCATCATTAAGGACTAATGAGGACTTCCTGAATGAAGCAACAGCTTCTCCAGGCAGCATCAAGACACCTAGGTTGGTTAAATAGGGTTAATACAGAAGAAGATGAGGGGGAAGTAGGCTGGACAGAGAACCTGGGCTTTCCAGCTAAAAGGTTTTAGGTCCATTCTAGAGATAAAGTTGACACTCAGGAGGGGCCTGGGCCTGAGACTGATATGTTCTGGTCTTAGCTGAGGACCTGTCGTGTTGGGTAGTGTTTTGTGACCCACATGCATGGGCTGAACACCGAGGATGGGACACATGGCGACTGTAAGAAGAGTTCTAGATGGGTTTGGAGCAGCATGGAAACCAGAGAGTTCCTAGATGGTGCAGGAGGGGCAGGCTCTGAACTATCTCAGAGGAAGGTTGAGGAGGAGGTGTGAATGTGGGAAAAATCTGGAAAGAGGTAATGGCTGGAGATGCGAGGGTCACCAGGTGGAGTACAGAAAGGGGACAAAGTATGTACAACTTTAAAGGATTCCACCTTTAAAATGGAGGAACTCAAAGCCTAGAGGAAAAACACAGAGATTTTCCATGAAGGAACAAACTTCTGTCTTCCAGTACTGTGTGGTTAGAGTCCTCGGTGTGGGAACTGGAGGAGAGCAGGGGCAAAGAGAGAAGGTGACATCGTGACAGGGACTTCAGGGGAAGAGAGACTAGGAGGGGAAGGTAATCAATGGGGAGGAGGCAGGAGAATGCATTGTGACACAAAGGAAGTGACAAGGCTGTGACCTGAGAGATAGAACCAGGTGGCTGCAAAGGGAGGTTCTCGGGAGGTGACGTGAATGGTGGCGGGGGGTACACACAAGTGTGGCCAGGGCAAAGGTCCTGAGCAGAAGGAGTCTGTGGACCATGGCATGAGGGCTCAGCTGCGTGGCAAGGCTGGCCTGTCCGAAGGTTTCCATGAGCCAAGATGACCTGTGTTTCAGCCGCTGTCTCTGTTGATGTGTACATTGTCTATTAGCTCTACCGTGGTTTATTACCTTTCCCAAAGGTAATCGTTGACTAGTCATTTCATTCCATTGTTCTGACGTAATAGTGCTGAGAACCACTCTCTTAATATATTTTTTCAGTAGACTAATTTTTGCATGCCCATTTAAGCAATAATGCTTAGGAACTTGCTAGTCTTACTCTTGTAAATTAAATAATACTGTTAAAATACAAGAGGTTGGCACAGGTATCTGTAACTGACAACTTGATGCACATCTTGTCTCCACCATTTGCTAGCTGTGTGACTGTGGGGAACAGACTCGACCTCTCTGGGTCTCTTGGCTGTTGGACACTTCCATGCATTGTGGTCTCCTTCCTCTCTCCAGCTCTTCAATACCTCTTCCCGTCCTGTCTTCTGTGCAACTTGTCACTGGTCGCATTCATTCTGCTGTCACTTTTCATTCAAGGAGAATTACCAAGTGATTGCTAAGCACTAGCTACTGAAGGCACAGGGTACTCAGGACCCAGGGTCCCTGTGGAAGGCAGTGACAGACGGCAGATAGGCCAGTACCTTACAGAGGGCGTCTTTGCCCTCAGCTACAGAGAGGGTCACAAGGAAGTCCCCCCAGAAGGAGTGACACTGAATTCAGGCTCATAGAGGGAGTCCGAGGTGAAACTGCATTCCTGGAGGGTAGCACAGGGTGGTGGTCAGGAGCAGACAGGGACCTGGAGGCACAGAGCTTGAGGGCATGGAACTTTCAGAAATCTTTAAGTGGCTCCTGGTAGCCAGAGCCTCAGACAAGGAAAAAGATCAAATCAAGTAAGTCTGGGTCATGCAGGTTTTAGGAGGAGTTAAAAACCCAGATTATACATGCAATTTGGGGTCAAAGGCACAGACTCTGGATTGCATTTATGGGGTTCAGATCCTCCTCCTGTTACTCACTAGGTAATCCTGAGTAAGGAACAGGATTCTCTATGCTTTCCCCACTGTAAAATGAAAATAATATCAGGCAATGATACATTTACCTTATGAATAAAATAATTAAAACAAGGTCTAGCACATGGTAACATCCATGAAATGGTTATTTGTGGTTATGGAAGGACCACTGAAGGGTTTGAACAAGGCAGCAGCGTTGTCAGATGTGCATCAGGAGGGGATTGTGAGAGGCATGTAAAGGATGAGACGGAGAAAGGACTACAAAATGGGACTCACAAATGATAGGAGGAAGTTCCAGTCCTTCAGCAGCAATGAGAGTGTGGGTGATGCAGACAGAGGAGGAGGCAGGCAGGAAATGAATTAAGAAGGAGCCCTTGGTAGTCTCCATGGCCCATCAGAGGGAGAGAGGTCTAGTGGCTAAGGAGAAAGAGAAGTTAATTGTATTTGTGCCTTTAAGTAAAACAGGAAAACTGTGGCATCTCGGGTCAGGAAGCCTAGGGGCTCAGCTCACTTTCACCGAGTCAGTCATGGAACTCATCTAAGTTTTGGAGCGGGCTGAGGTTGGATGTTGCCCCCTCTAAAAGTTGAAATGGGCCTCGAACGGTGTCCGATCCTCCCGCAGTAGCACCCAGCGAGTTGCAATGGCAGTGGCTGAGGGGTCTGAGGGTGCTGTGCTCCAGGTCCCTGTGAGTCACCTCCCTGGACACAAGATCTCCCAAGACAGACAAAAGGGGTCTCACACTGTGTCCCTTCCGGCGCTTACCAAGACCTGGGCTTTCAGCACAGAAGCTCCCCGAGACCATCGTACCTTAGTTTGCTGCCCCAATTTGGGGGACCTGGGACTGTCACCTTGTTAGAGTTCCAGGGCTACCTGGACTCAGTGACAAGCAAGAAGCCTTGGGGTGTGGACAGGCAGAGATGAGAGGAGGGTCGGCAGGGTTAGAGGAGGGCTGGAACCTGCAGAGCCCTGAGGCTTGTCCCTGTCTGTAGACCACACTCACAGAGACACACGAAACTTTTCAGCAGTTATTTCCTCCCCCTCTAAGACTTAGAGCAGCAAGATCTTGGTTCACATTTCAAATCTCTCTCTGAGAAGTTTCAAGAAAATCCCCTCTCCTTTGCTCCAGAGAATAAAGGAAAAGTGGCACCATGTCCTCTTATCAACGGTTTGGGTCGTTGCTATCCTTTTCCCCTCTATAGAAAGTGTCCATGCTCTTGCTGAGGCCTCTTGATGGGAGAAACCACGAATTGTCAGGGTCCTTCAACTACGCGATGTTTACTGAGCTGGATTTGGGGAAATACACAGCGCTCCATTTTCAGTTTCTTCTCCGGGGCAGCAAGGGTTGAAACACTTCTGGAATCTGTGGACTGTCTGGTTAATCAGATAAAATCTTCTGAGGGAGAAAAACAATGCAAGTTTCTCAGAGGAGTTCAAAGCCTTCCTATAAAGAGCTGAGGAGACTGGAGCTGGTTTGAACTTCCCTTTGACTCTGGGCTTAATGTTGTCTTTTGGGTAAACACCAGCCACTTCTCTGACTTATCTCAAAGGACAAAGAAGGGCTTCTTTGCCTGAATACTAGGAGAAGAAAAATGAAAGTGGTATAAGCTTTTTACGGCATTTAGGATCTGGATTTCACTGTATGATAAATTGATCCATTTTCCTCTTACGTTGCCTATCAGTAGTATATGCTGAAAAGCCAAACCAATCCTAATCAACAATTCTTTTTTTTGTTTTTTTTTTGATACTAGGGATCAAACTTGGGACCTCGCGCTTGCAAGGCAGGCAGCCGAACCACTGAGCTAAATCCCTGGCTCAATCAACAATTTGTAATTATGAACTAGATTCAAACTGAAGCCCAGGTGCCCATTACTGGCATTTATAACAAACTATGTCCTTTCATATATGTCATCAAATTTAATTGTGTTCATCTTCACAGCAAATTAGTGAGAGAGGGATTACTCACCATGTTGTGGAAATGAAGACCATCTTACTATAACTGTAACCAGTTTTCAAAGCCATGGATAAGTCCTCTACTTAGGCCAGTGTCCTGTGAGCCTTTGGAAGGTGCCCAGCCTCTGACTCTTATTCTGAGCCTGTGTTCTCCAGTCTCTTCCTGACAGAATTCTCCTTCCTGTTCTTCTTTTCTCTGGTCCTGGGTACTTAGATACCCAGCTAGAAATTATTTGCAACTTTCTTTTGATGGCATTGCTCCTTTAATGTATGTAAGCATGTATATGTGTGTGTGTGTGAGAGAGAGAGAGAGAGAGAGAGAAAGAGAGAGAGGAGGGGAGAAATGGCCATTTGAGTATCTCCTGGTGACCCAGGCACAGTTGGGGTGGGGGTGGCCTCCAGCAGAATCACTCAGTAGGAGGCTCATGGTGTTGGATTTCGGACCTGCAGCATGTGTTCAGGTTGGCGGTTTGGGAAGGTTTCCGCTTTCCCTGAGCACCCAACGCTGCCTCTGCATCCTGCTGACCTTTGTGGAGAGGAGCGAGGTCTGAGATGGAGAAACAGCAAGAAAAGGCTCATGAAGAATGGGAGAAGGAAGGGGCCTTCTGAAGACTCTCTAGCATAGCGAAATTTCTAGAATCCTGGGCATCCGGGGTGGGAGAGGGAACCTAAAGCTGTGACTTCTGGGTTTTAGACCTTGCCTCAGACCTCGTGGCCAGAACCATTATGGACAGTGACCATTTGGTAGAGGATTACGAACACAGCTGAAGTTTGGAGATGTCTTTCGAAAGGCATTTTTGATGCTAAAATATTGGGGTTTTGTAATGAGAGTATTTTCCTTGCTGTGGAAAGTTATAGTAAGAAAGGGTTTGACAATTTTGAGAGTTGTGTCATCATCTCACAAATTAGAATGGCTCAGAAATCTGGCTGCAGGGCTGGGAAGATGACTCACGGGTAAAGAACTTGTCTAGCATGCAAGAGGCCTTGGACTCAACCCCCAGCAATGCTGAAAAAGAAAAGGAAAAAGAAAAAAGGAAAAGAAAGGAAATTTGGCTATAGGCTAAAGATCGGTTTTAGGCTTAGCTACATGTAAATAATCAAAACCTACCCTGGTGATCCGAGGAAATATGAATGTCTTACTTGGTTACAAGGGCTGCAAACCGCGTACAGAAAGGCCCCGGGAGAAGAGGGGCGGGAATGCCGCTGTTACTGCGCATCTGAACAAAGGGCCGTGTTCATGTGTTTAGCTCACCTAAGTGGCAGCTGCGAGGCTCATTTATTTGGCTTTTTCTTGTGCTTGTATGAACAAAAGCACCCTCCAGGGATTTTAAACAGCAGGTGTATTAAATATCAACACTGAAAACTCGTTGAACCAGGAAACAATGAGCATTAAATGCACAAAAAGTACAGAATAAATAGGAGCAGGGGAGAGGGTAATGTGGCAACCTGCAGGAAGCCTGGCCTGCAAGACGAACCTCAGTCAAGGTCAGAGCTGGGTCCAGGCAGTCACCTAGGGGAGACAGGAAACAACACTCACTTCCTTCCCATGTGGTGGAGAAATGGAAGCACTTCCTGCTGGGCCTCTTGGACACCTCCGGGGTGATCCGGGGACTCCCAGCAGTAAAGCACAGGCTTTTTTCAGGAAGGCTGTGGGTAGAGAGGCAGAGGTCCTCTGTACTGCGAGGTGCTCAGGGCCCTTCTGGCACAGAGCACATCTCAGGGGGCCCGAGACTGAGGAGCTCTCTGGCAAGTGCACACATCATGTAACCGTACATGGTGACCCTGGAGAGCTTAACTATCCCCTGTACATGTGCCCCTTTCACCAGTAAGGAAGTTAAGTCTCAGAAGCTGGGACCATCCTGTATAAGGCCACAAACTAGACAGGAATAGTCTCTTGGCAGACAAACCATTCCCAAAGCTGGCTTTGCTCCTGCATAGATGTTTGGGCTCCTACTGCATGTGGAGAGTTTGAGCCAGGCGCAGGCTCCCTGGAGGCCTTGACATTTTCCTTGACCTGGGGGTAAGCAGGGTGGCTGTGTGGGGCTGAGCGCTGGAGACAGTGAATGCTGTGGGGTCACAAGGAGGGAGGACGGGTCATTGTTTTCCAGTGCAGTCAGAGAAGGTTGCCCTGAGCAGGTGAAACGTGAGTTGACTGAAGAATGGATGGTAGGGGAGAAGACAGAGGCCTGGACTGGAGAGAGCTGGGCCTCGGTGACCCCAGTGCCCCAGAGCTGGAAGTCACCACCCCAGGGCCTGGTCTCTGTGGTTGGTGTCCACAGAGGGGAGGACTGCGGTGGCATCGATGTGTCCCCCACCCACATAGCACATGCACAGTTTGGTGAGAGATTCCAGGGGTGCTGCCACGAACCCCTTCTAAACGTTAGGGATTGCAGCGGGCAGGAAGAGTTTCAATTTGACGTCTACTGCTGTGCAAATTCCACCGAATGTAGCAGCTTTAGGTAGCAAACGCTCAGTATCTCCTGTGGGTTCTGAGAGTCCGGAGCTCAGAGTCCAAGGCTGGGCAGGGCTGGCTCTGGGTCTCCCCTGAAGCTGCAAACAAGACCCTGGCTGGGCTGTGCCACTGAAGTCTGCTGGGGCTGAAGAATCTCTTTCCAAGTCACAGGTAGGACTTCTAAAGCACAGTGTCCCCATGCCATGGCAGCTTGCTGTGCTCTTCAGAGGGAGCAAAGGAAAAGCAGACGGAGCCATGTCTGCAACACACCCGTGGCATCTGCTGCATTGTGTTGGTCCCTCTTATTGTCCTTGACCAATGAAGAAGAGAATTACACATGAAAGTAGATCCTAGCAGGTGTGGACAGTGGGGACTATCTCAAAGACTAGGTACCTTTGAGTTCACAGTTCAGGTGGACAATAGCTTTTATTTATTGCCTGGGGCTTTTTTGAGACAAGGTCTCAATATGTAGTCCAGGCTGACCTCAAATTTCTGGCAATCCTCCTGCCTCAGCCTTCTGAGGACTGATGTTACAGGCATCCACCACCATGCCCAGCTCTAAAACAATCTCTTACAATATATCACAATGCTGGCCGGAAAGTAAGCAATAAAATGAACAAACAAGGAAGCATGAAGCCCAACAGAGAAGTGAAAGCTTAAGTGGAAGGTTTCCCTGGGGTCCTCTGTCTACCCTCTTGTGCCCAGAGAACTGAGTTTCACACCTACTGAGCCAACAAGATGCAGAGTCTAGGGGGACAGGAGGAGTCACATCAGAGGCCCTCCCACAAATCACCTTTCCTCAGTGACAGTTAGCACCAGGAACCACTGAGCATCCCTTTTCCACTTACGGAAAGGAAGCTTGTTTGGGTCAATCCTGGCTCTGGAAGGAGGAGGAAGAATTTGAGAATTTATAACCACACACTGGCATTCCACGGCTGGCAGCCAAATGGACACTCAATGTTTGAAAAAATGGGGCTGAAGGTGTGCATAAATGTGGCCCAGAGCTGGGCTTCCCTCCCTCTGGACCCACAAGCAAATTGAAAGTAAAAAATTTATGTCAGATGTGGTGACACATGCCTGTAATCCCAGCACTTGGAAGGCTGAGGCAGGAGGATTGCCACAAGTTCAAGGCCCACCTGGACTACATAGTGAATTCAAGGCTATTGTGAACTATATAGTGAGACTCTGTCTCAAAAACAAACAAACAAACAAACAAACAAACAAAAAGAAAACCCCAACCAATTAACCAAAAAACAAAAAACAAAAAAATATAAAACCCAATACAATTTTAAAAAGTAAAAAATTCATATTAAAAAGGTCATGTAAATACTCACATGATAGTTTTAATTTTGCTTCTGGGCTCAAAAAGCCTAGAATATTTATCATCTGGCTCTTGTATAGAAAAGCTTTGCCAGTCTCTGCTCCAAAGGCCCTGTTCAACCTCAGGTTGGGTTGGGGAGCCCTGCCCCGGTCCAAGTCCTGCAGAGTGGGAGGCCTCTGCTGGACACAGCCTTGGGCCTGGTGACAGAAAAGAGGCTGCTTTTAAGTGTTCATCAGTCCAGCCAGATGGGTGCCATGAGTGACCCCGGAGGAGCACTGGGGAGGCCTTGGCTTCTATTGTGAGGTAGAGGAAATAAATCTTCACTGTTTCTGAGCCTTAAGAATTTGCTGCCTGAGTGTGGGGAGGTCTGGAGTAAGAGCTCTTGGCCCATGCTTGTAATTATTATGCAATTGTGGATGGCACGTTGCAAATGGAGTGAGTTAAGAAGGGAAGGGAGAAAGGGGATTTCTTGTTCTGAATCACATATCCCAGGGCCAAGTGATAATTGGTGACCATTGTCTGTGCTGGAGTGGGCCCCAAAACTGTTTCTGAGTGCCGAGTCCTTGCATGTTGGCCCAGGGAAGAGTGAGGGCTGGGGATGGTGGCAGAGCCTTGGTGATTAGCCCAGGGGGGAGGAGCCTTGGGAAGGGCTTCTGAGTTTTTTTGAGTTCTTTATATATTCTAGGTATTAGTCCTTTGTCTGAGGAGTAGCTGGTAAAAAAATTTTTCCCATTCTGTGAGTTGTCTCTTCAATCTGCTGGTGGTTTCTTTGGCTGTACAAAAACTTTTTAATATCAGGCTGGGGATTTAGCTCAGTAGTTCTGCCACCTGCACTGTCTGCTCTGCCTGTCCCGCAAGCGCAAGGATCCGAGTTCAATCCTCGGTACCAAACAAACAAAAAAACACTTTTTAATATGATGAGATCCCAGTTTCTGATTCTTTGTAATATTTCTTGTGCAATTAGGGTTTTGTTCATAACGTCTTTGCCTAAACCTGTATCTTCAAGAGTTTTACCTATTTTATCTTCCAGCAGATTAAATGTTTCTGTTTTAATATTTAGATCTTTGATCCATTTCAATTTTAGTTTAGTGCATGCTGAAGGATATAGGTCTAGTTTCAATCTTTGGCAGGTTGAAGCCCAATTTTTCCAGCAGCATTTATTACGAGGTTATTTTTTTTCCAGTGAAGCTTTTTGGCTCCTGTGTCAAATTTAAGATGGCTGAGTATGTCTGGAGTTATTTCTGTATCTTCTAATCTGTTCCATTGATCCTCAGGTCTGCTTTGTTTTTTGGTTTTTTTGTCAGTACCATGCTGTTTTTATCGCAGTAGCTTTGTAGTATAATTTCAGGTCAGAGACTGTGATACCCCGTACCTTGCCCTTTTTTGCCCAGAATTACCTCTGCTATTCTAGGTCTCTTCTGGTTTCAAATAAATTTTAGGATCTTTTTCTCTAATTCTGTGAGATTGCTGTTTGAATTTTGATCAGAATTGCATTAAATGTGTATAACAATTTTGGAAGTATGGCTATTTTCACTATATTGGTTTTTCTATCCAAGAAAAGGGATATCTTTCCATTTTCTGATATCCTTTTCCATCTCCTTTATCATGGTGAGTGATATGCATCTAGATTTAATATCCAGGATATGGAAAGCCTTTTTTCCCAACACCATTTATTAAAGAGGCTATCTTTCTTTCAGTGAAAGTGTTTGGCCCCTTTGCCAAAGATAAGGTGGCTGGGTGTGTTTGGAGTTGTTTCTGCATCTTCTATTTGGTTCCATTGATCCTTGGGTCTAGCTTTTGACCTCTTTCACCTCAATGCCCCCTGGATTTGCCTTGGCTGAGCTGGAGGTCTGGGGCTGCAGATTGCTTCCATGTTTTCTCATTTTCTCTTTTTTAAAATTTGTTGTTTTTTTTTTTTGGAACTGGGGATCAAACTCGGGACCTTGTGCTTGCGAGGCAGGCACCGGAACCACTGAGCTAAATCCCCGGCCCTTAAAATTTGTTTTCTGCACTGATCCTTGTAAATTGCTTATGAGAGGTAGCTTTGTTAGTAGTATTGAGACTTCCTCAGGAAATGACTACTTTTCAGAGATGGCTTCTAGATGTAGCTGGCTTTTGGTTTTTGAGTCTGTCCCAAGATCCTGCTTCTTCAATTTATTAGGGATGAGAAGTTGCTGCCTATTTGACCTAGCACCCAGTTCTTTGGTGCTGGACTATGGTACTGTTTATGACTGCTAGAAAGTCTCAGTATGGATACTCAAGAAGAAAATCTGATCACAGCTGTATCACTTTGCCTAAAGTAGTATAATCAGTAATAACAGTAGCATCAAGCACAGTCTAGAAGTTGACAAACTGGTAACTGTTAATTTGCCACCTTAAGGTGTGGGTACAAGATTTATAGTTATATAACAAAATCCAAAACAAATCAGAAAATTATATACAGTAAATATCCTCTCAATAGAGTGATTTTACCCTCTGGGGAGAAAATTTAAAAGGCTTAAGAGGCAAAAGTAGAGAAATAGTAGAAGAGAAAGAAATTAGAAGCAAGGCTGAAAGACAAAGGAAGATTACCCAAACTTTGGGAGATTTGTGAAGGAGACAGGAGGGAAAGAAAGAAAGAAACAGCAAAGACAAGAACTAAATACAGCAACAAGAGCAGCAAAGACACTATAAACAATCTTCAGATGAATAAACAAAGACAATCAAGAGAAAATAAGGAAAGGAAAAACACCCTTGCACACTTGGTTCTGGTGGTGCTGTTTGGGATTCTTGGTGCCTTTTGAGCACAGGTTGCCCGTTTTCCTGTGGCACGGGCCTCTGCAGATGATGAAATCAGACTTGAATGAACAGGTCTGCTTTTTTCCTTTGAAGAAAAGTGGGTGTCTGGGGCAGGAGGGGACAGCAATAGTTTCTGCCACAGAAACGCCTAGAGGTATACCCCTGTATTCCTCCAAATACTCCCACACTCCAAGCTTAACCTTAGGAGCCAGGGACTCATTTCTATTTTAAACTGTATGAGAAGGCCAGATGGAAAGTGCTGATTATACCAAGTGAAGGAAGCTTCCCAGAGAAACACACAGTTCCATCCCCTCAGGCTTTCAGTATAGTATACTTGGTGACAGAAACATTTTCCTCCCAGATCTGAGCAGGAAGTTAAATTACGAGTCATGTAGGGTAGTCTGGCCAGATCTTCCTCCCCATGAGAGAGAATCTTGTCTTCCCAAGGTGGTGAGGCTGAGCTGGGTGCATTTAGCTGGAAGGATCATCAGGGGGATGGAGATCAGCAGAGGGAGGAGGCTCGGAGCCCACCTTAGGCTGTGGGGCTGCGTTGGGCCACAGTGCACCTTCAGGGACCTTAAAGAGAGCAGCTACAGCTCCTGAGCATCCTTGCAGGAAGATTTCAAGCTGCCTGCAATGACATGTGAAGCATACTTCACTCCATGAGACCCCGTTCCCTTTCTCCCAGAAGCCAACGCTCTCCGGCGTTAAAACTTCCCATCTTTGGTTCAGGGATGGTGAGAGCCTGTAGCCTCGAAGCTTGGGAAACAGTGCCGTTCTGAGATCTCCTTGTTGCCTTTATGTAGATCCAAATACTGCTCCCATAATTCCTTGGGGCCTGTGACGCAAAGAGGGTTTGTCAATGGATTTTGCTTCTCCTCACACCCACGTACACACAGCAGAGCTCACTGAGTATGCTCCTTTGTCCTTGAAAAAGCACAGCACACATTTTGCAGAAACTGTTCTTTCCCCATTCCCTGTGATCAATGATCCCTTTGACTGTGTCTCCCCAAGTGCCTGTCTGTTAGTCCCGGTCACTGTGATCTGCAAAACTGCTTTTCTTCCATTCTATGAGCCCAGCACTGTCCTTTACCTGTGAGATCCGTAACTATCACTGTCACCGTGAAGCTGGGTCCTGACACAGAGAGGAACCCACCCTTCACTCCTTGACCCTCGGTTCTTTTGTGCCCTTGATGAAAGAATTCAGTCAAGACACATAGACGGGTGCAGGAGCCAGATAGATTTGTTGTAAAGTAGATATGGAGAGAGCTAGGCAGGCAGTCCTGCACAGACATCTGCCCCAAGTGCGGGTTCGGATTTGTATGCTCACAAGTTACTCCTACGGCTTGGGAAACTGTGATGATGATCACTGCTTTGTTTACATCATGCGTGTGCTTATCAATATTTCTCTTGGGGCTACTTTGGAATGTTGACCTCTCACAGACTAAATCACATTTCAGCCCAAGGAGCAAGGTCTTTAAAGACTGCTCCCCTTTCCAATATCGTTGGCCATACACCCTGGAATGTTGTGTACCTTTTTGTGGAAATAGATGGCCAGGTGGCCAGATATTAGGGAATGTGCACAACATATAACTTTCAATGTCATTGTGCCCTGTCGGGCCACTTTGGGTCTGAGACCTAACAAATGGTTATGAATATACTATACACTGAAGCCTTGTTCCTTATATATAAGTGGCAGAGTACACTTTTTGGACTCCCTGTCCTTCAGGCCCACTAATGTTTAGCCTAACATTTCTAAGCTCTTTTTTTAAAAAAAATCAGGGTCAATTTCTGTTGCTTGTGATCAGAGAAGCCTATTGATAAAGGAGGAAATTCAGGAAGACCTTCTCTAATCAGTTCCTTCAGAGTAATAACATCATACTTACATTCCTCAGTAGCCTTAGGGAGGATAACAGATTGTGTGGTTGATAAAATTAAGCCAATCTAGAACAGGTGGAACTAACTCCAGTTTGGGAACCCTCAGGGGTATGTGAAGCAAAAGGGAAGTATCTAAGCCCCCTGGTCACCGACAGCTGCCTCCAAGTGGGCGGCCTGGCCGCGAGGGATGACTGTGTGTGCCAGGATGGACAGCAGAAGATCAAACTCAAATAGTTTTCCTCTGGAGTTGACTTGGAGGCAATTCTAGTCTCTATTATTATTAATAGGCAGAGAAGAAATGAAAATGGCATTAATTAAATTCAATAAAGTACTAAGACAGTGTGTTTAATATTCAGGAAGACAAGAGTAAAATTTAAAATGATCTGAACTAACAGAATGGCCTCAGAGAAACAAGGTGACATTCCACACCACTTGTGTCTTCCTTTCAGAAACTTAAAAATATTTCAAGGAAAATTGGTCCTTCCTTAGGGAGGAAGGTGGGTAGCAAATTATAACAAAAGGGGGACTTTGGAGCCCGATAGAATTTTATTCAATTATGATGCTGGCCAGTGGCATGGGGTAGGCATATTTGGGGCTGCAGGAAATAGTGATAGAAGTGGCAAGTGACAATTGCTCGAACTGCAAATGAACCATTTGTTATCTAACAATGAGTCTGGAAGAATTGGATTCTAAAGTCTGTGCAAAACCTCAATAATATAAGAATATAAGTTTGCAAGTTTTCTCATTGTCCCTGTTAGACCCAACATAGCTTCCACAACTCTAGGCAACAGCATCTCCTAAGATAGCTTCTCAAAAAGATTGAATATTGAGTAAATAGCCAAAGGGCTATTTGATGGCCAAAGGGTAGCCATCTGGGTAAATTAGATCTACAGCTTTCCTTCTGTTAAAATGTATTGCAGATAGATCCAAGATTTTAAAAATGAAAGAAGGCTAGTGACGTAACTCAGAGGTAAAGTGCTTGCCCAGGATAATTGAGGTCTTGGGGTTCAATTTGAAAAAAGTAAAAAAAATTTGGGGTTGGAGGAGATAATTGCATAACATTTTGTACTGCTGGAAATGTTAAAATTTGTATATGACTGTAAAACAAAAAAAGTAAATAACTTTTTTTTTTTAAATAAGGCCTTGCTATGTAGTTCAGACTGGGCCTTGAATTTGAGGCAACCCTCCTGCCTCAGCCTCCCAAGTATTAGGATTACAGGCTTGTGCCACCATGCCCAGCAATAACTTTGACTATAAAGACATCTTCCCAAAGAAGGGAGGAGGAAAAGAGAGATAAAGTAGCAATGCCAAAGAGGGCTTTCCCCTCATCAGAAAGCGGTATCTTCCCATCTATCCCAGGGGTTATATCTTTACTGCTCAGTGGTTCTCCCCTTTGAGTCATGACTAGGGTCTGTGGATTGCTATGATTGGCTAAGACTGTCTCACTCACAATTTCCTTCTGCACAATTCAATGGGGACTGATAAGTTTAAGGTAAGGCGTAAACAACATATATTTAAAATCACTATGAAAGAAATATGACATTAGAATGGAAATAGAGAAGAGTAGGAGGAAAAAAAACACACACTTATCCTCACCCCAGAGAAAACCTCCATTAATAATGAAAAAGCAAGGTAAAATAAAAATGGTATTTTGGCCAGGGGAATAACAGTAACTCTTAGTTAATTTTCTTATGATCATACTATATTACATTTCTGCATTATTTTTAAACCTCAACACAGCAAGCATTTTTCCCTGATAGGAAAAACTGCTTGAGGTAAGCTGAAAGTTTTCCTTACTTCTGTCCTATTTTTAAAATTTTGCCATTTAGGTTGTCCACTCTCCCTCTATAATATATAGAGAGAAAGAAACACTTTGTATTTGGAGGATCTTGTGTCCACCTGACAGTTCTGTGACCTTGGACAAGTCTGCTCACCTCTGTGGTCTGATTGTCCCTACCTGTAAGATGAGCTGGTTAAATCACACAGGTCCTGTGGTCACTTTCAGTTCTGACATCTGATGATTCTGGGGCGGCATGGACTAGTGCATGACCCCGTGCCAGCTCTGCTATCTGAGTCTGACCTCCTTCTCTTCTTACTCGCCCTCTTGGCCTTTCTGTCCCCTCCTTGACCCAGACCAGAGCAATCTCAGTCTCCAGGTTCTTCTAAGAAGCCCATGAGCAGCATACCTTGGATTGCTAAGACACAAGCCATCTCAGAACGGGGAAGTTGACTTGCTTTAATGACTTATGCCTGACGGGGAGAACAATGGGGACTGTGCTCAAGGGCCCACAAGAGCAGTATGGTGACTACTTCATTACATCCCAGTCACATCCTCCAGGTTCCTCCAGTCTTAGAGGAAATACCTGACAGTGAACTCCAGAGGCAAGAGCAAGTGCTGTAAGTCCCCAAAGAGCATTGCCTAGTGTTTGACTCTGACTTAGGAGGGAAGTTTCTACCAGTTTTCTGAAGGCCACAGACAGGACATCAAGAATAAAATCAGTGGCGGAGCCTGGTTTGGATGAGTGGATAGCTATACAAGATGGGAGAAGGATTTTTGGATAGTGCAAAATGTGGAAGCATAGAAAGATCCACATGGGCTATTTGAGCATTGGTCAGTGTCTTAGTCCATTTTGTGCCACTACAGCAGAATATCACAAACTTGTTGATGGACAAGCTCTTAATTCTAGTGGCTAAAACGTCCACGCCTGAGGGGCTGACATGCAGAGAGAGGCTTCTTGCTGTGTCATAACATGGCAGAAGGCATCAGATGGCAGAAGGGCAAAGCAAGGTTGAGAGACAAGCCAAGGGGATCCAAGCCCCCCTTTTACAAAGCACCCACTCCTGCCTCAGTGACATTAATCCATTCACTCCTTCCACATGGCATAATCACTTCTCACTGGGCTTCGCTTCCCGACTCTGTTGCATCAGGAATTGCTCTCAACACACGGTTTCGGGGGACACATTCAGCCTGTAGTTGTTGGTACCTCCCAAGGTTGTGACTGAGGGGAGGAAGTGGAAACGACTGAGGATCAACAGGCCTGGACAAGTAGTGAGGTCAGAACTCTAAGCGTAGGATGTCCACTAAGGTGACACAGGAAGGATCCAATGGCTGAAGCTCTGGACTAGTTTTGGAAGTTGTCATGCCCACAGCAGGCAGAACCTGGATAAAACCACTCTCCTAAGAGGGCTGGGATTTATCTGAATGCAAGATGATTGGGTCAGACGAGAACTTACTCAAGTTTGATCTTTCACTATGGGGGATATCCCAAGGGAAAATCTAAGAAGATGTATCAGGAAAACAAACATTTGAGCCCATATCAAAAGAGAAGTAGAAAGAAGTGTAGACATATAATATTTGGACAAGGAATCAAGAACACCGAGACTATGTACCAAAGAGTCACATTTCCCTCTAAGAGCTCTGAAGGAAATGCAACTATAATAAACATATATAGAGCTCCTACTAGGCCCTGCTAAGCACTGAGATTTATTAGCTTCTTAGTTGTCCTAACAGATGTCAGGTGCTGAGAAGTCTGGTGAGGTGGATGGGTCCTCAGCTTGGAAATTGGTGTGAACCCTTTGGCAAAAAGGAAAATGCTGGGCTAGGAACCCACAACCCTGAATATGGAGAAGTCACCGGAACATTGCTAGGGGACAAAAATGAGAAGAGGTAGGAAGTATCTTGGCTGACTTGCTGGGTGATTGCTTGTTCAGTTACTCACTCAACACGTACCTTTCACTTGCTTTGCTAGTTCTCTCCCATAGGTGGGCCTAGGAACTGTTGGCCTCAAAGGTGTATAAAACATGTTTGTCTCCCCCGAGTCGGGGCTCAAGTCCGATGCTCGGCTCGGGTCCCGGCCAGTAATAAACTCCTGTGTGGATTTAATATCGGTCTCTGGTTGGTTCTTTCTCGCTGGCTCTAACACTAAATACAGGACAATTTAGAAATGTTCCAGTGCAGGTAGAGGATTATTTTTCATTTTCGCTTCCGTTTGGAGTTACTGTCTGATAGACATGCACACTTAGGGTTTTGTACCTTAGTAGGACTTCCTCTCACCTGCCTGCTAAGTGACTGAGGTACATGAGATCTGTCCTCAGGTTCTGGTTACCTAATGGTGATTGGCAGTTACTGTTTAATCACTTGTCAATAAACATTCGTACTCATACTTTTCCAGAAGTTACATGTATGAAACGTTACATAGACAGTAGCATGGCACTTAGTAGCACTCAGTGACCATTCAACTAATCATGAATAATTACATAAAATGGGCCTCTGCTGCAATGGATTTTACCAGCTTCCCTACTTTGATGTAACTATTTGTTCTTAAGTAACAAATTATTAAACAAAGAGAGTCACACAGAGTTTAGCCTGAGGTTTAGGAGACTGCACAGGAAAAGGGAAAAGCACCTTGCCAGTTTGTGGCACGTGAGGACCCCATTCGTCCCCTGCCCTGCCTTGCAAGTTGCCCACCTAGGACATACACATGGCTCCTTTCAGGTAGGCGAGGAAGTCTCTTTCAATATTTGGGGGACGTGTCTCCTTGGATGCCATCAACATCCTCTGCCTTTTGAAATCTTGCCCTATCATCCTACATTTTAATGAAGCTAAGCAGTGGTTAAAAAATGCTCCTAGAGCCTTGCAAAATAGGCTTCCAGCTTGTGACAAAAGGAGCAAAATGACTACCCTCCCTTCCAACTTCAAAGGCCAGAAACCAGGGACCGGGACTGTGTCTGGCTTCCCTACTCTGGCCTGATTTACAGCCCCACCCCCAGCTGTCTTCTGCATACTTTCCCATGTGAAGTGAGTTATTTATCTTCCTTAACAGTCAACTCAATTTCTTCCAAAAGAATGCTCCCCCAAGCGCTGTTGTAATTTATTCCAGTGCTGAATTGCTATTGTAATCACAAGGTTCCGAAAATAGCTTCTATTGCTCCTGCAGCTGCAGCCACCTCACACACTGCCCAAACCTTTCCCCTCTTCCAGCTGCTTTTCAGTGAGAGTCTTAACAACCCTGGAAGCCTCACGTGATCCAGCTCTGTCTGCCTTTCTACATCCTGTCCAGTGTTGGTGCAATCCCTGCTCAGCCACATCACCCTCCAGGATCCAGTGCGTTTCCTGCTCCTAGAACAACCTCTTCCTCCACCCCTGAGTGGTTTCATGCTCTTCTCTGGTCTCTTCCTACTCTGTCCTTCAGGGAGCCTCTTCCCTAACTGCCGAGGCATGGTAGGCCGTCCCAGTGTACACACCACAGTAGTCCTTTCCAGCTTATTATTAAGGTGGGTGTTTGTCCGATGCCTGGCTTCCTCTGAAAGCTGTAAGTTCTCTGTGGACAAGGATCACTCGGCCTGTCACTCGACACCTGCTTCTTGCAGTGTCTGGCACACGATGCATAATTACTATGCATTTTAAAACATGAATTTCTGTCCAATTAACATCCCTGTGGCTGGGAGTTGAAGGGTGATGGTCATTTTCCTTATACTAGGGTTTATTTTTTAAAAACTGTGTTGACTTTTGAGATAATCACATTCAAATGCACTTTTAAGAAATAATTTATATTTTCTTTACTCACTCTCCCCTGTGTAACTACAGTACAGTATCACAGCCAGGAGACCGATGTTGATAGAGTCTACCGATCTTAGATTTTACTAGTTTTGCATATGCTGTTGTGTTTATTATGTATGTTTAGTTTTATTTAGATCCATGGACCCACACCACAGTCAAATGTGGGACAGTTTCATCAGAAGGGCTCTGCTTGTTCCCCTTTTATACCCATATCCACCTCCCTTGGACCCTTCCTCCTAGCCTCTGCCCACCAGTGATCCTGTCTTCAAAGCTTTAAGTCACTTTAGGAATGTCACATAAATTGAATCATGCAGTATATAAAGTTTTGAGATTTTTTTTTTCCACTTAGCACAAGTTCCTGGATATGTACCTAAGTTGTTGCATAAGTCAATGATTTTCTCTGTCTCAGTTCTGAACATTATTCCATGGTATAGATGTGTCACCATTTGTGTAGCCATTCAATTATCCTAGGATTTTGAGGTTTCTAGTTTTTGACCATTATACCTACATCTGCTCTGAGTATTCATCCACAGCTTCTTGTGTGAACATAAGTTTTCGTTTCTCTGCCATAAATGCTTAAAGACGATAGTTTCTGGGTCATATGGTCAGCATATGTTTAGTTTTTTTTAAAAAAGAAATTGGCACACTTTTTGGGTGACTGTACTATTTTACATACACACTAGCAATATATGAACGGTCTGGTTTCTCCAGATCCTTGTCAGCATTTGGTGGTATCACTTTATTTTTTTTCCATTTTAGCCATTCTAGTAAGTTGTACAGTGATATCTCCTTCTAGTCTTCCTTTGCACTTCTGTACTGGTGAGTGATGGAAATCATCTTTGCACAGACATCCTTGCCATCTGTATGTCCTATTCAGTGGAATGTCCGTCTGTCTTTTGGGCTCTCCTTAATTTTTGAGAATTTTTAACCATTGAGTTTTGAGAGCTCTTTATACATTCTTGATACTAACAACCTCTGGTCCACTGCCGTCATTTTCAGATGAGAAAACTGAAGGTCCCCATGGTAGAATGACTTTCCCAGTCAATAGCTGAGAAGGGAGAGGGGGAATTGGCATCTCCTGAAACTCACAGCTTGGCTCAATGTCACCTGACTCAGCAACCTTCCCCTGCTTTAGCCCATACAATTTTGATGAAGCAAACATTTCTTTTCTGGGCATGCTACCTTCCAGGGTGAGCTGTCTTAAGCGCATCCTCTAAAGTTTCTTGGTGGTTAATTATCTCGCCTCCATACCTAGAAAAAACAGATGGCAAGGACCATTGTGCTTAATCCTGCACACAGTAGGGCTGTTCTGGCTTGTGTCTAGATGGCCCCCAAAAGCCTCATGTGGTCATAGGTGAGTCTTTTTCAGAGGTAGCTGGATCTAGAGTGTGTGATGCTGGGATGAAGGGCGTGTGATTACTAAATTAGTCCACTGATTGGTTTGGTGTAGTTCTGGGTGTGAGTGCTACCTGCTCTAAGGACCAGTAGTCTAGGTAGAATAGAAAGGGACAGAAAGAAGCTGCTATTGTCCCTTGTCGATTGCTGCTGTCTGTCTGCCTTGCTTTGCCATAAACTGTTTCCCCTCTGCCATGTGCCACTCTGCCTTGAAGTCAGCCGATGATGGACTGAACCTCTACAAACTGTGAGCTAAATAAACCTCTCCTCTTTTAACTTTGGGTGTCAGGTATTTTGCCTCAGCAATGAGAGAAAAATAAGACAAAGGCTGACAAGTACCACCACACTCAATCCTGCACACAGCAGGGCTGACAACACCACGGCACCCAGTCCCACGGACAGGTGCTGCCACCAAACTTAACTCCCTCTTCTCCTCTCTCCTGTCTGGTACTCTCGCTGTACTTCCCACACAGCTGGCTTCTCTCTGTCCCCACAAACCAGGGGCCCTGTAGGGCCGGCCTGGTCTTGGCACACCCTCGTCCCTCTTCCCAGAGTGCTCTCCGAAGAGCAGATCCACAGTGTCTTTCTCTTCTTCCCCAGGCCTGCCTGAAATTAGCTGTGCTTGTATTCCATGCGGGTATTTTCACACCATAGATCCTCTCAGAGTAACTCCATCCAGCCATCGTAACTGAGACAATCCTCTTCATTAATTTAATTACATTCCCATCTTTTCCAGGAAAGTCCTTTCCATGGTGTCACTTACAAGGCATGGAGCTTCCTATCTGTTTTTAAATTCTTTTCTTCTATTTAGTTCCAGGAATTGGATTTCCTCACAGAGGTCATTGCTCAACTTCATGTCCAAATAATTTAGGGTAAAGCTTCTCAATCTGACGTGATGAGCTGGAAAACCCAAGTCTCAGTGTCCCATGTAAAGAATTGGCAATACCAGGCCAGGAGGCTTTCTTGGTTCCCAGTAGAATGGGAAAATTAGTGTTCGGAGCCCACGGTCTCCTCTACTCCCATGGTTTGCTAAATTAGGCTGAGTCACTTGCATTTTTATAGTTTCAAACCATTCATAGAAATAGGCTATTTTGTCTTTTCAAAGCCGAGTAATAATGTTGGAATAATTTGGCAGTGAACTGACACCCACCTCACTGATCTAAGCAAGGGGGGAAGGAAAGACGTTAGTTTCATATCCATCCTTTGGGGGAAAATGCTCTTTAAGGAATTATGAGGGAAAAGATTTCATTTACAAGGCACTCAAGCTTTCTTCTGACACATCATGCTTAATATCAATTACTCATCTTTCTCTTTCTTTGTACCACCCTCAGAATTCTCCCTTAGAAGCTAACTTTAATCTTCTGCTTTGTTTCAAAACTATGTTAGATTGACCCCTTTGTTTTTCATTTTGGGAATGGATAATTAGCAAGCAGAAATTAAATTTAAAAATTAAACTTTTTCCATAGATTTCCTCCAGTTCCTCCACCCACTTGTGGGTGATACAAGTGGAATTTCCACAGGGCCTTCACTTCGTACTGCATGGTAGTTGCCAGAAAGAGGAGCTGTACCCTGGACATCAACTAGAATAATGCTTTGGGTGTTATTAATCCATTGTTCTGTCCCTTTGGGGTGAGATTTCAGTGTTCTTGAAGTCCAACATCTTGGAAGGAGGACCACAAATTTTCATAGCCTGGAGGACAAAGAAATCCGATGAGAAATACTGCTGATAATTGTAGCATTTAAGACTACAAAAGGCCAAGCACATGGTTTACCTGCTTTTATTTTAAAGATGAAAATAATGAGATTCAAACCTAATAATCAGGAAGCCTTCAGGTTTATGCAGGTCTAGTTGGGTTCTTACGTTAGTGCTTTCTCAAATGCACTGGAATGGACAATCTACTTCATCCAGCCTGCTCTGAATTTCAATGAATTAAAATCGCTCCCTCTCACAGTGTCTCCTAATACCACAGTTCATTCCTTTCTGATTTGTTTTCTCCTATCTTCCTTTTCCTCCTGTTCTTTTATTTTCTTTCTCTCTGACTGCTGCTTCCTGTGAATGAGCACTTCTCTGGATTGTGGCCCCTGACTCTGGTCTACCCAGTCTTTTCTCAGGGCGTGCCAGCTGCTAAGCAAGGCAGGTATCATTAGGGGAAAACTCTCACAATTAGGAGGCAAGGAGAGTGAAAGCTGATACCTCTTAAAAGACTATTACTCCTCCTTCAAAGTTATTCTTTCTTTTTATTTCCACTAAAATTCCTTTTTTGCGGGGGGGTACTGAGGATCAAACTCGGGTCCTTGCACTTGCGAGGCAGGCGAAGAAACCACTGAGCTAAATCCCCAGGGCCTTCACTAAAATTCTTTTGAAAGACTTAGGAGGAACACTGACATATGGTCCATAGAGTAAATTCGACTCATTACAGTACTGAACTGAGCAAACCCAGAAGTATTAGAGTCCACCTACCATCTTGTAAAACATGTGATCTATAACCTTAAAATGAGCACACTCTGAAATGTACACCTTACACTGAGCATGCTCAGAAATGTGCACCTTACAATGAGCATGCTCAGAAACGTTCACTTTACACTGAGCATGCTCAACTGTGTGTGTGCCTCAAGTGCTTTCCTGAATCACACATGCAGAATAAAACCCCCATGCTTTCTTTGCACAGGGAGAGTACTGCTTTGCAAATAACCCACTTCTTGCACTTCTTGCTGCAAGTGATGACTCTTTCTCTATTCTTTATTCTGGTTTTTTTTTTTTTCTTCTGGTACCAGGGATCGAACTCAGGTCCTTGGGCTTGCGCAGCAGGCAGTGAAACCACTGAGCTAAATCCCTGGCCCCTCTTTCTCTATTCTTTTATCTTCTGGTTGTTCTCATTGGCTCTGCACTCACCAAGAAGTTCAGTTACATGTTCCCCAACATCTCTCATTCCCAGTGACACTTGCTAACTCAAGAGAACAAAGCTCTTCAACTCTTTCTACTAACAGACTCCAGTGAAAGAAGTAAAAGATGGGGCCTTTGTCCTATATGGATTTCTATAAAATATGTTCACATATGAGATGTTTTTAAAAAGCAATTAGTGCTGTCCAATAAAGCAAAGACATCAATAAGAGCAAGGTAATGGATTTAAGGATGATGATAATGGTGGTGTTGATGACAACAATACTTGGCCTTTCTGTTCATCAAACCTCTTCAACTTTACCACCTCATTCCGTCACCATAGCCCTGGAGATGAGTCAGATCGATATTGTTTACACCATTTTATACAGCAGCCAAAGCTTTGATAAATTAGTAATGCTCCCCCAAGGGCTCCACACCAGGAAAGGAGATAAGATCAGGGTCCACACCTATGTTTTAGGACTTTGATCCAGGACTGAACTGCTTCTGTGGAATGCAGTCTAATCAGAAAGTGAGTCACTGCCAGATGGTGTCAGGTAATTCAACTGTCACAAAGGTTTGGGTAAACATGAGGGGAAAGCAAATGTCGACCAACCAATAAAGCATGGGACTAGTTTACCGGAGGAAATGTGTGGAGGGTTTATCTGCAGCCACAGGTTCCAGTTACCACTCAAGCCTTCCCAAGCCAGGAGGCAATTTGGCAATAGGTATGGAAGGCATGGAAAGCATGAATAACCATAATATCAGGCCAGTAACTCAGCATCTCCGAAGTCCTTTTGCTTGTCTGTAAATGGCAGGGTGCAGGGAGGATTAAATAACGTGTAAAGTACCTGGCACAGGCAGCACATTCAATAAATATTGCCAATGTTTTAAGAGTAAAAATGATTGTATTTTACTTTGCAAGAGGAAACAGCAAGTACAAAGATTTATTAACAAAGATGTTCTTTGGTGTATTTTTGTAAATAATAGTGAAAAGTTGTAAACACCTAATATTCAACAATAAGGAGCTGCTGGCATATCTAGGCACTAGATTATTAGACAATCATTTAAAAGGACATGAAATGTTATTGCCACATGATAAGAGCCACATAATTTACTGTATTTAAAAAAGTAGTTATAAAATATTAAGGTAAAGTGTATGTATATAGAGAGATATAGGCATAGCTATGAATCTAGATGAGTATATATCACCATGTTAACAATTGAACCTGGGAAGAGAATTGCAAATGCTTTTTAATTTTTATTTTTGCTTATCCACATTGAATTTTTCAACAGCATGTACTCATATAAAGTTTTCTTTATTTTTGTATTTCAGCTTTCTTGCCTCCCATTCTTTTCCTCAGTTTCTCAGCTTTGTGCTGTAGGGGACTAGACAGAGACAATGTTCTTCAAGTAGTCAGTTAACAAGCATTAGTTCTTTGGGGGGTACTAGGGATCGAACTTGGGTCCTTGCGCTTGCGCAGCAGGCGGCGAAACCACTGAGCTAAATCCCCGGCCCCTACCGGCATTTTTAAAAGTAGTATCTCCTGTGGCCCAAGCCCTGTTCTGGGCCCTGGGCAGAGGTAGCAAGGTGGACAGTACTCCTCTCAAAGGAGTTGCATTGGGCAGAGAGAAGACCCCCACCCAGCAAACCCATCTAGAAGGGCAAGTGGAGCCAATGCCCAGAGGTGGTGGGATCTCTCAGGGGCCACCCCCACTAGCACACACCCCTGCTCCTCCGGCACCTGGAGCTGAGAGCCAGCGACATTTATTTGGATAAAGGCTGCCGGTCTCTCAAAGGCACAATCTGCTCCGAGGTAGCGCGCTGTGTCAATATTGGTAATTTATACTGAGACATGACTCACTTCCTGCGGAGAGCTGGTTATCTGCCCTTGAGGGGAAGGGCTGGGAGTGCAAATACACCCCACAAAAAGCAGGCAGAGGAATCTGGCTTCATGAGCCCCCTTCAACACAGGAGAGGATGTGAAGGTGGGGTGGATGGGGCTCTGTGTGCAGGAGACCCTCTCCTGGCCGACAGGCTTCTCGGCTTTCCAAGATGTCCCCGAGCTGACCTGGATCTAGACGCTTTCTTGTAGATCTGAAACACGTGTCACCTTTGCTCCTCTTCTCTTTTTCTTTCTTCCCTTCCCCAATGTCCCCTGTGTGGCTCAGAGGTGAATCCATGTTGTCATCCCCAGCCAACCGCCCCTCCACTCTTGTTTTGTTCCCGGCTGGGCAGATGCTCACTGGCTTGCTTCCCTGACACCCTTTATCTGTGACATTTGTCTGTGCTGCTCTACACAGTTAGAAACGCAGGGTGCAGCAGATGACCCTAAGAGCAGGCCTTGTCCACGGTGCAGTGACGGCATTAGACACACACACCACCAGCTGTCGCTCTCCACCTGTGGACAGGTCGCTTGCATGTTAGGTGTTTAATAGCACACCATTGCATGGATTGAGTGAATGCACACAGAAAAAAGTATTTGCTCTACAGAGCACCACTCAGCTGTCCACAATGGGACTTCACCGGCAAGTTGCCAGGGCAACGGCCAGCCCCAGTGCCCTGCTCAGGATCTTTCTCTCACTTCTGGCCACCACTTATGGAAAGAGCAGAACTCTGGGTCTAGGGGAACCGGGGGTCTGGGCTGGTGTTTAACCAATGGTGAAAGAGAAGGTCCAGCCGCCAACCTTACTGTCTTGGGAGGGGCTGCCACTGTGGTATCCGTGTGATAATTTGTAAATCAGAAAGAGCTTTGATTTCCAGAGGGAAGGGGAGAGGACGAGAGAGAGAAATAAGCACAGATGAGCAGAGACATTTCAGGGCCAGCGAGGTGTTTAATCACTGAGTTGATTTTCCCAGTGCCCAGTGGAGTCTTCCCAGCCAGCCAGACTCAGTTGTCTTTAAGGCTCTTGAGCTCCAGCCAAGATAAAGCTTTGAACCCTGGCATGAGTCTTTATAGGCTGTGAATGTTTGAGAGCAATCACAGTGATTCTTGGAGTGTTTCCTCCCTTTCGCAGTCAGCTGGGTCCTAATCCTACCCTACTCCGCCTGCATTCTTTACCCTTCTGATTCCCAGCTACTGTCCAGCATGGAGCAGGACGGAGGCTACAAACAAATGAGTTCTAACAGAGCTATCTGGTAAGCACAACTTGCCCCGAGGAGGGTGTCAGGGTTCAACCCTGAGTTGAGCGTTTCTCTCCCCGTGTCTCCTGATGCCCTTGGTGGTAGTTCTCCCATCTGCATGAGGAAGGAGGAGTCGGCGCTGGTAACACTGATTGGTAAGTACCAGTTTTCAGACCAGCACCCCAAAGAAGGTGCAGAGTTCAGAGTGATGTTCCTAAATCGTGAGGTTTGCCCCAAATCACTTTTCAGACATTTCCATTTTCATTTCTGGGTTACTATTTATTTCCAGTGTGCTGTGGTTCCACGCTGGACTCCCAGAGAAGGGACCCTTAGTGTCATCCAGAAAGGTCCAGCTCTCAATCTGTCGGAGTTGAGCAACCACAATCATAGAAAGAAGTTTCCTCCTCCTGCTTCCTACCATCCCTTCATTCTGTTCCAGTGATCTATTTTGTATAACTGGCAGAAGCTTTGTTACTTAGTTTCCTGCAGAGAGTGAATAAATTATAGGGTGAACCATACAGAAAGTGTCAATACTTATCTAAAAAAAATTTTCTTTAGCCATTCAATATTTATTGCATGGCTGGGCACTCTCTAAGTCTTTGAAATACTTGCACTAACAGATGAAAACTTCTGCATATGTTCTAGTCTATATGCAGTAGTACTGCTTAGAAAGGAACTACTGGTGTAGAAAAAAAATGAAAAGGAAGTAAGGGGGAGGGAGGATTTAAATTTCAAATAGGGTCTAGAGAGTGGGCCGCGCTGAGAAGGTTATGTTTGACCACCGGTGGAGGGAAATGGGGGAAAATTGATACTTGTGAAAGGGTGTTTTGGACAGAGGGCCAGACACAGCAGAGCCCTTGCTCGGGGGAGCATGTATGGTGCCCTGAAGGAGCCCGAGTAGGGTGCAGACCCTGGGAGTCACTCAGAAGGGTTTTTTAAATAATCTAGATCAGAGACGGGGAGGCAACCTGGGCTGAGCGGTCTGATTTTGGTGTAGTTTCAAAGTATTCCCAGTAGGACTTCTCGATGGATAGGATGTGGAATAAAGAAGAATAAGACCTCCATGTGCTGCACATATACTTGTTTGCTTGTTCGCAGTGAAGCATAGCAGACATTGCATATCACACTGTTAGCAATGGCTGCCTGGAGGGGAGAGGAGCTGGGCTTATAGGAAGGTGCCCATTTCCATGTGATCTGCCCTATGGCAGATCACACTCTGGACTCTGTGCTTTGAGAGCAAAACCCAGTAATTTATATGGAAAAGGATTATCTATCCACTGTGCAGATATCCGTGGGACTCACTGAGCAGTTTGTCCTTGCCCCTTTCCCGATCCCCAAAGCAGGTTTAGGGTATCTGTATCTTTTTCTTCCTTTGTCCCCCATCTGCTGAGTGCTTGGCACTATAGAGAATGACATGTGCTCTTTTAAAAAAAATTTTATTTTATTGGTGCATTTTAGATATACAATATAATGACATTCATCATCGGAAATTTGCACCTTTCCATAATCTCTCTTGGTTCTTATTTTTCCCCCTTCCCCTGCCCTCCCTTCAACCCCTCCATCCCTCCCTATTTACAAAGACTTTGTTTTCATTTTTCATTTTCTCATATTAATTCCATTCCCTTCTTTGCTTTCCCCTACCTCTCTCACTTCCCCTTCCCCTTTGCCCCTTTTCTTCCTATTTCACATTACCTATTATACATTTAGTCCTTATTTACACTTTCAGTTTCTCACACCAGAGAAACTATTCAGTATTTGCATGTGTGTCCTATTTATTTCACTGAAGAGTATGGCCTCAATGTGCATCCATTTAGCTATAAATGTTTCTAATTTCTCATTTTTTATGGCTGAGTAGTACTCCATTCTATAAAAAAAAACACATTTTCTTTATCCAGCCTCCAGTTGATAGGCAATTGGGCTGCTTCCAAGTTTTAGCTATCATGAATTGTGCTGGTATGAACATGGGTGCACATATATCACTGTGGTATGATTCTTTTAATTCTTTGGGGAAGATCCCCAGCAGGGGAATAGCGGGGTCAAATGGGACTTCCAGTCCTAGTTCTTTGAGGTATCTCCATACTGATTTCCACAGTGCTTACACCAGTCTACACTCCCACCAGCAGTGGAGCAGGGTTCCTCTTTCCCCACAGCCCCACCAGCATTTGTTATTGGTTGATTTCATGATAGCAGCCATTCTTTCTGGGGTGAGGTGGAATCTCAGCATTGTTTTCCTCTGCATCTCTCGAATGACCAGTGATGTTGAACATTTTTTCATATGTTTCTTTGCTATTTCTACTTCTTTGTCTGAGAAATGAATGACATGTGCTCTTTCGCTCCATGTGTGCAAAATACAAACATGGAGAAGAAAATTTCATCTCAAAACTTGCTGTCTCCTACAGTAGGGGTGATTTAGGCAGCTTTACGCCTGTGGCTATGCAGTTGTTTCTTAATACCCAGGATATTTTGAGGCCAACATCTTCTCTACCCTGAGGTTCCTTTCTTATTTTCCTCTTTCTCTTTCCCTCTTGCAGTTGTGGTTCCGATGAGGCACAGCCAAGACTCACCAGAGGCTGCTCTGTCTGGTATCTGGGGCTCCCCACAGCCCTTCCTGCTCTGCTCACAGAGTTGTGATCATGGCAAAGGGAAAGGATGCTTTTGGAAGTGAACAGAGCTCTGCAGCAATTGTTATCCCATTACACGGGGGCTGGGAGGGATCCAGGGAGGGGCAGGCTGCTATCTACAGTCTGCCTAAAAATAGCTGCAGTGCGCCCAAAAACACTTGTCACCCACATAGAACCTGCAAGGCTTCACCACAGAGCCCTGGAGAGGGGGGCACAGAAATATCTGCCAGGACTTCCCCTCACCTGTCTCTTCCAGCAGCCCTGGAGTGAAGAGTTCTCATTCCTCAGCCGACATCCAGGATGTTACACGTTCACACCAGGCTTAGTTCTGTTGTACTTTCTGCATTTGAACAAGACTCTCGACATTGCTCTCCATGACCTCAGGATCCTCCTGGGCAGGGTGGGCAGGTTGCAGCCAGGCTCTTCCCTAGAGTTGCTTTTTCTTCAACAAGGTCCAGAGGCCCCAGGACCCTCTGCCCATTTCCCTCTGTGCTTGGGGTCCCCACCGAGGTCCTGTTTGTGACTGTATCTGCCTTGACCCTTTTCTGTTCAAGCAGTTTATGAGGAGTTAAAGAATTTCCCTGAAACACTTATAAAGGACTTCTGTTTTTATATATGTGCTTTTTTGAAAGATGTTTCAGCTGCTGGGTCTGAGGCAAGCATTTCCTAAATCCTCAGACCCATGTGTCCACCTTGAGCTCACAGAATGCCCTGGCCTCTTTTCTGCCTGCAGCAATGTCCTTCTTTAGGCTCGTTTCCCCCTTTCACTGTGTACAAATTCAACTCAAATCCCAAATCCCTCAAAGCAAACTTCTTCTCACCTTCCCTTATTTGTGACAAGACTCTGAATTTCCTCCTCCGGCTCTCTTCCGGATATTCTTTCCACTTTTATTTTTCACATTGATTGGAAACATTGAGAAAAACCAAACAGTTGGCTGTTTGTCTGTCTTACCAGAAACTTGAATGAATTTCTAGCAAATCAAAGTCATATCTGTAGTGATTAAGAGTGCGCGGATTTCACATCCGGCTGTCCCACTTAGATGACTGGGGGAATTGACTAACGTCCATCTTCCCCTCTGTAAAATGGAGATATAACAATGAGCAGCTTGTAGGCAGTTGAGATGATTTAATAATGGTCACCGTTTCTCCAGTAGGTCTTCCTTATTAAAACCCTTTCTGGGGCCAGGGATTTAGCTCAGTGGTTCTGCTGCCTGCCTCGAAAGCACAAGGACCCGAGTTCAATCCCCAGTACCAAAACAAACAAACAAAACAAAAACAAAACACTTTTTGTTTCCAAGCACTCAATTTGAACAACAATCCCAAGAGCGTTATCCATATAAACAAACTAACCCTTGCTTATAAAGTCCTCAAGACCATGCCTGGGTATACTAACACACAATGACATCACCCTAGTAATTTGTGTTCATAAGGATTTAGGAGAAGAGGGCCAGGGATTTAGCTGTGGTTTCACCACCTGCTACACAAGTGCGAGGACCCGAGTTCGATCCCTGATACCAAAAAAAAAAAAAAAAAAATTTAGGGGAAGCCTCAGAGGGAAATAAATAATATTAGGATGGGGTCTATTTTGCTTTAAGCCAATATCCATTGATCTTATTTATAAAGAGAATTCATTTGAATTTGTCAATAAGCTCCTGGTAAGTGAAATTGGCTGGAGAGCTGTAACTTAAGGCTGTAATTAAGACATTAATTATCTTAATTGTAACAACAAGAGGGTCTGTGGTGCAGAGACCCCACAGAACGCCAGATACACTGACCTCTGCTTCCACCTTCCTCAGTGTGCCCCAAGAGTGGCCTGGACTAAATGCGGAAACAGCTGTCCCCGAGTCTGTGATCAGTGTGTGCACCGGGTTGGACATAAGCCCAGGTGATGATGAGGGCCAGCCATGCTGGAGCTGACTTCATTTTCCAGGCCAGCATGTGGAGAGCTTGGACATCATCGCTCCATCCAGTAACAAGGAACATGTTTAAGAAATCAGTAGCTCTCCTTGGCTTGCTGAGAGGAACGAGGTTACAGGGAGACTGGAGAGACAGACAGGAGAACAGACAGTCACGGATGCCTGCAGCAGAAGCCTCCGAGGCAATGAAACTGGGATACATGAACCAGTGTGGGCAGCTCTGAGAGTGACAGCTCCAGGGGCACCTGGTCACAGGGGCTTCACGGTTTTGTGAGTTTTACCTCTAGGACTTTGACCAGGTTTGCATAGTGTCCTCATCCCCATCCATGTATCCCAGCCCCCAGGAAGGGAGAGGAGTAGGGGGTTAGCATCCTCCTGAAAAGCTGTATATCCTGGAGCCTGGCTCATGGGCCAGATTTAGCTCTGAGGTCACCCTTATGCTCAAGGGCATCTGGGCCCTGGGAGGACCCGGGAGAGACCAGAGCGCTGTCCCTAAGAAAGCGGAGGATGGAGGCAGCTGTCTCCCCCATGACCTCAGGTCTGTCCATAGGACTCCTGGGGCTCAGAACTTGAAGTTTTAGCGTCTTGTTGAAAGTGCTGTTTGTTCCCGCTGCCCCAAACGCCCCCGCAGCCCCTTCCCCATCTTCTGACCCGCCTTCTTCTCAGAGCTCAGTGGAGACGTCACGCTCGTGGCTCTGAAGACAAGGTCGCATCCCTGGCTCAGGTTCCCAGGACACATCGCTCCTTAACCCCTCTCCCTCTTACATCACACAGTGTGATGGCAAGTGGGTGCTGCGGGGCTGAAACTTAGTCCTTTCACCGGGTATTCCTGGTACCCAGCACAGTGCTCGGGCTGAAAGGGAGCATTCACCCAAAGAGCGCTGCGGACAAAGGTGAAAGATTGAGCAGAGACCTTCACGGCCGGCCGTGAGGAGCAGATGTGTCTGTGCTCAGTGGCCAGGGCCGCTCTCAGCCGCTTGAAATCGAATTTAATTCTTAAACATAAGAGGCAGCCCGTGCTCACTCCTACTCCACACTTCAGGGAACCGGAGTCTGCCATCCCACCTGCCGTGTGACACCGCTCCTTGGACACAGCTGGCAATAAACCACCAGCCCTGCACACCCTGAGGATTCCCCTGGAAGTGGTTGGAGTTGGCACCCTGAGCTTTGATGTATATAAATGAAGAATCAGTGTTTAATTTTTTCCCTTGTTTTTCCACAGTAGTTTGGATTTGAGGGAGAATTAAGGGAGGGGACTCGGTGACTTAGATGTGTCCCTACCATCCCGCTTTTCAGTTGCATGTTAAGGTAGAGTGACCAACTCCTCCCGGCTTGACTGGGCTTCCTCAGCGCTCACACTGAAGGTCCTATGTCCAGGCACCTTGCAGTCCTGGGCACTCTGGGGTGATCAGTCTCTGGAGGCTGAGGTTCCTGTCATGAGCTTGAAACTTTCCTGCCACACCCAGGACTGCTGGACCCAAGAGATCAAGAGGGGCATCACGGCCCTGAGTGGGCTCCACCTAGCCTTGTGCCCCTTCCTGCGTCGCTTCCAGTGTTCTCCCTGTTCCTCTCCCAGCAGGTTGCCTTCCTGTCCTGGCAGGGACAGGACCTTCCCCCAAGGCCACCGGCCAGGGGAGGCAGGTGAGAGCAGGGCTGAGGTACTCATCTGGCTCAGCATGCCCAGTCCCGGACTATGAGAGAACTTGTTTCTTCCCTCCACGGAGACCAGGGAGGTGAGGGATAGGTGAGGCTGGAGACCGTGAAGCCGAAGAACTGTGATCGTCCCTTAGGAATCCACAGCCAGGGGTAACCTCAACTGGACTGACTTAAAAAATGTATTAGGTGAATAGTAACACATCTGCAAAGGCTTTTCCTCTATGCCCTTAAAATCAAGCTTGAATGAGTCACATAATTACTCTAGTTCCTGAGCTTATGCTCAGTGGGAATCATCACTGTAAGAAGGAAAAACTATTTTAAATGGCCTCTTTTTAGTGCTGTATTTATGCCAAGCCCCAAGTGCCTATGCAACTATAAAATATTCAGGGTGTCACTAAATTGCTGTGATGTCACTGGGCTGCTGTGATTTGCTCGGTGATCCCTCCCTTAGCCCCTGACCAACATCGGTTTCATGGATTCTCACCTCTTCCCTTAGCTTTCATCTTTGGTCTCAGCTAGAAAGTAATATCACGAATCCAAATGGAAATGTTAAGTAAAATAGTTCCTTAGTTTTGTTTTCCAATTTAATAGCATAGACACATTTTTTTCTTAATAGTGAAATGCATACATATATATTTCTTTAACCTAAAGAATTTCATTCAACAGGCACCATCAATATAGCTTACAAGTTTTTCAAGGGCTTATGCTATGCATTGGTTTATTTTCTAAGTTAATAAAGTGTTACATTTTAGATCTAAATTGCCCCCTAAAAGTCTTGTGTGTTCAGAAGTGGGGGTTTTGGAAGGTGATTGGATCATGGGGTGCTATACTCATCAGTGAGTTTGTCCACCGATGAGCTCATGGCTGAATGTGCTGTTAGGGGGTAGGGCCTGGTTGGGAGAAGTGGGTCACTGGAGACACGACCTGGAAGGGTGTATTCTTGTCCTGGCTCCCTCTTTCTCTTTGCTTCCTGACTGCCATGAGGTGAGCAGCTTCCTTCACCAGACCCTTCCACCATGCCTTTTCTGCCTTGGAGCCAGCAGACCATCGACTGAGCCCACTGAAACTGTGAGCTAAAAGAACCCTCCCTTCCTTTAAGTTTCAGATGTCAAGTGTACTGTCTCAGCAATAGGAAAGGGGCTGGGACATACAACATTGTTCTCAACATGACCCTGAAATGAGCCCCACTGAGAAGGAGGAAGATGACATCATATTGACCCAGTAGCTTCCATTTGTCTCCACCCCAGCCACCACTTTTTAAAGAACATTTGAAAGAAGAGGTCTGATTATCAACTTTGGAATGGTGCAGTTATGAAGAACGATTAATGAAAGTCAGAATCCAGATTCAAAGTGATCTTAATGAGCTAGGTTGGAAAGCAACTAAAACCTACATGGTATAACTTAACCAGGGTATAATTTTACGTTTAGTCAGAAAAAGACCAAGCCAAAACAATCCAAGAAATTGTATTAGTATAAAAAATAAATTTCTTTGAAGAAGTCAAGCTGAAGTTAATTGACAACAAAGGCAATATAAGTCTTTCCCATTGCTGCTAAAATCCAATGTAGCAATTAGGTTGCATTAAAGAAAAAAAATGCGGTCAGCATAAGGTGGGTGAGAGGTTTGTTGAATTTTTACCAGATCAGACTGCATTAGATACTACATTCGTGGAGGAGCAGGAGTAAACTAAAGTATGTTCAGAGGAGAATACTGTGGGCTTGGAAACTGTCATGTATAAGGGACCCTTAATAGGACCAGGGATGTTCTGCTTTAAAAAAAGATTTTGGGATGCTTTAAAACTCTTCTTCAGTATCAAGATCAGTTGAAAACTCAAGACTAACCCGGGGAGAGAGAGCATCAGTACTTTCCCCACCATCCATCACTTCTACAGTTTCCCTTTTACTTTGAGATTATGCTGCAAATGGAAGAGGGTTGTTATTTTATTAAATATATTTCAGTATCAAGTAATCTTAGTGCCATCTTGCATGATATCTTTCATATTCTTCTAACTGTGAAAATAGTAGGTTTCTCAGCAGACCAAGTTACAGGAAGTACTTTTCATGATCCTATGAGATTCATCCTGTCAGGATTATGAAGGAAGCTCTAATGCCCTTTACTGTAACTCCATGCCCAAGGAACTCATGAATCTGCTTTCTCCTCATGGCCACAGCTCCAGTGTCCTCCTTCTAGTTTATTCTATCTGGGAATTCTACCTTAGTCACTGAGGCTTGGAACCACTGAGTCAGCCTTGATGCATCTTGCCCTTCATCCTTTATATCTTATGACATTCCAGATATTGCACACCACACGGGGGTCTGGCCTATCCTATCCTGGGGACAGGGACCTGTGGCCTGTGTGACACGAGGCAACAGTACACATTGGTGACCTTGGATGCTGAGTGCAAATCAGAGTTTCTGCTCAGGGCATTAAGGCAGGGAGAGTCTGAGGGGTAGGTAACTCCTGCCTTCCCATCCTGCTTGGAGCACCCAGCCCTGGGCTCTGTGGCAGCTCCACCCTGGAGAAGGTCAGATGCATGGGTCCATCAGAGCATCTCGGGAACAGAGTGTTGTTCCCAAGCAACAGCCAGCAGGAGGGCCTGGGTGACCCCTGGGGTCTTTCTCAGCCTGTGAGAAGTGACCATGTGGCTTGTGAACCCTCTTCTGGGGAACAGCTGTAGAGTTGACAGGAAATCACAGGGGATGGGAATGAGGCAAAATGGCTTGTTTTGCTGTTCTCAGCCTCCTGGGTTTCTAGGGCCCAGGGCCAAAATTTGGAAGCTAGGAAAGGCAGGGAATGTTAGGACATGTATCTGCAGCTCAGTTTCTCCAGACCGAGGCTTAGACGGCCAGTTTCTAGCATCTCCATTGTGAAAATGCTCCCTGGGATAATCCTCGGGTTGTGAGAAGAGCAGGATTTCTCCCCTTGTTTCCTTGTTCCCGCTGAGCATTGTTCCCAGGAGCAGGGAGCCAGCCTGGAGCAGCCAAGGTCTCTACTGGTCCTGTCACACAGTCTACCATGAACATGCAGCGTGGAGATCATCTTCTCACTTATCAGTGGGCCTGATACCCAAGTTCCCTGCCACACTTCCCCTGGGAACTGGGACACGCATGACCAGTGCTCTGTTTCCAGGCTGAGGCATTGGGACATGTGGAGTGTGGGAGCTGGGTAATGTTGTGAAGCTTGAGCCACAGCCCCATTCTTTCCCCTGGCCTTAGACCATCTACTGCTGATGGGCTCGTCATGGTGGACTTGCTCCCCCGATGGGAGGAGTCTTCAGGGGGCATTCCCAGCCTTCCTCCCCTCCCTGATGGTTGATCTTCCGGACTGCTGGGAAGCTCACGTCAACTCCTAGGACCCGCTGGCCCTGGGGACTCGGAGCCACAGGCCAGTTTACCTGAAGATTTGATGATGCAGTAGGGTGCACATGATGTCACTATTCATCTTGAGGTGCCTAACGTGGTTTCCAGTCTTTAGACTGGCTGTTCATTCAGCGGAGATTAATGGCAGGACTGGATGTAAAGCTTTGCCCTGTTTCTCTGCTGGAGTCCTTGTTCCCTCCAGGATGAAGGGGTGTGCCAGAGGAGTTCCATGACGACTACGACAACAATTAACAACAACAACAACAGTAAATGATGACAATGTTTATTGTGTGCTTGCCCTGGGGGCCAGTCAGCGTGAGAACTGCTTGGTTCTCTTATTTTATGTAATTCTTCACAATGACCTTCTAATATGCTATTGGTGACTTCAACTTCCTGATATAAAAACTGAGCCCTATAATAAAACCACTCTCTACATACTGCCAGATATAACTTCTAATAGTTTGTTTTGTTAAACAAATTTCTATCTATGTTCATATTTTTTTCTTTATCTCTATCCAGTTTTAGGGTTAGCACAATGTTGATTTCCTAAAATGAGGGGAGAAATGTTCCTTCTTTTTTCTGCTTTAATTGTTTGATATAATTTATCAGTTAAAATGTTTATGAGCCTGCTGTTGTCATATAGGTAGGTTTTCAAGCTAGGAATATACTTTCTTTAATAGGTGCTATTCAAATTTTATATTCCTCCCGAGTTAGGTTCGTTAATTTGTCTTCCAAGGTACTTCTTAGAAGTTGTCAAATTTATTTCAAAACAGAGTTTTGTACTGTGCTTTCTATATCCTTTTAAAGTCTGTAAAATCTGTGGTAATGTCTCCTAGATCTTGATATTGTAATTTTTAAAATGTATAACTGATACTGTGTCATAGGAAGAAAAGGTCTAAAGGTGCAGGGGAAGTGGGAGGGGCAGGGGAAAGGAAAAAAGGGAAAAGAAAAAATATGAGAAAAGGAAAAAAATGGAAACAAATCTTTGCAAATAGTGGAGGGGGTGAAGGGAGGGCAGGGGAATGGGGAAAAAATAAGAACCAAGATACTCATGTAAAGGTACAAGATCCCAATGAAGAATGTAACTGTATTTTATACTGAAAATGTAACAATAAACTTAATGGGGGGGGACTGAGACTTAGGAAGGTGAGTTTTACCTCTAGGCACTTCGCAGGGCCGAGAGCCTCACAATGGCCAAGGACTTCAGACTTGAGCCAAGGCCACCCCTGGAGGTGGTGTGTTCACCTGACCTTGAGTCTCAGCTGTGGACACACCAGCTTCAGTGAGCTCTGCACAAGCTCCTGATCCAGAATCCTTTCTCAAATAGCTTCCATCAACCTGCTGAGCATGTAGAGCCTGTTTAGGAATCCAACTGAGGGTGGAGGCCAACAGGCTGCAGGTGCTGGAATCAAGGGATGTGGTGGAGTGGACGGCGAGGAGCCCTCAGGAATTCTGCACGCTGGGTGTGGGAAGCAGCAGTGTGGCCCCAGCACACAGGTGGCCTTGGAGCCCCTCCTACTCCTCCACAGCTTTGCACATCTGAATCTGTCACACACACACACACACACACACACAATATGGCGGGCACTAGCTGTGTTCTGTCAGTGAAAGAAGAAATTCACAAAGCTTAAAAGTGTGCAGGTAGGGAAACGAAAGTCAAGGATACTGACTGTCCCCTAGTGAGACATAACAGAAACTCGCAAACTGCTAATGCACAGCCCACTAGCAGTTGTCATCAACAGTCCTGATGTGGGGATAGCAGAGACAGGAATGAGCAGTGCAGGCTTCTTTTCTTACACATTTTGCTCAATGTCTCATCTCAGAGCAGCGCTCACAGCAGAATTGGGACCTCAGCAGGCAGATAATTTTGGCATCAGATCGTCTCTGGTAGTTTGGGTTATGAAATTTGCTGTGGAAGACAGAACAATCCACACTCACTTCAGTTTTACGCAAATGTAAATTTAAGTCCACTTAAAAACAATTTCTGAAAGCCCTTTTGTTTACTCCTCTGTGATAGAAAATTATGAAAGAGTCTAAGTAAGTACAAAACTTGATTTTGACTTTAAAAGATGTAATGACGGATTCAAGGCATAGAAATGTGAAGCAAATAATAATGGAAGGTGTTCTAGGTCTCAGAATTGTAGAGCAGCTCTGTTAGAGCTAAGAGACCATAGTGGGGACAGAACCTTCCCTTTGATGCCCCCCAGGTACATGCTTCTCAACCTGGGGGCCTTGGCCAGGGATTTAGCTCAGTGGTTCTGCTGCCTGCCTTGGAAGCGCAAGGTCCCGACTTTGATCCCCAGTACCAAAAAACAAAAAACTGGGAGCCTCAACTGCTTAGGGGGTTGTAATGTTGATGGATTATGGTTACAATTTGAAAACTGTAGAAAATAACAAAGCATATTGTGTGTAGGAAGGTTATGTATTCTTTCATGAATTTTTCAGCTATAAACACATACTTGTACACACCACACACATGCATGCACACACACACACAATTGTTTGTGATAGGCTTCATTATAAAATGAAGTTTTGCTCATAGATTTAATTAAAGAAGTTCCAAAGGGGCTCTAATAATGGAGTAATCTACAGCCTAGATCTTCGTCATTGCTATGAAGTGCCTAAAAACTGCCAGGAACATTAATAATAATGCTTTAAAAAACACTTTAGGAAATTGCAATCACACCCTTTGTAGTACAGGAAGCAGCTGGCCCAGTGTCTGCATCTTAACGACAGCCACCGTCTGCTGGACACTGCTCATGAGTGGGGCTCCACGCTAACTACGTCACTGTACATCTCTTCTACTTCTCATAACGTCTCAGAGGAAGCCCCCAATGTTCCTGCTTTTCAGAAGAAAGCACTGAGATCCTCAGAGTCACGAAGCCAGAGGGACTCAGTCCGCATCTGTCTGGCCTTAGCACCACATCACGTAATTTTTCAAGAACGAATCCCTCATGGGAAGCTTTGTGATTTGGGAAACCTCCTTTGCTGTCTAGCACTTTTGAAATGATCCTCATAGCACCAGGATAATTCAATCCCCTTCGGCTCCCATAGCGTGTTGACTCCACTATTTCTATGGGTCTGGGCATGGGTGATGTGGGAAGTAGTTGATTCCTAGGAAGCTTTTCTCTACTCTTCTTCCAGACCGAGTCCTGGGAAACCCGGATGTTACTTAGGTTCCAGGTAACCCCTCCAACTCCCTGGAATAGAGGGATCTCTCTGTGTCCCTCTCTCTTCTCCCAAGAATGAAGTCTCCTCCCCACCACAAAAATCAAACATCAACCAGAAAACTAGAGCAGGAACTGTACATTATGGAGTCCCTGGAACTAGAATGAATTTCTCTGCTTCGGCAGGTCTTTCTTTCTCTGTAGAGGACCAGGTAGTAAAAGCTTTTGCCTTCAGCCACCAAGGTCTCTTTAGAACTCCTCAGCTGTGTTATTGTGCTGCGAGAGGAGCTGCAGGCCCTTCTCACAGGTGAGGTTGGCTGGATGTGACCAGGCTGTGGGTTACCAATGCCTGCCTCTCTCTTTTCCTCGCCGTTGAACACAATTTTTGCCTTGTTGAAATTTCAGTACTTTGAATAGTTTTTTAATACATATCCTGATCCTCCAAAAGCTATGTTAAAAATCCATGTCGATCACCTCTTTGAAATTGTCAGGAATACTTTCAGTCCAATGCATTTCAGGGTTGAGTTTTTCTTCTTTGGTGATATAAAGAAGCAAGTTTACACAGTGCTAAGACAGATCTCGCCATCAAGAGATATTCGACTTCTCTCTGGCTCTGTCTCTGTCTCTCTCTCTCTCCTTTCTCTCACATCTGTCTTATATATATATGTATGGAAGGTTTTTCCTACATAAAGACATAGTTTATGACAAAACATATCAGGCATCTTAACAGTTAGTTTTTCACGCTAAAATGATGAACTGCCTGTTAAAAACAGTTTCTAAGTTTCTTGCAAGGAATGCGTATTAATTTTATTCTCAGGGAAACAATGAAGCAAATAGCCCCCTTTAGTTATTTTTATCTGCGTGTTTACAGAGAGGAAGAAGAAAGCGAGAAAAGAATGTTGAGAACGCTGGGTTTGAGGAGACCCAACGGGAGTTTCGAGAAGGAAGCAGGGCCCAGCGTCAACCCATACCCAACTCTCACGAAGCGGGGTTGCTGAAAGCACTGGAAATATCAAGATAGTATTGCATTTCCTGTCTAGGGTTCCTCAAGGGAGAAAGCAAGGGGAGGAGGAGAAACGGGGCCCGTGGACTTTCCCACACCCCATGTTCAGAAGAGGAGGAACAAGGTGGTTTTTGATATTTGAAGGCAGGGAAATGGGGATTCTAAACAAGCCCCATCTGCATTTCTGGTTTTCCTCATTTTAGAGCACTATCAATATACTTCTATTTCTCCAGCTTCTGTGGATTTCTAATAGCGCAATGCTCTAAACCTCAAATGGGCAACTTCTGGGTTTGTTTCAGGGTTATTTTTGTTTGCTTTGAGGAGACTTTTAGTGGGTAGAGATGAACAGTGAAGCAGGGGAGGGTGAGAGGACCAGGACCCTCATGCAGTGCTGCATTCACTAAGTGCTTGCCTGAGATCCGCAGTCCAGACCACTGGACCCAGTCTCAGGCATGGGTTCCTCTGCTCCAGTACTTCCTAAACTCAGGCCGGTGGCTGTCACGCGCAGTGAAGATGCAGAGCAGCACTGTGAAGGTAAAGGTAAAACAGGCGTCACTTGCTTCCATGAGCTACCTGTCCTGACAGGGATCAGTGGGTTCCAGCTGCTCCCACTGTGGAGGAAGAGATCGGTTTGGCCTTGAAAGGGGATGTTCTCTGAAAAAGTCACAGAGGAAGGGACACTTCAGCTAACCTCAAAGGACAAGGATGAGCAGGATTTACTAAGGCAGACACGGGGTGTGGTGGGGCACTTTGCACACCAAGGAAGCAGTCAGAGCAGAGGTACTGAAAGGAAAATGCCGGGGACCCTGCAGCCCGGAGAGGGACAGTCAGGTAGCTGTGACAAAATGCCACAGATGGGTGGCTTCCACAACAGAAACAAATCATCTCCTACCTCTGCTGGCCACAGGTCCTAGGTGAAGGTGTCTGGCATTCTTCGTGATCCCTGTTGTATAGCCACACCACCCGGTCTCTGTGTCACCTTCACAAGGCATTGTCCCCGAGAGTGTTCCTAGTCTTCCCTCTGTAGGAGGGTACCAGTCCTGATCACACTGGGCTGAGGTCCCATCCAGCTCCAGTAGGATTCAGCTATCCACATCTGCAATGGCCCTGCTTCCAAATCAGACCTCTCCTGATGAGCAGGGTCAGGACTTCAACACAGAGGTTTGGGGAGATGCAGTTCAGCTCCTCCCAGAGACAATGGAGGGAAAAAGGCTTGGAAATGAGACTGGGTCGCAGCCAAAGAGACCCTGCAAATTAATTTGCATTTTGTCCTGAACCCTGTGAGAACCACTGAGAACATTTAATATTGAGACTAACAAGAGAAATGCAACAGTTCTCATTCACATGTGCTAAGAGCTCTTCTAGCTTCATTTTATGTACCTTGACTCCTTCAATCCTCATAAGAAAATTATTATTATTATTATCTGTTTTGCAGATGAGGAATCTGGGACTGAGACAGGCTAAGTGCTTTGCCCTAGTCAAGTGCCCTGTAAATGGTGGGACCAGAATTCGAATCCAGATAGAACCTACCTCCAAGCCTGTGCCCCTTTTGGTCATTAGGACCACAGCATTTCTTCCATTCCCTTTCTTCGGGCACTCCTTCCATACATCTGCAGTGCTGCCTCCTGTCTGGAGCTACAGTCCTGAGACCCTATGGTCTGTCCATGTTCCTGTTTGGATCCCTTTATCATCTCACAGCCGCCATGCCCGAGACGGAGCTCATGAGCTCCTCTGAAGTCTGGACGTCTTTGTTTCTGCTTAAAACCACGACTACTTTTGGTTAATCCTCTCCTGTCCTGGCTGGGGCGAGGTTTGGAGCTGGGATCCATGGTATTTTGGCTTCTTCTTCTGGGCCACTGGCTCTCCAAGGCCACTACGTGGAAGGGCCAGACCCCAGCATGCTAGAGCAGTGGGTGGATCATCCTGGGGCCCCTGGAAGTCTAGGCTGACATCAAAAACAGGGCCATCTAGTTTCTCAAAATATGCTTCAGCATTCTGTGGGATCAAAGACAGCCAGGGGTCAGGAGGCAGTGAGCACTCCTGGGGCAGGGTCTGACTTTGAGGATTCTTTGGCAGGTTGTTATAAAAGTTAGTGATTTACTGCACTATGGACCCAGCTTAAAGCCTGTGCCTCACTGCCTAGGTCAGTGGTGGCAAACCTATAGCATGCATGCTGCAGTGGGCTATTTGTATCACCGGAAGCTCTAAAAGGTTCGCTATCATTGGCCTAGGTCATTGGGCCAGGAAAACCTCTGGAAAGACACATGGGAAAAGTACTGGATTAGGTATTAAGACACTTGAGTTCTAATCCTGACTCAGTTTTCTGAACATTCAGCCAATCACTTTGTAGAGACTGAGAAGAAATAACTCTTCAGTCTGTTTCTTCATCTGTCGAATGAAAATGACAGACTATGATGCTAAAGCTCCCCTAAACTCCAAAATCCTATGATTTTATGTCCCAATTTGAACTCAGATCAAGGTGTTCAATGTCAGTTACACCTGAAATTGGGAGAATGGTCTTAAACCAGTGTATTTGTTAAAATGAAGAAGTTAGTTGGTTCTTTTTATGCATTTTTATAACTCCTTGACCCTAAAGCTGGCTTTCGTCCTTGCTGTTCCCTGGCACCTGTTTACCCAAAGAACTATAATCAGCACATATTGCTAGCTAGATTGGCTTGCCAGCAACCAAACCAAACAGCTCCAGTGAGGCTATATTTGCCCTTTCTTAGCCACTGTGGCATCAAAGGCAAACCTCTCCCATGGTAATGGGCCTCTTCACCAATTTTGGTAGGCAGCGAGCTGTCTTTTTCCCTGGCAAAGAAGATCTTTCTCTTGTACTGTGAAAGGAAGGTGTCACCGGTTCTATTATTACTTTTTAAAGAAAATATTTTGAATCATTTAGTTGATGATTCTTTCAGGGTTGGGTGGAGAGATGACTAAGAGGGCTTTGTGGGGCATGCAAGGCCTCCTGGTCATCAGGGGAGGACAGTTTTCTTTAATAGCAATTACCTTGCTTGGCCAGGGCTAGGGTGGCCAGGGGACAGTCACTCCATGTTCCACTGCCTGAGTTTTGTTCTTGAGATATAAACATAAAATCAGAGAAAAACAGTGTGATGTTTGCAAAGGGAAGACACAACACAGTGAGGTGAACTAATGTACCCAAGAGCTTCTTAGGGTGCTTGGGGAAGGAGACCAGATGAGACTCGAAGGGGCCAATCCTAACGAAGAGGTGTCTTCACTTGTACAGTAACCATCTGGAGTCCTGAGGGAGACACTGGGCACCTCCTAAATCCTGGTTTCCATCCTGTTATTTCCTACTTCTGTGTCACATCATGTGAAGGAATGTCGCAGATACTGCCCCAGACCCGATGAGTCAGGGTGACTCAGGGTACCGAGTCCAAACACTGAGACTCATTCTTTATTTCAAAAATGCTGATTCCCATTTCTCCATTTCTCCATTTCTCCTTGATGGCAGACACTTGCATTGCTCTGCCACACTCCAAAGTGAACAAAGCTTTGGAAGAGATGCAACCTAATTGTGAACCTCCAGATATCATTCCTTAGGCATGTAGGAAGTACGGAAAGGAGCTGGGGGAAGAGGATTTTTGAATCCTGAAGTTAGAGGGAAGGTTGAGAACCCATACAACTACCCTCTGTCGGCAGGCAGGAGTGCAGGTAAATTAAGTAACTGTGCAAAGTTTAGAGATCAAAAGGCCTGGCGGTTCTGCTACTCCCTTGGAAAAAGTACCTCCCGTAGCTGTCCTTTTTGCTTTATTCATTCTTAAGTCCCCTTTCTCTACTGCAAGCTGTGTATTCTCTAACAAGTATCAAATATTTGAAAAGTAAGATCTTATTCCTCAGGCTAGGTTGAATAGCACACATTTCTGAAGCTTATCTTTGAGTTTTTAAAGGTATTTTTAGACATCCAATGAATTGCCAGTTTCTGCTAATTCCTAGAACTGTCTCCTTTTGTGGTGTTTTCTCAAATTGTGAAGATTCCTCTCAGATGACCTCCAACACAATTTAGGAAGAGATACTCATTTGTATGAGCCCTGAGTGACTGTCACCTACCCAAAGGACCCTTACGTGGCTCCACAAGGAGCCGTCATCCTGACCACTGTGAGCTGTACTCAGCACTGGGGACAGCAGAAAAGCTGCAAATGGCAGACAGAAGGATCAGAAGGGGCCAGTTCTAAGAGGAAAAAGCCATGCTGTGCACCACAATGGCCCTGAGGCAACCCATGGGTTCAAAACACCACAAAAATCAATCACTGATTTTCATAATAGTGACCATAAGTCAACCAGAAAATGTGCTCTTGACAAGGAGTCTGATCAGAATCATCCATGGGGACAGCTGGAGAAATGTGCATCTTACTCCCAAATGCCTTTCCACCAAACTCATGCAAGTAAATTTAGTCTTGGCATGAAAAGAAGCCAATTAGCTAGACTATTTATTGGTGTATATGGTCAGAAAAATGGAAGTCAAGAGTTGTTTTTTGTTAAAGACTCATTTAAGAGACCACAAGAGCAAGAATAAAGAGAAGGGGCCCAGTCCCCAACGGTAACTAGGGATTGCAGAGGACTGGGGAGGGGCAGGAAGGATTTGCCTCAGTGTGGACTTCTATTTCTCACAGAAATTTATTTTGAACACTCAAATTGAAGATGTGCAGCTACCTCTGGATTAGAAATGGTACTGTGAATCCTCAGGGTGCGTGTCCCAGGACAGATAAGAGAAGTCAAAATTAGAGTTTCCACCCCAAAGCACCGCTCAGTTGCCTGGACCGACAGACACACAGTGTCCTGGTTTCTAGCCTGGGCTGCCTTTCCACTGCCTGGACATTAGGCTTTTGGGGACCAAGGAGCCAACTCCAGCAAAGCCACTAGTCTGAAATGATGCCTGTGTCCAGCAACTTACTCAATAAATTCATCCTTTATTGGATTCACTCTTTTGTTTGTTTGGATCCCAATGAAGCATTGAGCTTTGGCTCTTCATTCATTGAGGTCACACACTTGAACACATCTAAGCTCTGCGGAGTTGTGTAAATGTTCTTAATTAGTCTTTCCCTGTTTTCTTAACAAATACAAATTGAATGCCAACTCTGCGCCAGACAATGTTCTAGATCTGAAGAAACAAGCCCGATTTCCTTCTCTTCTGGAGATCACCTCTCCTGAGAACATATGTCATGTTTGTATAGAATGTGCTCTTCGCTTATAAGCAAAATGGAATCAAAGACCAGTGAAATGTGAATGCAGAAGAGATAACCCTGCGGAGGAAGGGGGGCCTGGCTGAAACAAGGGCCCCTGCAATGAGCGTTTCCCAGAGCTGGCCGTGCATCAGAGTTAGCAGGGCGCTGTTAGAAAGCCAGAAGATAAGGTGCCCCAGGACCCACCCTCTCCAGGGCTGAGGTCAGGAGGCTCCATTGCTTGAGAGTGTCACAGGTGACTCCGAGGAGACCAGCCCAGAGTCACTTCCCAAATTTTCGGAAATCACGAAGGTGGAGGATCTCATGCTGACTATGTCCATCAAGGAGTGGGGTTCCTGGCACCTGGAGACAGTGGGGCTCTGGGCAGGACCTGTGGTCTTCAGCTGAGAAAGACAGCCAGCTGGCGTAAGCCCAGCGCATCTGGAACCCAGAGGGCTGGGCAGTCTGTGGCTGTAGACCAAATTAGCCAGCCTTCTGGGGCCCTAGGAAAAGGGGAAAGATGGAGAACAAATCTGGAGGAGACCTAAAGACATCAGCAAGAGGCCCTGGTCAGCCGTAGGAACATAGGAAAATGCAGTGTCCCCAGAGGAGGACTACACTATGGAAGATTTCGTGTAAAATGAATGTCCTGAGCTGACTAACTCATAGCCTCTCATTATCTCTACTAGATACCCCAGGGGCAACACAAGGGCAGATTTGTTTCTCACTTTTGTGTCTTGATAGCAATTCATATTTATCAAGTACTCATTATATTGTAAGTGTTGTGATCATTTTAATTTTTTTGTTCTTAGCAATTCTTTCTTTATTAGTGTATATTGACAATACGTAACAGTTATGTTCATTGTGGAGAATTGGTCCATGTATATAACATGTCTTGATTGTTTCTACCCCATTCTTCTTACCTTTCCCCTTCCTCTAATTCCCTTCCCTAGCTCCAAAACATTTACCTTCTTTTTTTCCCTGTCATCTCTTCTTTGTTTGTTTGTCTGATTGATTTATATTTTAGGGTTCTCATATAAGAGAAACCATGAAATATTTAACTTTGTATTGGAGCTCCAGTGGCACAATTGGTTAGCACCCAGTACTTATGTAACTTTATATTTCTGACTTATTTCTCTTAACATTATAGTTTCAAGTTCTACCCATTTTCCTGCAAATTACATGATTTCATTCTTCCTTATGGCTGAAAAATATCCCTTTGTATATATGCATACTATAATTTCTTTATTCATTGGTCTGCTGATGGGCATTTAGGCTGTTTTCAGAGCTCAGTAGTTATACATTGGGCTGCTATAAACACGGGTATGCATGTATCACAACAATATGTTGTCTTTAATTCTTTGGAGAATATGCTCACAAGAGGCATAGTTGGCCAAATGGAATTTCTACATTTAGCTTTTTGTGGAATCTCCATACTAATTTCTACAGTGGTTGTACCAGTTTATATTCCCACCAACAGTGTAGAAGGATTCCTTTTTCCCCACAGCCTCACCAGCATTTGGTGCTTTTTGAATTTTGGTGATGGCCATGCTGACTGGGGTAAGATGGAATTCCACCATTTTGATTTGCATTTCCCTAATGGCCAAAGGTGATGAACATTTTAAATCTACTTATTGGCCCTTTGTTCTTATTCTTTTGAGAAGTCTCTATTCAGTTCATTTGTCAATGTTTTGATTGGGTCATTTGTGTTTTGAAGGTTAATTTTTAAATTTATTTATATATTCTAGATATTAATCCTCTAACAGATAAGTAGCTGACAATTTTTTCCCATTCTGTAGGTTCTTTTCATTCTGTTGATTATTTCCTTTATTGTGCAGAAGCTTTTTAATTTGATATAGTCCCAATTGCTGATTCTTGATATTATTTTCTGTGCTGTTGGAGTCCTGTTCCGGAAATCCCTGCCTGTGCTTATGGTTTCAAGAGTTTCTCCTGTTATCTTTCAGCATTTGGAAATTAATGCTTTAAACTTAGGTGTCTGATCCATTTTGATTTGATTTTAGTACAGGGTGGGTGATACGGATCTAGTTTCAATATTCTGCATGTGGATAATCAATTTTCCCAGCACCATTTTTCAAAGAGGTTGTCTTTTCTCTAGTGATGATTTTGGTTCCTTTGTGAAAGATCAGATGGCTGAAGGTGCATGGGTCTTCTTCTGTGTCTTCTGTTCAATTCCACCAGTCTATATGTCTCGTATTACTGTGCCAGTAACATGCTGTCTTTGTTACTATAGCTTTATAATATAACTTGAAATCTAGTATTGTGATTTCTCTTTCTGTTCAGGATTACTTTGGCTATTCTGAGTCTCTTCTGAGTCCATATGAATTTTATGATTTTTTTTCTAGTTTTGTGAAGAATATTGACATTTAATAGGCATTATATTAAATTTCTAGATCACTTTTGGTAATAAGGCCATTTTAACTGTATTAATTCTGCCCATCCAAGAACAGGGTGAGTCTTTCCATTTTCTAACATCTTCTTCAATTGCTTTCTTCAGAGTTCTATAGTTTGCCTTACAGAGGTTTTTCACCCCTTGATTAGGTTGCTTTCTAGGTGTTTAATTTTTAAGGTATTATTAATGGAATTGTTTTCCTAGTTTCTTTCTTGATGGATTCATTATTGGTGTATAGGAATGCTATTGAATTTTGTGTTAAGTGTGCATCTTGAATAATTTTATTGTTGTAGGATAGCACTTCAAAGTAGGCATTATTTTACAGAAAATTAATGCACAGAGATTATGAAGTTTCTCTTGAATCACACAGTAATAGAACAGAATAGCAGTGAAGTCATTCTCTGAAAGCCAAATCTGTCCTTTATAAATGCCCATGCTGTTAAACTGTGTGCTGTTTTGTTAAGGCTCCCAGGAAAATGTAAACCCCAATCACTCTTGCGAATTTAGAAGCAGTTTTTGAGGCAATTTTGCCCATGAATAAAAACTATTCCTTGTTGTGTCCTTTCATACAGTTGGATGTTCCTTCATGACTTAGCCATGTTCCTGTGTAGCAGATATTGCACATGTTTCCATTTAGCCTCAGAAAACGATGTGGGCCTTGTGGATGGACGATGACTTTCTGCATTTCTGCCCAAGGGCTTATGTACAAGGTCTGATCCATTTTCTCTGTGTCCTGCTATCACAGAACAGGGCTAAAAAAAACCCAAACCTTTCCATTTGTCTGGGAATGAGGGGTTTTCTAGGGTGTGGGAATTTCAGCGCTGGACCTGTGACAGTTCTAGGCAAATGAGGATAGTCAGTAAATGCCAGATTTTGTTTGAAGTATTTCCAATTTTATAATGAGGATCCCAGAAATTCTTGAACAACATTTCTAAAAAACTTAAAAATTATAATTTCCTGACTGTTGAGGCTATGGTTAATCCAGCCCCTGGCATCCTGAAGCCAAGTTTCTGCCCTTCCTAGTGACAAGCCGAGGCACAGAAGGTGCATGAAAAGGCAGGGACGGGGAACTGGAAGGAGGTGTAGTCCAGACTAGCCATCTTGGCATGCACACACTGCGAATGGGGCAGGATGTGGGCCCTCTTCAGTGCAGCCAGATCCCCATGCCTTTCAGTTTCAGTCCTGGCCATGTGGTGCTTGGCCCAAGATGCTTATTTCGCCATGTTGTAACCACTTGTTGATTGCGTGTCTTCCTGGCTAGACAGAGAGATAATTGAGGACAAGGATCCTGAGGTCTGGGACTTAGAACTGGGTCTGCTCCATGATCCTGCCTCAACTCGGGATACAGGGATGTGCATAGACTTGAGACTAGTGTCTGATCTTCCTCCACGCAGTATGAAACTGGGCTTTGGGATCATCCTCGAAACCCACTAGGCGTTTGAGGTGGCCAGGGATAGGAGCCTCACACTGTAGGAGCCAACTCAGCCAGCTCAGCTTCTAGCCTAATTCTCCAAAGGTTGGTCTGTCCCGGGGACATCAGGACATAAGTCCTGGATGTCAGGATATAAGAGTGAAGAGAGCCCTGGGGCCTTTTTGTTAGCTTGCTTTCTGACTGTTACGTGGCCTTAAGTCTTCCTTATTGTTTAGGGGGAAGTCAGACAAGTGGAAAAAAGTTTATTTTTTTAGAAAGAGAAAACTGAATTCAAGTGAGTGATGAGGCTTCTTACAGAAAAATTTCCAAGAATCTGTGCCAACCTGCATGGTATTAGTAAAGTAGAGAGGATGGAGAAGTAATTACCTTTATACAGTACTTACCTTGTGCAAGGCACATAAGCACAGTGTTAGTTGCTGTTGTTGTTTTTGGAGATAAGGAGCTATGTCTTCCAGTCTGGCCTTAAACTGACAATCCTCCTGCCTCAACCTCCCAAGTCCTGGAATTACAGGCAAGAGCCACTATGCTAGGCTTACAGTGCTAGTTTGCTTTCTTTTTCGGTACCAGGGATCGAACTTGGGACCTTCTTGTAAGGCAGGTGGTGGAACCACTGAGCTAAATCCCCCACCCTGTTTGTTTTCTTTTTGAGACAGGATCTCATTACTTAGCTCAGGTTGGCTGGGTTTGAACTTGTGATCCTCCCACCCGGGCCTCTAGAGTTCTGGGATTATAGACTTGAACCACCATGCCTGGCTAATAGTGCTAGTTTTGTACACGTCCAAATGAATGGACTCAATGCCAAAATATTATGAAACTAATGCTCATTTCCATTTACAGGTAAGGGTGAAATGCATTTGTATACTGTGTCCAGGGTCATACAGCTAAGAAGAGGCAGAGGTGGGATTTGAAACAAAGTCTTGTAAACTCAAAAGTTTTTGCATGCTATTATTACCGTCCTGAGCCACATGGCCTGAAATCTTGGACCTTCCTCCTGGGATACCAGTGTTCTCTCAGTTTTCTGGTATTACTCACATACTGAACACATCTGGGAAATCCTGGGTTAGTTTTCAGGGAAAGGCTACTAGCAGTTTAGAGCAGGAGGAGTTGTGAAGAGCAGTAGATGCCATGCTTTGAGGCTCCTTCTATTATTCCGGAGAAGAAACCCCGTGTATAAATGTTAACACCAGCTATGATTAGATTTCATAGAATGAATTATTTATCAACAGCAGCCCAGGATTCCCTTCTTGTGGGCAGGTAGCTGGTGCTCCCAGGCCCCACGGTGGTGTGTTTGGTTTTTTGAGGATCAGCGCCCTCTGCAGGCTGAAATCAGAAAAGCCGAAGTGTGAGGGAAGAAGGGCCTACTTCCGCTCTTGCCCCTGCTCATCTAAGTCCCTGCTGCAAAGTGCATTAAACGCAAGGACTGTGGGCCTCGGGGAAATGTCTTTTCTAGTGCAGCTCTGAGAGTGAAATGTCACAAAGCCCTAGGCCAGTGTTGAAGTGCATGACTCCAGTCCCTTTCTGCAAATGCTGGTTGTTCCCAGGGTTGACTTTAGGGTGGCTGGATCCTGCTTCACTCTCTTGAGATAATGGGGCCCCAGCACCAGTCCAGCACCATGGACTTCCTACGGAAAGGCGGAACCAATCACATGGGGACTCGGACCTTTCCTGGGCTTCCTGTGTTGAGATACAGCTCAGCTAGCAGGGGTGAGGAAGGAAGCTGAACATTTGTTCAACACCTGTGCTGGGCTCTGGTTTAGCTCACTGATTTCCTTTTCTCTTCTTTGCTTATTTCTGAGCCCTTTGTTAAGTTTATTTGTAAATGACTGGTGTTCCTTGGCCCATCGTGGAAAGAGTTGCAGCGAGGACATGAAGTGGCAACACCATCCAGACAGAGTTAGCCTGGTGAGTCTCTTGCCTGGCTTAGTGCTGAGCAGCAGGAGTGGGTCCCGAGGCTCCCAACCTTGAGTGCTTTAGGAAGCTAGGCTGTGCTACTGAGTCTAGGAAGCCTTTGTGAGTTGGCTCCAACTTGAGCATTAGTTTCATACCTGCACCACAGGCACCATGTTGCAGCCACAGTTCAATGCCTGGGTCTTTGCCCTCTTCCCGCATCCGAGTCCCTGGCTTGGTAATGGAAACAGACAGACCACCCACATCCTCTCCAGCTATGTAGGTTCCAGTCTGTGGGTTCAAGTTGTCCCTGCAAGCACCTGTGTCTGTCTGCTTTCTGGCCCTTCTGGAGGCAGGAACCCACTCTGGCCACAGGCACAGCAAGCCAGAAGTGTCAGGAGTGCTGTCCCATCTCTAGCACCCTTCAGCCCTGACCGGTACCAAACCCAGTGTGCCATTTACAGCACTCAAAGAAGGCAGCTCACCCAGCACACTCAGAAGAGCACACTCAGAGGCAGTGCTCAGCAGTCTCATTGCTGATTCTAAGGATCACAAGTTTCATGAGGGCCAAGAGGGCACCTTGCCGAGTTCTCCAAATCCATTCCCAGTTACGGAAAAGGATTCTCTACAATCATTGCACTGGGCAGGTGAAACAGCAGTCACTGCAATCTAGTTCTCAGTCTGAGGAGATTCAAATTGTTGCATTCAGCAGACTGCATTAAACCCTGACGTCTTCCACTCAACCCTGGTACCAAAGGTTAGGTTTTATACTATAATCTCTTGCTGTGTAACAAATCCCCCCGAATTTAGTGGTTTAAAACAATAGTCATTTACTCTCTCATGCTAACTTTGGGTCAGGAATTCTGAGGTGCCTACTTGAGTGGCAGCACAGGGTCTCTCATCAGATGAGAGCCAGGTGCTGGGCAAGTTCCAGTCACTGAGGGGCTTCCCTGAAGCAGAGTTGCCACTTATAGGGCTACTTCCTTATGCAGCCCTAGGTGAGCTGCCCAGTGACCCTCTTTGCAGAGCCGCTGAGTGCCTTTAGTGCATGGCAGCTCCCTTTCTGAGTGAGCAAGCCAGGAGGCCAGGGTGGAAGCTGCAATGCTTTTTCCAACTGAGCCCCCAGGATCACACTCTGTCATCTGTATTGTGTCCTGTTGGTCACACACATCAGTCCTAATTCAGTGAGAGAGGAGACTACCAAGGGCATGAGCACAGAAAGTGAGGATCAGGAGGCACCATCTTGGTGGTAACTTCACAAGGGCATGAATCCTAGGAAGTGAGGATCAGGAGATGACATCTTGGAGGTTGGTTTCCATGGGTCTAGGAAAAATTACACTGTGTAAGAAATTTAGGTGAGAAATATATGGAACAACAATGGGTTCAAATTATACTGGGAAGTGGCTGTTGATTGGATTACCAGAAACATTTAAAATGTTTTTCTCATTCTGTTATTTCCCATAAAGCTGTTTACCACATCAGGAAATGATCTTTTTGTCAGACAGTCTACAACCCACAGTGAGGTTTGGCCTTGATGTAGACCTGGAAACTCCTTAGAAATGTGTATGTCACTTTGTACTTCAGCAAAACAGATCTGCTTCTGCTGAGGGACGGGCCACTCTCAGATGGCTAGCCTTTGACTAAAATGCTAAAATCCACTCCATTAGTTCTTAGGCATGGAAGCCAGAACCTTGAGCTGAAGAGTCAGGCCAGGGCAGGTCTGAGGACTGCTACCTGCCAGCATGTTGTGGGCCAGGATGTGGCTGCACAGTGGAGCCCTTTATGCTGCCCTGGGCACAGGGATTGCTTCAGGGCTCACTTCCTGGATGGGAAGGCCTTACCACCTGGTGACAGGTCTCTCCAAAATAAATACGATTCTTCTCAGGTCCCTCAGGCCTGGTGCTGAGTCCCAGCTGCTGGGAAGAGAAGTGACCCAAGGTCTCTGTGTCAGTGCCAGCGGCACCCCTGCTTCTGTGGAGCTTTTGCACACATTAAGTTCTGCTACCAAAAGTCAAGTTCCTACTGCATAAACAAAACAGCAAACAAACAAACAAAAACCTTAGGAAGAAGCATTGAAAGGAAGCAGAGAAAATGAAATAGCAGCAATTTAGCATGGCAAGGCTTAAGGAGCAGGCATGGATGTGACCCGATTTGGCCACTCTTGTGGGAAGTCTTTTAAGCCATTTGAAAACAACTAAGTAACAATGCTATGATACGTTTGCTTTGTGCGCAATAGATTAAAATCCATGACCTTTTAGTTTTCTCAAAATAACTCTCTGAGGTCAATATTATTTTTCCCTTGGCCACGCTAACCCTTCTTTTCCTCCTTCTCTGACTTTATTTATTTTTTTCATACAGCTAATTACAATAGCTATTATGTCCTATTTGTCATACTTGTTTTCTTTTATTGTCTGTTTGCCAGGCTAAAAGATAAGCTCCATGAGAGCATGCAGTTTACCTCTTTTGCTGTTTGACACATTCCTGAGCCTGGTAAATGTTCCAGCAATAAATATGAAAAACAGAAGAAGAAAAAGAAAAAAATCTTTAGCATCAAGTTGGCTGTGAAAAGTGAAGTGCCCCTCCTCAGCCTTCTGAGTTCAAATCCATGTACTTTTCCTCAGGCCGCACCACCTCTCTGTTTTCTGTGTCAAGACCCCAAACCCCAAAATTCAGGAAAATGCGGCCACTAAGTTGCAAAGCAGGACAATGAGGAGCTCAGCAACAACCCGGGTCTCCTGGCGTTAGGCGATTCAGGATGTTCTTGCCATCTTGGGCAAGCTGAGGACGGTGCTTCCGGATACAAAGTTAACGCTGAGGTTAGACATGGTGTTTGCTTTTCCAGCATGGCCAGGTGGCCTCTGAGCTCATGGGTCTGTAAGTGCACGGCGTGTGGATCTCAGAGTTGTGCAACCAGCCCTGGTCTGTCCCCAGGCCACCTCCTTTGGACACATCCTCAAAGGCAAGAGTGTGGAGGCAGCGACATGTGACCACCAGGACTGCTCAGACACAGTTATTGAAGTTGCCACCTGGAAAGTGCTCATGCTAAAGCTCAGAGCCCAACACCTGAATCAGCATGGAAGCAAAGTCATCTGGAGGGCAGAAAGGTTTTCATCCCTTCTTATGCATTTCGGGGTCAGGTAACAATTCTGCATACGTTTTAATTGTCACCAGGTGAAGCTGACCACCCACTGCCTGGTTTTTCCTTTGCCTCTCTGCTTCTATCTCTCCTGAGAGCCTGACATAACCAATAGGACTGAGCTCACCGGTAAACAGCCAGGAGCTTTGGTTGTCAAGCTGGGGATGCTCCAGCAAGGGCCCCTTCTGGCCTTTTGTATGTAGAGCTGAGAATGCAAGAACCCACCAGCTGACAGGTAGCCCTTACCAGCGAATGGTTGGTGCAGATTCATCCTGGGGGCACAATACAGATGACAAAGTGTGATCCTGGGGGCTCAGTTGGAAAAAGCATGGCAGCTTGTTGCAGGGAGTGAGGGGCGGGGAATAGGGGGTGTTGAGGGGGTCTGGAGGAAATATGTGCTTTCATTGCACAGGGTGGATCTGTCACCGGGGCCCACCATGCCCATCACCACCCTGTGAACTGCCTTTCTGCTCTGTACCACAGGGAGGACAGAAACAGTGCTGCTGATGCACCACTTGTGAATGGCTGCAACCAGGCTGGAGTGAAAGGAAGGCTTTGTTTGGTGGTTTGCTCTCTGCATACTGAGTCAAATGGCTGCACAGTGTAAATTGTCCCCCCACCCAAATTTGCCATTTTCCAAGGTAATTTTGTCCCCTGGGGAGATAGAACCAATGGAAAGAGTGGCATTAGAATGTGGTTTCAAATCCCAGGTCGGTCCTGCTGTAGATTGACTGTAAAACCCTAGAGAGGCAGCTAACTTTTCAAAATCTTTTTTTGGGTTTCATCTGTAAATCAGGTACAGTAACTAGTTGCAGGGCCACTGTTACATTGAATAATGTGACCACAGCATCAGGGTCTCTGTATATGACAGCTCACATTCTTTGCACTGACATTCTTTAAGTGTCACGGAAGGGTCAGGATTAGGGTAACCAGGGACTAATTGAATGGTAGTGGAGAAGAGGCAGTGAAAATCTTTGTCACTGGTGATTTTTGTGACTTTGGACAAGGTAGCCTGCTGGAGAAGGAGATTTAGTTTTTATATCTTACAAAAAGTATCATTTTCACTTAAAGATCAATGAATTAGTATTTTGGAAAACACGCTGTATTAGTTTTCTTGAAACACAAATTCTCACAACTTGATGTTCATATAATGAATTTTACAAATAAGGAAATGGAATCCCAGGGAAGTTAAGGAATATGGCCCAAATCATAAGGCCAATGACTGCAGGACTAGAATTGGTGGTTGGATCTGTTAGTATTTTTACATACAGCATTTACTGAATAAGATGTGGTATTAGAACTTAATAAATGCTAGTTTTATTACTGTTATTATAGTCAATGTATGGAAGTGCTGATTATATTTTAAATATAGGGCTGAGTGATTGGAATACAAAGAAAATAGGAAATAATTTCTGACCTTGAGGGACTGGAAATCTATTAAGGATCCTGTGTTCTTTTGCACATCAAAATTCCCTTCCTAAAATAGAAGTGATGTTCTTGTTACAATAAAATGACATTAAAATTGAATGAGTATTTCATCCAGAGAAGGAGGAAGGAAAATAGAAAGAGAACCCAGAGCACTGAGAAGACAAAATGAATTTAAAAGGAGCTTGGAAAATAAAAATCATACTTTAGACTCGAGGCTGTATTGGTATTGCTTTGTTGATGTTAGGGTTGCTTTTATTATTGTTAAAGACCACAGCTGCATCTAAAGGGGCAGAGTCCATTCCGAGAGAAGAAAGGTCATTCATACTAGAAGGCAGATGCAGAAAGCATCATGAGAGCAAGAGCCATGGAAATTCAGAGAAGGGAGCTCCAGGGTAGTGCCCCAGGTTGCCTGGAGAGAAGAGATTTCTAGATTAAAACAAAGAACCTTGAAGGTGATGCATTTTCTCAAGAAGACCCCATAGGAAGACCAGGGCCTTAAACCACCTACTCTAGTTTGGGAGAGGGAGCTGGATAGCAAAAATACATGTTAGTTACATCTCCACAGACAAGAAAATTAGAGTTCACTGAAGTTTAGAGTTAGAAACAAAGGGAGAGGTGAAGAAGACCAGATTTTTCCAAGTTTGGTCAGTGGAAGTGGAAAGGAAACAAGGGTTAGATCCTCAGAGACTGAGTTTGACGTTTATTTCTTCCCTTACCTAGCAGTGCCACTTCAGGCAAATTACTTTGAACCTTTCTGAGCTGGAGGATAAGAACAAACACCCGTGGTGTCATTGAGGTCGGCATGGCAGTAGAGTGAAAGTAGAGGATGCTACTGAGTCCAGACCTGAGCATTTTTCTCCTTTTTCCTGTCAGTTGTGCTAATGATTTGAACCCCTTCTTTTCCGGGGTAAAGCCAATAGGCAGATTATGTTTACCAGGATAGAAGGAAGGGAAAATTTTATAGCCCTCTTGTTGTGGAAGAAAATTGTCACCTCCTTCAAAAGCAGGTCTGGTAGGCTGTCACAATGCCTGGAACTTAGAAGGCAGGGCAAAAAATATTAATTAAGCTGAAAATATGACTGGGTTGTCAATAAAACTTCATCCTTTTTCCCTATACACCCTACACTGGAAGAAATATCTCAACATTATCAGAGTTCTACTTCTGCTTGGTCAAGTAGTTTCTATTGAGCTGACTCTCATAAAGATAAGACCAGAAATAGTGGTAACATTACTGTTTTGATTACTTTTCTTGTTGCTGAGACAAAATACCCAATACCTAAAGTTTAAGGAGGAAAGGTTTATTGTACCTTACAGTTTGCAGAGGTTTCAGCTCATAGTTGGCTGGCTCCAAGACAGGGTGGCATAGCAGAGGGGAAACACTTCATGGCAGGCAGAAGGCAGCAAGCAGCAACACTAGCCCTCCTCTGTCCCTCATATTTTGTCCAGGCTACCTCCCCTTAAGGCAGGGAGCATTCACAGCCAGAGTGCTAAGGGTAGCACCCTTAATCCTACCCAGAACTAGGCCAAACCAATCAGAGAGCAATTTAGTAACCACACACCCTGAGCCCAGCATCACACACTCTAGGTCCAGCCACTTCTGAGAAGTCCCACCTATTACCACATGAGGCTTTGGGGGGACATCTAGACACAACTCATAGCAATTACTTTTATTAACCAATTACCTGCAGGCATGAAAGAGTAAAGAAAAACTCAGGGATTGGGGGAGAGTTGATTCAATGTGAATAGTGCTGGGTACATTGTCCTTCTATATTTTTTCAAAGTTATTTTCAGCTTTCCACATGAGGGCAAGTTCCAGCTTGTACCCTGAGGGTGAATTAACTAGTGGAAAATTATGTGTTACTGGCCTCAAGAGCCAAAGGACAGAATTCAAGATGATCGAAGCTCTTGAAAATCCTGAAAAGGAAGAAGCCAGAGGAAATCTATTCATAAATTGCCTGAATCTCTGACTGACCTCTGAACCATATGTGCACAGGGAACTGCCGCAAAAACAAAACAAAAGCCAATACTCTTCAGAGGAACATAACAGAATCCAAAGTTTCTATAACATATTTTTCACAATGTCTGGAACATAATCCAAAATTAATTATTGTGTGAAAAAATAGGAAGACATAGTATGTTCACATGGAAAAACAAAAATTATAACAACATAATATGGGATTAATAATGTGCATAGATATTAGAACCATAACCTAAATGTCATGGGCTTTTAAATTTAAGACAATATTAAATTTAATTAATTTAATTTAATACAATATTAACTCTTAGTTGGCTGTGAAAAGTTAAGAATGTATATTGTAATCCTACAAATCGACATGGATAAAAAGTAAAATAAATAAATAAATAAATAAATAAATAAATAAAATGGAATATCAGCTTCATTCAATTTGCCCCTTTCAGATATATTTCAGATATAAACCACAGAATAAAAGGATAGCCCAATCCAGATGTGAAAGCTCCAGTGTCACCATGGAGACATGACCTTTCCAACCTTAATGAGAACAAGAAGCAAAGAAATGGAATTCAGGAGGGACATCCTGGTTCAGGGACATGAGCAAGCCTGGTGGCAGCAGAAAAGGGCAGAGTTACTGGGTGGAATGACTGGAAATACACAAGGAATGGCAGGTATGAGGCTGCTTCGTGCAGCAGGTGCCTCATAAGGCTGAGGCGGGCAAGGGCCAGTGAGGCCCACTGCTACCAGCATGTTAAACTAATTTGTGTAAACAAGTGGCTAAGAGTGTTGCTAACTACACTTCTACACTTCCAGCTACTGCAGAAGGAAGAAAAAGAGCAAGCCACATCGCCGTTGTCTTACCTGGTGTTCTGCGTCAATGTGTGCTGGTGCGTCACGGAGGAGCAAAGTGTCGTAACCTGGCTGCAGTCCCTCCCTAGTGTAGTCACACACTCCCCCGGGACACAATTTCCAAGCCAGCTGCAACTATTTCACAATCGATAGCCAGGAAGGCATGAAGGTACCCAAGAAGAACATACTACGTTAGCCACAAATTCCACATTCATTTTGTTTAGGCAACTGCAAAGACTGGAGGAGTTTGAGGGATACAAATTATACCGAACTCAAAACCATATGGAAGCAAATTGAAACTCCTTCCTGTGGTTTTCTGGAGTTGGCATGCCCAACTCAACCCTAAAGGTGACCACATTTGGCCCGGTTTTGACTCAGCACCCAGAGCAAGTGTGCCCTTCCCGGAGGGATTATGGCTTGAGAATGAGCGCCGTTTTCAGATCTGGGTTGGGGGAGAGGGTTGGGAGACACAATAAAGTAACAACATGGATTCAGGATTTTGTTTTCAAATGCTTACCAGTCTATGTACAAGATACAGATGCAGCGGTGGGTAAGGTGGGGTATGGGAGGGCTGCAGGGCTTCCCTGCCCTGTCTGGTTGTGCCAACCTCAGGGACCTCCACATGATTAGGTCTGCAGAGGCTTCCTGTGCCCCCTCCTTTTGGGTTTTTTAGGAGATTCCATGATCTATCGTGCTCATGTCCTTGGACATTGGTGATCAGCTTACTCTCCAGCTAAGGGCAGACCTAAGGGTACAGTACTGGCTGGCTCTTCTGGCTGTTATTCATTGGTCCTTGAGCCAGAGGAGTAAGGACACAAGAGGAAAAACAAAAAACCCCACAGTGATCAAGATAAACATTTGTAAAATCAAAATTCATATAGAACTCCACAATGAATAAAATATCACAATTTTCCTTCAAGGCAGGCTATGGCTCTTTGTTTTATGACTCTATATTATGAGGTGACAAGGAAGGCCTGTCATCCATCAGCCCCTGACTTCCCATGAGACCCTGGCCTTAGTTTCTACACCAGGAAAACCAAGTGGTTCTCAGACTTTTTGCTGGGAGCCCCCTGTCCGAATAAATCTTATGTGGAAGCCATAGCTAGAAGCAGGGCTGATCTGTTTGAACTTGGGGTGTGTGCTCTGGTCTGAATGTTTGGGCTCCCCCAGAATTTATGTGTTGAAATCCTACCCTCAAGGCGATGGTATTAGAAGGTGGAGTCTTAAGGAGGTGATGAGGTTCCAGGGTGGAGGCCCATAAGCAGGGTTAGTGTCCCCATGAAGAGGCCTGGAGGAGGCCTCTGTCCCTTCCACCCTGTGACGATGTGGCAGGAAGTTGGTAGGGGCTAGAAAGCAGCTCTCAGTAACCCTTGACTTTGGCCTGCTTAGCCTCTGGTGTTGGGAAAAATACTTGTGCCTCATCTGCTTCCCAGTTTATGTACAGTACATTGTTATAGCCGCCCCAGTAGACTCGGCATGGGAAGCTGAGTCCTGTACCTGGTGAGCTTTGCTGACCCTGACAACCCCTGTGGACCGCTCCTCCACAACACTCCTCAGAAAATAGCTGGAGACACAGAATTAAAGGAAGATGGATGTCCATTCTGGTTCTGATGTTCTCTTCCGGCCCAGGAGAAAACCCTGCCTGTGCTGCATGTTGAAATCTGACTGAAATGTTTACCCACATCAATGGCCTCCTGCAGTTGTCTGAGCTTCGGGGTGTGCCCACCTCTGCCTCGGGCCCCTCCCGCCTGCAGGGCCCTGGGATTAGCAGAAGCAGCAGGAGGATTTCATCAGCCTTGCCTGGCTGGTTCAGTTCACATAGGACAGGGCTCACTGCCAGGCTTTAACAAGAAGCAGGCGCCCTGGGGACACTGACAAATGACTGGGGCTGTCTGCACAGGGCCGGCAGCCAGTGGCAGCCAGCTGGGCTCAACCTCCTGATGTGTGACAGTTCCAGACCTGAGAAATGTCCTAGGACTGAGAGTGAGGAGGTCCCCATGGTCTTTACAACTACAGTGAGGTCCCCCTCACCTGCACTAGGGTTGTCATCATCCTGACCATGGGCCCTGTTCCTCAACTGCCACAGACCTTTGATGGTGTACAGTCTACTCTGAAGATACAGGTAATAGGGGACATGAGAGGAGGGGACCAGGGAGAACTTCAGGGACCCCACATCTTCCTCTCATAGCTGCATAACCTGAGCCAGGGTTCCAGCTGCCTAAGCTTCAAGTTTCTTTGCCAAACTAAGGAAATACAGCACCTCGCCACTGAAGTGGTGAGCATCATACATGGGATTATGTAATACAGTGCATACAGGTGCTCAGTAAACAATGGTCCTTTTTTTCTGTAACTTCCATCTCCTTGAAGAAATGGAGCAAGAAAACTTTTCTGCTTAAATCAACTTTGAGATCTGTCATGTGAGATGATGCTGATTAATATTTGTCTCTTTCTATTTTTTAAGTTTTCTATAGTAAACGTGTATCAGGATGTTTTAAGGAGTCTAATACTTGAACAAAATTGGGGTTCAGAAAAACAATGGTCCTCATTTCCCTTCAAAAGGGTAATTTTTCTAAAACATAAAAAGATTCCTAAAAATACAGGTTTGAAAAGACCAAAAATCCAACAGAAATAAGTAGATAAAGGAAAAGAATGGACAGCTCATAAAAAAGGGAATTCAAATGATCTCTAAACATGTAAAATAACGTTCACCATCACTCAGAGTAAGATAAATACAAGTGGAGATGGCCCAAAGATACAATTTTTTGACAATCTAATTTGTCAAATTACTGAAGTTTGATGATACATTGTATCGTGCCAGTCTATGGTTCTAGGGAGAGTATGGAATGTTTCCCTACATTGCAGATACATTTGAGGCCTCTAAAACATTTCCCAGAAACAAAGTAACAAGGCAAGATGTAGCCAATGTGGAAAATAAACTGCCTTATATATTTTTATTTGCCTGATAGCCACAAAATTCTGGAAATGTATACTAAGAAAAGTGATGAACACTGGGTGGATGGCAGAGCAGCAAGTAGATTTTTTAATGTATATAATTTTATGCTGTTTTATTTTTCATCTTTAATTGTTTTAAATTTAAAATGTTTTTAGCTTAAAAATTGTATTTAAAAAAAGATAGTGATTGTGTAAAGGGGCTAAACATTGAGTGCCATCGCATATATTAATTTCTAAATAAAGACAATAAAAGATTTTTTTTAAAGAGAACCACTTCCCAACTTTGGGAACCTTACTCCTGTCCTGCAAGATAGTCTCTCCAGTTTCAGGCTCCTGCTAAAACCATGTGACACGGGAACTAAGAGTCTCAGTCTAGCTTTGCTCAAATGGTGATTCATAAAGAAAATAAATGTTTTTGATCTTGGCCACTAGGTTTAAGGTGGTTTACTAAGCAGCCCCAGGTCCCTTTACTGAACCCACATATCCATGGTCACCTGGGCAGGTGTGGGCTGCTAATCATGACACCTGCTCCCTTCTCCCTCAGAGACTGGCCCAGGTTAATTGGAACATCAGGGATTATCCTGCTCCTCTGCCCCAGGGGCTGCCTAAGACTCATGCCTGATGGGTATAAAAGTGGTCCTGGCTTTAAGCAGAAACAATTCCATCACGCGGTTCACAAGCCAGAGCTCCCTGAGAGTCTGGATTAATGCAGAGCTCAGGCAAGCCTACTCCTTGTTCAGTTCCTTCCCTGCCTTGTCTCCTGTCCACTCCCCCTTTCCCCAGAGAGCTCCCCCAATGGATCCATGTGCTACAATCCCCATCTCAGGCTCTGCCCCTGGTGTCTGACCAAAACAGGCACTAATGGAAATTATTAAGCAAAGTCAGGGCGAAGTTTCCCAGCCAGTTGTTGATGTTCCACTGCCCAGAGATGTCTTGTTAATATCAGGGCATTCATGAAATTAGTTAATATTTCAGAGCTTTAGGACATTCCCTGGCATACAGTAAACCCTCAGTAAGGCCCAGCCATTGCCATCATATCCCCAATGTTTTTTTCTCTACTTAACAAAAATTTAATTGAGCACATACCATGGGTCAGGTACTGCTTTAAGTATATTTCATGTGTAACTCAGTCCTCAGAACAATCCTATCAAGTGGGTTCTGTTGCAAAGGAGACTGCTGAGTGTCAGCGGCATTAATAACAACCCAAGGGTACTCAGAAAATAAGCAACAGAGCTGGGCACATTGTACATCTGTCTGTATCATATTTTAGGCATCGCTTCACTGATTTTGTGGCCAAATGCTGAAGCACAGGGCAGGACACGATGCTGCATTGTGAAGAGCTACAAGTCAGTGCAGCAATTCATCTGAGGAGTAACAGTCCCCTCCTCATCCCGGGGAAGCTCACTGCTCATCGAGTCCTGGGGACCCCCCTCTCAGGTGGTTCTTCTTGGAATGGTTTCACTCTTTTCTCTTGTCCAGATCCTAACTGTGATTCACACTGAATCTTATCTCTCCAAAGAGAGGTCTGCCCCCGTGTTAATTACAGCACAATTCACAGTAGCCAAAATGTTGTAGCCGTGAAATATCCATCCATGGACAAAGGAATTTAATGTGCTCTACACACACAGTGAAATCTTACTCAGCTTTAAGAAAGAGGAACCTCTGAAACATTCAGTAACATGGCTGAGCCCAGGAGACACTGTGCTAAGTAAAATGAGCCAGTTGTAGAAGGGCAAATATGGCATGGTTTTCCTTGTCCGGAGCATCCAGACTGCTCTTCATGGAAACTAGGTGGTGCCAGGGGCTGGGGGAGATACACCTAATTGTTAATTCCGTGATGAATTTCTACAGTACTTTTTGGATACACAAGTTATTTCTTCCTCTTAGCAATTCCTGCCACCATGAGCCCCGACTCACTCTAGTAAGACACCATGTGTGTGTTTACTGATGCATTTGTGCCCTTGGCCTGGCGGCCAGCGTCTGAGGACAGGACCAGCACTTGCTTATTCATTAATCTCTAGCATCTTCTCCGGTGCCTGGTATGAGGCATATTATTGATTAAAATATGTTGATGGTGCAGATGCATCAATGAATTATTTTGCAGGAGTGCGTATCCTGTGTGTCCGTTGTGAGGTCATTAATCCAGACCTTGTTTTTTATTTCTTTGATCCTCCTTATGCTTAGCAAATGTTAGATTTAAGGCAGAAACCCGCACAGAACTGAACAGCAGTTGTCTGGCCTGAAGGATTTGTTATGCTTTGGTCTTACTTGGCGGAAAAGGACAGCTCTATATCACAAGGAAGTCGTCCCATGTGAAAGTCTACGTGGTATTAGCAGAATTTTTAATCCCTGAGCCTGGTGCATGACTGGCCGCATGTGTATTGTTTTCATAACTTCGGGTGACCAAATGTCCTTGACTTGACCTTGTGGGAATATGTAAACCGAGGGCTCAAGAAGGGATGTCTGTGGGTGGAGGGCATCATGTGATGTTGCGGCAGAGCTCCATTTGCAATTCCTGGGCTCCAGAGGATTTCTGGGAACTAACAAGAGGTGACAGTACAAAGAGCCTTGCTGCCCCTCCAGAGACTACCTTCTATGGGGCTGGCACTGGGCCTGCCAAGGAGGAAGTGGGGAGCCCAGAGGCTGGCTCTGGGTGTACTGACCATCACCAGCTTCTTTCTCCACACTTGTTTTCAACAGGAAGCTTCATCAGGAGCTGCGGGCTGAGCTAGAGGAGCCCTGGATGCTGCTTTTATAGCTGACTTTTAAAAATTCACCAAGGAGCTTGTTATCCAGAGCAGCCCAGGAAACACTTCTGCAGCATGAGCTCTCTGACCCCCTGGACTTCCTCTCTTTCTGTAAACATGTGAACATGTGAAACATCAGGCTTATTCAAAGAAATATGTGTGTATCTGCAACACCGCAAGGCTATGAGGTGCAAGGGGTTTGGAAACTCTGAGTCTTTGGAGAATATGCTAGCCTGGCTTTTTAATGGAGATGCCTGGATGGGTTCAAGGTCAGCTCTGGGCCGCTGTGTACGTGCTGCTTTAAGCCAGAGGAGATGGGGCTCCTTGGGTTGGGCCAGGGTTGGAACAGGGTACAGAGAAATCCTGGAGATCACAGCTGTAGAAGTGCTTGTTCGCTCTTAATTTTGTTTATTTAAGAAGAGAAAAAGAAATCCACATGTCTCTTTGAAGCCCCGTGGGGCTGTTTTCACTGTGCAGAGAGAAAGCCTATGCTTGTTACTGGAATGCTGGTCTCACGGAGGCCATGTAATGTCCTTGAATTTAATGCCTGCTTTGCATTTGGAAGAAAGATTCATTCATTCCCGTGCCAGGAAATAAATAATCCCATTGTCTCCCTGCCCAAATTGTTCCAAGACTGTCTTTTTTTCTGAGTCCCACAAGCCCAGATAGCATCTCGCTTGGCCCCATGGCATGGTCTGCAAGGCTCAAGGGACCCTTTCTGGTTGGGGATTTCTGCCTTGATGTTCTGTGGCACAGAGCAAGAGCCCTGCCCCTTCACAAGGTCCTTGAACCTCCGCGATTGTCAACCTCGACTTCCTGTCACCCCCATCCATCACTGAGCGGGCAGAAGGCCCTAAGCCCTGGGCAGTGGCTGACACAACCCATGGGGAGGCGTGTCGTGACAGCTTTGTCCCCCAGTTCCCTGAGTGCTCATAAGAATAAAGGCTGATTTAATTAAAAGGAGCACAGAAGTGTGAAGAAATAATGGGCAAAAGGTTCCGAGGAAGTTGGTTGTCTCTTCTGAGAAACACCCTCCCCAGGGGCTGGGGCCAAAACACATTCCTTTTTCCTTCCTAACAGAGTGTTCCTGTGTGTTGACAGCATCTCCCTCCCGCCATCAGGGAAGTGGCCATGTTGTCTTTCCCACGTCCTTTTCACATCCTTCTTTCCTCCCAGACCGCCATCCGTCCCCGTGGGCCCTGCCCCATCAGCCAGGCAGCCTCCAGCCTCAGGGGCATCAAGGAGAAGCCGGGACCCCTCTCCTTTCCTCCTCGGTCAGGCAGGGCAGCCTCTCTCTGGGAACCACTGGTCTCTCCTCTTGGGCCCCCATCTAAGTGTCCCCTGCAGGAACTTGTTCCAACTTATTTCTGCTCTTATGGTCTCATCCTTTTCTCCATGAACCTTGGTTCGTGAATGCTTTTGTTTGCAAACAATTTGGTTTGCAAACAGAAGCATTTGGCCAAATTTTGTTCTTGTTTGCAAACTCTGCACTGGGTGACAAACATGACCGCAGCCATCTTTCCCACACAAACACAAACGTGGCCATCTTTTCCAAAATCATAGAACAAATTAAGTTCATGAACTGAGGTACCAGTGTACTTTATTCCTAAGTGCTATACCAATATTCAGGTCCCTCCAATCTTTGGAAACATGCCTCCCTCAATCCGTTTCTCTTTTCCCTTCTCCAATCCCTCCCCTCCCTCTGTTTGTCTCCTCTCCCCTCCCTTCCTTCCTTTTATTTTCCTTCCCTTCTCTCTTCCCTTCTCAGATAAGATTCTCCAGAAGGTCTCTAACCTTGGACACCCCTTCCTCTCTGGACAATTAGCCCACCAGACCTTTCATAACTATGATTTAAACACTCAACTCTCCCATCCAAGCCTACAATTTCAGTGAAATGGCTCTGAAATAGGGCACGAAAGGCATTTATTTTTTCTTTCATAAATTGTGTTGTGTGTAACCTGGTTCACAACACGATGCTCTCCAGTGACTCCTCCCTTCACAAATGCACGGTTCCTTGGGGACTTGGGCCTCAGCCCTTCTCACCCTCTGGTAGTTTCTGCTGGGGCTGAGGCTCCATCTTCTCCCTGCACACTGATGACCAGATGTTTACATCCCCACCCTGGCTTCCCCCTAAGTTCTGACTGCCTGCTCCCAGATCTCTCTCCCTCGAGGCTATGAGCAGCTCTGCCATACCCCAAATCACACTTACATTTCCCATAAAACCTATTTTCCAGGGCACAGAGTGATACCATCTCCCTGCCCTGCCCTTCTCTCTTTCCTCCTCCTTCTGCAGCCACCACAGGACCATGTGTTGCAGACTTGACCTCCCCTGCTTCTCCGACAAGTATTTGCGGCTTTCCTTCTCCCCATTCCTGTATTTTCCCTGCATTCTTAAAAGACTCTTTGTCCCCAGTGCTTTGATCTGTGATCCATCGTCCACAAACTGCAGCGAGATTCCTGCACTGGCCCCCCTATCGCTTTAGAGCTAAGGTCTGTATTCCACGGCAGGACCAGTAAAGCTGGGCACCTCCTACCCTCCCCTTGGCTCCCCAGTCCCGCCCCCCACCCAACCTCCCACCCTCTCTCAGTCCACACACAGGAGCTCCACACCTACCTGCTGTTCCTCCCCTGGTACCCCTTTCCCCCGACTCTCACCTCTTCACGCCACAGATCTCTTTAACAGCCAGTTCCAGGGCAATTTCATCTCTGACCCCACGGAAGATTTTCCTGATGTGACCCTATCTTGATGGTCAAGCACAGCCCTCTCCTCTTCCATGGGGACCTGGAGCTCTTGGCCATCCACATCGGTCATTTTCTGTCAGCACCCACCATAGAGCCAGGGCAGAACGGCTTCTCTGAATGAATGAAGGGATTCTTCCTACTTTCAGTCTTCTTTGTGTAACTTGCATGTGGCTTTACCCAGAGGATTTGAGCCTTCTGTGAGGAAGAAGACAATGCTGCCTAGGTTGCCTGTGACCTCTAACAATCAGGAGTTGGGCTTCCTTCCGGTCAGCCTTTGTGCAGTGGCCATGGTCAGTGGGTGAGGTAGGAACATCCCATTCTGTTCATAGCTCTGCTGAGATGCTTGGTTTTTTTGGGGGGAGGGGGGAGATTGAACTCAGGTCCTTGCACTTGCCCAGCAGGCGGCAAAATCACTGAGCTAAATCCCCAGCCTGATACTTGCTTTTAATGTTCCTTAATATCTTAAAGATAAAATTATGCTTTGGGGTTAGAAAATAGCAATTTGAATGTCTATATTTTGGAAATAGGTTTGCATTTGGATTTTACATGCTGGCAATCTAGTTAAATCTGTTGTCTACTCTTACATTTTGCAACCCTGGGCCTCACTCTTAGGGGGCTCTGAGGAACACGGCAGAGGCAACCTGTAGAGCCGGCAGTGCTCTTCCTCCATATTATCCCATTTATCTTCCCACAGCCCTCGGATGCAGGGATCGTTTGTGGATAAAGCATGCGCCTGGCCATGGAAGGCCCTTCTGTGCTGCTGCTGAGCCCCACAAAGGCGTTTGCTATGAAGCTTCTCCACACCCTGCTTCGGTCCCTCTGGTCATCGTCCTGGTCCCCCTGCCCCAGATCCTCACCCCCCATCACCGCTCTGTCAAGGCCGGGTCCTCTCTTTCCTCCCCGATTCTTGACACCACCCCTTTCCTTGCTCCCTTGACTACATGACTGTTCATTTTGTCCTCTGAAATTTAACACCTCTGAAACCTGACCAGAGCCAGAGTTTTCTTTTCAACGTCAAATAAACTCATCTTCTAAGCCAATCTATATTAATGGATATTGAGAAAGGTTTAGGGAATGTCTGTCTTCAGCAGTTATAACAAAATCTCCTATTAGCTGCATCCCGGAAGCGATCTCAGCAGCACCAGCATTGTTTACCTGCAAGACAAATCTTAGGGTGTGTTCTGAGGTGTGAAGCCAGGCAGGTCACATAGAGTTATCTGCAAGGTTTGCTATTTAAGGAAATCATATGCTCTTGAACAGGGAAAGCCCACAATCACCTAAAATAGTGCTGCCTAATAGAAAGTCAATGTCAGCCACATAGCCATATGTCACTTACAATTTTCTAGAAGCCATGCTGCAAAAAAGTAAAACGAAGCAGGTGAGTTTAATTTCATAATGTCCTTAATTTCACCTAATCAATTCAGAGTATTATCAATTCAACATCCAATCAATGTGAAAGAAGCCAAAAGAAGTCTCCCATTTGCCCTCTGCCTTTTCTCTCCCCTCCCTGGGACAGTTCTGACCTGGGTTATAGGAAACCGAGGTCTGGCTGTGTGCTCCAGCTCCCTCCCTTTACCAGAAGCCTAATGGCAAGAGCTGCTGGTCCTAACTGGCTCTGTCCTTTGACACAGCAGCCAGAAGCAGGGGTGGGACCCTAAGCAGGAAGGGGAGTCATGTTGTTGTTGTTTAGCACTGCCTGGCCCAGCGATGAAAGCCTCCAGGCCTTTGGCTGAAGATACCACAGAAAGGGCTGGGCGTAGCCACTTTTCAGTTGTTCCTCATCAGTGTTTCCTCAGACAGCCCTGGGCATGGCCCTGCTGGTGGCTGGGTGATGGGAGCATTTGGCTCAGGGCCTGATGGGCAGAGGTTCCAGATTCCAGAGGGATGGATGGAGGAAGAACAGCATGTTCCCTTCACTCCAAGGGTATGAGGAGGCTTCAATGCAGGTCACCTGGCTTCCAGGTGAGGCGCCCTCACACACCCTGCACAGGTGACAGGAGGAGCCCAGACCAGGAGCAGGAAAGGCCTAAGTCTGTGGAGCTTTCTTACTAGATTGACTCCTTTTAAAGAGGAAGCCGAGGCCTGAGGTGACTTGTGGTTTTGTCACCAGCAACAAGTCTGAGAGGAAACTGGATGAGACAGAAAGTGCCTCTTGGGGATACTGACTACCTGGCTGGCCTGGGCCAGCACAGTGGGCTCAGCACTGCCTGTCCCCTTGACTCCCCACACCACCTTGCTTTTTCAGGCGCTGCCCGCCGAGGCTGAGAAGCCTGTTTTCCCAAGTGTCTGTGAGCTGCCTTAGTGACCTAGGGCAGCTATGTCCGACCCACAGCCTTGGACATTGGTCCTGTAGCCCTGCTCTGGAGATTCAAGACGGAAACGTCAATATTACCCTGTGAGAAGTCACGGAGACTGTGCAAGGAGGGAGTTTTATTCAGCCTTTAAGTCTCAGCCCTCTAAAATCTCAGGGGTTTGAGGACATAGAGAGGAGAGAGAGATTCTAGGAAACTACTTTTTAAAAAGCACTTTCTGTGTGCTGGTCATCACACCAGGATCTGCATCTCTGGCTGCACTCGATCTTTGAGAGGGAGGTGATGAGCATTCTTGGTTTATGATGAGGATCCTTCTCCAGAGCCAGCCGGTAAAATGGAGCTGGATGCAGCCTGGCATCGCCCTGTTCTTTTTTTTTTTTTTTTGGTACCGGGGATTGAACTTAGGTCCTTGTGCTTGCTAGGCAAGTGGTGGAACCACTGAGCTAAATCCCTGGCCCTATTGCCCTGTTCTTAACGCCTGGTGTGTGTTGCTTCCGTGGGTGGGCAGGAAAGAAAGTGGGTGCTCTGTGGTTTATCTGCTGAAATGAGGACCCTTTGCCCTTAAGTTGATGTAGAGAACCTGAGGGGACACGGCACATAGGATCCTCCCACCCCCGGGTAAACTGCAGGGGATCCAGGAAAAGGTCATCAGGAGGCTGGCAGGTTCGCCATCCCCAGTGCAGTGATAGCAGCATTCCTGCCACGGGAGGAGTGGTTATGTGTCTGCTCACGCAATGCAAGTGAAATTGCTTTTGTGTAGCCCAGCTGAGCTGAACTCTCTCCAATCCCACCATCCTCCCTTCCGGCTCTCAAGTTGATTAAATCACATTTATTTCCAGTCGTGTGATTTGGAACTGAGTTACAAAGAAGCCAGACTCAAGACCTTCATTACCTCCTTAGAATCTAAAACAGATTTAAAATAATTTAAGTTTATATTCTAGGACCCAAATAAAAACGACACAGGGACATTTCTTCTAACCAAGAGGCCCAGAAACACGATAAGGGAGAACTTCACCCTTTCAAATGTTCTAAGGTTTCTTGTCAAGTTTGCTTTAAATCACACACTTATGGCCTTGAGATGTCAAAATCTGAACAGAGATTCACTAGGTCATGATTCAAGGATTAATAATGAAATTCTCAGGAGCCCACGGTGGATGGATTTTCCACTAGGTTTCCAGAGTCAGTGTACCCACCTGCTGTGTGAACCTCTTTCCCAACACCTCTCCAAATACTCTGCCCTTAGCAAAAGCTTCTTTTCTTTCCTTTGAAAGATTTTGTTCTTCTTATCCAAGCCAAATCCATCCAGGGTTGTGAGGACTAGAAGACCTGATATTAGGAATCTCAGCATATTCCCAATTCCCAAGTCGACACTCCAAGAGGATGGGATCCTGGGGTGGGGGCTTGGTCACACAGCAGTGATGGGTAAGGATTGAGCTTTAGCAGGTAGGGTGGTGGAGACCAGCTGGACTCCGTATTGGGTCTTCCTGGAGTGGGTGTCCAATCAGGTTGTCTCCCAAGGTCATGGGAGACATCTTTGGCCCATGGACACCAAGGTGACCTAGGGAAAGTGCCAAAATTGTTCATAGCACTGAGAAAGGATGGCAGGCTCAAACCCCTGGTGGCCCCCACATAAGCCCTAATGCTTCTTGGACCCACTGGTGGGCTCACTGTGAGACATGAGGCCTCACTCACCGCCAGCAATGCTGCATAAGGGTTCACCCCTCACTGACTTTGCCTGATTCCTAGTTGATTAAATGGATGGGTCTCACTAAACTGTATAGTTGTGCAGTTCTCAAAGTATGTGATGGAAGTCAGCCATGTGGAACCTCTCGAGAGCAGCACGAACAATCTAGAACCATAGATTGGAGTATTCAGGGCTGGATGGTTTGTGGCTAGTTAGCTTGGTGTGATGGTTCATTGTATGCTAGACCCTAACGGGGCCATGGGATGCCCAGATATCTGGTCAAGCACTTTTCGGCATGTGTCTGAAAACACATGGGGATTTGGTTAACACTTGATTGTCTTCTTGATGTGGGTGGGACAAAAAGTGTGACCTTCCCTCAAATAGAAAAGAACTCTGTGCATTTAACTGGTTGAGCTGAAATACTGGCTTTTGGCAGTCGGAGACACTGGCTTTTCTTGGGTCCTGTGCTTACCAGCTCTTGGAACGGAACACATGCCATTGGTTGTCTGGGTTCCAAGCCTGCAGTAGGTCTTCAGCTTGCTGACTGTGGATCTTGGGAGGCTCCCTGTGAGCTGACTGCCTGTGATCATCTCTTTATGTTTGTCTGCTTGTCTCTCATACTGATTCTCTGTTTCTGAAGAGCCCCTCTCGGGTACTTGGGACATTAAGCAGGCTGGCACATGGCCCTGTTCCATTCTCAGGCCATGAGGGCCATTTGAGTGTTCTGTCCTACAGTGACACCCCTGCACCCTCACCCCGCATGCTCCTTACCACAGGTGTGAGGGGCCAGGAAGAGAACAAGCATTTATGAATGCACATTGGCACCACCTCAGCAAAGTCCCCCCAGTCTGTCTGCAGATGACAAATTATGATTACATGGAGTATGAGAATAGGCTTGACCAAACTTCATGAATAAGAGCTTGCAAAATCTGTGACCAAAGCAATGAGATCGAGAAAGATCTGTGTAAGAGCCTGCTTTGAGGCCTAAAAATTACTGAGAAATCAAATTAAAAGAAATGTTTTAAGAGAAGTTAGAAGCACTTATGATATGCTGCTATAGGCTGAAGACAGAAAAATGCTTAACAAATGTTTAAAACTTAGTGTATGATGACATCACGATGGTTTATGACGAACAGCAGAGAAATCAAAAGCAGAACCCCTCTCTGAAGGGTGACATCATAGGGAAAATTGGCTCTCACTGCACATCCTTTGTGCTGGTAATGAGAGCTACAGAGGACCAGCAGACATGGCATATCTGAAGATTTTAATGAAGTTCTTGTGCCCTTATGGCTCTGCTCCTTGTGGCTTTTATTAAATGTGAGTAGGCAGCAGGCACTGGAAACATTTACTGTAACATGGTAATGGCATTCTCAATAGCGTTCTTACTGCATCTCCCACAAAATCCCTGTGTCCAGGGACCAGATGTACTTCTTATTGTCGCCATGACACTACTTACCATGGTTCTGCGCTCTATGGACAGCGGCACTTGGGAATCCTGTTGAATAAAACTGAGGTTACCACAGTGAGAACAGGCTTTGAGGCACTAAACGCACTAGCCCATGTCTTTAAAGTAGGCTGTGCATAAGTGATCAGGTCCAACAGGAAGAATGCAGATTTAAAGCATGGAATGTAACACATGGCACCTGCACAGCAATGTTCTCCCAGAGTGCTGGCCCTTGTGATCTCCTGCAGGCCCAGGGAGGTTTGCTAAGAACGTCACACAGCTTCCTGGACAGTAGCCAGAATATGGCTGTGTCTGAATTTTTTCCTCCACCTGTTGATGGGCATCTAGATTGTCCCCAGGTTCTAGTTGTTATGAACAAAACTCTGAATATTGTGTATACATCTTTGTGTTGATGTAGTACTTTCTTTTCACCTGGGTAAATACCTATAAGTGGGGTAGCTGGGTCACATGGTAAGCATATATTTAATTTTATGAGAAATTGGCAACTGTTTTCTAAGGTGGCCGTATAATTTACATCTCTGTCAACAATGCCATGAGAGTTCTAGTGCCCAGAGTCCTTGCCAGCGTTTTACACTGTTAGTCTACAAATTCGGGGCCTCATAATCAGATTCTGTCACATGATCAAGCCTCTATTCCATGAAGTATTCACGTCCACACAGGTGCTCCTCCACTTACTGTGAGATTATATCTCAACAAATCCCTCATCATTGCAAACAGAAGTCCAAGATGCACTTAATGCATCTAACCTACTTTAGCCTGGCATACCCTAAGGTAGGTGGGCTCAGCACACTTACATTAGCCTACAGTTGGACAAAACTCTAACATGAGATGTGTTTCATAAAGTGTCGGGCATCTCATGTGATTTACCTACCGTATTCTGTACTGAGAGTGAGACATGAATTGTTCTATGGGGCTTCTGGATCATCTTGACCTCCCAGCTGGGTCAGTGCCAATTAGAGAAGGACTTGAGGCTGCTGGTTGGACCCCTCCCCATCCGTGTGATGCTTTTCACCCGCAACAATTCTGCAAGAGGGCCCTCAACATGCCAGCCCCTCCATTTCTAGAATTGCAAGAAATACATTTTTCTCTATAACTTATCGAGTCTCTCATAACCTGTAACAGCAGCACAAAACAGAATGAGATGCAACTCTGTCACTAATGTTTCACTTTATTATATAGGTCACCTCCTTTCTGTTTCCCATTTTCTAGACCAGCAGCAAATGTCATGAGTCTCTTAGGGCAACTTGTACTCATCTTGGTACAAAAAAACTGTCAACTTGTCCTTTTGGGATGTTGGCTTTTGATTGTACTTTAGATATGCTTTTGTTCACAATGCTCTATTTTCTTCTAGTGTGTTTATAGTTTTGTATTTCATGTATACAATTTTAATATAGATAAAATTAATTTTGGTATAAATTATGTGTGTGTGCAGGAAACATAATTATACAATTTCTAACTGACAAGTGGGTGTTTTTCTACAGGAAAACTGGTTGGTCTGGCATAAGGGTAGCAGTATATTTATTTTTCAATGACTATCTGTACCCTATTCATGTGAAATCTACCACAAAGTCACTGAAGTAATTAGATTATTGGCTGTTATGAGGAAGTATTAGGAAAGATGTTTCCCCCAGGGCAGGCTGAATGTCACCTGGCAGGATCAGGGAACTAGTGTGGTCAGGTCTTCCTCTTTTCCGAAGGAAGCTGAAATCTGAATTTTCATGCCAAATCCCCAGATGTTTAAACATTGGCAACTAATGCAAGGTTTTGGAAACACTGGGCAGGCCAAACAAAACACATCTGCAGGCCAGATGTTGGTGCCTGTGTGAGACCTATGGTTTAGACACATCTTCCTCTTACTCAAAGATTCATTTATGCATCTCTTCCGGGCCTTCTGCAGTACAGCATCTGCAGCTCTTATCAATGTATTCTCACTGAACGCACTGGCCTAGGTTTCCACTGAACTAGAGGAGCCCTGAAGGAATACACACAGATTCAAGGCCCTGTCCCAGTAGACATCTAATATCAACATGTGTTGAGTGAATAAGTGGGTGAATGAATGAACTCGGCTCCAAATTGACCTCTGCTCTGAAGAACTGGACAGGTGGCTCAGGTTAGAGGTTACCTGGTTGGATGGCTTCCCCTTCTAGTCCCACCTCAAGTCTCTCAGTGTATCCCGCAGTGTTTTGTTTCCAGGTGGCCTCTCCTACACTGTGAATTAAGCCCACTAGATGTCGCCCTTTGCTCAAGGGACATCCAGCGGTATGGCGCTGAGCCCGAGCTTTGCTGCCAAGAAGCAAGGCGTAAGAGTATCTTTATCTCGGGCCACGTGGTCGTCAGGTGGCTGTCATGAGGAAGCGGAGCACAGCCACAGAGTCACAGAAGGCGCCAGGGTCAGAGCCTGACTTATTTGTTCTGTGACCCACAGGAATGCCCTCTGCCTGTGCCGGGTGAGGCTGGGGGTTTTAGCCTCTTACTCAGCAGGTGCTCAAAGACTTGCTCGTCTCCAGACCCTCAGGAGGGTCAGGTGGCACGAGGGAAAGCCTTCATGTATTTTATAGCACACACTTTCTGTCCTCTGTTATCAATCACATTTGAACCCTTCACATTCTGAAACCATCAAGGCAGTAGGTGGCGCCCTGCCCGGCTCTGCCAGGTTTACCCAGGGCTGGAATTTAATGACCCTGGAAGCTTCTCAGTTGGGTGAACCAGAATGGAGGGTTCTACGGGTTCAGTGGCTTCCAGTGTGCGATGGAAGATCCAGATGGTGAGAATGCTCCTTCTCACGACAGCTGGCTTTGCTTGCACCTTTTTTGGGATTATTTAGTGTGTGTTTTTCTTGACCCCTTTTAGAACCAGCTGAGAAGGAGATAGCAAAGCAGACTTTGCAGCCAGGCTGGGTTGCTTTCTGGCTTGCTGTTTACTTCCTTGCTTGCTCTGTGCCCCAACTTCCTCATCTGTGAGTGGCCTCCCAGGGCTGCGGAGGGAACAAGCCATCATGGACACAGCTCAGGACAAGACAGTTCCCAGAACCCAGCCAGTGCTCAGGACGCTGGCCTATCCAGGTGCCAGGTTCATCTCCTCCTTCGGTTTTCTGTAGTCACCTTGTCTTCCACGTGGCTGTCCTTGTCACTCGGATGATATGGTACAGATTTTCCAGTTCTGTGAACACTTCCTTTGTTTTAATGTTCAATAACAATACAATGACTACACAGTGCCTATCCCTCAAAAACAAGTGTCTCTAAATCACACTGACCAAGGCTTCTCTAACGTTCCTCACTGCCTTTGCCAAAGTGCTAGTTGTGAGAGTTCAGAGCCTTCTCCAGCTCTGTGGAAGTCTTAGCATACTTGCCAGGAAAACCTCACTGTAATGTACATTGTATATCCAACTCATCCCCTCTCTAAGATCCAGTTTAAAAAAAAATAATTATACTGAAATATTTTTTACTGTCCTCAAACCTTTTGAAATGATGAGATAAACCCTCCAGCAAGTGCCAGGTCTTTCACCCTCGTGTGTCACTCGAGTGTGCTATTGGTATCCACAGCCCTAGGTGAGTGCCTCTGAGAGCCAGCTCAGGGATACCCAGCCCTCTGACAAAGGCATGCACCATTGGGCTGTCCTATGGAGTTCATGTCTTTCCCTGGTCCACCTGCGATCTGCTAATTTAGTTATTGCCTCCTACCCCTCAGCACTCAGAGAAATTATGTTTATGTTACATTTTAGAGAACTCCTTCCAGTAATAGGATTCTGTTTGCCATTTCCTTTTCCCCGGGGCTCAGGTTTGTGGCTGTGTTTCTATGACCTTGTCCTTTTGCTGGGAAACCAGGCAAGCAGACTCTTACCAGAACCAGCAGACTGGGCAGATGAAGGAAGAAGGCTGGAGCTCTTCCTCAGCCCTGGGTTTTCCTTCTTATTCTTCTGCTTCTGTGTATTTCAGAGTCACCGAGGCTGAGGTCAGCAAAGAAAAGGTTTCAGTGGACCAGATGGACCAGGACACTTTTGTTTAGCTGGCTCTGTGTGCCCGGTGAATGCCTTGTTTCTGCCTCATGGCTCTTGTGTGACATTTGGCAGCAGATGGAGCATTACAATCAGATGAGAGGGGCAGCCTTTCCTCGGCTTGGCTCCTGCAGGAGGTCTGCTTGGCTTTGGGCTGTTCGGTAAGGACAGGTCCCAAAGCCACAGTGCTCAACCCCATGCCTTCCTTTCGAATGGTCCTTTGCAGCTGCATGGGTCAGGCGCTCTCCAGCCTAACCAGGAAGTACTGAGGAATCTGGCACTGTGCCTGTTAATAGATTCTAGCAGGAAACTAGAAGAGATTATGGTGGCTTACTGGTGAGTCACCAGCTTCAAAGAGACCCTATTTATGAACTGAAATATCGGATGCACAGTAACCTTCTTCTATTAAATATGGGAAGGCATGCATTCATGTGATTAGATTCAGATTTTCTCCAAGCCAATGCACTCCTGGCATCATTGACGCCTACTGTTTGTTTTATTTTCTAGTCACTGCTAAGATGTTTTGGACTAGTAACAAACTGCAGGGCTCCCTTCAGGTCTGAGGGACAAATTCCAGCCCCTAGGGAACTGCTGGGTTTCCATGACAAGAAGAGCAGAAGGTGAGAAACATGGTTTCCATCTGAGCTCCTGGCCCTCCTCATGCCCAGCTCCACACCCACTGACGTCTTGTGTACCCGTCTACTGCTTCCTCTTTATAAAGCTGAAATCAAGGGGGTTTTTTTGTTGTTGTTGTTGTTTTGGTACCAGTGATGGAACTTGGGTCCTTGTGCTTGCGCAGCAGGTGGCGAAACCACTGAGCTAAATCCCTGGCCCTTGCTGCTTCCTCTTTATATGTTTTATTACTATTTTTCTTTGTGCCTTTGTAAGTCCCTCAAGTTGTTGGAAGAATGTGGAGTGCTTGCTGGAAGCCACATAAAATAATACGTTGATTGGATTCAGAGACATCCTTTCCTTCCTTTCTGGTGACATCTGTGAGAATTAATGCATCCTTGCCCCTGTCAGTCCACAATAGAAGGTAATTATCTAGCTGATTTTAGACCTGGTTGTGAGCATCTGCAGCTGCCTTGTCCAAAAGTGAGTTAGAAGTCGATGTAACCCATGATGTAACTTGACCTTCCATGGTTTCCAGATCGGACGGCTCCGGAAATCAATCCTCAGTAAAGAAGTTAATCGGATTCAGCTCAAGGCTTTCTAAGGACAACAGAACGTGGGAAACACTCATCCCCAGTACCTGCCCGGGGTCTCGTGGCCAGCGCCCCCTTCTTTCTGCCCCACCCAGTGGCACCTTATCTGGGAGAGGAACAAGGGATTCCTCAGCCTGGGGTGGCAGTGGGGGAAGTTGGGAAAGGGCCGCCCCTCCTCCACCTCCTGGCCGCTCTCCCACGCAAAGGCCACATTCCTGGGCTCTACAGGCGTGACTGCGACCAGCGAAGGACTTCAGGGCTGTGCCCGGTGGCTGCACACTAAGCTGCCCTGGGCAGAGCGTTCTGCTTTCCCCTGAGCAGTGTCTCTCCTGAGATCTCAGACACTAGCGTCCACCACTGCTGGGAGGACCCTCGAGTCCTGGTCACTGCTCCTTCCCCTCCCCAGCCCTTAGGGGAGGGAGATTTGGAGGAAAAAACTCTCTTCCTTCTCAGAGGGGTGTGTCCTGGCCTGGGCCGTGGGCCAAGGCACCAACTCATGCCCAGCCACGGGGATTCAGTGCATGGTGTGGCTGCCCCAACACCACACACACCTGTGTGCAAACAGAACAAGCTGTGTTCCCACCAGCAGCGTACCTTCGAAGGGCACTGCATAGAGGGCTGCAGTGTATGGAGAGGAGCCTGAAGGTAAGCAATAGCTGGGGTGTGACTCCTTGGATTGCAGGGTGCTGTCACCAGGGCTGCTTGCTAGTCCTCCAGGGACTGAATTCTGATTCAGTATCTCATTTCCTAAAGAAGGTTACAGAGGCATGGAGGCAGGAAAGTGGTGAGTAGAAATGACAGTGTGTAACTTGGGGGCTCTGCTGGGACCAAAACCTGGTTCTCTAACCCCAAAAGCACAGCTCCTGTCAGGGAGGATGCAGGCTGTGGTCTCTGGTGGCCAGGGAGGGGACAGTAATGAGGATGCCTTATGGGCATCTGCGAAAACCACCAGCCATGCAGTGACCACTGATTAGACTTGGCACTCAAACCACAACGATCTCCAGAGTCCTGTGTGACCACGTTCATTCCTTAATTCTCTTCAGGGTGAATTCCTTCAAGCTCTGCCTGCACCCTGTTAGCCCCAGGATTTCCCAGCTTAACCCCTTCTCAGCCTCTAGAAAATCCAAATGTCAACTCTCATGACCACTTCCCCTGCTCCTCGCTATGTACTTCATGGTTCCCCCCGCTTTTCTCCTTCTTCATAAAAAATCCACTTATGTAAACGTGACTTACCATGTCACCCCCTCCCTCAGAGACCGGTGATGGGGAGCTGCAGAAACAGGCAAGAGGGGTCACACACAGTTCCCTGCTATGTCCTGGTCCCCAATGTTCTGGTTCCCACTATGTCCTGGTGAGTGCGCCAAGCCACAGGCTGGGCATGGCAGAGACAGGAACCACACAGATAGACGAAAGCATATCCTGCGGCTTATCAGGTTATTAGTTAAGCCGTTGGTCATATTCCTTTTTCCCATGAAAAGAAAAACCATCTCAACCATCACCAAAATGAATAGCCCGTGACCAAGCCCTAAGGTCCAAGCTCTGTGAAGAGCTCCTAAGACACAATTCTTCAGAGAAAGATGCCTCTGCCCATACGAAACTTAGAACAGCGACGTAAGCATCTGAAAAAAGGGCTTCATTTTGCTAAAAATCAGACACAAAAATTAAAGCAATATGAAAGCATTTTTGCTTAACTGTCTGTCAACAGCAAGAAGAGGGAGAGGGCAGGGTGACCTAGCAGGCATTTCCACACCTGTCAGTGTGCAGAACTGGTATGGCCAGGGGCCCACTGGCCATGTCATCAGAGCTCAAGATCTGTGAGTTTCTCCAACCCAGAGGAAGCCTGCCTGACTGGATTGGGGTCAGGAGAGGGAGTTCAGCACAAGGGACACTGGAGGGCACCCTGGGAGTTCGCAGAGTCAAGGTACCCAGGTTGCACTTCAGGCTGCTCCCAGCGTGGAGCCCTGCGGGTGTCCTGGTGAACCGGATGTGATATTTTCAGGGCAGCTGGTTTTGCATCTAGAAAAATCATTTAGGGAATTTGATTGAAAAACTTGCTTTTACTCATTAGGAAATTGTGGTGAAAATACTATTCCTATGTATAATGCTACTTTAAAAAGAATGAGTAGTTTTGGGTAGATTTGCAACAATTAAGCTTTATCAGCACGGTGATGAATGAGAAGCCATGTCCATTTGCTCGAGGAGAGAGATTGCCACAACCGTACTGACCCTTTTTGATTCGAAACACGTATCCTTCCTTTGCCCAAATAGGAGGAAGGGACCATAGGGAAGGGTGGAAATGAAGATCAAAAATGATCAAGGTTTATATACATATAAATTTCCCCAAATAAATATAATTGTTACGGATACAAACATACCAAGAAAAAATTGAGTCATCATGCCTTTTTTCCATACTTCTCTGAGAAGATCTCTGCAGACGAGCCATAGCCCTTACCCTGTCTCGTCCTTGGACCTGAGAGCAGAGCTTGGGCAGTGGCGGGGATGGCAGAGGCAGCTGGAAGCTCGAAGTGCACCTGGAAGCCAGGTGAGGGCTGGAGGGACTGGCTCACTCAGTACTTGGTGCTGCTGACCAAAGGGGAGCATTGGGTTTGAGAATCATATTTTTAAAAGCTTTTCCTGTGGAGGTGTAGATGAAATGTTGAAAGACTGTGGGGAAATATTTGCTCATGTTCTATCAGTGCTGTCCAATATAGGTTTAGTGATAATGTAAGAGTCCTGTGATCTGCTATTCAGCGTGGCAGCCACCATAGCCCATGTGTTTCCTGAGTGGTAGGAACATGATCAGTGCAACTGGGAAATTGAACCTGAAATTGAATTTAATTTTAATTACACTCAGAGCACCACCAGAGGTTGGCGGCCACATGTTGGGCAGAACAGCTCTGACTGACTGTGATTTCTCTTGGACGCCAAGTCACCTGGGTGTAGAGATGGATTTTGTGACCGTGTCTAGGCTCTGAGTTTCATCCACGTTGTGGGAGGTAGCTGCATGCTTGGGGATGATTTGTTGCTAATTGCATCAAGTATAAAGAAGGAAATGTGCTGGTTTGGCCTAGTATTGTTTTATGTTTAAACACTTAAAACTGATCCTCTTAGAGTGTCCCATTATTTTAATGTTTACCTTTCCCAAGATGAAAGGAAACTTCAGTGAAACCTAAAGGGCTGGTATTAAACTCACCCTGTTGCAGGGCTAAGCAAGTCACGATTTTAAAGAGGTTCTTTGTCATCAAATGTGATTCTACGCGACTTTGTAGAGATGGGAAGGTACTGTTCCTAAAGCTCAGCAGGAGAAATGGTGTCACCGCTGTGCAGTGGAGAGATCACCAACCCTGTGCTTTCTGCCTTCCTGCGCCAGAGCCTCCCATGGGGCCCCACTTGCCCCTGCCCAGCCGAGCACCCAGCCGCCCATGGTCTGCCCAGGGGCTGCTGAGAATGAGGGCTGCCGTGCTGTGTCTCATCTGCTTCTCTGTCACCGTTGCTGAGGGCCACGCTGGCCCCCTGGGGGTGAGTTGGCCAAGGCCCCTCTTTCTGCTCCTGGCACGTTTAAGATCCATCCTTCTCAAGATGAAGGGAACAGCATAGCCCGATGAGCTCTTCAGTCCTGAGGTCTGGTCTCACCTCACCAGCCTCCCCGGGGACCTGGATAAGTCCCTCATCTCTTGGCGCTCAGAAGGCTGAGCCATGGAGCCATTGGAGCCCTGTGGAGCTTGGCGTGTGCTCTATATGGGTGCAGAAGAGCTTTGGGGTTGGTATTAGCAGCCTAGGGAGCTCCTCCCGATCTCCGCCCACTTCCATCCGGGATCACAGGCTGGAAACTTTCTAGATATCGGTATGGCCACCTCAGCCCTGAACACCGTGTGCTTGATTCTTCTCCTGCTCTAAATCTAAACCACTTCTTTATTGCTGTATCTTTAAACCTGTCCAGATCCCAAACCCTCCCCGCCCTGACCCTAACCCTAACCTGGATCCACATCTGCACTGTCGGCACCTACGGTGCCTCGGTAACCCCTGACATGCTGTCCTTGCTTTTCTGCTTGTTTATTCTCAGGGTGGCTTCAGGATTGAGGCTGCTACACGGCGCATCAGAGAGCGTTTCCTCTGTCCCACTCAAATACAAAAAGAAGCCCTTCTGGGGACCATACAGGTCCACACCACCTGTCCCCCAAGGCTCTGACCCCTGTCCTGCCCTCTCTTCACCTCTCAGCTGCTCTAGAGTCCTCGCTCTGCTACGAACCCCCATCCCTGGGCCTTGGTACGTGCTGTCCCTTCCTCTGGAAAGCTGTCTCTCCAGGAATGCTCGCTTCCTCACTTCCATCTGGTTCCTGCTCCACAGCACTTCAGTGCAGCCTCTCCTGACCCCTCTACCACCCTGGGCTTGGATTTGAGATCTGTGCCTTCGGTTCACCTGGGAACCCTAAAGGCCTATGGCATACAACTTTCCAAAGCCTCACGTCAACATCTTTTCTTTTGTACAGAGAAATGAAGGCTTCAGAGACAAAAGAGAACTCAGGGTGGATGAGCCAAGGCCTCCAGGTGAGACTCTGCTCGATGGACTTTGGAGCTGAGGCAGCAGGGCTCTAGCTCAGCAGCGCCTCTGACAGGCTGTGCAGCTGGATGTGCATTTTGCAACACCCCAAGTCTGTAATGTGGGAATAGCAACAATTCCTGAGAGCGAGGCATTTGTGAGGAGTAAATGATGTAGTCGTGTCTTGCAACAAACCCACCCCGTGGTGTCCATAGACTTCCTTTCCTTCCCAGCATTCACCCTAACATGTCACCAACTTGTCTAGGAACGTGCTAGGTTGTGAATGTTTTAAGAGCTGAATGTATTTCCTCCTAGAAAGCATGGTGTACACCCATGGCTGCTAGGTCTCAGGACCGGCCCACAGATGTCTTTCGCACATGCACTGAGTGCTAATGGTGCCGTGGAACTTCCCCATGCCAGGCTACAGTGCTCCGGGAAAATGAAGTCAGTATTGCAGCTTGGAGTGTCATGCACACCTTTTCCCTGACAGCAAGAATGACAATAAAAATACACCAAGTGTGTATTGGGCTGTTGTTATTGGTGCATGCCAGGTGCTGTTTAAAGTACATTATGAAACCTTTGAGTTAGTGAAACTCAAACCCAGTCAGTCTGGCTCCAGAACCAGCACTTGCAAATGCCTAGGGTAGGAATTTGCCTGTCTATGAAGGCAGAGTGAGAACACCAGAACCCAGAAGTTCAGGAGATCTGTTCTTGGGGAGAGAAAAATAAGTTATTTTCAGAAATAATTAGCCAGAGCTTAGTGTGCACAAAGACTCAAGGTTTAGTGTAGCTTTGCTTTCATATTTCATAGAAATCCTCAAATCTTGGCTAATTATTGGAAGATTCTTTTACAGGAGAAGAGAGGCTTCTTACAGAATGTGTCTCCTACCTCCGTTGGGGGTGGGACAGAGCACTGAGACCTGGCCAGGGAAGTGGGAGGAGAGGCGTGCGCTGGGGCGGGTCGCCCTGCCTGCTGTGTCACTGCACAGGCGGCTCAGACAGGGTCCACATGGCAGTAACAAGCAGCACAGAGAGTCGTGGCCCCCAGCACAACCGACGGCTGCTCCTGACCCCTCTCAGCATCTTTCCCATGACAGAGGGGACAGCTGACCATTCTTCTCCCTCCAGGCCCAGCCCAGGAATTTGAGGTGCTGCTGCAGGTGCCCTACAGAAACCCCCGGGAGAAGGAGCTCCTGCGGAGGAGGCTGCTGGAGCTCCCTCTGGCACCCCCGTCGGCCTGCTTCCTGGGGCCCTCGAGAATCCTGGGGACGAAGGCCACCACGTGTGAGTCAGCTCTGGGCCAGCGTGGTGGGGAGGAGTGTGCTTGTTGGGGTGCTTAGGGGGTGCAGCGGGAAGCATCACCCTCATCACTGTGGTCTCAGAGAGTAAGGGCCAGGTACAGTTCTGTGGTGAGTGCGTGCCCAGGGGTCAGAGTCCCTGAGTCCCATCCCAGCACTGCAAAACAAGCAAAGGTTTTGTTTCCCTTCCATGCTGCTTGTTCATTGCCGAGGGCAGAGAGGCTGTGTCTGTGGTAGTCACCGTGTCCCAGGCTGATGACCACACCCCATGCCAAATGCAAGATCCTGGGTCATAAGCAAGTAGAACCCTGTCAGGGTTCACACAGGGGCAGCTGGCCTCTCAAAGGCACTAGTTCTGCTCACAGTGTAGCGGCCAGAAATGACACCAGGCCCCAGAAGCCTGATTCGCACTCTTGCCATGGGCCAGGACAGCAGCAGGAAGGGCTTGGCCAAGGGCACTGACAACCACAGAGCTGGAATTTAGAGTGGTGTGATGTTCCGCCTACACCAGTGATGCTCAGGCCACAGCAGGGGCAGTGGGAGTTTCACAGAAACGCAGATGCTGGAACTCTTTCGGACTCACCAGATCCCAAATTCCAGGGTGTCTGAGGAGTGGTAAAGTTGGGGAACTGCTCACTGTTCACGGCCATGGGTATTTTCACAAAGCCGTCTGGCGACTTTGCCGCATTGCTTTGTCCTCTGAAAAGCAATGGCTTCCTGGGGGAGTTTCAGGTCCAGTGCAAAAGAATGTGAAAGAATGAACATACAAGATGGTTCACAGAGCTTCTTATCATGCCAGGAATCCCCAAAGGTTTCCATGCCATCTTGTGCTTAGAGTCTCTCTTGGAGGGTAGATGGGGAGACTCCAACAAGGTGGTGGCCAATGTCCTCTAGTATGCTTTAAACAGCTCCAGTGTTGGAAAGGCCTCTGCTCCTCTCTCCGGCTGTAGTGTCATCTTGGGGACACATGTCCTTCCTGGGTCCTAAGCCTGGCTGTTTAGTTTTGTGTCCTAACTCATACTTCTAGCTCTTACTGAAAAATATGAAGTTCAGGTTTTGTGTCCGTGCTGAGGACTGAGCTCTGTGGGGTCAGCTTAGAATCGGGCTCCATGAGAGCAGGTTCTGTCTTTGTGCAGATTGCCACGGTCAGGACGGGGCCCTGCGCTGTGTCTGTGAGGACACCTACACCTGGTTCCCCCCCTCCTGCCTCGATCCCCAGCACTGTCACCTGAACTCAGCCGGATCCCACCCAAGCTGCGACTGCCGTCCCAGCAACCTCAGCCAGAGTGCCAGCTTCTGCGAGAGAGCGAGTAAGCAGTGAGGCCACCGGTGGGGGCATCCTCACCCCATAGGCCACAGGGAGGTTTCCCTGGCCCACAGCCCCCATAAGGGAGGCTGATGCCTGCAAGGGAGGTGCAGGGCGGTGACCACGAACCCTCTAGGCTTGTATAGACTCAGCATGGACTTCGCATGCACAAAAGACCCAGATAGGCAATGAGCATTCAGGTGCCATTGCAAATTCTAGAGACCCCCAGCCCAGCTCTGCACTTATCTGATGTCAAGCGGAGAGGTAGAGAGATTCGCTCAAGTCCCAAGCAGGTGACTGTTTGAGTTAGCAACACTTCCTCCCGCTCCCTTCTCACTCATGGCCCAGGTCAGTGCTGGAGGTGTGAATGCAGGAGGGTTGTGCTCTGATGACACTGAGAGAGCCGCTCTGATGTGGCAGCACATACAGCACTAGGGCATCACTGAGAAGTAAAGACAACGAGGCAGATGTTAAAGTTCCAGCTTAGGAAACCAGAGGCAGCGGAGGGAGCTACTGCTGACTTAGGTTTGTGCTCTGTGAACCTTGAGGTCAGCCGATGACACAGACGCCAGGGCTTGAGGGACTGCAAAGCTTCTGTGAAGGCAACCCTAGTTTTCTCGAAGCTGTGGATGTTAGTGGAGCTGAGGAAGACGTGAAGGGAGCTTGGCATGGGTCAGCCTACTGGTGTCCCTGGCTCCCCTTCCACGACCTCAGCCATTCAGGGCATGGCAACCTATGTTTACCAAGCACCGTCTCTACACCCAGTGCTGAGCTAAATTCTAGGAGAACATGCGGAACCAATTTTATTGTTGTCATATATGAGTTCCCAGGCTTGCTGCAGAGGCTGGGCTGTAATACAAGAAAGAAAACATTGTAATTTCACCAACAAATATAAAGGAAAGGCTTTCTTTACAAAGATGGCTCATGCCTGGTTCATCTGGAGAAGATACAAAGCAGATCAGACAGGGTGACACTGGCAAGGTGCTTCCCACAGGACTGCAGGAACACGTCCTGGTCACCCCCGCACAGACAGATGTTTAGGCCGAAGAGGCTGTAGGGAGGTAGAGGTAAAGCATGGGAGACATGCAAAAGCAGGAAAGACTGCGTCTGGGGACCAGAGAGGGGCTGACAGAAGGGATGACAGTTAACCAGGTCCCGAAAGAAAGATGCACTAGGGTCCTTTCCCATGCAGAGGGGCGCTGGCAGTGGATAGGTCAGCAAGGAGCATGTTGCTGCTGGAAACTAAGAAAGACAAGGCTTAAGCTTCACACCTAGGTGAGCTGCGTGTTCGTAGTCATTGACAGCACGGCCGCGTGTTTCTGTACTTGGAGGGTTGTCACGGTTACCGGCTCTACCCGTCACTGTTGCAAATCTATAGCTGAAAATTCTGGCTGGATATGTGCTTCCTGTATTATTCTAGATGAATGTTTATTATGCAGAAAGTGGAAATACCACTGTTGAATATCTGGGCACTGAATTATATTTCTCTTCGTTTTATCCTGCTAATAAAATCATGTTACAAAGGTATTGCATCTCAAAACTTCTTTCTGTTTCCCACAGAGGTTTGGGGCACTTTCAAGATTAAGGAAACCTTTGCAAAAGACCTTTTGAATTCATCTTCTGCTAAATACTCTCAATATGCATCGGAAAGTGAAAAACAAGTAAGAAATTTCTATTTCTTAGCTAGGGAGTCATTGGCTAAACACGGGTTCTGATGTTTTCAATTCAGCGTGGATACTTAATACAAATTCTTAACCATTTTTATTCTCATTGAGTTCTATGGAGAATTTACTTGCTGTATCCACAACTCACATTCCTTGGACAATTTTCTAGGAAAGTTTATCAGCTGACTTTCCATATCCTTTGTGCTTCGTTTTGGTCATCTATTGACTATTATGCTAAGGACTCTGGATTATTTTCTGATTTTTATTTGCCAAAAGAAAGCTTTTGTACCTATACTCCATTTTTAGCATTTTGATCTGTTTCATTCAGAAGATTACCTGGTTAGAGGCTGAAGGCAGGTACCCAGCAAAGCCCTGGCCTTCGTCATGAAGTCACAAAAGCACCAGATCCATCAGCACCTCTGCCAGGATGATGGTATGGGTGTGGTTGAGTGCTTGTCAAGATTAACGGCTTGGTTTGGATAAGAAGAAAGTAGATTGGAGTGAATTTATTACATTACCCAGTACCAAATATATCCTCGATTCTAAACTGTTGTTATTCAATCTTTATTAGCAACCTCAAAACCAAACTCTGTATATGTGTGCATGCAGACGTATGTGTACATTCCCAGTTGCTATTTTAGCTGCATTTATATGGCATTGTGACTACTTCTAGCAGTATCCCTTTCCTTTGCCTGTTTGCTATGGTTGGTTTATTTATTGTCTTCATCCTTCTTTTATCTTTTTTTTTTTTTGCAAATGTCTTTCTGAAGTGTGAGAACAAAGATTAATGCATGTTCTTTATTTTCTTCCTCAGCTCAAAGAAGTATACAAAAGAATTCAAGATTTTGAGTCAGTTCATGTCACCCAATTTCGGTAAGTAACACCATGGCCTTAGAAGGTCATCTCCAGGGTTGTGCCCGGCAGAATTCTGAGCATGTTCCTTGGGGCAACCTTGGCAGAAAACAGGGCAGTCTAGTGTTTGTCGTAGGACCCTTACTAAGCATGATGCTTTAAAAGAATGAAGACGAAAGCCTGGATTCTTATTGAGATGAGTTTCAGAGCCTAGAGCGTGAAGAACATTCTCAAAGCTGTGGATGAGACAGGACCTGCAAAGGCAGAATCCTGGAAGGAAGCAGGCGATCGTGGTGTAGATGTGTGGGGAGGGGCAACACATGGGATGGAGGTTGGGGCGTAGAGGGGTGAAGTTTTTCCCTCACAGCCAGAGTACGTGATATTGTATAACTTGAAGCCAGAACGGGGAGCCTTGGGTGAATTATTACCTTTTTGTGTAGATCTTATGCATGTACCATGGTTCCAAATGCAGTAGTTATTATCTGCAGCAAATAAAGAGTTGTTTCAAACTCTTGTTTTAATTCCAAAAGTTACTTGGTTAGTTAACCATGTGTACCCTGATTTCCATATTCATAGTCGGCTTGATGGAGGAAGTAGCTTAGAGGTCAGAGAACTTGACTTATTATCACCATCATCATTATCATTATTATTATTATTACTCGCAGTTAAAACCAGCCACAGGAAAATTTCAGTCACATTTGCTATAAATATGTTGTCCTGGCCGTGTCCTTTAAGTCTTCCTATGTGTTTATTCTCTAAAGTTCCACATGAATGTTTTCCTTCAAAATTCAATGCTAGTTTTCAATGCAGTTTTCTTATATAGTGTGTATGTAATTGATCATATTTCCCTGAATGGCTTTGTTGTAAGATCTCCTGGACAAAATTGACAGTCACACTCATTTTTATATTTAATACTCATATTTTTCTTTTCCCTGGTCTTCTATTTATATTTCCAACTTACATTTTATCCTGCATGTCTTATAAAACTGTCCCCAGTAATTCGTGTACACAATCACAGTCAAAGTAGGCATAAGGCTGGAAAGACGATTTATTAAGTTTTCCTCCTTATGCACATGATTTAAAACAAACCTTAATTTCTCATTGTCCCAATTTACTTATCTGTCCAACAGGACAGCTCACAGCTGTGAGCCTGTCTAATCCTCCTTAAGTCAAATGCACTAACAGGCAGGAAGGGTTTTGTGAACAAACAGAAGAGCCTTATAGGTGCGAAGGCACTGTGACCCTCCCTACGCAAAGAGTTCTGGATTCACACTCCTGTTGTGAGCAGAAGTTCAAGGAGGAGCCGAGAGCTTTAGCTTTGGAGTCTCAGCTCTAACCTGTGAATTAGCAGCTGGCAATTTCCTGACCCAACTGCTCCTTGGGTCTCATTTCCCTTATCTCTAAGGCGGGGATAAGGCAGTGGTGATGTCATGGGGTAATTGCAGGATTAACTTGCTGGACAATACAGAAATTCGCTTGCTCTTTATGCTCCAGTGCCATCTGAGGGCTGCTGGCTTCTCTCTCTTCACCTGAGCGTGGCCTCTTCCCGGAATGCCAGACCTGGCTACCTGGCTGCCAGCTTCCGGTGTGGCCACCTGGATGCTCCACTTGAAACCCAGGCCGAATTCCTCACTGTCTCCCCCTCCCTCCTGTTGCTGTTCCTGTGCAGTCTCCAACCTCGAAGCATCCTTGTTTTATATTTAGATTTATATGCAGCGCTGTGCTCACACCCTAAGGGCTCGGCTCAGCCCTCTTTGACCAATGCCTGCACCAGCCCTCTGGGCCGAGGCAACACACTCCCATCCCTGGCTCCTTCCTAGAGGATTCCATGTCCACCTGCTGTGCTCTGCCACACCCCCTGGCCTGGCTGCGTCACTGTAGGCTAGAATTCCTGCAAATGCAGTCACAGGGCATTGGCTTTGTAACCTGGGTTCTCAACTCAGCACAATATCTCTGAGATGGATCCATGGTTTCCAGAGCACTGCGGCTCCTCCCTTTCGACTGCCCAGTAATATTCCATTGTGTGACACCCTCAGATTTGCGCTTCCAGGCCTCGAAGTCATTCTTGACTGGTTTCTTTCTCTCACACCCAACCTGCTTCCTGAGTGCCTGTAGTCAGGTTCCAGTACCCACCTGCCCAGTGTGCGACACAGGCCTGAGAAAAAAGTACACTAAGAGACAGAACTAAGAGAGAGAAAGCAGGGGCCAGGACGACCAACGCCAGTGCAACCGACAAAGGCTCTGGCCAGTCGCAGGCACTGACTTTTATTGGCAATCAACTGGGGTAAAGGCGATGTGTGGTTTCTTGGAAATTAATGTAAACAAGGCTCAGAAAGGACAAGGCAAAGCAGTCTCGAATTAGGAACAGAATCAACAAAATATATTATTGTAATTAGAACACTGTCCTTCTAGTCTGAAGGTTTTAGTTATGGGGACAGAATTTGGGTGCGAGTGACTCTGACCTTGGCATGTAGGCTTCGGCCAGACTCAGGCCTGTGAACAAGCCAGTTGTGGGGTTAGCTCTTCACAGCCTGCTTTGGGCATGATCAGTGTTACAGTCCTCTGCACCAAGCAATTCTGACAGCTTTTTCCTCACGTACAGCACAGGTTTAACACCTTCTCGCACACGCACTGCTACCCAACTAGTCCAAGCCACTCCATTCCTTCCTGACTGGTCTTCCTGCTTCCATGTCTGCCTCCTTTCAGTTTATTTCCAGAGTGATGACCTTAGACAGTAAGCATGATCCTGCTGTTCCCTTTCAATACAGAATAAAGCTGTTGATAAAGAAGGAAACTCAAACCCTAAGGATCTGGCTCCTGGCTGCTTCTCCAGTGTTACCTCCTGCTTCTTTCTGTCTTGCTCATCGAATGATGGTCAAGCCAGACTTTAAGTTAGACTCACACCCCCTACCCCAGGACCTTTGCACATGCTGGAATGTTAGACCAATATTCTTTTCATCACTGGGCCTGTTCTTCACGCCATTCAGGCATTGGTTTTAAAGACCTCTCGCATAGAGAAGCTTCTCTGACCAGCCCAGGTCCCAAATCTGGTTTGTTCCTTTGGACTGGATGCTGTGTACATGCAGACTGGACCTCGGATGCTTATAGGGCTGGAAAGTTGGTTCACCTTCTGTCCACATCTTCCTTGCAGGGCTGGCAGCATCATCACGGGCTTCGAAGTCATCGGCTCCAGCAGCACTTCCCAGCTGCTGGCCGCCCTTCAGCAGGAGTCTGCTGCGGTCCAAGCAGCGCTCAGTAGCCTCTTTCCCCTGGAAGCTGGCTCCTTCAGGGTATTCTCAAAAGGTAACCCTGGGTCCCACCCTCAGATCGACCGGGGAGCCCTCTAGTTAGTAGCTTGCTGCTGCTCCTATCTTCAGGAATAGAGGGGAGGTGCTTCCGGGAGAGAAGTGTTCTCAGCGGAAATAGGCAGTTGTCCCCCTACCACAATAAAAGTCAGTGTCAGCTGATGTTTGCAAGTCTTCTCTGGTGGTGAGCAGATCTCATCTCTGAGTGTAAATTTAGGAATGGCTCACTGCCTATGATTTCTAAAACATCCAACCCCTGGGACAGGGTTAATGCAAGGGCTGGGATCTCCTGGGTCCCTTCCCTCTGTTTCCATTCTCTTCCAGCCCCATGTCACAGCGTGGCCTTTGGGTTCGGTGCTGAGGACAGCGAGTGCACCCTGCCCTGCAGCAGCGGCTACACTGGAAATGTCACAGCCCGGTGCCAGCCCTCGGGGTGGCAGGTGGTGCGAGAGTCCTGTGTGCTCTCCCAGCTGCAGGAGCTGCTGCAGGTGATGTGTTTCTACTGTGCACATCTCCAGTGGGCCCAGGAGGGTGGGCAGGACTGGCAGGGACAGCTGGGGAGGTGACAGCATCCAGGTTGATGGATCTGTCCTGTCCGGGAGGGGTGCTGCTGAGGCCAGAGCCAACCTGAGGCCTTCGACACATGGCAGAACAGCAGCCAGGCTGCCTTCGGAGCCCAGAGGCCTGGGTATTGAAGATGCAAGTGAGGGTGAGGGAGGGTCTGCACATATCGGGGCTGGGACAGGGCTGGCCAGGCAGGGTGCTGTGCAGACCGACAAACCTGCAGTGGGGCCGAGGGTCACCCTTTCCCAGGCTCCCTCTGTGGACTGGGAGCCAGGGTCCCACTGTGAGCAAAGGTGTGGATCTGGAAACACAGTCACATGGGCTCCGCCCCATGCCGTGGCCCCTATGCTTGCTCTCTCAGCAACATTCAAGTATTGGGACAAGGAAGGTTGGAAGAAGGATATGAACATCAGGACTGGAGTCCCAGAAAAGAAGGACACCGGGACCAGTGCCCCCCGCCTCCGGGACCAGTGCCCGGACACAGCCTGGAGCCCATCTCCACCCGGAGCTGAACTTGTGTCCACACAGAGCCCTTGCTGTCACAGTAGAGATCCCGGGTGGCACTGATCAGTTCAATTCTCCCTTTCTGGGCCTCAGTTTCCTCATCTGTAGACTGGGGAGAGGAACAGCACCAGGTGGCCGCTGTGGTCTGTTCTTGCTCTCGTCTTCTTCAGCCGAGTTCTGACAGGGCCAGGGTTGGAGCTTGTTCACCCCAGAGTTTGAGGGTGGCAGAGAGCAGCAACAGCCACCCAGAAGGATGAAGTGAGTGGGTGGGTCTGGGGTCCTGAGCTGAGCGGTGGGAACAGCCCCCCCACCCCTGCAGCTCCCAGCTCAGCCCAGCACACAGAAGCGAGGGGACCCTAGGAATGGGTGACACTCCGAATCCAGCGGCATGGGAGGAGTGGACTCAGGTCAGTAGCCTGTGGGGATCTAACCCAGGATCAGGGCTATGACACTTCGCTCAGCACTCTTGGGAAGGTCCCCAAACCTCCCCAAGTGATGTCATTTCTGGATCATTAGGATGATGATTTACATGAAAGTGTTTTTAAACAAATCTTTTCCAGTTCCAGTTTCCTTAGCTACAAATGACAATAATTATAGCACTTCCTTGCAATGTGCTTAAAGGATTGAACCAACGACTCCAGGGAAAGCACTTAGCTCAGTCTTGGACAGGCAAACGCTGAATCATGGCTACCACTGCCATCATTGCTACTTAATTGTCCCACGATCTACGGCACCATGCAAATGCTGGCCAAGACATCCGCTCCCAGCCTGGCTGAGCAGTTTCTGTTTTCTAAAACATAACCATCTTTATTTCTAGAACTTCAGTGCAATCGCAGACAGTGCCACCCAGGCGGACGTGTCGTCCGTGGTGCGAGAGCTCTCGGGCATCCTGAAGCAGAGCCCGGCCACCACAGCAGGGAGCCTGGCTTCAGTGGTGTCACTTCTGAGCTCAGTTTCATCCCTGTCCCTGGAGAAGGGTTTCATGGTGTCAGATTCGACCCTGGAGGTATGGCCTGGGGGCCGGCCCAGCTCACTGTGAATGGTGTCTTTTGGAGGAGGAATGAAGCCTAGATGACTAGGGGGTCTTGAAAAAGACAGAGGAGCCTGTTACAGTCCCCCTGTGGGCAATGCTGCATTCTCTGCAGGGTGCAAGGAGCCATGGGCTCCATAGTGTGGGTCCACAGGGAGAGGAAGCTCCTCTGGGCTGCTGGGAGGAGGGGTGAGCTTCTGCACCCCAACATTTCAACTCCTGCTTGCTGTCTGCAATTGTTCCCTTCTGCAGCCATGAGCTCTGCCTTAGCAGTGTGCACCCCAAAACCTCCTTTTTGTGAGACAGGATCTCACTGTGGCGCTCAGGCTGGCCTTGAACTCACTCTGTAGCCCAGGCTGGCCTTGAACCTGCGGTGATCCTCCTGCCTCAGCCTCCCAAGTGTCGGGCCAAAACCTCTCTTCTTTCAACTGGGAGATCATGGTTTAGTTTGGATGTTTAAAAATTCACTTAAACAGGACACCAGTAATATACAATCACTATTAGAAATACAAATAAAAAAAAGGAGAAGTAAGAGAGCTCTAATCTCACCATCCTAGAACAGCTGACACCCATACCCAGGTGTCTCCTTGGGACAGGTGCAGTGCCTGCTCCCTCAGGGGCCTTCCTAATGGTTTGGAAGAGTCCATTTTATATTTTAAAGTCCCAATACTTCACAACATTGGACTATGCAGTATAAATTCCACGATTTTATGTTTATACTTTACTACCTGGAGTGAACATTATGTCAAAGATGACATTAAAGCTGAATTAAAGAAAAGATGTTAAGGTTCATTGTTCACATGCTGTTTACAAGAAGCCGACTAGAGTGAAAAGAAAAGATACGAAATGGAAAGTGAACCTAGAGCAGCAACATGTAGCCCAAGAAAGCGGAGGTTCTGGGGGTGGAGGGACGAGGTGGGAAGGCACAGGCCCAGCAAGGGCACCAGGTACCCAGAGCCACAACCGAGTGCCTGGGCTGGGGCAGAAAGAGGTAGCTTAGGACAGGGATCTTCAGACCAGGCCTAAGACTGCTTCTGTTTCTTTCTAGGTCTAGTTTTTAAGGATTGTTCTGTATTCTCCTGTAGTAGAGAAACAAACACAAAACATGAGTTAAAACTTGAATATCCATGACACGTCTTTATGACTTTTGATGTTAAGGAAGGAACATACAATGAGAAAGCTGTTCCAAGTAGCATGCCCATCTCTGAGCCTCCACCTGAGTATGAATGCATAGTCGCTTGGTTGCTTTGTGGTCTCAGGCAGAAGGAAATGTGCACTCTTGCCTGGCAGGGTGCTTATTTATCTGTGCCAAAACTCCACGATGCATCTGAATGCCTTGGGGGATCAGCCTGGACCCAAGTTCTTTGCTCAAAGCTTCTGTACAGTGAAACAGAAGTGACATTAGTTGATGAGTTTTACTGGGTTCCTCCCCGGAGCCAATTTTTTGAGCACTTTCTCTACACTTAATACAAACAACCCTCCTCTCTTAGTCCTGTAAGCTTTCACTGAAAGCAAACTGACTTGCACCCTTGTGTTTCAGGATGTCATCAGCATAGCTGACCACATCCTAAATTCCTCATCCATAACGAACTGGACGATTTTATTGCAAGAGGAAGAGCAGGCCAGCTCCCAGTTACTAGAGACACTGGAAAACATCACCCTTCTGGTACCTCCCTCTGCTCTGCCTCTGAATTTTTCTCTGGAATTTATTAACTGGCAAGGGATTCCATGGACCCAAACCCACAGCAATCACAGTTACAGCTACCAGATTGAGTTGTTCCAAGAGGGTCGCGCCCTTCCCATCAGAGGCCACGCTTTTATTAGGCCAGACGAATTCCAGGTCTCTGCTCCAGAAACTATCATCAGCATGGCCTCTGTGACCTTCGGGCACATCTTACCCAAGACCCAGGGTGACAATGCTCGGGTCAACGGGCCCTTGATATCCACAGTTATCCCAAACTATTCCATAAATGAAATCTTCCTGGGCTTCTCCAAGATCGAGGCAAACCTGAGCCAGCCCCACTGTGTGTTTTGGAGTTTCAGTCACCTGCGCTGGACCAGTGCTGGTTGCCACCTGGTGAATGAGACTCCAGACGCAGTGCTGTGTCGGTGCACTCACCTGACCTCCTTCTCCATACTGATGTCACCCTCTGTCCCCGCTGTGATTGTCCCTGCGGTGAGATGGATCACCTATGTGGGCCTGGCCATCTCCATTGGAAGTCTCGTCTTATGCCTGATCATCGAGGCTCTGTTTTGGAAGCAGCTCAGGAACACTCAGATCTCACACACTCGCCACATTTGCATGATGAACATAGCCCTGTCCCTCTTGATTGCTGATGTCTGGTTCGTTACCGCTGTCACTGTAGACACCACCGCCGGCCCCTCTGGAGTCTGTGTAGCCGCCATCTTCTTCACTCATTTTTTTTACCTCTCCTTGTTATTTTGGATGCTGGTGCTTGGTGTCCTGCTGTCTTACCGAATCGTCTTCGTGTTCCACCACATGGCCATGCCTTCGATGATGGCCATCGGATTCTGCTTGGGCTATGGGTGCCCCCTGGTCATAGCCATAGTCACCATTGTGGTCACACAACCTAGCAACAGCTACAGCAGGAAGGATGTGTGTTGGCTCAACTGGTCGGATGGGAGCAAACCTCTCTTGGCTTTTGCTGTTCCTGCGCTCGCTATTGTGGCTGTGAACCTGGTGGTGGTGCTCTTAGTGCTCACAAAACTCTGGAGGCCAGTCATTGGAGAGAGGGTGACCCAGAATGACAAAGCCACCGTCATCCGCATGGGGAAGAGCCTCCTCATCCTGGCGCCTCTGCTGGGGCTTACCTGGGGCTTTGGCATCGGAACCATGGCCAACAGCCAGAACCCGGCCTGGCATGTTCTCTTCGCACTGTTCAATGCATTCCAGGTGAGACTGGGGAGTGTGCTTTATTACACTCTTGTGTCACTGGAGTCGTGACAGAGAACTCGGGGTGGTAAACTACTCCAGAGGTGTCTCATCTCCCTGGCTGCTGCAGGACTGTCAGGAAAAGTGCATAGAAACAATGAGAAGGGGGGAAAAAAATCCATCTTCTCCAACATTTAGTGAAGCAGAGTATTGGGCTTCTCCAGGAGTTCACCAGCCGGTGGGCTTTAAATCTGCTAGAGTGCACATAGCTCAGGCTGATCCCTCTTGCTATTGGCTCCATACCCTTTCTCTTGGGCAGACTTCTGAAAAAGCACCAAGAAAGGGGAATCCATCAAAAGTACTGTTGACACTGAAAGGCACAAAGGAAATTCTTTCAGTATGAGGAGCATTGGCTGGCAACCTGCCACTGGTGGTCTGTTTTTGTAAATAAAGTTCTATTGGCACACATCTGTGCCCACTGGTTACATGTGAGGTGTACAACAGCAGTCACAGCTCAAGGCCTGTGTCCTGGGCACAGGTCAGGGAGTGCCCGTTGGGGTGGAGGGGGGGAACCATCAGAACAGGTACCAGACAGGGCTCTGTGAAGGGAGTCGCAGCTCCAGGTTGAAGGTGCCGCTCGCAGGGTTTCCAGAGAGGACAGCTCCCTCTGTAGGGCCGTAGGGTGGGCCCAGTGCTGGCTCCACCAGAGATGCAGAGAGGACACTTACTAAATGCCTGCTGTATGAACAACTACCCTGCAGACACCAAAGGAAGCTATTTGTCTGGGGCCTGGGTTGACCCAGTGGGGAGAATGAAGCTCCGTGTGTGTTAGAAATGTTGTCCTCTTGAGCGCTGCTTCTTTATGCATTTTGTGTATAAAAACCTTTGAGTCCTTGTGTTGTGGCGGCCATGCAGAGGCTCCTACCTGCAGGGAGATGGAGCAGAAAGCAAGGCCAGTGCTGGGTGGTACAGCAGGTAATGCCTCTTATGGACACTTTCTTTTCTGGAAAAGAAAAATACCATAAATGTGACTGACTTTCTTTTCTCGTTAAAGGGGTTTTTCATCTTCTGCTTTGGAATACTCCTGGATAACAAGGTGGGTTACATTCTCCTCTCTCTAAAGCCTCATCCTTCCATTCTGAGGCCTTTTTCATGTAGTACAGGTTGGACCACAGGCACTTTGTAGTAAATTCTATCCTTTTACCGGAGGCAGTGTCATCCAGAGGCAGAGGAGCTCAAGGTCCCTGCTGGTAGAGCCATAAAAATTCACTTTGACATGCAATGTGAACATTATAGAAAAATAAGGGAATCCTTTTTACATTTAATTTTCCTGATTTAAATTATGATTCGACAGTGACTCAAGAGGAAAATCACTTTCCTAAGGGGTAAATTCCCTTTTGATCTCATAATTGGTTTTTTTTTTTTAAATTTCTGTGTGTGTGTGGTAGTGGGATAAAACCTAGGGCCTTCACCCTGAACTACATCCCCAACCCCTTCTTTATTTTTTATTTTGAGACAGAGACTCACTAAGTTGCCCAGGCTGTGGTTCAACTTGCAATCCTCCTGCTTCAGCTTCCCAGAGTACTGGGATTCAAGGCATGTACTACCACACCTGCTTTATCTAAATATTTAGAATATGCTGAAAGTATGTCTATTCTTTATTTTTACAGTTTTATATACTAAATATTAATAGCATTTCACATTAAATAAAATTCCTACTTTCAGTTGAAGTGAAATATAATTTAAAAAATTAAAAAAAATTTGTTTTATCCCCCCCCCACCCCCCAGCTTTGAGCAATTCCATTGAGAGAAGCAAGCAGTAAGGTCATAGGTGCAGAGTCACTGTTTTAATAAGGAAATGAGACTATTTCCTAATTACAACAACTGTGGCACACATCACAGTATCCTCTTTAGGCAGAAGCAATTTGCCACTCTAATTGCACTAAATAATTGCCTGGCTTCTGTCACTTACATGCTTAGGGAATCCTTCATTTCAGATAAACTCCAATTACTGTCAATTACTAATGTCTATAGATTGGGTTATTGTTTAATTCCAGTTTTGTTTATGGGTAAAGATGATAAGAAAACAATCTTTTATCAACTATTTATGCCCGTGGTTTATCAAGTGCTTCTAGGAAACAATGCTATTAAATACCAATTTCAACCTGCAGTTTTGTCTCAGCACATTTATGTGTGACTGTATATGTGTATCTCTTCAACATTTCTGTGTTGTCCTTATAGCTGCGGCGACTTCTGATCAACAAGTTGTCTCTGTTAAGCCATTGGAAGCAAACATCAAAGGTAATTAATTATTGCCTATTGCAGCGCATGAAGATTCAGCTTGGCACTTTTCTATGCGCAGTCTTGCTGCAGACCTGTTTCTGTGCATGGCCCTGGCGTTTCTGTCGCTATCCTATTCCTGAGGTCTGGCCGGGTGCCTGGCACAGTCAGTGCTCTGAGTGGGTGAATGTGGAGGCATGGAGCTGACAGCAGGCCTCAGGGTCGAGGTGTGTGGGTCTCAAGGGGAGTGAGGCTTTTTTTTGCTTTAGTCTCTTGCAACTTTAGCCCTTAACTCTACAACCTACGATTGGGCAAGTTTGTATGGGAGTAGATTTCAGTCTCATTCTTTGCCACAGAAGTGCACATCCACATGAGGATAGTAGAGTTCAAGGCAAAGGTACTTGCATGTGTGTTTTCTGTTTTCACTGTTGATTTAGACTTTTGTCTTTCAGCAAGACCGAGCTTCTAAAGTAGAGATTTCTGTATTGATAACTAGCCAACTGACTTAACTGCATCCAAATCTGGGTGTTTAGAGGATTTTACAACAACAATATAAGCTTTTGAAATAAAAGTCGATGAGGAAATTGTCCTCTGTATAACGAAGTCTTCCAGGTCTGCATCCATAGCAGACAGGACTGCTGAGAGGGAGGGAGTGGTGGCTGGGGCCAGCAGACCTGCCTGGGATTCTGACTTCACCCCCAGGCAGCTGAGTGATCTTAGGAAAGTTCCTTCATCTCTTTGAGTTTCAATTTCCTCAGTCATAAAAATTAAGTGTTGAACTGGTAACTCAAAGAAGTTCTAACATTCTGAGACTTTATGTTTTCAAGAACTAAAATCTTTTGAACTAGAAAATGTGAAATTATCTACTCTTAAGAAAAGGAGGAAGTTACAGAAAAGAAAAGCCTTTGGTAAATAAAATAAGACAGGATACTCTCCACCCTGTAGAGCAGGAAGTCAAAATTGTTCTCATTTGAAAAATCAAAAAGAAAAAAACACCCCACAGTGAAATCACAACAGAAGCAAAAATCCTTGGCAGTGCTTCTCCCTGTTTCTAAGGTGGGGTGGACTTTTTTCAGAAAACAGAGTGGTCAAGGAGGTCTTTGCTAGTTTGGATTCTTACGCTGCCTCCCCAGTCTTGTTTTCAAGTTGGGTGATAAAAATGAGATTTTGTTATCTGGCTAAGTGACTCATTTGCTTTAAAAATAAAAATCCATTTTGCACAGGAAAAGATGAGAGTGTTTGTAATTGTCTGAGGAATGAAAAGCTGAATGAAAAAGCAAGGACCCAATTTATGGATGGTGAGAAAATATGGACACCAACATTACTGTTAAGAAATCACTTGGTAGTGAAGGGAGTGAGGAAGAGAACGAGACACAGGACCAGGAGTGAAGGAGACTTAGGTTGCCAGGATGTGAGCAAGGCCATGTGTTGGGAAGGCTGAGTTAGCCAAGACAGAGGTTAGAAACATATGGATGGGAAAATAAGAACAAAATAGACATGGGAGGACTCCAGGGAAGATAGTCAGTCGCTGTCCTGAAGATGGGGATTAGCCTCTTCTCTCAACACGCAAAGTATCAAGCTGACACACAGCAATGTGCACAGGTCAAAGCTCAGAGTCCATTAAGGGATAGCAAAGGGGTGATGAGGTAGGGATCTTGGAAAGATTCATGAACAGATGGTGTTCAGCCAATCGGAAGCCAGCTATGTTCTCAGCAAAGACCATCCCTCAAGCCACAAACTCTGTGTGGACCCCAAGAGTGGTTTCTCTCAAAATCTCTCCATCTTTTTTTTTTTTTTTTTGGTACTGGAGATCAAACTCCGGTCTTTGCGCTTGTGCAGCAGGCAGCGAAACCACTGAGCTAAATCCCCGAAGATCTTTTCTGTTTGTCTTTAGAATTTTTTTTTTTCAGTTAATGCACTTGTATTTTTCTTTTTTGTTTTTGTTTTTGTTTTTTGGTACTGGGGATCGAACTCGGGACCTTGCACTTGGGGGGCAGGCGCCAGAACCACTGAGCTAAATCCCCAGCCCTCAAAATCTCTCCATCTTAAGGACTCCTGTAGACATTCCTGAACAAAGACTGAATTTCCAGAGCTACTTCTTAGTTCCAACAGGGAACTCAGATCCTGTGGCTTGACAATGTAGATCCAGACAACTTTACAGCCTGGGAAGGCTGCTTCTTCCAAGAGCACACAGAGCTCGTGGGTATTCTGCAACCCAAGATTACTCTCTCCACAGGGGCAGGCTGCGGTTTGAAAAGCAATGTTCTCTTAAGATTCTGTTTAGGGTTATATCACTACACGAGTCTTGAATTTGGGAAAATCGATTCTTTTGCTTTGAAAGTTTTAGGCCTTTGTCATTTTTACCTATATGCAATTTTTTTTGAGAATCAAAATGAGGTAGGCACATATATATTTCAGTGAAAACTGGGAATCTCTCAGTGGTCTACCTAGTGCTTGTGATAAGAACCTTTTCCTCCCATCTTGATTTAGCTTCCTTATGACACGGACCAAAGCAGGAATTGGAAATTATTCCTTCCAGGATTCCTGGTGCCTGAAACAGTGCCTGGCATACACAGTCAAGCAATATGAGAGGTTAAATTAATGACTAAATTAAAGACAAATTCATGAGTGGAATAGGATGTATCTAATCACTTTTCCAATAAGTGTTTAACCTTTGTTTTAAACATCTTATATCAGTTTGATAATTCGGTTTTGTTTTGGGGGTTTTTTTGGTACCAGGGATCGAACTCGGGTCCTTGCGCTTGCGAGGCAGGCGGCAAAACCACTGAGCTAAATCCCCGGCCCGATAATTCAGCTTTTAATGAGTTTGATAATTTAGTTTTCTTCTGTTACACTAATAACTAAAGGATAATTCACAAAGAGAGTTGAATGTTAACAGATAGTAAAGGACAATCTAAAAGAGACCATTTTTATTGGGAATATTCATTTTCCATGAGTTTTTCTGGTGACAGATGTATGAACCAAAGAAATGTCAGCACAGATATAAAAAAGGATAATGTCTCCCATAAAAGCATTTTCTAGTTAGATTGTAAAAATACATAGGAATGCAAATTCATTTAGAAATAAATTCTTAAGCACTTCAAATGGATTGTAATAGAAGCAGGAATAAAGGAGTGATTACTCTAAGTTCTTGAAAAGAGAGTCACACCATGTGTAGATGAAATAACATTTTGTTAATGACATCAAGAGGCCAGGAAGCCCAGACAGTCACCAGAAGAATACTATTCACGTCAAATGACTTGATTTTCTTTTGTGCAGCAAAATTCGTCAGATGTATTTGCCAAACCCAAATATTTAAACTCCTTCCATCCACTGAAAGACAAAGGTGAGTTACAATAAACACGAGTGCTATACAAGATGGGAAGAGGGCAAATAAATACAGGACAGGAATAAAATTCAGTGACAACTCCTAAAAAATTCCAGGTGAGAAGTGTGACCATGTTAGCCCACTGTGGCTCCAGAGTTTACCTGGACTGTGCTCAAGGACAACAGTGTCAGAGCCTGGTGCTTTGAGGGTAGTGGGTGTCATTATGCAACTTCAGCCCAGCTAAGTTAGAAGACTTGGTCTACGTTTGTGGCATTGGTCATCCAGGTATGGGTGGAGGAAGATGGTTACCATCAATACCAGTCCTGTCCTTACTGCTGCCATGTGCTGTGTCCCGGAGGAGGGAGGGGCCACACCTGCTAAAGGTGGAAGACCATTGTCCCCATAGGTCCCATGTTCCTGTATTGGAGGATACTGGACTCCATGCTGTTCAGCTACTGGAAGGCCAGTATTTAAACACTGGGAACAGTCACAGTCCCCTTAGAGGGAAGGGTGGCGTGTGGGAGGGGAGGAGGACACATTACATGGCCAGTTAGATCGAAGTTATAACTAAGAGCCCAAGGCCCATTTCACATTGGATTATGTGAACATCATCATGAAGATTGGGAAATGGGCAATCCCATCAAAATCATTTAAATTTCACATAAAGTTTAGGTGCTTGGAGAATGTGCTCATCCAGAACTCTTCAGCCCTGCTGTCTCTGCCACCAAACAACCTGGGTGCCTTTTATACATCTCTTTACCTTTCTAGACGTGTGTTCCTTGTTAGTAAAATGAAAATCTAGGAGATCACTAAGGTTCCTTCCAGTGAAAACAAGCTGTGATACTACATCTACTTTATCTCACTTCCCAGCAACTTCTGAAAATCACAGTATTTCATCTCCAACTAGTGATGCCTGGCAAATGCCAGTTTCTATGGTATCAATGAAATGCTGTCCCTTTCGACCAACCACACGATATATCTTGGCCTCACGTCTCCTAAATTTATCCCCGGTTGTAAGAAAGTCCATAGGATGATTTTCATTTTGGTCTCATGCTTGATTCCAACATAGTGACAATAATTCTTATCTTCCTTCTCCCCCTCAGGCAAGTATACACTTTCTCATACTGGAGATTCTTCCAGCAACATCACGTTAACTCAGTTTCTATCAACCGAGTAAGGCCAGGAATCATAAAATCAAAGAACACTGTTTGGAGCAACTTGACATTTAGAGGTAAATGTCAGAGAAGAAAGTATACTTCATATCAGATGAGATATTCTGACCCAGGAGCAGAACAAGGTGGTCACAGCAGCTTTATCATTGCCTCCTTTATCTTGAATTCATGGAAGATTTATTTCAATGTGGTTTGAGTGTAACACATTGCACCCTAAATGCAAAAGAATTGGTTTTGATGGAAATCTTGTCAGTTGCTCCTTCTTCTCATGACCACAAGATGTGCTTTCCTTTTTCATAAAATGACCTTGTCCACACAGCCTTTCCAATCATGGACTGGAATAAGGAAACTTCACAAGCTCACCTTCAGTGACTGAGTTGACTTTCTTTTCAAAAGGTTCTCAGTGCGTATTTCCTAAAGAAAAGGCATTTTCCTTCCAAATTTTCCAGTTGGACTTTATGCTTCTTTTTTTTTTTTTTTTTTTTTTTTTTCTTCATGGGTTCAATCCCTTCACTTTGAAAGTTAAGCTGAGGTAAAATAAAAATTTCCATTTCGATAGCTTTGTAGCCATTTATGAGGAAGGACAATAATGTGATTTGATGTGAAACGGAGCATTTTACAGTTTACAGTGTATTTTCACGTGGTCTCCAACCCAGAAACTGAAGTGACCAGGTGGAATTTGGGCAGAGATAAGGAAAGTGAAGTCATTCACCAAAGCAAAGCCAGTACAGCAGAATCAGGGTTACTTTAGGACTTGGGTCCTAGCACATGCCTGCAGCTCCATGACAGCCTCGAATGCTGTATACAACCCTAAGAAATCTTTATGAGATTCGATGCATGGTTTATTGTTGGTTCCCCTGATTCTATCTATGTGAGAGGGGAGTGGAAGGACAGTTTGGTTATCAGCTTCCAGGGTTGTGCCTGCAACATCTCGATTGTCTCTGTCACACCTGAAGATGCTTTTTGGAAGTTATTTGCATATATAGCCAGAGCTGCTTTAGGACGAGGGACAGAGCAGCAAGTGAGGGAATGCTAAGAAGCTGCACTTGCCTCCCATAACTCTGTCACTTTGAGCTCAACCCAGCATCAGCCCTCACTTTAGTGCCTAGAAGATCCAAGCTTCAGAGTCCACTGCCTGTTTTGAAAGCTACTGTGCTAAGAGTGTCCGTTAGTTTCTAACACTCAAAGCCTTCACGATAGGCAGATAAAGATACTGCAGGGAACTTCTACTAATGGGCATGGGTTAAACAAGCACATGTAGAGAAAATTTGAGTTCAAATTTCCGCAAAGCACCAAGGAGCAGCATGGATGAAATGTCAAGTGAGATGTCCCATGAATGTATCCAAGAACCAGAAGAGAATTTAATGAGAAAGGTAGCCTCGGACACAGCTGCTCTGCAAGCCTCCTCATCCCATCTTCTATGGTGACAGAAGGGGGATGCCTGACCCACCGCCAGCATGGGGAAAGGACCTTATCATCGCCTTCTACGGAACCCAGCACATGGAGTGCGTGCGTGGCTGCTAATCGACTGTTCAGGGAAGGTGTGGGCTGAGGCCCCCTTTAGGGTCATTAGCCCAGCCCTGGCCAGATGGGATCACCTGGCAGGCACTGGGGACAAAAGAGGAGGTCCTGGGTGGCCACCAGCACCACGGAGTCAGGGCTGGGCGGGACCTTTGAGTTTTTCTTGTGAGCACAGTCTGTGAGTGCACAGGTGGTAAACTGAAATGCAGAGACTGCAGGGCTGAGCAGGCCCAGGCTTCCTCAGGAGCCCAGACCCAGCAGGGAGCCTGCACACCACCTCCCAGAGCCAGGCCAGGAAGGGAGCCTGGCACGTTGGCCAGGGCAAAGCCAGCTGTGTACCCCACAGGGGATGGGAGGGGAGGATCCAGGAAAGGAGGGAGAAGGAGCTCCCTGTGAGTGAGAGGAGACCCAGGGCCATCCTGTCCCGGGGTGCAGGGGAGCTTGTCCAGGGATCCAAGTGCTCAGCACAGACTCAAGGAGGTCAGCACTGCCGACTCAGGGCCAGGCCCCACATGACCCTGGGGTCTGAAATTTGGGGTCTGGACCCTAAAGGGCCTCAGAGTAGAAATCCCGCTGAACACATACGATGGAACCGCGTGTGACTTTGCATGGCCCTACATGAGCCTTCTCAGCTCTTTTAGGAAGCTATTTTAGGAAGATTCATTTTCTGTTTCTCAGCTGCTTCCAGAACAAACAAAAAGTCTGAGAAGCAGTCACTCTGCAGCACCCAGAGTTGTTCTCACATGATATGAATTCTGGGAAAAGCCCCAGTGTCTTCCTGCCAAGGAGTTCTTGTGTGGAGGAAGAGGAGGCGGTGGAGCTGAGCTGCACTTACCTGTATCCAGCTACAGGTGGCAGCCTCTGACCAGGAAGCAGATGCTGGCCAGCCGGCTTGGTGCTCAGACACCCGAGGACCACTGGAAATCGGGTGTGAAAAGCATTTTCATCCCACTACCCTAATTAGGAGCCATTTGATGGTTGCTGCTGTGCTGTGTATAATAAAAGAGATTAGGAAGCTAATAACATAATAGCCCTGCTTCCTGGTGCACAGGCCTGTTTCCTGGGTTTCAGCTCAGGGTGCTGATAAACAGTCTACTCGGCTTCCAGGCAAAGCAGGAATTAGCCGTGGTCAGCAGCAATTTCCACCTGCTGGAAGACTAACACACCTGTCTTATATTTCAGTGGCATTAGTGGCATATATACCTTGGCACCTTGAGCAAGTGCAGGGTTAACTCAAGTAAAACAGGTTCAGATATCTTATGCTTTTTGAATTCACCTCTTTTCTCTTTGAAAAATTTATACAGGTGTCAGGCTTGCATCACACTTCTGGGGATGAGTGACCCTGTTCTCTCTCTCTCTCTCTCTCTCTCTCTCTCTCTCTCTCTCTCTCTC
>NW_004624754.1:13749998-13932525 GCF_000247695.1 Heterocephalus glaber
CTCTCTCTCTCTCATTTTCATTAGTTTGTTTGCTTCGGTGGTATAGAGGATTGAACCCAAGGATGCCCTACTACTGAGCCGCATCTCCAGCTCCTTTTATTTATTTTGTATTTTGACACAGGCCCTTGCTAAGTTGCCCAGGCTAGGGTTGTCCTGGCCTCCAGCCTCAGCCTCCTGAGTATCTGAGATTACAGGAATGCATCACTGTCCCCAGCTTCTCTTGCACCAAGGTCTTAGGGGTAGAAGGAACAAAATAAAACAAACCCAAAAGAGTGACTTGCATGCATCCCTGGGATTTTCTAGTCTCTCCAGGCTTGATCCTGAGCAACCAGGGCAGCTTTGTGTTACCTTTTCAGCCTGGCACGTGGCCCAGGGCCACTGGAGCAAGCTCCTTTTCTGGTTCCACAAACCTCCCTGCGGCCTCCCCTCCTGGCAGCAGTAACATACCAGAGTGAATCAACAGAGATTCCTGGGAAAATAGACTCTGAGATTATCTTGAAAAGAACGCCATTCCTAACATAAGGTGACCTTTCCATGGTCTGTGATGAAGATTCTCCTCATAACCAGGGATGAGATGGGCTGGAACTGCCGGAAAAAGAAACCAAAGGGGAAGGAAGTAGTGGGGAAGAGTCCCACAGTTCCTGATTACCACTAATTCTCCCACAATGCACTGCGTCTCCCTTGGCTTCGCCCTGACCAGTGTGCCAGGCTCCTTTCCTGCCTGGTGCCCTGAAGTGGTGTCCAGGCTCCCCTCTGGGCCAGGGTGGCCTGGGTCCCACTCAGCCCCGCCATTTCTGGTTTGCAGCTTCCCATCTGTGCACACACAGGCTGTTCATGAGATAACCCCAAGGTCCCACCCGGGAGAGGAGAATCCAGAGCATGTGGCTTGGCAAGACCTTATCTTGCTGGGTAGGAATTGCAGATAAAGCATCGCCAACAGGCAGGCCATGCCAGCCGAACGGGAGGGAACACCCTGTGGAGGTCTGACCCGGCGCTGGGAGCTGGAGCCGAGGGGCTCCTGGGTGTGATGTGCTGCCAATGCACACACGGGCTCTGTGGATAAGGCTTCCTGGTCCTTAGATCCCAGCCGAGTCCCTCCACAGGGCCTGGGCACGGCAGCTTCAAATTCCATGACTACGCGCCGTGGGCACTGCCAAGGATAACTCTGCAGGGTGAGAACCTCGGCTGGTGCTGGTGATAAAGTGACTTGGTTTCCTGAACTGGGCCAGGCAGGAGCATCTGCCCCATCTGCTGTCTTTATCACCTGATTGTGGGAAATGTACGCAATACCTCCATCCCCACCAACTCATTTGCAAAAGAATAAATAAGTTACACAAATGGCATCCCTTCCAGAATTTATGTTGGCAATTGCTTATGTATTAAAATCCACAACCACATGAGATGCTCACAACCTGCTTTCTCTCAGGCTGGAGAATGATCCTCGAGGTATGTCCTCCCACCAGTAACACCAGGTCCCCCACACACCCGAGTGGAAGGTCCACTCTCACACCCCGGAACTCAGAAGGGGCCCAGGAACCTGTCTTTTCACAGGGCCTCCGGGTACCTCTGATGCCTGCTCTAATGTCAGAACCACTGACTGATCCAGAGGATGGAGAGAGGGCGTGTAGGAGCCCGAGGCTTGCAGCCTGGGGCTCACGGGGCTCAGGAGCTTCTCTTCTGTGGGAGCGGGGTTGGAGAGGACTTCACTTTCCACTGCCAGGGCCTCTCTGAGCCTCCGCTGCAGTCAGGAACATCTTGGGAATGGTGTGAGGAGAGGCGTCTGCTGTCAGACCACAGAGCTGCTAGGAATGGGATGGGCTTGAGCCCCTCCCTGGGAGATGGCTCCACCTTTTGGGCTCACGAGCCTGTACAAATCTCTATGTCCTGGTGATGGAATCAAGGGTGGGTTCTCTGCAGGGTAGAGCCACCAGATTCTTACAGCCCCCTCTCAGTCCTGCAGGTGAGCAAGTAGAGACCAGGTTCACTGAATAGTGACAAAAATGGGACTCAAACCCAAGACCCAGCACTCCAAGGTCCATGTTCTTTGTGCCCCAAAAGCAAGAAGCACTGACAGCTGTGAGGGAAGGATTTCCTGGATCCACTGCCTTTGACTTGGGTGAGCGGAGTCCTCTCGGCTTGGTCATGGAGCTCTTCCAAGAGGGCCCTGGGTTGGCCACAAGAATCCTGGCTGGGTTCCGGCTGGGGCTTTCCTGTTGGACACATCTGTATTCTGTGCAGCTCCTCAGCACCAAGTCGCCAATCCTTGCTGATCTTCATGCCCAGGGACAAGAATATCAAGAAGAATGATAATCTCCAAAGAGAGAATGCACACGCACACCTTCAGGAAAGCTGGCTTCCTGGGGATGCCTGGAGAGCTCAATGTGAAGGCCCTGGGTTCAATCCCCAGTATTGCTGAAAAAAGGAAGGTAGGATGGAGGAAGGAAGGAAGGAAGGAAGGAAGGAGAAAAAAGGGGGAAAGAAAGGAAGACAAAGAAAGAAAAGAAAAGAGGAAGAAAGGACTGAATTTCTCTTTCCATCTTTCTACGTCTCTCTCTGTCTATCTCTGTCAGTCTGTCTCTCTGTGTGTCTGTCTGTTTCTCTCTTCCTTTCTCTCAGACAGGGTCTCACTTGGACTCAAGATGACCCTCCTGCCTCAGCCTCCCAGTGGTGGGATTACAGGCTGGATTTCTCAAGGGGAAGGAAGCTGTTGCTTTTTCTGTGCCAGGGAACACGTGGCCTGTGAAGTGCCCTAGGAAATCCTCCACTTTCATTCTCAGCTCATCTCCCTGGGGAGATGGGAGCAGGGGAGACCTGTCCAATAGACAAGCAAATAAAAAAAGAAAGTGCGCGCACACACACACACACACACACACACACACACACACACAGACCTTTTTAACATACTGGGCAGCATGTGGGTGTGAGGAGGAAGAATAAGTCAGTGATATTCTTGCAGACATTACAAGTCTGTGGTGAGAAGTTCTGATGGGTTTTCTATTCCTAGAAGGACAACAAAGTGCAGCCATGGAGCCCGCAGCCTGGAAGACACAGTGGCTCTTGATTCCTTCCCAAAGGGCTGAAGACATGGCACAAAGAAAGGGAGGTGCATACAGAGGAAAAGCTCTTTCTGATTTTCTGTTTGTCAGAAGCAAAAGGTCAAGGTGGAAGGGAGGAGCATGAGAGGAAAGCAGCCCTTTGCAGAAAGCCCTGAAATGTCACAGTCACAACTGTGCTTGCCAGGACGTGTGTGGATGAGACACGAGCCACAGGGATGGTGGTAGAGACCACAAGGTGGTCCCTCATTTTAGGATAAGACACATGGCGTCCTCTGTACCTCCCTCTAAGTGATGGCTCAACTCACTCCTTGGCTGCAGCATTCCCTTCCCTTGAATGGGTCCTGTTAACTTCGGTAGAGATTTTTCTTCTGCCTTTAGTTGAGGCTGAATAAGGGATTGAGTCCATTACTCATGGCAAGCTCCACTACATGTACCCAATTCTCAGGCCACGCAGATGAAACAACAAAATGACCAGCTTGTTGGGAAAGGGCCGAGTGTCTTCATGACCTATGAAGTTGGACGTCACACAAGCTTAGGGATGAGCCCTCAGATCGCATACTTCTGGGCTTGGATGTGTTGCAGATTTGGTCAGAAAGGACACTTACCTTCTTGTGCTTCTGGAGGGAAGAGGACAGTCCTTGAGTTCATTCACCTTTCCTCTAATGGCAAAATGGCAAACACCACTGATGTCCCATTCACTCACTTAGGTAAACACAGCACTAACTGCATCTTCAAGATTTGGTTCTGCCTGGCCTTGTATGGATTTGTTTTCACACTGAGCCTTACAAACAGTATTCCAAGATTCATTCATTTGACAGAAAATGGTTGGGCACTTACTCTGAGCCAGGCACGCTTCTAGGCACTGGGAGTCTGGTGGTGACCAAGATGAAGGGGAGATGGAGCCTGTCTTCATGGTGTCAGTCACCCATCATGTACCCATGCGGTTACAAACCCATCACATGCTACAGCTTCCACACTTGTCTGCTCTGTATTTTCTTGCTTTCTCTTAACCTCTGCTGTCTTCCAAGGTGCTGATTTTTACTGATTTGGAGTCCACAGGCCTCACCAGTAAACAGTTCAGAACTCATCTGCCATTGTGCTCCAGTCTGGCAGGAGAACTTACTGCCTGCCATATTGTTTTCCTCAATGCTTCTCCTTTCACAGGTCTTACTACTGCTCCTTAAGAGGCAGGTGGCACCACGTGTCCCATAGGGAGCCTTTCCTGCCCACTCCTGCCCATCAGGTCCTCTCCTCTGAGCCGTGGAGCACTTGGGGAGCTGCTGTGGAACTTTGGCATCGCTTGCTTGCTGCTTTTTTGCCTCATTTTACCACCTGTATGGTCACTCCTTGCCAGTTCACTGGCACCAGACACCAGCACAGATATGTTTGAAATGGGCCTGTTCATCTGCTAATTAACAAACTTCTAATAATTGAGTTATGTACCGATTCCCTTATGTATAGCCAGTTAACATATTCTGGGTTCCCATTCTGTCCCAAATGATATGGTGCTGTGGAGGAGAGAAAGGAAGTTGAAAACACAGTGTTTGTCCTCAAGGAACTTCAGTTTTCCAAAAATGATCCAGGAAAGGTCAAGAATCAACTGAATAATTTTGAAATAAAGAAATATCCTCCTGTTGTAATTCTCGGGCTTGGTTGCCTGAAGTCACCGTGTGTTTGTACGCCTGTGCCTTTGTGAATGTGTGTGGAGTGAATTATGTCTGGCCTCTAAAGAGGAGGGTTGGCTTTAACTCACTTTGGACACCTTCTGTGTTATCTTTAAGTTGTCTACATATAGGACGGTGGGATGATTGGATAAGAGCTGGTCTCATCTAGATGCTCAAGGTTAGAGAAAAAGCTGACAGATGTTGACCTGCATTTTCTCCACACTAACCAACTAATTCTTGGACCACCATAGTCCTAAGTAGTAAGTTGTTGCCAGACGTCTCCACTTAACAAAATTTCAAAAATGAGCATCAAGCTGGTGAAAACAATTTTGCTTTCAATATCATTCATTTTAAAGTCTGGCTTAAGGAAAAGTAGCTCTGGGAGAGACAAGGAAAATATGAGTGGAAGAGACAGGAAAGTGCAGGCCATTCATGTAGTGTGACTGTGTGTCCCCTCAGCACACCCACCCAGAGCCCCTCACAACTCCCCGACTTTCTTGAAACACACTTGCGGGCTCTTGAGTGGCTTTTTGACATTCTTCTACCTCCATGCTCTTGCTTGGTTGTCAAACCTTTTTGGACAGGCCAAAACGAGACACCCTTCCTTCTTGCAGGTTGTTTGGTATGTGAATGTGTGTTCTTGGAGCCCGATTGGAGTGTGAACTTGCATGTGTGTATGTGTGAGTGTAATCTTATGTGTCCCCTGCTTGCTTGTGATGAGGTTTCTCTACCCCTGGGCTTTCAGTGGAGCTGGGAAAGTGGAGCTGAGAAGCTGAGCTTGGTCTTTAGCTCTGTCATAATAATGCTGACTTGTGGAGCGCGTGAGAAAGGATCTCACACAGCATGGGAACAGCTGATTGATTCTATATGTGGTGTGCAGTGGTCATTAGAAACGGAGTCAAAGATGATCTGCAGATCCTGGATGTAGCTTCACTGCTATCCCAATGCCTCAAATAGCAGTGACCTGTGCTTTTGAGTCTGAGGGTTGAAAGGGGACTAAGTGGCCAAAATGAGTGGAAAGAAAGAGAATTGGGATTGTGGATCAGTAAGGTGGCAAGTACCGAATCCCCCTCCTAATTCCACACGCCATGATCTGCTCTTGGCCTGGAAAGAAGGACCCCTAAGGAGGGAGGGTTCTTCTATTGATACCTCCCTGCCCCAGGGTTCTAGTGAGTGCTCTGGAACACGGCAGGTCTGGGATCCACAGGAGGAGGAGAAGGACTCCCCTGTTACATGGCAGCTGGTCCTTTGCATGTCTTTCTATCAGCAGATCAAGCCCTGACAGTGGAGGACCACTCAGCTGACTCATCAACACAGCCCACATCTTAGCCCTGGGTGCACAAGGAAGGAAGGAGGCAAGAGAAGGAAGGAAGGAGTAGGAGACCCAGTTTAATGGGCAGAGGAGCCAGAGAGGCCTTGTTGAGAAACTCTCTTCTCTCTGCATGATTTTCCACGGAGCTCTCCCCAGGGAGGATTTCCATTCTTTGACTTTAACTATTGCCACCGTTATGGTTTGGTCTGGATGTCCCCCCAAAGCCTCATTCGGTCAGAGATAGCTGAATCTGAATGTGTGATGCTGGGATTAAGGGCGTGTAATTACTAAACCGCTACACGTGAGTGAGTGGTTGAGCACCGCCCTAATCCTGGTAGTCTGGATGGGATAAAGGAGGCAGAAAGACACGATGAAGGCCTCTTGTTACCTTCACTACCTTGTGCGCACCATGTTGTTTCTCCTCTGTGTGGCCTGTTCATCATCCCTGCCTTGGAGCCAGCTGATTATGGACCGAAACCTCTACAAACTGTGAGCCAAATAAATCCCTTCCCCTCTAACTTTTCGTGCCAGGTATTTTGTCTCAGCAATGAAAGAAAAGTAACTAACACAGCCACGAAGCTTGGTTTCAGCCTCAAAGCAATAAGAAAGAAGGCAAAAGCTGTTGTTCTGTAAGAAAATAATAGCATTGGAGGGAGCAGGGGAAACACACTGTGGGCAAATGAAAAACAGAAACAAAATATGTTAAAGTAGAAGAACGTAAATATACCATTGGTTACCCTAGAGACTCTCACCCAGACAAACTCACATAATTTAAACGGTATACACAAGACTATGCTCAACAAATTTCCCTATTTGAAACATAATTTTAATGGCTATGGTGTTCCATTATGTTGTTATACTAAATTGATATAGCCAATCCTTCATTTCAGGGCTTCACAGTAAAGAATTAATCTTATCCAAAGAGTGACCTGGCCATTGTCCTTGGGTACTGAAGATGACCTCCAGGCCTAGGGATGTCCTGCTTGCAGGTGTCTGTTTACCTGGGGGCCTTGGGCCACACCCAGTCACCTAACATTTCAATTTCTGATGGGCTTTGTTTTTTGTTTTTGGTACCAGGGATTGAACTCAGGACCTTGGGCTTGCAAGGCAGGCGCCAGAACCACTGAGCTAAATCCCCGGCCCTCTGATGGGCTTTGAATCATGTGGTATCCACTCTGCCTGGAGACCAAGGTTATCAGCTTGGTTTCTAGAGATATTGAAGATTAATGGTCAGCCTCACAGGAAATCAGTCATTTATGCGATCAAACCCCAGTCAAAGCTCGAGACACAGGAATCCAGTGACCTTCCCGGTTGGCCTCCAACTGAGACAGGGATCCTTAAAAAGCTTGCAGTTAAGAGCAACTCTGAAAAGCCATTCTATGGCTAACTGGCTAGAAAGGATTTCAAAAGGATCTCAGAAGAATATAAGCCAAGGAAATGAAAAGTCTTACCAATGCAATTTTCCTTAGTGTATTAACACTTGTTTCAAAACTCGCTAAGAATTTTTTTTCCAGATTCTCCTCTGCTCTGTCTCTTAATGTCTGAGTGATTTTTTTTGGAGGGGGGAGGTACCGGGAATTGAACTTGGGTCCTTGTGCTTGCGCAGCAGGCGACGAAACCACTGAGCTAAATCCCCAACCCCTGTCTGAGTGATTTTTGCTCTGTGCTTTTCTAGGGCTTCCTTCCGCCTCCTCCTTCTTCATTTGGGTCTTTGAGTTTTCTTTTCCTCGTCTATATTTTTTCTCTTAGGATGTATCTTTGCCTTTATTCTAATGAAAAAAAACCCCTGTATTTAAAACTAAATTTTAATTTGTAAAAACTATTTTTTATTTTATATTTTAAACGAGTTAAGTTGGTACTCTATATTTCTATCATTTCCTAAAAGTTTTAATTATGATGGCTTATCATATGATACATGTAACTAAATTTTTGCCCTGTAAGTTTAGGAGCTATACTAAAGGAAAACAAATAAGCAAACAAAAATAACGACAGACTTTCTGAGCAAAGATAAAAGCCTTCTTCTCACATTCAGATCTCTCTGACTTCTGTTTTCATCTAAGGGAAACTCTCTGCTTTTAAGAGGCCCGGATGGTTAGATTCTATCTTATGGTCAACTGATTAGTGACTTTGATTAGATGGGTAAAGTCCTTTGTTCCATGTGAAATGACTTCATCCCAGCAGCATCCTCCAAGAGTAGAGACCGAGGGAGCCTCTTAGGATCTGCTACCCAGAGCAGGCCTACACTCTGTGCATGCAAGGACCCGGAGATGAATGTACCCAGGCTGGCTGAGTCACCAGAGGCTTCCGAGTATGGTTCAGAAACTACCAGGAGTCCTCGAGGGAGTCTGAGAGGTCAGAACTATTTTCATCCTGATGATAAAATATAACTTGCTTTTTTTTTTTTCTTTTTTTGGTACTGGGGATCGAACTCAGCACCTTGCACTTGTGAGGCAGGCGCCGGAACCACTGAGCTAAATCCCGGCCCTATAACTTGCTTTTTCCACTCTCAGTTTCTCATGTGTGTACTCTGAAGCTTTCCAGTGGCTTCAGGATGTGTGATATCGGCACCGATCAACCTTCAGCCCTCCTATCACATCCACCTCTCTGCATGTGTGGCTTTAACCAACCTAGGGGCAAAAGTACCTGAGAAAAGAAATTTGTATCTTGATGAAGACTACCAACTTTTTTTTATTGTCATTATTCTCTGGACACAGTGTAACAACTACTCACATGGCATTTACATTGTCTCAGGTATTGAAAGCAATCTACAGAGGATTTAAAGTATAGGAGAACTGGAGCACAGGTCATATGAAAACACGAGATTTAAGCATTCATTGATCTTGATATCTATGGAGGCCCTTGAATTAGTCCCCTGGAGATACAGAGGGATAAATATATATGTATATGAACACATGAAAAAATTCAGCTGTTTTCCTTTGAAGACATTGAAGTTGTTTGCAAAATTGTAAAGCAACAGACTTGTTTCTTTGTTTCTTGTTTTGAAAAGCATAGTTATTCTTCCTAAAAGTATTATTTTTATCAACAGGTAATAGGTTTATTATTGCCATTGAAAATGAAATAAATCCATTGCAACTAAGTCTTCTTCCAATTTAATTTCTAATAAAGTTAATATTGATAAATACAAGCATGTCAAAACAATAACTTAAATATCCAAAAGCTCTGAGTTTTAATAAATCAAGGGGTCCTGAGACTAGCAAGTGTGAGCACTGCTAATTTCAAGCAAAAGAAATATTTTGAACAAAACCTACTAGGAGAAAATGTATTTTATCTTGTTGTTTAATTTGGATAGCCAGGCTTGCTTTTGTGCACTGTTGGTGTTATAGAAAAAAAAAAAGTCCATCTAACTGAGTTTCCCAGATGACTGACTGACTAAAGACTTCCTGATGTGAAGGGCCAGAGAATAAAATGTCAACAGCAGGCTCCACTCTTCCTGGAAACTGCAGCCCCGATCCCCAAGAGACATCTGGAACCCGCTTAGGGCCAGGCCAAGCTGCAAGTGCTTCTGCTCGGCACCCCTGGTAACCAGCGAAGAACATTCTTTTCTCAAGCACATGCATCCCTTAAGCCAGATCTCAGTCTCACCAGTAGATTGTGTCTTCCCTGTCTGGCCTTCATACTTAGCTTTTCTGCCCTTGTGATTATAATTTTAAAAATCTGAGAAATGATGGATGTATGACCACTGCCTTATCTCAGAAAGCCTGTGGTCACCAGACTGCAATGAGGCCACAACATGGCTCGAACCCCAGCATCCCCACTCCCTCACTCTGTGGCTGTCCACAAGGGTTTAACCTGTCCAAGCCTCCACTAAACCACACAAGTTCACTGGGAAGTGGTTATGAGCATCCAGTAAGGTAAGACAGTGGAGGTGCTGTGCTCACCACAGTTCCTGATATGCAGTATCACTATTCTAACTCTGATTATTATGAAAAGTCTACACAGAGCACAGTTCCTCTGTTTATGTCCCAAAAGATGCTATTCCAGAGTGCAGAAATATGTACTTAGTATGTCCAAAACAGTGATTATGTCTCTAAGGCTACCACTAATACTATAATATTGTATTAATTAGTACCTCTAATTAGTACCACTGATACAATAATATTGAAAATTACTGAGCACCTACTATGTGCCAGACACTGGTGTAAGTACATCTCATGTAATCCTCACAGCTCCATGAGAGAGGTGAGCAACATTTATTTTTATTATGAAATGGGATGAGGAAACAGGCACGGAGCAGCTGAAAACTCACCCGGTCTGCACAGCCAGTGGCAGGGCCAGTATTCCCACGACGGACAACCCTCTCTGTTTCTGTCCATACCATTCAGTCCAAGTTTGGTTTTGCATTTTTTCCAGGAAGAAAAGACTTGCTGATGTCAGGAACTGGACCTTCCATGTCTCTTACCCGGTACGAATTTGAAGTGCCATAGAGAATCTTTGCTTCTGAATAATTTGCTTTGTCTTGATATTATATTCAGATTTTAGTTTAGGCCAGAAATCTGATTTTTAAAGAAATATACGTAGTAAGTTCAATCAATGACTATCAAGCTTGTTGGAAAATGTTCATACTTTTCTCCCATACTTTGTTCATTTTTTCTCCCACAACCTAAATCTGTTAATGTTATGGTTCAGATTTTAAATGTCCCCTGAAGATTCGTATGCTAAAGACTTGGTGGCCAGCCTATGGTGCTGTGGGAGATGGTGGAGCCTTTAAGAGTCAGGCCTGGAACAGGAAGTGAAGTCATTAGGGGTGTGGCTTAGAGGCCAGGGGACCCACCCCTCCCTGTCCTCTGCTTCCCAGCCACCTTGAGGTGAGCAGCTTGGGTCTGCCACTCCCTCGCCATGATGTTCGGCTTATGTAGGCCCAAAGGCAGCAAGGCCACCTGACCCTGGACTGAAGCCTCTGAAGCCAAGAGCCAGAAGGAATACCTTCCTCCTTTAAGTGATTTCCTCACAGCCAGGGGAAGCAGATGCAGTTATGATTCTGATTTAGCCTCTGTGAAGCTTGCTTTCCATCACAATACACTCATCTCTCCTCTCAAGTGCTCTTCCAGGCCTCCTTTTTGGTTAACTTTGCATTTTCCACATTTGTTGAACCCCATCATTGACAACCCCCAAACAACAGCTGTCATTTCCTCTGAGATAAAAACATCTCCACCCGTCCTTCAGTCAGGACGACAACCTTCAGGTTTTCAACTTCCGGTGCTCAGTCTGAAAATGAAGACTCAGGTCTCTTTGAATGAATACCACCACCTTTTCAAACCTCCCTGGGAGAACTCAATCACTGACAGTGTCCTTCTTGAAGCAGTTTTGCTTTTCCAGTCCTTAAAAAATCAGCTTCTGCAGGTTTGGGAGCTTTGTCTTCCTTTCCTACAGCTTGTCCCTGGGAGACGAGGTTCAGAGCAACCCCAAAACAGTGTCCCGGTTACCTGGATACTGGTTTCCCTAGGCACAAGACACCTTGTAGTGTGAGAGTGCCTAGAGCTGGCAGCCCCAGCTTGGTCCAGTCGCATTCTGTGTTGGTTAAGTGGGTGGTGGATAGAATCCCCTTCCTCTTTATTCCTCTGCTGATGGCATAGAGTTGCATTAGTGTGACTTTAATAGTTAAATATCTGCAGGCACCCATCTGGCTGGTCTATGGACACAAGAATGGTATGGAGAGTTATGTGCTTGGAAGAGACTCGTGTGCTTGGAAAGTGAATGAAATATGGGAGCTATAGCTGACTTGCTTTAGTAAGTGGGGTCTGATCAGAAAGAGTGCATCTCCCTTCTCTCTCTGCTTCCTGGCCACCATGACAGGAACAACTTTCCATCATCCTGGCTCTTCCACCAGGCCTTCCTGCCTTGGAGACAGCCAACGAAGCATTGAAAACATGAGCCAAAATCAAGCTCTCCTCCTTTCAGTTGAAGTAGTTGGGTATTTTGTCCCAGGAACAAGAAATGTGATGAAGACAGTGAACAAACATGAGCGGCAAGGACCCGTCCATGATCAACTGAAGGGTGGAGAATCGCACATTTCCAAATGCTGTGCTAATGCTTGTCACTGCACACACAGTGGAACTCGACTTGAGGAACGGCTACAGGCACCAGGAGTCTTTCCTAGTCTTACACACCAGGCAGGACCCTTCTTCCTCTCGGGGGCCTTTCCTTTCTCTGATCCCCTGGTCCCCATCACCATCCTGGGGACCCACTTCAATTGCTTGTTCTTCTTTGCCACACTCTCTCCCAGCCAGTCTACCAGTGAACCCCTTTCACCTCCTGAAAACATCCCACATGGGACCCGACCTTCTGTCCCCTCTGAACCCCGAGTTCCGAGAAGGGCTCTGGAGATGAATGTGCCCAGCCTGCTTAGTTCATACGGGATGTACTCAAAGCGAGAACTGGCAACTCCTGGAAGTTGCCAAGGATGAAGAACGGCTCAAGGGCATAAGGTCTTTTTCTTCCCTGCCCTCTGCAGGTGCGTCACACTGTTGTGGCTGCAAATATTTTGGATTAGGTCAGTATTTTGTGCGGGGGAGTCATGTGTAAATCACACAAGATAATCATTTACCGTAGACATTTCCATTTTTTCACCAGATGTTTAAAATTATTTTCTATGCCGTTTGAAATCTCCCTGTCCTCCAACTAAGAATGTTGTGTAAGAAAAATAACCTTCTATTCCAAATGTTTACAAAGTTCCCAACGTTCCTGTCAATTTACTCTTTTATAATTTATCTCTCTGACAGATAGATAGACAAGGAATCAATTTTGCTTTAGTCTCAGTCATATCTCCCAATGAAATGGGTAAATATTTGCCTTACTGCTTCAGAGGGATAAGAACAAAGTGTTGATATAAATGTATCATTTGCCTTCAATCTGAATTTTTCCACTAAGTTTCAAACTGTTTTCTTGGGGTGGGAAAGTTGTATATTTTTTAGTAGAGCTCTAGCGCTTCTGGAGGTTTCTGTACCATCAGAAGGAAAAGAAGAATGTTAGAGAGCATCTCCATCATGGGGAACAAAGAGTAAAATTTAGGAGGAGTGAATTAATTATCCTCTATTAACGATATGTCACATTTATAGCTTTGCAAGAAGATTAGCTTTCAGGAAAGAGGTTACTTCCACTTTTCCCAGGCTCAAGCTTTGCTCCTTTCTTTCTCCTTCTGGAGGACAAAGTGTCCCTCAGTGAAGTGACAAGCAAAGGGAGTACCAGAATATCTCAGAACGCTCCAAACAAACAGGAACAGACATGCTTAGAGAGAATCCCTCTTGTTTGATGCTGTGGTTCCGGTTGAGATTTTTCAAACCGAAGTTTTAAAAACAAATGTGTTCCATAGTTTCTTGTCTACAGAGCAGTAGTTATTCCTTTTCCTGTAGATGTTTTTGTATCCATGAAAATGGAAAATCTTTTCCCTCCAAGGGCAATTAAATTGTCCCCTTGTATGTGTTTTTCAGGAGTCACTGTCTTCATAATCTTAAATGGCCTCAGGCATAGTTGTGCAGTGAATATGAGCACCACAAAATGGAAATGAGACTTAACTGTAGATGCAAAGTTGTGGATTCCAGCCCAGTTTCAGTCCTCAGACGAGACTGGGCCCGTGCAGGGTGATATGGCTGTGGACCTCAGGGAGTGATGTTTCTGATAAGCAGTCATTGCAACTTTCTGAGGACAAGTTCCCCACCTGTAAAGCAAGGGAGTGAACTAGACTTGCCCATCAAGTGTACCAGGACACGTGCTGTCCCTCGGAACCCCACACACATGGCAGGCATGGTTGATGCCCACTGAAGTCTTTCCCGCTTAGCTTAGCCTGGACTTGGAGCTGCAGGCCTTCTCAACTAGATCCTATAGCAGCCACTACCCACTGAGTAGACTCAGTGTAATCTATTTATTACTACAAGGCTAACTGTTATCAAAGAGCCCTTCAGTCCACCATCCCCTTGTGTGTATGTGCGTGTGTGTGTCTGTGTACACACAATGATAGAGTAAATCTTTTAAATCTGGAAAATTGTGGGTGTATTCTAGGGGTTCATTCAAAGAACAGTGTCACAGTGCAGGTAACCAAAAAATGCTAGTTCAACAGATGCATGGATCAAACTCCCTTTCTCATTTACAAATCTCTTTTGCCTCCTGAAAGTTAGCTTAAAAATACCTGCATCAAGTAACTCACAGATATTCTCAGCATCTTCTGTAGAAATTCTCTGAGAGTTCTTAAATGAAATATACTTAGAGGGCATTACTAAATTATTGCCAATACCCTCAGATCTAGAGGACTGAGGAACCCTGTATTTTAGTTTTAGTGGTATTTAGTTCAGTGATGTTTCATTTTTAGTTTCTTTTCTCTCTTCATAATGCTGAAGGAAAGACAACTTTCAAGTCATTTCTTCTATCTGTACCTTTACAAGTACCTCAGTACATCAGGCTAGAACAAGTTTGTCCATTGGCCCAAAATTTAAATCATTACGCATAAAGCAAGTAATGTCAATAATGTCAGTAAAGTCAGGTTGCCTTTTAATTCTTTAGAGCAAGTTCTCTAGAGTGGAAAGTTTCATGATAGTTGAAACAAAACAAAAAAACATTTTAATGAAAAACTCAGTCTAGATAGATATTAAATTGGCTCTTTTAGAAGAAGATGCTTCCATAAATCTCTGTTTAATTCAGCAAAATTTTATGGTACTGTGTACATGGTACAGTGGATCCTTGACTTACAAACTCAGTTCATTCCCAAGAGCCGAATGTAACTCAGTTTGGTCAAGTGAAGGCTCAGGCTCCTCTACACAGCCTTCAAAGTCTCTCTCCTGCTTCCAGGCAGATCTCAGTGTCCTTAGAGAGACATTGGCCCCAGATGTCTCAATTAACCCCGCACAGGAAAGGATGTTGTAATATCCCTTCCAGAGCTCTTTAAGGGTTAAATCTGTATCTGAGTCATCTGGAAGCACAAGTGGCTGGCATTCGGGTCAAAACTCAAGACTGGTTGCAAGTTAAAACTAAAATTCTGATCATAACCCAAGTTGTTCATAGGTCAGGCCAGTTGTAACTCGAGGGTCCACTGTATCATGTTAAGGATGCAGGGAGATACAAAATAGACCCACCAAGACCTCAGGAAGCTCAGTCTTCTAAGGTGAATATGAGAAGTAATCAGACAGCAGGAAGAATGTGTTTTTCAGTGGAAGTGTACCAGGAGACTCAAAGAAGGAGATATTCTCAAGGTGGGAGGGTCAGGTAGCTTCAAGAAAAAGGAAGGAACTGAGCTTGGCCTGAAAAATGCATACGCTCTCCAGGAATGAAAACAGGCCTAGAATTCGGAGAAGGATCGTAGTACCAGTGTCTGCTTTAATTTGAAAGAGGAGATGGGAGGACCACTGAGAGTCCAAGTGGGAAACTGTGTGGGGCCAAACAAGGAAAGTGTTAATGTGTGTGCTTGTGTGTGTGTGGGGGGGCGTACTGGAAATACAGTGTCAAGGTAAGACATCAGGACCAGCGTCTGTCACAAGGGTGACAGGGAAGACTCAAGCCTGTGCCGAGGGACTGTGGGAAAGGAACAGCTATGCTTCTACCAGAGTGGCTGAATCCAGAAAAGTGGGTTCATTACCACATCCAGAGCCGGCAATTAATTCCAGGAAAATATCTCAGCAAGAGAACTTTGGAGTTGTGTGCATAAATAGATCCAAAGCCAAAAAGCTTATAGCCTTTGGCTTAGTTCTTCTTGGTCATTTGAATATTTTTGATAAAATGGCTTTTTTCTTCCAGACATATATTTTTTTTACAAATATAAATATTGGACTGGATCCTGTGGTGCCCAATTAAAGATATCCACCACAAATTTAATTTGCAGGCATTTCTGGATGAAAGTTTCTGGGTGATTTAACAAAATGAGTAAAACCCTTGCTCTGAAAATAGTGGGTTTTTATGTTCTAGTTCAAAGACAGAGATGTGTTTCTCATGGTAGAGGCTTTAACCCCAGCTTTCAGGGTTAGGTGTGGCTAATGAAGATTTCTGCAAGTGGAATTTCTTAGACTCTCAAAAATAAATAAAAGAGTAGAAGATGAACTTTAAAAAGCAAATGGTAATTATGAGAATTGAAAAAGGCTTAATAAGCGGGAAACAATCATTAGTAGTTAAGTACTGAAATAGACCACTGGGCGTTCAGTTAAGATATTTATAAAAAAATAATATTGTGTCAAATATTTACCCAAACATAATGATGTTTTTGTGGCAATAACAGGACAATATTTATAGAAAATAGTGGAAAATTTGTAGGTGAAGTTGAATGCTGTTGAAATTTGATGTTAAAATGGCTAAACACATAAGACAGATTTTTTTTTAAAATACAAAAAGTGATTATTACCTAGAATGGAGGTTTATATTTTTACAAAGTGTTGCTGTGTAGCCCAGGCTGGTCTCCAATTTGTGGAGATCCTTCTGCTCCAGGCTCCCAAGTGCTGGGATTACAGGCATGTACTTGAATGGAGGATTTTTAAAAGGCTTGTTAATCATGGTGGACAATAAAATAAGAATATTTAATACTTAAAAATTCTAAAGGTCAACTAAATTATTCTAGTAGTAAAAGTCATATTGTACACTTACAAAATATTTTTTAAAACTATTAGATGAACTTATAAGGAAGTAAAAGACTGCATGTTTCCTGAATTTTACATCTGCTTTGACAAGGAGTTTTGAATTATGAAAAGCTCAAAACAGAACTTTCCATTTTAGGCATTGATTTAAAAGTGCATGGAGAATTGTGCTCAGATGGTTGCTGAAGAAAAATCAAATAAGCCAGAGGACTTAGGATATCAAGTTTGCTGCCAGGGGACAAACCCTTAGTCCTGCCTATCCATGGCGGGCTACGGGGGGCTCAAAGTTTCTGCTTGATGCCAGGGTCTGCCAGAAGGTGGAAAATTGGAGAAACTGAGATCAAGCTTGGCTGTACAATCATCCTTAAACACTTCATTCCAATGCTGACTGAATGCTGCTAAAACGGATTTACTGTAGATGAGCTATCAGATGCAATATGCAGGAGAGTTCCCTGAAACAAGGAGGGCAGCTTCCAGTAAAAAAAAAAAGAAAAAGAAATTTGTGGTCTTCAGCAGAAAATTGAATTAATTTTGAATGTGAGGAACCCACATTATTTTATTTGGAATAGACCATTGTTTATTTGGTATGAACTTTTAGACAAAATCTTATGAAAAGAAAAATCCACGCTTTTGACATTTCACTTATAAATGGGTTACATTCTTTTTTATTTTATAAGAAATGTGTTTTTCTAAGTGCAAAGGAACTAACTGCCTTGGGGCACTGTGCATGCGGAGCACAGTGACATCCCGATACAATATAATTAATGAGAACAAAGAAACAAAAATGTGTGCGTGAACTTAAAGGTTTGTGTACAAATAATCCCGGAAGAAATGTCTTTCAGGATTATTTTCTGGTATCAAGGTGTGCTGTGTATCGATGACAGATGTGAACAGCTGTATCAGCAAAGCACTTTTTTCAGGTTTCGTTAATATCAACTTTGAAAATGTGAAAGTAATTTTTAAAATATTGTATGAAACTAAATTTTGTATTAAGGGATGGTTAAAATCACAATGTGACAATTGTTATGATAATACTAAAATATCTTACAGTATTTTCTAGGATAATGCTTATTTATCCCTTATGATTCTATTATAATATTCAGACAAGATATGTAAAATCCATGGTTGTTTCTGAGTTTAAATATTATCTAAAAACATTTATAGCAGTAGTGCCAGTTACTAGTTCTCTACAAAGCAGTTTCTCCAATTTATATCAATTTTATACAACAATCTAAAAACTCTATTGCCTCAAGAATGATTGTCTACATTGGCATTCTCTTAAAAGGACAAAATCTTAACTATAACAACATTATTAATAATTTTGTTAAACTCAGGCAAGAAAAGCCTTTCATGAAATAAATATATACTTCAAAAATTATTTGTGTCTTTAGTTTATTAATCATCCAAACGTAACTATCTCATCAACAGAATTCCCCAGAAATGATCAATGAATAATCATTATAAGCCATCTTTGATATTTTGATTTAGTTGTTTCATTATGTACTTGATATTAGCATATCTTTATCTTGTCCACGTGAGTGTGTCAAGATTCATAATTATAACATTTTGTTAACAGTTTGATAGTGTAGTGGTCACCTTTATATGTCAAGGCAGTTGGTCCACTGTCTGCAGTTATCCAATCAAATATTAATTTTTTTTTTTTTTTTTTGGTACCGGGGATTGAACTCGGGTCCTTGTGCTTGTGAGGCAGGTGGCGAAACCACTGAGCTAAATCCCCAGCCCTCAAATACTAATTTAAGTGTCCCGAAGGTGTCCTGTTGATGTAATTAATGTCCCTCTATAGCGAGGTGACTGAGCAATGGAAATTATCCTAGAGAGCCTGATGGCCTGATTCTCTACCAATGGCAAGATCATTAGATCTGAGTTGTGCTGAGGAAGAGCTCTCAGCCCTTCCTGACTGCCCACCATGGGGACTTTGGACTTGCCCACTGTCTTAGTCCATCCCTGCTGCTATAACAAAATGCCTGAGGCTGATTCATGTGTCAGTAATAGAAATGCATTTCCTCAGTTCTGGAGGTTGATAAGTCTGAGTTCAAGGGACTGGCGCCTTAGGGGTCTGGTGCAGGCATCTTCTCTGCTTCCAAGATAGTGGCCTCTTGACTGCTGTGTCCTAATGTGGCAGGGTGGGGAGGGGCAAAAGGCTCAGAATAATACATTTCTTTACAAATAGCATTATTAGACTTTAAAAATCATACAAATATTATTTCAACCACTAAGGGATTTATTTTCTGAGTTTGTATGTGGATTTTTGAGCCATACCAATTGGCTTACTGATTAATAATTCTGACTTTTTAATATACTTAAACTGTAAAACCAATACAGATCAATATACCAAAGTGTGTATGAACACATCAATATCCTTAGTGGGCATAGTGGGTTGGGGGATGGGGAAGCATTTGGATATTTGTTTTTATCAGTATTTGATCCACAGTCTCTAGTCATGATTGAAGCACCAAAAGACAGCAAATTTAAAGATTTGCACTTCTACCACCTGTAATTAGAGAAGTTTCATTTTGTTCCACAGGAGAGCAAAAAGGAAACTTGTCTTGGTAGCAAAAATAAAAAGTAGTAAGGAGACACACTATTTCAAGGAAAAGTGAAGCCAAAAATTTTTAAGTGAAATTAGGGCAAAATTCAAAGAGACTAAAATAATCTCCCTGCATTGTTCATCTTCCTCCATGCACACTGTGGAGCTTCTCAAACTTTACACCTTGATGTAAATGTCTATTTATCAAAAATTATTGATTTTTGCATAGTTTTGTTACTGAGAGCATATTATTTTTCTGTTTCTTTTTCTTTGCATATGGACAGTTAACTAGGCAAGATGTATTATTCCAGGAACTCACTGGGTCATATATTTAGTTGTTCCTTCCTTCATCCATTTACTCAACATTTACTATGACAGACTGTTTTCAGTCACTTTCCTGTTGTTGGGACAAAATACTCAGCAACTTAAAGAAGCGATTTATTTAGGCTCATGTTTCAATGGAGTCAGTCCATGGTCAACTGGCTCCAAGGTAGAACAGCATGGCAGAACAACATGACAGAGGAAAGCTGCTCACACCATGGCAGCCAGGAAGCAGAATGAGAAGGGAGGAGCCAGGGACGAGAATGCACCCAAGTCAAGCCCTGTTGACCAGCCCTTTCTTACCAGGCCCTACCGCCAAACATGAAATTTTTACAGGACATTTTAGATCTAAGCTGTAAGAGAGCCAAAAAGACAGTCTATACATTCTTAAAACACAACTATGTGTCCACGAGCAAGTTATGTAATCTCTGATTTTAATTTCCTTCAAAGGTGGAAATCTTCACTCCCACCTTTCAGACTTGTCATCAAAATTGAGTTAAATAATATCATTCAACATAGCATAGTGTTGGGTACATGATGTGTACTCAATAAATAACAGTTACTATTGATGTTGTTATTAATTTTAAACTTTTGATTTTGTTAAAAATGTATTCTGCATTCCCAAATAAATGACTGTGCTTTGGATTAGAAATTTTTGTGAATTCTGAACTGCCTTAACCCAGTTTCTATCAAATATGGAAATATGGGAAGAACAATTGAGCTATTAATAGTAGATAGTAATTCTTTCCAAATGACATTTAAGTTGCATGCAAAAATCTCAATGAGGTCAACACCCTAGGGTTAGAGTGTTTCTAAATTTAGAGATTATTTAATTGCTTAGATTGTAAGCCACCCAGGCCCACGATGTGTCCTATTTGTTTCTAATACTGGCACAAAACTGGGCACAGAGCATGGGATAAGGTTATCGAATCTGTGTTGGTGTTGGCAGATTTCTCTCCAAGGTTGCTGGGGATTACTTAAAACAAACCATTGTAAAGGAAGAAGATAATGTGTGATTTTCAAGGAGAAATAAAGAGCCTATTTTTATAAATTCCTGTTGCTCTGAAGAATTAATAGCTGGAAAAAAGTACTGTTTCTGTGAGAAGAAATGATAGTTTATGGAGGCAGAGAGAGAGGAAGTCATCCCCTGGGAATGAGCTGAAACATCAGCTTTAAGACCATTTCAACAACAATAACCCAGAAGAAGTGGTTTCAAATAAGGGCAGCCACATCCTGGTGTGAGGCACAGCCCAGAGAGACCACAAAGGCAGCTTATTTGGCCTATACTACTCATTCCAGATAAAAAGGGGTTGGAGGAAAAGATCCATTGTTTCCTAAGATGTTCAGTATTTATAGAAAACATTTAGTAGCCTAGACTAAAGTTTGAAGAGGCTGTCCTTTCTCTATATGTTTTTGGCACCTTTGTTGAGAATCAGTCGACTGTACATGCATGGCCATATTTCTGAGAACCCTGTTCTATTTATCTCTGTGTCTGTTTTTATGAAAATACCATGTTGTTTTGGTTAGTATGGCTCTGTAGTATGTCTTGAAATCAGATCTTGTGATCCCACTAGCTTTGTTCTTTTTGCTCAAGATTGTTTTGGCTATTTGGGGTCTTTTTGTGCTTTTGTGTACATTTTAGTTCTAGTTCTGTGAAAAGTATCATTGGTATTTTGATGGGAATTGGACTAAATCTGGAAATTACTTTGGGTAGCATGGACATTTTCACAATATTAATTCTTCTAATCCATGAACATAGGATGTCTTATCATCATTTTGTATCCTTTCTAATTTATTTTATTGGTGTTTTATAACAGTATTAATCAGCTTTCCTGTCATGGACATCCACAACATAAAGGATAAAAGGTCTAATTTGGCTCACAGTTAGAACTGAGTTCATGGTTGGCTGATTTCAAGGCAGAAACATTAAGGTGGAAGGTCATGGTGGAACAAAGGCAGTGAGTTCATGACAGCTAGGAATCAGCACAGGGGAAGAGGCTGAAGAGGAATGTGCTAAGGATTATACATACAATGATACCTTGGTTCATGAACTTAATTCTTTCCACAATTCTGGTTGCAAACCTAATTGGACAAGAACCAAATCAAATTCAATGGTTAGGTTCAATGTTGACCTTATGGGGAAATTTGATTTGGTTCTCAACCAATTTGGTTTGTGACTAGAATGTGGAATTAATTAAGTTCATGAACTGAGGTACCACTGTAACTCAAGTGAATACCCAAGGTCACACTTACACAATCCATCTAGACACACCAAGGGCATGCTTTACTAATCTGCTATGCATTTCTTATTCCAGTGAACTAGATAAACCAGGATTAATGGTCACAACTTGCAACCAAAACACATCTTTAATCACCCTTGATCTCCAAATAAAGACAATAGTAATTTCATAATTTTATCTAACATAATGCCAACTATCCTGTGTATAACTGAAAACAATAATCACTTCCCCAAAGTCTCAACAGTTCCAGTGTTTTTCAAAAGTCCAAGTCCAAGTCTTTTCTGAGACTTAAGGCAAACTCCTAGTTGTAAAACTCTGTAAAAGTAAAAAGCCAAGTTATATTATTCCAAGATACAAGGCCACAGGGTGAATATTTCCATTCTAAAAGAGAGAAATAGGGGAGTAGAAAAGAATAGGATCAAAGCAAGACCAAAATCCACCAGATCAAATATTGAGTTCCATAGCTCCATATCTAGTATTTGGAGTATGTGGTGGTAAAATGAGTCCCAACAGGCCTGGGATGACCTATCACCCTGCAAATTGCAGTCACCATGGCCTATGTCTTGGGCTGACTCCATTCATGGCCTGCAGCTTTCCTTAGCTGATATTACACATTCCTGGCATATTCAAGTTCCTGGGGTCTCTACTGCAACTTTGGTTTTATTTCCACAATTTCATGTACTGCCCTCTTAGGGATACACTACCTGCCCTCCCAGTCCTTCCTCTGAAATGTGTGGAATCCTCCCTGACTCCACAATTCTTGCATTCTGCATGGCTATAAAATCAGCATCATTTCCACATTGCCAGGATCTACTGCCAGTGGGAACAGTGGCCAGGCCCCTTTGAACTATGGCTGTAGCAACCTCCAAATGCCTGGATGGCTGTGCCAGCTGAAAAGAATCCAGGGAACCAACTCTTTGGAGGTCCTGCTTGAGCAGGATGCCCAGGGACTCTCTTCTCAAGTGAAAGATTTACACTTTTATACCCCTGAGCCTGTGATTAGCGGGATCTTGCTGATTTCTGAGATGCCCCAAAGACACCTTTTTTCTTGTCCCTGTAAAAAGTACTTTATTTCTTTTTAATGGTGCTAATCTCTTTAGCAGCCACACTTCCTTTGCTCCCAACTTCACATATGGTTTCTTTTAGGCTAAAATTTAAGTTCTCCAAAACTTTCTGTGCTGCTTTTTGATCCTAGCTAAAAGGCAGCAGTACCCTTGCCACAGCCTGAATGTTGGGCTGTCCTGAAATTTCTTTGGCCAAGCCAACTAGTTAGTCCACCATCCCTAGTCTATTTCCTGCACATTCTCAGGACATGGGCAAAACGTAGAGAAATTTTCTGTTAAGTGTAACACCCATGGCATCTAGTCCAATTGTCAAAGGAGCCCTTGTTTCCAACTGAAAGCTTCTGAGCCTAACCTCTACTGTTCACATTCCTATTATCATCCTGGTCTTTTGAGCTCTAACCATAATCACTTATAATGCTCTGTTTATAGTATTCTAGGGCTTCTCTAGCCAGCTTCTTCAAATTTTTCCCATTCAAATCTTTCCAACCTCCTCCCATAAAGCAGTTACAAAGGTTTTTAAATAACATAGGCAGGCACAGTCATAGCGACAACCTCATTTTTCTGGTATCGATTTTCTGGGCGAGTCAGCTTTTGTATCACTGGACACAATAGCCAACACCCACAATTTCAAGGAGGAAAGGTTTAATTTGGCTCAAACTTTGGAAAATTCAGTCCGTGGTCAGCTGGCTCCAAGGCAGAAACATCATGGTGGAAGGGTGTGGTGGAGCAAAGACGAAACAGGCAAAGATGGCAATAGGGAAGCAGAGCAAGTGAAGAGTCAGAGAGGAAGGAGGAAGGGCCAGATATAGTACTATGGTACCCAAGGTCACTCTTCCATGACACATCTGGACTGACCCAGGACCATGCTTTGCTAATCTTCTAGGTCTTTCTTCATCTATTCAGCGGACTTAACTGTGATTAATGGTCTTAACTGTGACTTAACTTACTGTGCTTAATGGTCATAGTAACTTTCATTGTAGGTCTCTTTCACTTTTTTTGTTAAGTGTATTCCAAAATTTTTGTGTTTTTGTTTGTGGTTATTGTGAGTGAAACTGTTTTCATGATCTCTCTCAGCAAATTCATTATTGATGCACAGAAAAGTGAATCATTTTTATGTTAATTTTTGTATCCTGCTACTGTACTGAGTTTATTATTTCTAATAATCTTGTGGAGTCTTTAGGTTTTTCTATGTAGAGAATCATATAATTTGCAAACAGTGATAACTTGATTTCCTCCTTTCCTATCTGTATGCCTTTTATTTTTTTCTCTTGTCTAATTGCTCTGGTCAAAACTTCTAGTACTAAATTATATTCTTTTTTTTTTTCTTTTGTACCAGGGATCAAACTCAGATCTTGTGCTTGCAAAGCAGGTGGCAGAACCACTGAGCTAAATCCCTAGCATTCTAGTATTAAATTAAATAAGAGTTGTTAAGAGTGAACATCCTTTTCTTAATCTTTTAAAAAATATTTTGTTAGTACAAAATTTCAGGACACAATATTTCATTCATTACAGGGAATGGTACATGTAAATAACACATCTTAATTCTTTTTATTTGCCCTCACTCTACTTTCTCTCCCCCAGCCCTCCACTTTTTTTATTCCTCTCTCATTTGCAAAAGCTCTGTATCCCTGTTTCCTTTTATCTATCTTTTATCTTGCTCTCTCAATTATTTATACTCTGGGTTTCTCATATAAGAGAAACAATGACATATTTAGGTTTGTGAGTCTGACTTATTGTGCTTAACATCATGGTCTCAAAGTGCACCCATTTTCCTACAAATGACTCAAGTTCATCTTTTAGAGGAAATGCTTTCAGCATTTTCCCATTTAGTTTGACATTGACTGTGGGTCTGTCTTACATAGCCTTTATTATTTTGAGATACAATCCTACCAAACACAATTTGTTCAAGGCTTTTCTCATGAAGCAATGGTGAATTTTATCAAGTGCTTTTTTGTATCTACTGAGATGATTGTATGATTCTCATCAGTCTGTGGATGTGATGTATTATATTTATTGAGTTGCATGTGTTGAGCCAACCTCATGACAAAGCCAACTTGATTGTAGTGCATGATCTTTTCACTATGCTGTTGCACTCAATTTGCTAGTGTTTTGTTGAGAATTTTCACATCTATGGTCATCAGGGATTTTGTTGTATAATTTTCTCTTTTTCTGCTGTGTCCTTGTCTAGTTTTGTTAACAGGGTAAAGCTGGTGTCATAGAATGAATCGGGGAAGTTTCTCCCTTTCAGTTTTATCAAATAGTCTGAGAAGAACTGGCATCTGTGTTCTTTAAAGTTTGGTAAAATTCAACAATAAAGCCCCCTGGTCTCCTTCTCAAGAAGGGCCCTGGTTCCAGCACCTGGGGTTCCTTGGAGAGGACGTGAATTCCTTCTCCAAACCAAATCCCCTGGATGGATTTCAGCTACTTAACTGAGTGGGCTGCAAGCCTGTGAGGATAGTGGGCCCCCGTACACTGGGGAGGATCCCACGTGACATGGAAGACTGTCCAAGGCTCTCTACTCACCCTCCCTCTGCAGGCCGTGGAGTCAGGGTGCAGATGCTGGGCATTTTATTTTCCTTTCTGTGCTACTGTCCCAATCTCTTGACCACACAAGGTTCTAGCCTCTCTCTTGGTGATTTCCAGAGTTCCCACAGTCGGTCACCTCACCATGTGGCTGCCTATGGTGGCTTTAGTTCACCTCTGTAAGGAGGCCAGGCTGAGCACCTGCACTCAGCTGTTTTTTCCAAACTTTACTCTCGTCATCTACACGGCCAGTTTGTTCCCTGTTTTTATTTTACATACTCAGGGAACATATAAAACCAGTCAAAATATTTAAGAAAAACAGTTCTGCTGTGGCGAATTCCTGTTTATCACCTGCCTTCTGTCAAGAGCTAGTTTTCAGAAAGGTGAAATCCTAAGTCTTGTATACATATAAAATACACATGCAACAGGGACTTTAACTCATGAGTTAATGAGGGTGGGGAAAATAAAATACTTGTTCCAAGATGAGTCTCTGAGAGCTGATAGATTTCTATATAGACAAGAACACTGAACTGAATTTCCCCAGAGATATAAAACTGGGTAATATAATACAATAAAGGGTAATATTTGGAATAATAATTTCTGCATGGTGGAAATCAATTATATCTCTACCAAGCAAACTTAATTTGCATTTCTGGAGATAAGAGTCTACTACTAGTTCCTACATCTTTCAGAATTATAAAGTAGACAAAGCTAGTCCCCTGGAGACTCCGTGTAGATTCAGCTCAATCTCCTAGAGATTCAGCCTTCATCAAAGTGTCTGCTAGGCCACACTCAGTGCTCTTTTGACAGGATAATCAGATATTTGCTTCCATTTGGAGGTCTTTTGCTATCACTCTGACATGCCATTTCTGCTATAAGTAACATCCACTCATTAGGAGCCAAATTGAAACTTCATGAAGAAAATTCAAACAGTTGATTTACAAAATGTCTTTGTTTCATTATGGATTATGTATATATTAAATTCCTATTCAGTGCACACAGCTAGATATTCAGAGTCACACATAGTTTGATTGTCTTTATGGGTGTTAGCTAATGGGTCTCTGTTGCAGTAATTTGTACTTAGCCAGGTGGCCACAGCAGGGGCCTCTCAGGCACATGCAGCTTCTATAAACTCACCAAGTAACCACTTGATTCAGGAGGACTCAGAAGAAACAGGACACCTGTCAGACATTCCAGGGCTGACACTGTCCTGGAAGTGTTCAGAGCCATGAAGTGACAGATAAGTGTGTGGCTTTGACAATGTTTCAAAGTCCAAGCAAAGGCAGAAGCTAATTCCTATGTTGTGACAGCAGCTCTGGGTGAGGCTCTCGGCCTCTCTGCTTTTGATCACCAGAGAGCTGGGAAGGTGCAGGACCAGGCAGGACACACAGACCTGCCCTTGCTGGGTCCTCCCAGAGGAAATGCCAAGCCAGGAGAGAGCTCTTCCTCCTTCCTGTCCCCACCCTGTCTGCTTCCCATGTCTCCTGTCTTCATCCCTTCTCCCTTTGCTCCTCCTCCATGCCTCCCCCTCTGTTCCTCTTTTTCTGTCCCACTTTGACACTCCTTTTTTTCCCTCCCGCCTTACCACCAGCAGCTTTATCTTCTGCCCTTACTAACTCAAGTTGCCCTTCTCTTGGGCATGGCGAAAGCTGCATTTTCCACATAGAGGACATCGTTACCTACTCCTGATGTGTCTGTGTGAAGACAGAGAGGTGCAGCACATAGAAACAGTGGCATTTTAATAAATACTGAGCCACAGCAGTGTTACCTGTGACATTGTTAATCTGTGTCGCTCAGAGTTTAAACTATAAAACCCTAACAAAGAACTTAGGTTTTCCTCTGAGCTATAAATTTTCTTTTTGTCCCCTGAAGGTACCTATAATTAATAACGCTCTTCCTATACCTTGAATTTGCAGGAATCAAACACTGCTGGGGACCAGGAGGGCCTTGGTCTTAATGCAACAGCAGACTCAGTACAGGATGTCACAGCGTGCGCCCCAGCAGGAGGCAGAGGGACCGACCAACCGAAGGAAGGACAGACAGACTTCCTGCTTGGAGTGTTAGGAGAGGAGAGACAAGCAGGACTGCCTGGGAAGAGCCCCGAAGGCCAGGACTCACAGAAGGGGTGCCTGAGGGTGTGAGTCTCAAGGCCTGAGTATCAGGAGGAGGATGTGATTCACAGAGCAAAGCAGAGAGCAGGAGGGATGAGGGAAGGAGGGATGGAGAGGGAGAAGGAGGGGAGGATCCGGGTGGGCTGCAGGTACAGTAGGAGAGGCCAGCCTGTGTGGAAAGCAGTTGGCATCTGTCCTTAGCTGGCTATTAAGCATGGGAACCTCATCAGGAGGACTGCACTGGGGAGGGGCTGCTTGGTGCTGGGAGAGAATGCAGTGGGGTGAGCTGAGAGTTTGGCGAGGAGACCACGGTGTGGTTTTAACACAGTGACGCCACCACGGCCCAGCATCCCCCTTGCACTGGCTTCTGCATGCGCTGCTGTTCAAGGCATGACCCCTACTTCACAGAGCAAAGCGGGGTGAGTCCACACCTCCGGGCACTCAGCCTGTTAAACTCAATGCCCCACAGTCCCCCTTCCTCCTACAGCCACGCTGGCCTCCCGAGGGTGCACTCTGTCCAGCTGCAGAGATCTGGGCTCAGCAGGGCCCTGCTTGGGGTTTAATGCTCTGTTGTTGCCATCTTGAAATTTTAAATTTCCAAATGAGTGGCTTTTCATTATCATCTTTCACTGCACCCCACAAATGATGGGGAGGGTCCTGTTCCTAGCAGTCTACAGGTGGAGCCTTCACACAACTCTTGATGCCTGAGGGCCAAACAGTCTGAGACCCTTGGGAGCTTGTCCAAGATTAACAAAGGAAGGTTACCACGCACTGTCTGAAGTTAGCAGAGAGAGGGTCCCTCCTGAAACCAGGGAGATACTTCTTGGCCCTCCGCAGCTGCTCCACTACAGAACATCTGAACTGTGGCCCAGATACACTGCAGCTTGTGGGGACAGGACTAGGGCATTCTTGACTTTACAGAGGCTTCAGGAAGAAGGTATTTGGGGAAAGGTGAGGCCGCCCATCAGCCCCGGCCTGCTGTCCTGCTTCATCTCAGCTGTGTGACTCTCAGGGTGTTTATTCTCTGCTTCCCAGTGGCCAGTGGACAAGTCTAAATCTCTCATTTCCTCTAGGGAGGCTGGGGAGAGGCATGGGGCACGGAGAGGAGCTTTATTTATTGCTGTCCCCTGTTGCTCCCTCCCCAGCCTCCGCCCCCTCCTGCAGCCTCACTGCCCTCCGGCTTCTTCCTGCAGCCACAGGCACAGGCAGGCGGTAGCTCATCTCTTCTCTGGAGCTGTGGAGCGGGATCGGGACCAACCCTCCTGTTCTCCTCACCTCTGAGCTGAGCTGTGTAGTCGAATGAGAGCTACTGAGACTCACCTCACCTAGAAAACTGGGGAGATCTGCAGTGCGGAGTTAAATCCTGGAGCTGGAAAGCCACTGGAGAGCCAGGTAGGCTTTGCTTTGTCTCCTCGCATGGGGATAAAGCAGCTCTGATGTCCACGCAAGGGTCCATACTGCACTTCTATTTGGCAGCATCTTCTCAGCTTGTGGAGATTCACAGAATTGGAAGGCTGTGAGGGAAAAGAGCAAGAGGGAGCTGACACCAGGTGATTTGAATGTTTGTGTCTTTGCATAGAGGATACCAACAGCAGAGTGCATACATAATACACACAGCTTGGGTCTTGTTTTCTTTGGAGGACACATCTCTTCAAAAGTTGTATCTTTTGGCTTCTGCAGGAGGGAAACGAGTTTGCCAAATGCTTTTTCTTTGCAAAAATGCAGACTTCTTCCATGACTCTTGTTTATTCCTTTCTGAGTTCTTTAATGAATGATGTATTAAAGTTGACAGAGGACTTGCTAACAGAGCTAGAGGTAAGTGCTTCTAACGTCGGATACCTGTGGGTGGCAAGTGAATGAGAATGAGCACTTTGTGCAGGGTTCTGGTGAAATTCCATGTTATTTTCCAGAATTTTCTATGGAGCAATTGTGCTTTCTGAGTTTTCCCAAGATTAAATTCAAGTAGTGACAGTGTACACCAAGGATGGCCAAGAAGGCTGATCCCACATACTCGTACTCTGTGGTAGAAATCGCCTGCAGGAATGAGGTGATTTTTGTCTGGTTGTTGGTTGTTGGTCACTGTTGGGTTCAAGATGAGGAATGAACTGGAACCCAGAGAAGGGTCAAGCCTTCTTCAATAGCACTGCAGATTTCTCTGGATTTTTTTTTTCCTCTTTCACATTTATTGTTCCATTTTACCCTTAGCCAATATTTCCTCTGGGAGAAGAATTTCATGCTAACCTCAGAAATCAGTCCATTTATGTCTATTTATTGAGCATACACTCTTCTCTCCTGGCTTGTTTCGTTGAGATGCTCATAATTTCTTGCTACTCACATATTTTACTTCAAGGTGGTCCCCTCCACCCGCTCCATGTCCCTTACAGGGTTCCTGGGAAACACGGTTCCCCTTGTGTCCTTATGTGTCAATGGCACCTGCTGCTCACAGCTGTGCTACCTGCAAATGTGGTCAGGCAATGGTCACAGTAGGTGTCCCTCGGGAACTGGTTCAAGATGAAAACCCCATCCCTTCCCCGGACTAGTGCATCTGCACTTTATCCTGGTGCCTGGGGTCCCATGCCTGATACCCTTAGAGAAGCTCTGACTGAAGAAGGTGGACGAGGCTGCCCAGGTTGGCCCGTGTCACCTGCATGCCTCAGTGCCTGTGCCTGTGCTGCTCCACCACCCAGACACCCCCGTTCCCTTCTCCACCCCATTACCCATTACAGCCTGATCTGTCCTCCTGGTGTTTATCCAGTCTACCTGCCACTAAGCACCCTGAGGTCTTATGGCACCTGGCACAGGTCTGCCGTGGGAGCCCCTGGCACAATCGATGATGGTTGCTACCTCCATTCCCACCCTGGAGCCATCACTGGTCTTTGGTTGACAAATCCATAGTCCTTCAAGATGCCTGGCATTTAGCTTAAGCTCTGTGTGTGTTGAATTCACGAATGAATTTGTTCAGTGAAGAAATTAACGTGTACATTGGGTGAAGAAGTTGGAGTCGTTATCAGACTGAGATCTAGAGCTTGAAGCTTTCCATAGTATTCTCCCCATGCGCTTTTATTCCCCCGTGAGACTTTGCCGGACTTAGCTATTTACGGAGTATGGAGTATTTTGAGTCCCCACACTTCCACGCCTCTGAGAACCTGTGACACCCCTGTTGCAGGTGCTTCTCCATCAGGTCGGGGGGCCCCTTCCTCACCATGCAGCTCAGGCTGAGCTCTTCAGCCCCTCCCACATCAGCCCTTTTGCTATGCACCAGGCCTGGCATGCAGAGATGAACCCGGCCTCCACGATGACGTCCCAGATTGAGGGCTTTTGGCACCTCAGTCCCACTGCTCCCTACAAAACCATGAAGAAAAGTTAAAGGGGCTGACTGCTGACAAACGCTAGCACCAGGGGTCGGAGGGGAAGCGGAATGAGGCTGCCCTGAGCCCTGCGGCTCCGAGTTCACTCCTTACCTGTAGCTCCTGCCAGGAGGCTCTGGGTGCATCCCCAGCCTTCTCAGCCTCAGTTTCTCCAGTGGTAGACAAGACAGGGAACTGCAGGGAAGGGAAGCCCTTGACTTCCCAGAGGGCACAGAGGAGCCCAGGCCCCAGGAGCTCCATGGTGACCAGCAGGGAGGGCGATGCTCTGCTCAGAGCACAGACAGTGAGGAGCTCAGTGTCTTCGAGATGCCACGGACCCAGCTATGGAGGTCAGCATGGTCCTCTGGTGCCTTCTTCCCAGACCTCAAGTGGCGACGACTCCCAGGCTCAGTCCCCTGAAGCCTGGAGGAATCCACTGGGTACTCGCTGCAGGTGTGGCTGGCTTTCTGTGGGGCTGGGCCACCCTGCAGCAACCTCTGTTCTTTGAAAGCAGCCAGGAGATGGCAGGGAAGCAGCTCTGCCCAGTGTTCAGGGAAATCCAGGAGCCACAGACATTACCCGTCCCCACCTGGCTCCTGCGGTGGCAAGGACTCCCTTTCTGCTACATGTAGGGTTTTCCTTCCTGTCCTACACACTGCTGTTTCCCAGGTTTTATTTCAGATCCTTCGTTGAGCCAGGTGGATCTCATTCGCTGCTCCTATAAGGTGTGAGCAGGGCTAGGAGGAAACTCATGCTTCCCAGCTGTTCCCCAGGCTATGACGGCACTGCACGCTCAGGTGACTCAAGGGACCACGCTTGCTCCCTTCCACCCTCTCCTCCTGCTGCCCCATCACCTGGAGCTTCCGATGCAACACCACCCAGGTGCCCAGAATCCTTTCTTTCTTCCTGTTGTTCCTCCGCCTCTTCACCTTCAGGCTTCCTGCATGCCCACCTGGGCCATCATGGCCCTGCAGAAGCAGTTTGCTAGTGGTCATTCCTTAGCTGGTCAAGTCAACTTTGATCTCCTGTAACAAGGGCAGCTGTAACAGTGGCATTAACCAGCATGGAGGGCACGGTCTGGTGGATTGCCGCAGGTCTCCAGCTGGATCTGCGACTATACTGAGGCATTTGCAATCAACTCTTCTTTTTGAACTGGAGGCATGTGGTGGGCTAGAAAGAGGCAGACCTACTTTTAAACTTCCTGTTTGCTACTTCTTTAAGTAAGTAATTGTGTCTTGCTAAATCTTCATTTTCTTTCTGGAAAGGTGTGCAAATGCTTGGCACACAAAGTGTAGAAAAGATTCATTAAGCAGAAGTGCCTAATATGTTGTTTTAAGAAATAACCAGATCTTTCCAGGAATGGTGCTGCACACCTGTAATCCTAGTAGTCTGGGAGGCTGAGGCAGGGAGATCTCAACCTGGATCTGACCTGGGCAACTTAGGGGGACCCTGCCTCAAAATTTTTAAAAAAGGGCTGGGGATGTAGTTCAGTGTAAAGGCTCTGGGTTCGATCCCCAGTATTAAAAAGAAAGAAAGAAAATGAAAATAAATATATCAATCTTTTTTTTAAAAAAGAAGAGGATGGTCAAGGTGGTGAAAATGAGAAAATTATCACTCACAGAATAGCTGAAGGGACATTCAGAGGACATATGGAGGAAGAAGTGAGCCTTGTAGCACATGAAGGGTGCTTCTAAACATTTAAAGGTTGTCCTGTGTGGGAAAGGGGAGAGCCATCAGACCGAGTGGAAATTATAGGGTCATGGATTCCAAGTCAGTGTTTGGAAGGATTTACCCACCACCAGAATTGTCTACAAGTGGTGAACTTGCGGTATGGGGGACACCCTGTCCCTGGCACAGCTCCAGTGCCCTGGAAGACCAGTGGCCTGGGTGTTCCCAAAGGGATGCCTGCGCTGGGTGGGGTCTGCATGATGACCTGAAAAGTCCTTTCCCGCTCCCAAGACTCATGATGTCAGTGCGATAATCCAAGCCCCACCCCCACCCCCCGCCACGTCACCAGGCTAAGTGACAAGAGTAGATTCTTAGTAGCCAGTCCTACATTCTGCCACACTGATTTTAAAATAGGATCTTTGCAACAATAGAGTAGGTTGGACTTCCAGGAAAAAGCCAGAAATGGGAACAATAAGGAGGACAAAGTTCACTCCAAACTGCTCTTCTTGGGTCACCCTGAACTGGATTGTGGTTAGTCCCTGTGCCGCAAACACATTCCTATTTGATGGAAAACTGCCACACTTTGGTAAATGCTCAGCCAAACCAGGGTCAGGCAAAAATCAATCGGTCTCAGAGCTTTGTGCCTGATTTCTTCTCTGCCTTTGGAGGGATGGTGGATTCGTGTTCTTAACCACTGAGAAATCTAAATTGAAAAGTGAATTAAATGGTCCAACCATCCTCTAATGTCAAGGTCCCGGAGTGCAAAACTCACTTCCGGGACAGGTGGCCGCTGCCTGCCTGAGTCAGGTCCTCAGCCTCTGTCTTTCACCCACCTTCCCTTCTCCACTAAAAGAACCTCGGTCACTTAGCCTCTATGCAGCTGAGGACCCGGACGCCTACTCCCAGAAGTCAGGAGTTAGCTTGGGCAGCCCGGCGTTCCTGGGTCCTGGGTCTTGGGCCCTGCATGGTCCAGGAGAGCTGGCTGCTCTTGCAGTTCGGGTGCTCTTCTCTTCTGCAGACAATGGGCATTTTTCCAGCATAGCTTTCTTCCTTCCACCTCGCTGTGAGATGTTGGGCTAGAAGCAGTACCCTTTCAGCATATCATGGAATGTTTTATTCTCCAGGCTTACCTAGGCTTGCTTTCTCAAAAACAACAATGCAAAAAAATCCTTTTGAAATATACTCAACTGCACAGGGCAAAATCAGAGAAGCCCTTGCAGCCCAGAGTGCTTATTTTTAGATGCGCCTCGACCAGCCCGGCATAGCAGAACAGCTGTCTAATGTCCAGAGCGACCCTGGGAATTTCCTCTAACAAGGCTGCGCTTCCGCCCATTGTTGTAGCACAAAGGACTCAGGGAGGCCCTGCTGGAGATGGCTGCGCCCCGCCCAGATGAAATCTGGAACCTGTCAGCCCTCCTGCCGTGGTCCTGAGGGCTGGGGTCAAGGAGGGAGGTTCCCCGCCACACTGGGCAGATGCCCATGATGAACCTGCGATGCAGTTCAGAAATAAAGGCTCCCCTTTCCGTGTAGCAGAGGCTCAGACCCTTGCTCAAGCTGTGACACGGATTCTGTTGTACACAGGAAGCCACTTGAGGAGTCTGAGATGGATTGCAGTGAATGCAGGGTAAAGGTTTTAAGTATTGGTTAGCTTTTAAAAGAAAGCACAGAAGCACACGCACACACCCGGTGTGAGAGCAAGCATCTGATCCCCAAATCATCCACAGTTTTGCTATTACCCCAGGCTGGCTACTGACCTTTGATTTATTCATCTACAAAGTAGATTCAGTAGATCTCTTGTTTTACTATTTTGGGAGTAAATAAGATACAATGATACAAATAATCAGACCTAAACCAGATTTTGGATTAAGATGTTGCAATTTGGTTCTAATATGTTTTAAGCTCTTACGTGAGATTATTGTGACGAGATTTACTTTACGTTTCCAGTTTGTTTGTAGCCACTCTCAGGAAGGCATGCACTTTGTCCCATGGTTGCGGGGGGAGGGGCTGTGCTTATGTCAAATCCTTCCCTCCTGGGCAAGGTCGCTGCGTCATTACTCAGGGTCACCAGGCTCAGGGTTACGTCAAGGGTCTCAGGTCCACAAGGTGGTGCACACTGCCCCGTCCGGGAGAAAGAGGCCCTGCACGTAACAACACCAGGCAGGGTGGGGCCAGGATCCTACGGCTCTGCCAGCAGGTGGATGCCCGGGCCTCTCCAGGCCCCAGATGCAGGAAATCATTTTCCAGCCCATTGGTGAGAATGTGAGAATGTCCACAAAAATGCTTTTATGGATTGTTTTGTTTGCAAGTGTTTATTATCAGACACCCCTCAGGGGTTCATGGGCCAGGTTGCTAATGTCCACCGCCAGGCCTGGGAATTTCCTTCCACAGAGGCTGTGTTTCCTTTCTTTGTTGTTCCTCAAAGAACAAGCTGAAGTAGTGCTCGAGATCCTTACCTAACCCTTCTTCCTGCCCACAGTGTCTCCACGCCACAGGACAATCGCTGCCAGCCACCTAGGAAGCAAAGACATTTGGACTTGAGTTGTGTGTGTGTGTGCACTGTGGGTGTGCAGGGACGTGTGTGTGTGTGTGTGTGTATTCCTAATGGTGGAGGGGGTGTAGGTACTAAAGTATAAACAATTTCATTTGCAAAGCTTTCCACTCAGTGTTACAACGCGCACTCATCATTGGTCAGACCAGAGAGAACGGCTTTCTCTACATCGTGTGTGTTCCTAGGGAAAATCCTGAGCACCAGCCAGGGCCTTCTAGAGTCATAGCTGCTTTTCATCCTTAGGGTTTGCTTATTGGCTCAAACAGGGCTGAGAGGAGTTGAAAGATCTTTCAGTCAACCAAGAATTAGTTATTGAGTGTACCTGACAGGTGGAACTCCTAAGCACCAAGAGAAGGCAGAATTTCTGTCTGCAGGAAATTCCGGAGCATGTGATGCAGGCATGCACATGTGTCTCTCACACACTTTAGGGCTTTGTGAGGGAGCAAAGGAGCAAGTAATCATATAAGCTCAGGACAGGAAAGATGAGAAGGTGGTCACGAGCACTCATACAGCCAGAGGACTCTCCCATGACCTCAGAGACATTTCCATGGTGGCTTCACTGTCCTCAGAGCCCAGGCACCAGTGCAGTGAGTGCTCACATGCACATACATGTGTACACACGTATGCACACACACAAGCACACACATGCGCACAGCCTACTCTCAGAGGTGATTTGCTGTCTGTGGGGAAGGACTCCCTTTGCCTGCTCCCCACCAGCTCCACGCCGGTCTCAACCTGAACAACATCTTGTGCCCCCCAAGGAGATACCGGAGCCGGCCAGCTGTCATTTAACGGTGCTTTAAGTGCTTCACTTCTGGAGACAGCAGCTCAGCAGCTCTGCCCGCTACCTGCTCCTCCTGCTGCTCTGTTATCCCCTTCCCTTCCTTCACCAGAGAGTTCTTGAGAGGTGCATGGATGTCCCTGTCTTCTTGCCATCAAGCCATCTACCCTGCCCCATGTCCCCTCCTCCAGGATGCCTCTGTGACGCCCTGCTGAGCTTCCCTGTGGCTCTCATTGCACCGTCGTCACGGCCTTTGACGCTGCTGACCGTGACCTCTGGTCTCGTTCCTGTCTCAGATACAGAAGACATCGGGCTTTCCTTGGCCTTCCCTAGCCATGATGTCTCATTTTACCATGGGGGTCCCTTTCCCTCTGCTGCTGCCTCAACTTCCCAATGGCCACGACCGGGGACGACTTTTCTTCTCTGTCCTCCACACCCTGCTGATGTTCATCCCAGTCTGGAACCTTCCTTCTTGCTCCTCTGTCGAGCCAGCTACCGTTGTCCACAGCCAATTCTACCTGTCACCAGACAGCTTCCTTCTCTGCCCTCCCACCCCAGGCAGAGCAGCCCTGTTGTGCAGGTCCCTAGGACCTGACTCGAGGCTCCGGGTGGTGCTCACGTGGGCTGCTGTCCTCAGCCACAGGACGCCTCCAGTCACCTTTATGTTTTTGGCCCTGGGCACAGAACCTGACACTGTGGTTTCAATAAGTGTTTGATAAAGTGTTAGGAATGCAAAAGCATCACTTCACCAGTGACTTATCTTGTCCTGTTTCCCGGTGGATGCATGGATAGATGGACAGATGGATGGATGGGTTGGCAAGTTTTAATTTTAATATCACTTAAAAATTTTTTAAACTATTCCACTAAGACTACAAACAAATTTTCACCTTTTCTTCAATTCAGAAATCACAATTCTGAACCGTTCCCGTCTGAATTTTCAACTCTTGCATAAAAGCAAAAATGAAAGAGAACCTGCACTTCACGCTGCATTTAATTGGCACTCTAGGAGAATTTTTTGAAGGAGACAAGAGCAATGGTGTATTCACCTTCTGACAGTGCTGCCTCAGGGTCATGGTCCAAGATGAGGGCGAGGCCATTGCTTCGTGGTGGATGGGGGGGGTATCGAGTAGATTTTTTTCACATTTGTCCATTTTTCTGTCAAAGCGTGGGGCTGATTTGCTGAGGAGTCTGAAAGAGAACTTGGTGACCATAGAGAATGACCCTGAACAGGGGGGCAGTAGAGTCCACCTAGCTTCCTGTCCCCCAGCAATACGGCAGGCAGGGACAGGTCTTGAGGATAGAGGTAACCCCAGTTCTGGGTGGCAGATGGGATCTTCACCCACTGTGGGGCTATCTGGGAAAGTATGTGCACCACTTTTTGTTTTGGAAAACCTAATCTTTTTCAGATCTGTGCTTTGGGTTTTTGTACTAATGCCTGTAGTTATCTTAGCCCAGGAGAACCAGGACACTTAAGGTACTAGAGACGCAAAGCACGGTTGTCCAGTGTGACCTGGCAACTGGAGGAGCTGAATGGTAGCAGTGACAGCCAGATGCAGACTCCCAGGCCCCAGCTGTGTGCAGGAAAGCAGGGCAGGGCAGGAAGGGGAGAGGGCTGCAGAACCCAGGTTTCCAACAGTGTCCTGGATGGCACTTCTGACATCTGGCACACATGGAGTTGTGCCTAAGAAACAGAACTTAGAAAATACTCAGAGTCCTGTTGAGAAAAGTGTTCACCTATGGCAGAAGCGACACCAGCCATGCTCCTCCAGGAGGGTGAAAGCCAGGGCTATCTTCCTGAGCACGTTCTTCCCACTGAGTTGATGGCCTACATCTGGACCATGCATCTGGAGGGAAACCCTGCCCTCCTGCACCACCCTTGGCAGGCACTGAGGTGGGTTCGTTCTCAATGTCTCTGCAACTTCACATCACAGAGCACAGGCATTATCGTAGTAAGAACTGAGGAGGGCACTTGATACAGATTATGTCATTTCATATGAGATCATTGCACCCCTATCTCTATTTTACAGAAGAGAAAACTGGAGAAGAGAGAGGTTAAATAACTTGCCGAGATTCTCACAGCTACTACACGGTGGAGCCAGGACTCTGACTCGAGCAGTTCGGCTCTCACCTCTCCTGGCTCCTCTAGCAATGTGCCACCTCCTGGATTCATGCATATGATCGCTGATCAAGCACTGATCATGCAGCAGCATGGAGCAGGAGCTGAGCCCACAGCAGGTGACAAAGGAGGGCCTGTGGGGGTAGCGCAGTCACAGGACGATAGAGGAGCTCTGAAGGTGGGGATCGGGAAGCTGTGCACCCTCCAGACAGAGCCAGAGGCTCCTCGCAGGGCTGACGTTAAACTGGGCTATGAAGGGCAGTGAAGTGGAGGAGCCCGCAGAAGCAGGCAGCTGCAGGAAGAGGTGGAAGAATGAGCAAGGACTGAGGTTGATTGTAGTAGTCACTTCACAAGCAGCAAACACATCAGTCAGATCATCACTAATGCATCTGTCAGTTGTGTTTCAATAAAGATGGGAGAAGAAAGAAAGGAGCAGGAGTTGCAGGGCTGGGTGTGGAGGCAGAAGCTCTAATGCCAAGGGCTGTTGGCTGGAAAGAATTGTGTCTTCTTTTGGGTGCGCCCTGGACCAACCCAACTGTGCCTCTCCCAGCCCATGTTGCTTATTCCAGATGCATCCAGAGGTTCTGACTCAGCTGCCCTCAGCCTTCAGACCAGGCATCAGTATTTTTTTTTTGAGAACCACCAGGATAAACAATGATCGTAACATACTGGGTGGTTAATGAATTTCACATTCAGGAGGAGCACTTGGACAGTCTGTGTTCAAACTCTGGCTCCTGGGCCCCGGGCCTGCAGGTTTAGATTCTGGGCCTTAGGGTAGGTTCTGGAGTTCACACTGCTCCCCAGTTCCCTGACAGTGCTCATGACACTCGTGGCGCCATACTACGTACTATGAAGCCAGAACGTGGGGTGTTCTGAGGGCGTACTAAATCAGGAAGCATTCCAGGATGGAAGTCACTGAATCTCTTCTCTTCCTTGCTCTCTGCACCTGTCTTACTTTCAAACATGTCTATCGTTTAAGGAAATCCAAGTCAAGCATCCCTGCTGGTTCTGGTTCGAGTCTTCGAGGGTCACAATAAGGTGATCATTAGGGTTCTCTGGAATTTTAAAATCAGTGCTTTGAAACTTCTATTTGCAAAGCAGGAAGTTGCTTTTTGCCCAGAACAAACACTCCAGTGGAGTGCTTACCCTTGGAGGGCATGGGGCTGCGGCGTGTGCACAGCTTCTCCACATTCTAGAGCAGGGCGAATGTGAGTCTGCAGGAAAAGGGAGATCGTGTCTCTGAGGGTGCTCAGCCTGTAAAGACCAAAATATATCCTGAGGGTTGTTATTTCCTCCTTGAGAGATAAGACAGGAAGAGCCTGAGAAATCCAAAGTATCTCCAGTCAGAGAGGACTCAGAGGGTAGATGACAGGGAAAGAGAGGTCCCAGGTGTTTCTTTTTGTCTCTGTATAACAAACACAAATCCCCCCACAAGCAACTGTCTTCTCCAGTGGCATGGTCACCCACTAAAGTTTTCACACTCAAGATTTAGAAGAAAAGGCCTAATGTGAAAAATAGCAAGTAGCGGAATTAATAATTTTTAACACAAGCAAGTGATGAGTCAGCGTGAGGCTCATAGGAGTGGAAAGGGGGCCAAATCACAAGAAAACAGGGCCCTGGGCCACTCGCTTGCCAGCCCTGCAGTCTCAACGGTAGAGTGCTAAAATCCAAACACCGCCCAGAAGGTCTGTCCAAAGCAGATTCCATTTCCATCCTGTTTCGTATGGGAGAAGGGAGCTAGGTGTATGCTTGAAGCTTTTGTAGGACTACACAATCTCTCACCATTATTGCCCCAGTAAAATTAATTAGTTGGAGGCTCCTATTCCATATCCTCACCAACAAAATGCAACCCTTACTGAAAGTCACTTTTGAGTTTTAAAACAATGAGCTTAAGGGGAAGTTGCTAAAAATAGTTGAAATTAACAGTGATTACACAGAAAGGAAATAAATGAAAAACTACTTTCATCGAGCCCAAGAAACAATACACTTTTACTAACTTGCTCTTTCCCCCCATTTGTTTAATATTCGCAAAGGGATTTTATTATAGTTAAAGTAGTCCAAATGCACGGACTTAGTTGTCTTTTTGTTTACTACATTTGTCCACAAGGCCCCCAGTCCTCCAGCCAGAAGCCCCACTTCCCTCCACACTGTTGGGTTCCAGTCCAGCTGTGTCCCCACCTGTCCCCATCCCAGATGACCCCAGACAGCCTCTCTGTGTCTCTTGGTAGAGCAGGAGTCTCACCCCAGCAGGTAGATGACAGGCATTGCCTCACAGAGAAAGCAATGCATCTGGGGAGCTTTGGCTTTGAGACAGGAAAATGGAAAGAATGGAGCAATGGGGCAAGTTCTGGGGAGCGGGGGGCGGGGGGGGGCGGGAATCCTGGGAGCATTTTACTGCAGGCCAGATCTGTAGAATGGTGGTTTTCAGAGCTTGCTTTGCACATGAGACGTAAGACAGTGTGCTGATGATGAAGACTGAAGGGGCCCTGGGGAGAAGGTGATAGGCAGCCCCCAAAGGAGCAAAAGGTGTCAGAGGAATCTGGCAAGATCTGTGGCTGTGGGTGAAGGGGGTCCCCCAGAACCTGAGGCTGAGGGTGAAGAGACACAGCTACGCCCAAACTTCAGCCTGGTTGCAGGGGAAGGAAGTAAACACCCTCCCCCTTTCCTTCCAGCCCACAATCCTCTGCTAGGGTCCTCCACTTGCCCTCCTCCCCACTTCCTCCCAAGAGGACCAGGGGCTGCATACTGTGTGGTTGGCGGAGTTGGACTTGGAGGGGAAACTGAGGCTAGCCAGATACTCCCCAAGTTGGAATGCACCCTCCTGGTACAGTTACCGAGTTACCGCTTGTCCCCGGGCCGGAGCAGGGTCTGTTGTGTAGACCTGCAGTAAGGACTTGGTGATGGGATACGTGACTCGGTGGAGAGGTTCCCTGGGATCTGTGATGTTGGTCCACCTACAGTCCCTATTGCCATATTCAATCAGATTCAGCCCTGTGCATGATGCAAGTGGATCTGGAAGACAAGAATGAGGAGATAGCTAGCATCAAGATCGCACATGTGCTATACTGAAACACTTGCTTTACAGATTTCTAGAGCATGAGATGTAGGAGCCGGTGGATTTTACTAACAACAAATGGACCAGGAACCAGGACCCCAGGCTGTGAGCATCTGCAGGTCAACACGCTGGTATCCACAGGAATTTCAACCCATAGCTAGGCAAGAAGGCCATGGACACGAGGCAGCTCAGAACTCCACCAGTCTCCAGTCTGTAGATGTGGACAGCAGGGGTTCCTCCCTCGCTGGATCAATAGGAGCCCGCAGCAAGCAGTGCCCTAGAGGCTGTCTTTTGCACAGGATGAGGGCTCAGTTCCAGGGAGGGCAGAAAGTGCCGCCTGGGGTCTGCTTTCCAGCTGGTGGGCGTATTCCTAACATTCCTGATTCAGGAGAGGGTCAGGGGGTAACAGGACAGCTCGTCCCAGGGGCCTGCTTCACCCTTGTCCCCCAGCAAGGCTTCCTGCTTCCTTCCTTCAGGAGCGGGCAGAGCCAGAGCTGCTTCCTTCTGACCCCAGGTCAGCCCTGCACGCCACACTTGTGTTTTACGGGGAGGGGTGGAACTAGACTGGCAGAGATCTGTGTGTGTGTGTTCCTTCCCCTGGGTCAGGAGGTGTTTCCAGATGAGGCAGATGGGGGGCTTGGGGAAGGACAACAGCAAGGTTAGCGTCCCCTGGACAAGGAGGAACTCATGAAGCCTTGCTTTTTTCTCTCCACTTCTATTTGCCCTATATGAGTCCTTCCTCTCTAGTCCCACTAGAGAGAGATGGACTACCTCTAAGACCGTGAAGAGCTCATGACACACAGGGTGGAGAGGGAAATGGCTCCCAGGTACAGGCACGAGGTGGTAGACTGTCTGTAGAGACCTTAAAATCAATAATGAAGCTGAGTAAGAGGCTACAGCAAAAAGTCATCACCATCTGGTGGCAATTCTAGACAATGTCAATGATAAAGTTGTCTTTCTGCTGGGCTGAATTCTGAACAGTCACTGCCAACACTAGCGAATTTCTATAACATAAGCTCCTGATTCACCCCTTTTCATCACATATTTTAGTAACAAATTAATTTAGAAACTGTTACATAAGAGCTCCTGATGCAGAAGGATTCAGCTACACATGTTGGAGAATGAATTCGCACAGTCCAGAGCCTTCTGAGTTTGTCCAGTGTCACTACTGCCTGTGGGATGTCACATTCCTGCATTTTCAAAAGTGGATTAAAAATAAGCAATGCCAGCACAGGGGCTATAAAGACAAAGAAATGGGAGAGTTGCTTTAATTCTGCAATTCTGTATCACCTCATAGAGTATTTGAGTCTAAAATGTAAAACTTGGAGCCTGAAAACTTCAAGGTGTAGTGTTTTTATTTGGCTGGCACAATTATTAGTTCACACTGAAATACTTTACTGGATTTCAATAACTTTTAAAGTAAAATGTCTTCCTTTTTGTTTAATGGTTTTAAATATACAGAATTAGTTAAAAAATAAAGATTATTACTAGTAGTAGTGTTTTCAAATAAAGGAGGAGTGGTGTGGTGGTTAGGGTGGAGTTTCAATTTGATTGGCTTCTAGGTGTGCCTGGGTGGGAGGCTGGCCTTGGAGTCTGTCTTGTCCCTTGACCCTTCTAATCTAGCACTTTTTCCTTGCTCTGCTCCTGGCTGCCATGAACTAAGCAGCTTTACTCTGTCATGCCTTTCTACCGTAATGTCTCTGTCCTGAAGCCAGCCAACCATAGACTAGAACCATAAGCAAATTGAAACCCTCCCCCTTTAAGTTGTGGTTGTCAAGAATTGCATCCCAGCTACAGAAAAGGGACTAATACAGAAAATTAGTACCAGGAGTGAGACCATTTCTGCCAGTTATCTGCCAGAGTGAAATAGACATGCCATCTATAAACTCTTCCCATAAACCAGCACCATGTGGATGATGCCAACATCTGCTATCAGCAGAAGCAGTTTCCAGGCCCCCTCAGACAATGGCTAATGCAGCCTCTGAGTGTCTGGATGGCTGAGCACACTGAAATGAATCCTGGGGAACCAATTTCCTAAACAGCCCTTCTTGATCAGGGGTCCCAAGGACTCTTCTCAAATGAAAGGTTTACACCTTTGCACCTTAAACCTGGAACTATTGAGACTTTGAGAAAGGGGTTTTTGTGTTTCCAGTTGTACACAGGTTAAGTGTAGTATGTTAAGTGGAATTGCGAACTTGCTACTGTCTTTATTTGGAGATTAAGTATGATCAGAGGAAATGTGTTTACGTAGCAAGTTGAAAAGGGATGGGATGTGGTAGTTACGGTAGAGTTTCAGATCGATTCCTTTTGGGATCCGCCCTGCGGACTGTTGCAGCACACTTCCAGGTGTGTCTGGGTGGACCTCGGAGGTGTGCCCTTGGGTACTGTATCTGGCCCCTGGCCCTTCTGCTCTGGTTCTTTTCTTGTACTCTGCTTCCTGGTCACCATGAACCAAGCAGCTTTGCTCTGCCACACCCTTCCACCATGATGTCACTGCTTTGGAGCCAGCCAACCATGGACCGGAATCTTGAGCAAATTAACACTTTACTCCTTTATGTTGTGGGTGTGGAGTATTTTGGGCAGTGACAGGAAAGTGATGAATATAGAGGGTTATTAAAAGATCTAGTCTAGGTGTCACAGATCCGTACTATTTCTGCAGTCCAGAATTATGTGTGCCAGCTACTGCCTTCTTCCCCCAAGACACAATGTAGAGAAGTGTGAGGGTGCACGTAATGTAAGTATACACACATACGTGTATGTGTATCAGTAAATTCAGGTAATGTATTTTCTCTCTCTAAGTCATTGCATGATTCTCAGAAAGGTGTATGACTTTAACCTAGAGTTATACTTAACTTTGCTCCTGTGAGCACACATAAATAATCCCAGGACAGATGCCTGGTGTGGAAGGTAATGCGGGCACTTGGAACCATCTGGGAGCATTTCTAGTTTACAATAGGATGTGACTGAAGAACCAGACCTTATTCATAACCTTGCTTATCTTTAGTGAGAGCCCGGCAGTTCAAACAAATCATCCCAGACCAAGACACACAGCACATACTTCTGTGTAAAACACAAGCTCCAGATCTTAATGGTCTTAACACAAATGAAAGATTGAACAAGTTAAGGAATTTAGGACAAGGCAAAAAACATATGTGTGGCTTTCTCTCTCTTCATGTTCCAAGTCAGATGAGGCAAGACGAAGGGCCATGCCCCAGAATAATCATGTAGCTGTTGATCTGTAGCTGTGTTTGTGATCCAAGAATAGCTGAGAGGTCCTGAGAGGCAGACTGATACCTGGAAGGCAGTGTAATTAGGGATGGACTTGACTTAGGAGCCCAGAGCCCTCCTACTTGAGTGGTGTAGGGCCGGGCAATGGTCCTAGAACAAGGCGGCCACTTACACAACACAGGACATTTCAAAGGCAGTAGCAGCACCATGAACAGCTTTCCCTTTTGTGTCTCACTCCTTCTGCAAACCTCAAAGAGCACAGGCCAGGATCCAGGGCAATTCGCTTTCATGTTTACCAACCGGTTGTCCAGGCCAGAGAGGAGGTCAGGTCGTCATCCCTTGGGGCTGGTGGAGATGGGTCTTGGCGGAAGTGGGCAACACACATCAGTGTTCTCTTGCTTGGTGGCCACTCTGTAAGGCAGGTAAGGTATAAATAGTCTGATTGGAGCTGGCATTTTTGATCTCTAGTTTTTGAGGCCCATTATTTTCCAGCTAGGTCTTATTTTCAGGGAAGCGCTATAGAACCATTTCTCCCTCCAGGAAATTGGGGAGGGGAAAAGTGTGTGAGGGTTGGCACCTTTGGGATGTGGCAGTGTGAGGGCTGGTGGGACAACAGAGGATCTAAACTCAAATTCCAGCCCTGACTTGGATGCGTGTTGGGACCTTCCGCCCCCCCAGCAAGAGGTGGTGCACAAACGACCACGCCCCCACCGTTACCTGTCCTTTGACTCCGTCATCCCTCCCGGCTCGAGGGACTCTTAGCTCATATTTCTGTTTTGAGTTTTTTTGTGGTTATTTTGGGGTTTTTTGTTTTTTTTTTTTTGGCAATGTGGCTCTTCAGTACCTTGTCACATTGTCACCTTGCAGAGAAAATTATTTCTGCAGTGAGAAGTTGTGTTTTGAGGTCATGGGAAATGCAGAGGCCCTGAAAAGAACACAGAAGGTGGAGTTTGGGCAGAGATGCCCCCATGCGGGCTCAATCCAGATGTTCAGGCTCTATCCAGATGTGTACCATTCAGCCTCGCTGGGCCCTGTAGGCATGGTACCTGCTCCCACAATACAGGCTGAGGGTCAGAGGGCACAAGAGCAGGTCACCTGAGGGCATGGATGACAGAGAAGAAGTGTGGCTTCCTTCTGTGGGCATTCCCTGCCAGGCCAGGGCACTCACACACCAACTCTGCTCCGTGACTTGGGGAGTGGGGGAGGCCATGACAGGTTTGGTCAGTCAGCAGCTCGGACATCACATGTGTCACTACAAGGCATGGAGGGGCAGCTGTCAGGCCATGGGTGTCAGCAAGGTCTTCCTCCTGCCTGAGAACAGAGGGTGGACCTTGAAGGGTAGCATCACCCCCTCCACCCCAGGAAAAGATGAAAAAGGGCCAAGAGGAGGCTGTTGCTGACACCCAGAGGCCCCCCCGCCCCCCAGGAAGACAGGGAGGACAGGAGAATCCAAAACTGGGCTCCACTTGGAGAACGCTTGGTATTTCTGGTACAACCTGGAGCCACCACGGAAGCATAAGAAGTGGTAGAAAGGAGTTAGCAACTGTGAGGCGCTGACTCAAAGGACGGGCACCGCACCTCAAGTTCTCCCCACGAGCACCGGAGAGATGAGGGACACCGAGAAGCTGTCCTGACACAGCCCATCAGTGCTCAGAATGACGACACTCAGGTAAACACGACCCCAGAGCCTGTGGCTGGGATGGGTTGGCCAGTTCCATCCGCAGAGGGATACTCTGCCAAAACACACACACACACACACACACACAGAGTAGATGAGAATAAGACCATTTGTGTATTCTAAAGCTGCCTAATTATTTGTTGGTTCCTTCCTTGCATAAGGACAGGTCAGTACCAGAGAAGAATTTTCCTGGCCTCAATATAGAAATTCTAAAAAGAATCTGACCCTGAGCCATGTTGGGTCAAAAGGATTACCAGCATCTGGTTGTGGATGAAAAAGAAAAGCAGGTCTTGCCCTGCCAAGACGTGGGTTGTCTGCGCTGACTCACTGCGCACGTTTTTGCATATAATGCTCTGGGGCTGTGACGTGACTGTTGTGAATGCCTGTGCCTGTGTGCTGCTCTTCACACACGCCCTCTGTGAGTCACACAGAGCCTCTGGCCCCGGGAGCTGGTGCCCAGGAGGGCGACACTGGCCAGAACAGCCCCAGCTGGAGATGTGATATGTGACCTGGGATCCAGTGACGTGCGGGGCTCTTCTGAGCATCACGATGTCCTCGGCTTCGTCTCTTACTGACACTTACCCTGCAGGTGACCTTCTCTACTTTTGGTATAAATTCTTGCACCAGTGACTTCACAGTGTGCATCTCTATCACACACCTGTCACTTGAACTCCATTATGTGCTTGCACTGTCCCCCCACACACACAAGGGACGTAAATATTACACTCTGTACATGTGCAGTACTAAAAAATAAATCAAAAGAAGAGGAACCAGACAGATGGGGCAGTTGAATTTTGTTTGCTTTTGTTGGTCTTCTACTCCTTGCCACTCTATGCTAGGAGTAGGCATGAAATCACTCAGACCAGCACCTGCCCTCGAGACATTTCTACAAGGGATTGCACTGGTCATTTGGGTGCAGGTGACTGCAGAGGGACACACCTCTGGCAGGAGGGGACCAAAGAGATACGTGGCCTAGGCTGGGAGAGTTCGTTATCATATCCCCAGAGAAGAAGCCATTCTGGCTATGTTGACAGTTGGGGTTCAGCCTGCCACTGACTCCAGCCTTAGAGGATTGGAGAGAGGGGTGTCATCTTGGACAGTCCATCCCGGTGGTATCTGTGGCCGGGCACAGTCTCCGCACCAGCGGTTACTTCTGGGTTGCAGCCCAGGCCATTTGGTGGTTCTATGTTCTGTTTGCCTTTGTTTTCACTGTAAAGTATGAGCCCCAAGCACACAGTGTTCCTAGCAACAAGCCAGGGCTGTGGGCGAGAGGAATGGTTTGTTGGGGGCACAGAGGGACAGCCACTGCGCAACACACGTCCCATGTCACAGATTAACTGCGCTCCACCTCGAGATGCCCCCGGGGCGCCATGAAAGAAGCCCTGGTCCAGGAGCTCGAAGTGACCGAGGCCCTTCTTGCAGGAAAAGAAAATCAATTTGAGCTGGGGGCATGCCTGAGAGTCCGGACCTTACAGTGGGAGAACAGGTTTGGGAGGTTCATGTTCTTCTTACCCAAATACTGTGTCATTAACCCTTGAGTAGTCTTGCATTTTCTCTTCATGAATTCAACCATCCCTGGACTGAAAATATTGGGGCAATAATTGCCCCTGTACTGAACATATGCAGACTTTCTCCCTTGTCATCATTCCCCGAAAAGTACAGTATAGCAGTTATTTGCATAGCATTTGCATCGTGTTAATTGTCGCAAGCAATCTAGGCTATCTGAAGTATGGGCTGGATGTGGGTGGGTATATGCAACTCTTGTGCTGCTTTATATAAGGGACTTGAGCATGTGGGTGTGTGCTGGGGCCCCTGGCGCCCATCTCTTTTCAGTTTTGTCCCCAGTCTGTGAGCTATTGGTGCTGAGCCCCAGGGTGAGGGAACAGCAAGAAGGGAAGAGGGAGGAGAAAGTGAGGGAGCATGGGGCAGGGGGAGAGAGGAACCCAGGATTGGTAGAGCCCAGGGCTCCAGACAGCAGCTCTCAGTTCTCGATTGCTTCCCCCCGAGCTGTAGGAGAGACCCACGAACCCCACGTGGCTGATATCCCACTTTCACTTCAGGAAAACTGAGTTTCAGTGAGGTCGAGTGGCGTGCACAGTGGCACTGCCATTGGATCCTTGCAGTCTGACACAGAGTCCTCACGCTGGCATTATGAGGTTTTCTCTAAGTGCAGTCTTGGGGGCTGCCTGCATCTGACTACCCAGGACCTTCATTTCCCATGCAGATTCTGGGCCTCTGAGCCAGGCTCACTGAACAACCTGGTGTGGGCAGAGCTCTAGGAATTCACAGTGATGAGCTCAAGATCAGTGAGATGATGATCCATCCTTCTCACCCATAGTCTGACTGTGGCCAGGTCACTATTTTTCCTTGGGCCTCAGTCTTCTTCCTTGTAAAAATGAGGGTGGGAGGGGCTACTTCTAACTCAAAAACTCTGACTGCAACTCACCTTTAAATGCAGAAACCCACTGCAGCTTGCCAACTGGACCCTTTCCAGTGTCTGCTTATTTACAGCATCAGTGTTGTGTATCACTGCATGTATAGCTCGATCCACAAAAGCTCATGGTTTTCCTGGAAACCTAGAGGAACTAGAGTCCCCCTGAGGTGGCAATGTCAAGGGCAGCCCAGGATCAGTCTCATCTTCTGCAGTTTCTTTTATTTCCTGACTTCCTGGCACTGCAAAGACAAGGTGCTCATCCCTTGGTAACTCTAACTTTCTTTACACACCCGAAGGTGGTGGTCATCTTGGCAAGGTTTAAACTCCGCTTCCTACTCCACTGCTTGGTTCTAATGCATTTGTAGTTTGCACTGGTTTTACTTTTCTGCTGTTTTTCTTTGGAGAAAAGAAAGTTGGGAAGAGGGGCATGGGCCAAGCAAGTCTGTGCATTTGGTGGAGAGCTTTCCAGATAAGAGGGTCTGAAGGACTTCCCGTGGGCGGGAGGGAAGTTGCACACACCACCAGGAATCACACCGGGAAATGACTTCTTGTTTTTAAAACAGCAGCGAGGCTTTGGGGACGGCACTGGGAGGCTTCCGCACAGTGGAACTGGGCCCAGTGAGGCTGATCAGCCGAGCTGCGCGTCTGCCTGAGAGCTGGCCATGCACCCCGCGTGGCTCTGCCTGCCCTGAGTGTGAGGTCCCCAGGAGCTGCTGGGCACATGGCCCTGTAGGAGAGGAAGGCATCTGACCAGAGCAGAAGCCAGCCTGGGACGGTGGTGCCTGGCAGGTAAGGGACCTCCCTGCCCCTGTGGTCCATCTGTCTTTGCAGCCACAGCTCTGGGCACCTTTGTCACTCGGGTGACTCTGTCAGGACACCTTCCTCTCCGCCTGCTTTCCTGTGTCTGGATGTGCTGTGTGCGCTGGGAGCTAAGTGTGCCGGCAAGGGCTTAGTGCCCCGAGCACAGCTGGGCCCGGGGAGAAGACGAGGTGTAGGCGGGTGGGGCTCAGACAAGCCGCCATGCTCCTTCAGGATTTCCTTTGCAGGAGAGACTTGTTGACTTTTTAAAGATTAAATCTCCCATCCCTGAGCGGAAAACACTTTGGGGATCAGAGCCCTGGTGAGATCTCCAGGGTGGTGGCATTGGCCAGGCCCAGGGAATGGACCCAAGGGACTTTTCACCATGGCCGAGGGGGGGGACTGGGACCAGCGGGGAAGCCCGTCAGTGGGGGTTGGGGTTTAGGGCCGGGCAGGCTCCGTTTGAACCTTCTAGAAAGGAAACGATACTGTGGGCATGTGGCTTGGGGAAAGCGCGTCGTCCCACACTGTGGAAAACCGGGCCAGGACCCTCTGCTGCCGCTCTTTCTCCTTCATCAATGCTATGCGGTGGGACTTTCATTCTGTGAATTACAGCAGCAATACAGGAATATATTCTTACTGTAGCAGACTACGTCTTAACCCTTTGCATGCCTTACAGCCCTAAGTATACTCATTCTCTCCCCAAAGATGATCCTGTGAATTTCTTGCTGTCCCGGTTAAAGGGCTTAGTTTCCGTTCTTGGTGTCAGGACAAGCTGGGCTCAGCACACAACACGATTCCTGTGACGTCGTAACAGCAACGATCTCTGGGGAGGAGAGAATGATAACCTGTAGGGAAGTCTGAAAGACATTTACCTGTTTTTATTACTATTTTCACCTTGGTTTTGGCTTTGGCAATTAATAGTACTAACAACATCCCAAGGGTAAAACCCTAGATAAGCCGACTAGCAGTCTGGGCTTTTGGCTTGAAGGTCGCTGAAGGTAGCCTTATTCTGGAAATGGAAGGGGAGAAAATACAAATACATAAAAGAAATGGGCAGACTGATCCACTGATCAAGCAGTTGATAAAATGTTTGGCCCTGGGAAGAGAGGATGAAGGTGACAGAGATTCGTTTTCCATCTGATTGAGTCTTCCAGAGAAAGGGGCCCCTCCCTCACGCCACACGTCGGTGACAGGCAAGGGAGTAAGAAAAACTCACATGAACCCGTTGACGGGGCACAGAGAGAGGCCTTGGGGAGAAGGTACAAAGCAGCCGCTGGAAATGCCTGCAGTGCTTCTATGTGTTTTCTTGCCCCCTGCAAGCTTTCTCTCCTCCGCACTAGCCAGCTCCTCGCTCCCTCTGCTGCATGGTATTTGCAGCAAACAGCTTGCTACACTTTGCCTGCCTTTGTCTTTCCTGCAGGTCCTCAGCTAAGTGGCTAAGCAGATTAATCACTTCCCATACCGCCCTGTGCACCACCGAGACCCTGGACCCGACGTTCGCTGCCCTTCCTGAGCAGTGATGACATAGCAGTGTCACATGCCATCCCACGTGGTGCTCAGGAATTCCAGAGCAGTCAGAAGTAGCACCCAGAGCACTGCACAATCTGGCTGGTGAGGCTGCCCAGCCTCCTGCAAAGTAACTTCAGTCTCCTGTGTTTATATGAGGCTTTCTAGCTCTGGGAAGACTCCCATCCCCTCTCTTCCACTGTGCTGCAGGTGAAGCAGTCAGCCCTCTCCTTCCCACTGTACGGGACACACAAGTGAGAGGGGCAGGGGCAGGTTCCTTTGCCTACCTTCATATTGAATCTTATTGGGCATTGAGAAGTGACATTCAGATCACTGCTTTTTCCGTCTCATTCTTGGTCAGGAATGTGAGAATCAAAGTGATGCAGACTAGAGAACTGATGTGACTGTCATATTGTCAGCTCTTCAGGGTGGTGGATACTTCTGGGTCTTGATGCTATACCAAGCTCTTGCCTGGCATGGATGTTTTCAGACTCAGGAGCCTGGAGTCCACATCTCTTGCCCCCAGAGCATCACAAAAAGGAAGCAACATCCAGTGGCTTTGCCAGAACAACTGAATCGGGGTCTCTGAGGAAGGGGCTTGGCACAGTAGTGATCCCATTAACGAGGACTCCTGGTGAAGGAGACGGAGAGGCTAGATTGAGAAGCGATGCCTGCTCATGCTTCTGAGCTAGGGAGAGAGGTGGCAGGGCTGCGAGCCGTCCCGCATGAAGGCACTGCCTTTCCAGGGTGAACTAGACAGCACCCCACCCCTCACCCTCACTGGCTATGTTAGCTCCCTCCACTCGCAGACTTTACAGCATCAGATAAAATGTCCTAGGTAAACAGGACGAGAAGCCATGGGGCTCATACATTTTGCTGAGCCTGTGTTGTCTTCTAATCCTAAGATGAAGGAAAGGAAGGACGACTCACCACTCTGTGCACCATCTGCCGCTTTCTGAATGGACAATAAATCAAGGCTGCTTTCTCGTCATAAAATGTGCCCCTAATGCCATTTCCAAGAGCACTGGGAAAATTTTCCAAAGGCTTGCCTCTTTTGGAGGGTATGGGGTGAGCTCTCCCGTGCTGGCCTCGGTTTCCCCAGAACCTGTGAGTTCTGTGGGCACAGAGCAGGTGCTCCAATGAGGCTCCTACGTGAAACATAAGCATTGGCTCAGGGTGCGCAATGGATCCTGAGTTCTTAGCGCTTGGCAAGCACATTCTCAGCATCTGACTCTAGTTGTGATAGTTAAAGGAACTGGAATTTGCCTGCTTGCTAAAAGATGATCGCAAAAGTGGAAAGAAACCACAGCCCATGGGGTCCCTGGTGTCAGGGAGGCTTGCTGGCTGCTTGAAATCCCAAAGGCAGGGAACCTACTCCTGTATTACCCAAGACCTTAATAGGAGGCAAGGTACAGGCACTGAGGACAGACACTATTTCTCAAGTGCCTGCTCTGTGTCCAGCCCCGTACTCAGTACTTTATAAAGATGGCTAATGCATTCATTAATCCAGTCACCCCGTATCTCAGGTGCAACCATTGCAATGCCTAATTCACAAAGATGACGCTAGTGGCCCAAGGCGAGAGGTTAGTGAATCCCGGAGTCAGGAGGGTCCACACACCTGTTACTAAGCTGGGTTGCAAGACCCACAGCCAGTCAGCAGGGCCTGAGAGGAGAGGCTGAGAAGCACGGTGTACTTCAGAGAAAGGTGACTCTCTGGGAGGGACCACAGACTCAGTGTGCTGTGAAGGTCGGGCGTGTAGACTTTGGTAGCTACCTGCTGTGTGACCTGGGCCGTGTTACCTAAGCCGCCCCAGCCTCCAAGTCCTCACCTGTGAAACATGCAAAGTGATGGGTTTTCTCAGTAGGACTGTAAGTACTTAGTGAGCCTAGTGCACATGGAGTGCTTACCTGAGTAGCTGGCAGGTAGAAAGCACTTGATGAATCACAGTAACTGTGTTATTAACTGAACGAACAAGGCTAGAAACGCTGAAGGAAGCCCAGAAAGGAAGAATAGAGCATTTTGGTCCCCAAGAGTCTGAGAGGAAGCTGAGAGGTGCCCATCAGTGTAACCAGTATTTATGATTAATGTTTGTGATGTGTTTTGCAAAAGAAGACACAATCAAAAGCCTGTGGGCGGGTCAGCTGTTCTATATCTAGTGCTACTGGAGAAACGTGTGGCGGAGCTGGCTCTGCCTCAGAAGATGGCAATGAGGTTGCAGGGGGATCAGCCTGGGCATCTTGGAAATGACAGAATTTAAGATGCATGAGTCAGAGGTGGTGGTCACCTAGGAGAACAGTGCTCCAGGTGAGCTCAACAGCAGTTTTGTGTGAGACAGTGACGAGGGAAAAAAGCAGGGAGCCAAGCTCAGGATGACCACGCCTGTCCGGGTGCGGGGGATCACTGCTGTTCTGTGTGGCAGCCAGGAAGGGGACAAGGGCTCAGGGGTGTCAGCTGGGGGTCGGTAAGAGGACTTGTGTCCAGGAACCGGGCAGAGCTGTGAGCCTGGGGGTCAGAGGGAAGAGATGGGCTCGAGACAGTCGTGGCAAGAAGACGTGCTTTGTCCTAGGTGAGCTGAATTTAGACACCATGGAGATAGCGCAGCTGGAGGTGGGCACGTGATACTTAGCAAGGGCCGGATAGAAATAAAGTTTTAGGAGTCTCGTAAGTGGATAATTAAAACTATGGACATGAATACACTCTCTAGAGCAAGAGGGATCAGGGAGAGAAGCCAAGCACCAAGGGGAGGTCTTTGGCAGGGGTCATGATGTGTGGATGTAAGAGGAGCCGACAGAGGTACAGAGAAGCAGGAACTGAGCGGAGAGAGGATCAGGGAAGGAAAGGGGGTGCCCTGGAGCAGGATGGGGCACTGGGGTAAGGGAGGTGCAGCAGGAGAACCAACCCTGGTGGAGTAGAGGCCAAGTCACAGGCCTGCGACAAACACTTTCCCAGTGGCTGAGATCAGACTGCCGAATCAGACACCTTGGGAGAGCAAGCTTCTGAGGGCACTGTGATTCTGAAGAGCTACATTTATTTCATCATCCAGAGTAGCACAGGTTTATTGTCAAAGTGGAACACCATCCTGTACGGGAGAAATAAAACGAAGAGAAGCACAGTCCCAGTCTCGGACACCAGTGCCAGGTCTTGGGGACAAAGAGCAGGAGGGCTATAAAAGGAGGAGCCATAGAAGCCAAAGAGGTCCCTTCGCAAGGTGCAGATGTCGGAATAGTTTACACCACATGGTAAATAACGTTGGCCACAAGTCCCCAGGGTGCCCCCCTGCACCTCTGCTCAATTCCCCAGCCCCTCCAGGGCTCCCCAGGCATCCCCACTGTCCAGCAGTGAACTTGCCAAGGAGACACCAGGCCTTCTCTTGTGCCGGGGCCGGAAGCTGGCCGGATGGGTCAGTGGCTGGCTGTTCCACAGCATCATAAAGCTGCACCCACTCCCAGGCCCTGACTCTCCATCCAGGCCTGCAGCCAAGCTCAGGAATGCCCTCCTCCATCTGTCCCTCTGCTGCTGGAATGCAGGCTGGATGGACTCTGTTTGCCTTGGCTGCAGGGAAACCCTCTGCATGATAAATCAGAGCCCGAGAAAGATGAGATAAGGGCAGAGCCAGGAACTGGATGTTTCCATGAAGATGCTGATCTCTGGTTTAAAGGTTCAGATCCCCAGTGATTTACACCAGAGAGCAAGGAGAAAAGGTTATCAGCTCTGCTCACATGGGCAGTGTGTTTTGGAAAACTCAATTCCATTGTGTACAAACAAATGCTGTTCGGTAATCTGATAGGACTCTGCCGACACAATGTGGCCATGGGTCCTTGTTCAAGGCAAAGGAAAATTAAATAGAAAACAGAAACCTTCAGTACAGTTCTTTGGTTGGTATTGTGTTTGTGTTCAATAAATATTTATTTCATGTTTCATCGTGTGCTAGGGATGAGCCATGTATTAAATAAGGTCAGTGGAGATAAGTCTTACCACCTCAGAGCTGCATAGACCTGTTGAAGGCAGGCTCGGCAGGTCACACATGAGATCACTGTCATGGCTGACATCTAGATCCCCCCTGTGCTCATAGGTGGGGCTTTGGGGAGTGACTGGATCATGGGTGTGTGGTAGCAGATTCTGTGAGTGTAATAGGGGATCATGGGTGTGTGGTAGTAGATCTGAGTGTGTGGTACTAGACCATGTGAGTGTGATAGAGGATCTTGGGTGTGTGATAGCTGGGTGTGATGTTGGGAGGTGTGGCCTGTGAGAAGAGGTGGGTCACAGTGGGCGTGGCCTGGAAGGTGTATGTATACATCCTCCCTCTTCCCTTGGCCCTGGTCTGCTTCCTACTGCCATACCATGAGCAGCTTCTCTGCCATGCCCCTCTGCCGTGCCACCCTGCCCCGGAATCAGCCAACTGTGGACTGAAACCTCTACAAACTGTGAGCTAAAATAATCCTTTCCTTCTCTAATTTCTAGATGTCAGTTTTTTGTCCCAGCAACAAGAAAGTAGCTAAGACAGTCACTGTCCACACTTCTGTGACTCAGGGGGAGATTATCAGCATCCTATTCTCCCTGCAGCCCTAGGCTTGTAGACATGGCAGGGTAACGATTTCCTCCTCAGTTGTGGCACCATGATCCAAGGCTGCCATTCTGAGGAGTTTCACGCTGGTCTATGAGCACGCTCTGCCTGTTCTCCCACCTGCTACCATTCTGATAGTGCACGTTTTAAGAAAGAGCCACCTGTGCCCTTGAACGTGGGGCTTGGGATGTGAGGAGCCACCCCCAAGGCTGGTACAAAGCATATGCAGTTGGCCAAACGTAGACCAAGGCTCAGTGGGAGGCATGGCTTCCCTGAATAGTCCTAGCATGGCAGAGACCACGGTGGATGCAGCATCACCTGTGTGCGTGACGAAAATCCAAGCTGCTCACCTGTGGGAGAACCATCCCTCTGCCACTGTGCAGCCAGACTATTTTTCTTCCCTTCCCTTCCCTTCCCTTCCCTTCCCTTCCCTTCCCTTCCCTTCCCTTCCCTTCCCTCCCCTCCTCTCCCCTCCCTTTCCCTTCTTTCCTTCCTTCCTTCCTTCCTTCCTTCCTTCCTTCCTTCCTTCCTTCCTTCCTTCCTTCCTTCCTTCCTTCCTTCCTTTCTTTTCCAGTACTGGGGATTGAACTCAGAACCTTCACCTGGAACAATATCTTCAGCTCTTTTTTATTTTTCATTTTGAGTCAGGTTCTCACTAAGTCACTAAGTTGCCCAGCCTGGGTTGGAACTTGTGATCCTCCTGCCTCAGCCCCCTGGAGTGGCGGGCTTGCAGGCTGATGTCTCCAGTTTCCTGTGCTCTCCTATCCAAGCCTCACCTCCCGAACGCTCTATGGCCCCTCCCTGGTGATGTCCACCCCTCCACACCCACCGGATGCCCTCATCAGTGAGTTCTCTTGGCATCGCGGGACACAGCCGACCCCACCCTCCTGGACCCTCCAGCTGTGCAGTCGCTCCCGACTCCTCTGGCCATCTCAGCCTCTCTAGTCCCATCCCAGACCTCTTGTGATCGTCTCCCTTGTCTGGATCCGCTACTTCTGGGATCCTGTGACTTGGTTGAGGCCTCTCCCTCCTTGCACCAGACCCAGGGACTGCAGTTCCCAGGCCCACACACGCCAGCTTTGCCCACCTCACCCCAGACGCCTCTCTGCTTCCTTCCCACCTCCTGCCCCTCTGCCTGCTGAGCTCCCCAAGCTGCCAGGCTTTCTCTCCACCTCTGGGCCTTTCCACCCAGAACCCTCTTTGCACTGCTTCCGGCCTCCCTTTTTGTTTTTAGCTACCTGCACCTCACACTGCAGGATCTCCTCCATTAAATACTCCCCCAGGTGATTCTGCAAGCCTCTAAGACCAACAGTGTCCCTCTGGTGTGGGTTCTCATTTACTTTTTATTTTGATTGATTGTAGCGCTAGGGCTGAGAGCCAGGGCTATGTGCAAGTGAGCTTTGTGCCGCCCCAGGAGGCTTCTTAGCACAGTGATTGAAAGGCCGGGCTCTGGAATTCGACTCCTGGGTTCAAATTCTGGCTCAAGCAAGCATCTCAGTTAATTTTCTATCACACTGCTAATTAGATCTCATGCTAGATCCTCTTGACTACGATTGGTGAGAAGGTTAAATGGTTTCACTCAGTCAGGGCTCTCTACTTCAGTGCCTGGTGCCCACAGTCGGGGCTCAGGAAATGCTGCTATTAGGGTTTTTCTCCTCAGTAGTGCTTTCCAGCCAGAGTTAAACAGTGGATTGGGTGACAGATCCTTTAATGATAGGGTCTGCTCCGTGGGACCCTGAGGAGGTCTCTGCGGAGAGGGGACAGGGTCCTGGTTGCTGCCACCCCACCCTGCCGAGCGCCTCAGGAAGCACCTGGCACTCAAAGATCTGGGAATGTTTGCTCAGCCAAGGGACGTAAACCGGATGGAGATGTGGGGGGATGGAAGTGTTCACCTGGCGGCCTGTTCGCAGCAAAAAATACAAGCTGGCGGGAGGCTGGGGGTGAGGGTCACGGGTATTTAGGGGGGGCAGGGGCCGTTTATGACTGGATGGATCAGGAGTGTGCATTTTCAGGGCCTTGAAGGCTGGGAGTATTTGTGCAGCCATTGTGCTGAGCTTTCAGGACAGAGGGAGGAGATGAAGGAGCCAAGTGAAAGGCGATACCGTTTTTGCTGTTTTGTTTTTTAACTTTTGCAGAGGAAGACTGGGAAATCTCTTGCACTATTTTAGGTTCTGAAAAAGCAGCCAACTTCCACAGTGAGAACATGAGGGATGCTTGATAAACATACGCACTCCTAAAATGGAATCCAGGCATGCAGGCTGTGGGCACCAGCGAGCCTGATTATGGTTGTGCTGGGAACAGCAAGGGGCTGAGGGCAGTGTGACGTGCGGGAAGAGGGCTCAGGGAGGCCAGTTCTGCATGCGGGTGGAGGGGGCAAGCGATGCTGGGGTGGGGCGGGCAGGCCTGGACTGCGCAGCGAGTCCCTGCAGGGCGCGGTCAGCTCAGAGGGAGCCCATGCGAGGCCCCTCCCGAGCCGACGTGACTGAGGACTGGCACTCAGTGCTGTAATGGGACCCTGGAGGCCCACTGTTGCACCTGACTTTGAAGTCCTTGGGTTCTGTCTCATCTCCGGCTTTGTTGATAAGAAAACTCAGGCCCAGAGAAGGGATGTGGCTTGCTCCACGCCACACAGCCAATTAGTGACGAAGACATGAGAGGACGTTCTTCCTTTTGCCTGGGCAGATGTCAGTAGACAGGAAAATATCCTGTCATTGATGTCCACTCAGGAAGCTGGACCTGCTCATAGGCACCTCCGCAGTGGAACAGACTCCGTGGTTGATAATTGTCCATTTGCACTCTGTGTGGCCTTGGGAGCTCTCATGGGGCTTCCTTTTGCTGCCTGGAAAGTGGGATGACCAGCGGTGATGTAGAGTCACCAAGAGTATAAATGACATGGTGGTCCCAGAGCAGTGCCACAGGGTTGCTGATTGTCCTCATCACCGAAGCGTGTGGCTCGCCTGACCTCAGGGTGGTATGGTCACAGGGGGTTTCAGGAATCATTCCTGGATGTCTTGAGCCCTGACCAGCTCAGCCCTCCTGCTTGGAGACACTCAGCCCACCTGTTCTCCTCTGCAAAGGAGGACGAGGATGTGTGCAAAAGCTGAGGGATGAGGGGCAGGGCAGGCAGTGCCATGTGGGCTCAGCACATCAGGCACCTGCAGAATAGAGCCCAATAACATAGCGCTGGGGGGTACCCAAGTGCTGGGGCGTGCGAGGAGAGCACCCATGTTCACCTGCAGCCCTGGTGACCGAGGCCTGGACAAACAGGTCAGGTCTACGGTGACCAGTCCTGGAACACAGCCACCTGGGAAGGACTCAGACCCCTGGTCCCCGAGGTGCAGGGCTGCCGAGAATCCCAGGAACATTCTTGGCCTATGAAGTCAGCAGCTCTTTCTCTTCCTTTCCCTCTGTTCAGCTTCAGACAGGAAAGTCCAGTCAGAGCAGGCCAGGAAGCTGGTCAGTGCTGCAGGACCGGGAGTGGCTGGGTCACACTTCCCAGTCTTTGGTAAGGCACAGCCAGCTCATATGGGCTGACGAGGGCAGCAGGGTCCAAGGTTTTGATTTAAGAGAAGAAAGAGGCTGGGAATGACATCAGCCCACGTTTCTCTTCCCTCCCCTCTGCTCAGCTCAGGGTCTCCATCGTGGGGATGAACAGGAGCTTCGAGAGTTGCCATTAAAGGCAGCTGCTCCAGGTGGAACCAGGGCATGAGGCTGGCTTTCCCCATAGGCCAGGGCAAGGTCCCCTGGCTGCCTCCAGGTGGAAACCCTGAGCCTCAAGTTCACAGAGATCGCTGATGTCACAGCAATCTCCAAGCTGAAGTGACCCCCAGCAGTGTCATGAGCCCTTTGGCAAAGCCCATGCCACCCTGGTTGTCAACTCTTGTGGCTGTCACCACCCTCAGAGTGGTGGCCTTGTCTTTCCTGTCCAGGGGGAGAATCTGTCCTTCCCTTTGTGCTGACCACCGCTATCACTTCTGTGCATCTGAGGACACATTGTCCCCAAGGGCTCTTGATGATGGCTCCATATAATAAGACTTGTGATTTTTTTTTTTTTTGTCAGCAAGTGAGTCAGTAGAAAGAATATTGATTTCCTCAAGAACTGTCTCAGGAGAGGCAAAGGGAAGGAGGGAATGGGGCATTATTGGCCATTGACCAACATAGAAGGGCTAAGCATGACCATTTGGGGATATTACTATTCTTGCTAATTCTGCCAGAAAAAAAAAAGGTTTTGTTGCCAATTTGGGGAAATGAGAGGAAGATAGAGCCTGCCTGGTGCATCTGGTTCCTGTGTCTCTCCCTGGATGCAGCACTAAGGGAGGCTCACGGGCTACTCATTTGCCAGCTCTCATCCCTGATTCAGGGCTTCCATGTGGCGCCAATAGCCCAGCACACTGAGTTGGTTACGCTGCCCCTAAACACTGGATTTACCCCAGGGACAACTGCCGTCACCTGTGGGCCTCAGCTTGCAGCATGCCAACAGGGCTGCCCCTTCGCATCTGCTTGGGAAATCCCCAGGTCGAGAACCACTTCACGGGTTTCCCTGACTTCTCTGCAGCATGTGCATTTGGTCTTTGACATCCATTCTCAGAACCAACACTGCAAAGCCTGTTCCCCAACTGCTGAGTTGCAGAACTTTTCAATGCATTTGATGGCAGACTTGCAAATTGTGTCTGTCGTTGCCCAAGGCCCCACAGGGAAGAGGAACAGGTGGCCCCAGGCAGCCCGTGATTGAAATTCCGCTCTCCCATAGGTAGGTATCACCCTGGTCTGGTCCTGGGGCTCCGCTCTGTGCTCGCCAAGCTGTATCTCCTGTGTCTTAGTCAGCTGTTGTCTGTCAAGCACATGTGGCCATAGAAAGCCAGGAATGGAGGCAGGAGGCTGGGACCACTCCAGGGGACACTCTGTTTTTTAAACCCAATGAGGATTGATCTGGCTACCCAGAAGCCCATTTTTCATCCCAGCATTATAAAGAGATCGTTTCAAAGATTACTGCATCAGATGGGCTATCATGCAATGATAGTATTCTACATTGTGGAATTCTACAATATGGATTCATGCTGTAAAATATAACTTACATGTTTAAAAAACAAAAGTCCAGTTTTCACGCTAATGGCTGACGGTCCATTAATATAGGTCACAAGGTCAATTTAACGGTTGCTACCAGAATTAAAAGGGAAAACAGGGTCAGATAGGACATGGCAGACCTGAAAACCTCACAGTGTGTTGCATGTGGGTACGAGTGGCATGTTCTGAACCCTTCGACATGTGTGTGGTGTGCTCTGGGTCGAGATCACCAAAGACAGGGGTTTCCACCTGAGCAGTCCTCCCCTTTCTTTCTCCCCCTCCCTCTTGCTTTTCCCTTCTCGCTCCTTCTCGCCCTTCTTTGTGGATGTACAAAGTGTTTCCTGCTGCCTGCCACCTTGGTTCTGCTTCTGCGTAGCCTCCCGCCCATTTTACCTGCTGTGCCCCAAGATCCAAGTGTCCCGAGCAGAGACGGAAGTGGCTCCTCCAGGCCTTTCTTGTCCTTCCCCCTCTCCATTGCAACGGTCCTCATGGGCTGTGGCCTTCGAGATAGCCCTCACTCCTTCTTTCTTTGCTTAATAAATACATTGCTCTAAGTCATCTGATTCCCATTTCAGGCCACCAACTCCACCGTGAAGAATGCAGTCCCCAGGGCGGTCCGCGCTGTGCCTGGTGCTCCTGGTCGTGTGTTTCTCTGGGGTGCTGAGCTCGGTCCTGGATCCCATGGATTCCATAGAGCTCATGGAGTTCATGGCTCATCCTTTGGTGAGTGAATCTTTTGACACATCTCTGATTTCCTGGCAACGTCACAGGCAGAAAATATTTCCTCAAAAGTGGACGGAGGGGTCTTTGTGCAAAGGTTGCTGGTGAGGCAGAGGGGTGACGATGGACAGTGGTGGATGAGAGGAGAACGAGGTGTTCGCACAGGACTGCTTTCAACTCGGCATCAGAGTGGCACACAGGCCACAGGACCTTGGTCTGTGTGTATCTCCATCCATTACAGTGGACACAGCACAGTGGACCGCAGGCCTAGTCTAGGACCTTTGCTGACACATGGTCCGGTGGCTTTGTCTTTGGAAAGCGAGTGGGAGTTTAGCTCAGGGGTGATGCATGCCCTGCTCTCCTTATGGGATTATTCCCGCTTGAGCCTCTCTGTGTACAGAGTCAGGGCATTTACCGCCGGGACAGCTTGGGAGACCCGGAATTCTACTTGGCCCTGTCGAACAACATCCTCTCTTCAACCAGGAAGTCACAGATGAAAGGATATGGACCCCACAGAGGGGATCCAGCACAGAGGGCAGATGGGACTGGTTCCTAGAACAGCGGTTCCTAGCACTCACTGTGTCACCACAGCTCTCCTTAGGAAGCATTTGATCTTTCATAACCTTCTGTCAAGTGGACTCTATTTAATCCCATCTCAGGGTTCAGACAGAGGCACAGAGAGGTCGAATAACTTGCCCGAGGTCACAAGGCCCTGTTATGGTGGAGCTGGGATTTGAACTCAACACCCGCAACCTTTGCTTCTATCGACTGTATTCTGTAACTCAAATGTACTAAGAGCTTGCTATGTGCTACTCTGTAGCTCTCCTACTTCCTGTGACAATCATGGGAAGCTGGCATTATTTGATGCCCATCTTATAGAAGAGTAAACCATGACTCACTGGGGATGAGTAGTTCCCCAATGTTGCCTGGTTGGGGACCAGCATAGCCTGGCAGGCTAAATTGCAGAGCCCCTTCAGAAACCAGCATCAGAACAGTACCAGCAGGATATGAGGAGGAAAGAAAAACTTCTGAGCCTGAGTGGTGGCTCCCGGGCCCTGGGACAGCAGGGATGTGGGGGGGGCCTGGTGAGCAGAGGTCACGAGACTGGCCTCATAGGTCACCGGGGTGACGCAGGGCTCAGGGTAGGCAGAAAGCACCTTTTTAAGCATCACAGTTGTCCTTCCCTGACAGGGCTCTGACAAGTAGCATGTGAACCAGGTGAGGTGATCTCTTCCATTTCCGGATGCTGAGCCAGGCTATAAAAATCCTTCCTGGGTACTCCACCAGGCTCCTGTGTCCCTGGGGTATGGTGTCCCCTGAAACCTGGAGGCTGAGCTTGCCTGGGACAATCAGGGGTGCATGGACAGGAAGCCAAGGTGAGGATTTCTCTAACTGACGCCTTCTCAGATGTCCTTCCAGGTGCTACATGAAGAGGACCATAAAGAGGACTATAAAGAGGACCTCGAGAGTGAGGAGCTGCTGAGCCCTAGGTGTCCAGGTATGTGAACTCCTCCCTGGGGGTTGCTCTTGTAAGCCCAACCACTGGCTCCTTTGCAGCTCTAAACACGGTGACCCCAGAGTCCAGGTCCCAGCACATCCAGCCTGTGGTGGGCAAGGACACAGGGGACAGAGGTATCTGCTGGTTCCCTTCCCAGTGCAGCCACCAGGCCCACCTGGCTCTGGGTTCCAAACTGAGAAATGGCCTGCGGTTTATGTTGCTCTGGATGGAAGTGCTCACTGGAGGTCACAGCACTCCAGGCTTTCCTGCCCTCCTCCCCTTCCCTCTCCTTCTCTGCCATCTCTCCTTTCCTGGTGTAGCCTTCCCTGCCTAACCCCGTGGCAGGCACAGAGCCAGTTGGCTATTCTGGAAGACATTCATTATTTTGAAAATCAAACTTCTTTTTTTTAAAAAAATCAAACTTCTTGCAGGAGAGTTCCAACTCTCATTTCCACTGAGTTCTTCTGGGGTTTGGGGCTGCCAGCTTCCCTGGGAGCAGCTGGTGACCCCACAGCTATAAAAGGGATTCTTTCCTGTACTTCTGGGTCCTGCTGCCTAAGGCCACAGTGCCTTGAAGAAGAAACCACTTCCACATCTAAGATTGGACATTCCAAAATTTTCCAGGCATGCTTTCATTAGAAGCCATTCTGACAGCAATAAGTCACCATGAAAACACATTTTCAGTTTAGTATACGTGGTCCTCCTGGGCCTCTAAAGTCACTTGGGAAGCGTTGGCAAATCAGCCCATCTCCTGCAGAAGATGGATTGAGCACTGAGGTAGGAAACAGCCACAGAAAGGAGAGGCTCAGGCTGGGCCAGGTGGAGCTCAGAGGGACCACAGATAGCAGGAAGCTATCACTTATGGAAGCCCCACCTATGGTTGCAAAAGGCTTTGATCGGACACCTGGATAAGAACCATAACACTAGGGGTCCTCACACAAGATCTTGACTCCCTAATAACAGTCATGTAGGAAGCCCATCGCCCTTAATCGTGGTGGACAGCTGTGGCTTGAAGAGTCCAATGGGCCTCCCAGGTCAGAGGTGCCCACCCCACTATTCTCTTGGGCTCTGAGGTCCATGCTCACCATTCTCGTGTGTGTGTGTGTGTGTGTGTGTGTGTGTGTGTGTGGTCCCACATGTGGCTCCCTGCATGTCTCTTGAGTACTTTGTAGAGGAGGACTGGTGGCAGTGTCTCATCTTACAAGGTAAAGGACTCAGCGTGGGGTAGCCTTGAGGATTTGGGCTGATGGCTAGAGGGTAGGATGGATGGTTTGGTCAGGACTTCACAACACAGCATCTCATGACTCATGTTCTCTGTCCATGCTTGGCTAGTGGGCCATAGCTGGGATTCTGCAGATTCCCCTGTATGAACTGCCCTTCCTAGACCCTACAGGAGCACAGGCTCTGTGGCTATACCTGCTGAGTGCGGGCTGACATTGTGTAGACGATGCTACCCAACTGCTGCCTATAGAAAATACCAAGAAATGAGCACAGATGATAGGCATCTCTGGCCATTTACTTGCTATGCAGTTGAAAGGGAGAAACAAGAGTCCAGTTCCTTGAGATACAGACCATGATTCCCTGGCCAAGAGAGAGCATGCCAGGCTCCTCCTCTTGGGTGAAGGCAACTGGCTTCTGTCTTCGCAGGTGGGAGGTGGGTTTCTCTACCTGCTCAGGCTGGTTCTAGAAGGTACCATCCTCATCAGTTTTGCCAGGCAAAAGTGGTGTTGTTTGTTCAAACAGCTGGGTCTGAAGACCCAGACCCCATGTCACAATTTGAGGCCAACTTTCGACCTCACTCACTCAGGAACACTAGTGACACTAGGAGTCAGGGAGTCATGAGCCAGAAAAAGCCAGACAAACAGCACAGGGGAGCAGGCAACCCGGAAAAGAAAACAGGCAAAACACCAGGAGCCAGATGAGGGTACAGGGGCATCTCAGCAGCATCTCAGGGAGCCGTTCCTGCCCCTCCCAGTGCCCCAAACTGGGCACAAGGAGTGGCGCTTTCCAGGCCTTGACATGATGCAGTTTGTATTTCTAACCCCTACCCCTGGGCTGAGCTTGCGACCCCCACCGATGGGATTCGGGTGGCCCTGACACCTGGATGTCCCGGCCGTCTCCTGGGTCCCTGTGCTGTCCTGTGGTCCAGAGGAGGATCCAGCACGGGAGGCACCTCTTGTGTCCCCCAGACAGCTGTGGGCGTGTTGCTCGGGGATCCCATGCTCGTCTCTCTTCTCCAAGCACTGCCCTACTGTGGCTCCAAGGCTCCCCACACTTCACGGGGATTCTGCTCAGAGATGACTGCTCTAGAAAGGTCTTTCCTAAGACCTGAGCGAAGTTTATCACAATTCTGCCATGTATTATTAATACTTTTGCTTTTCAGCTTGATTTTATTTTTAAAATTTGCTTTAGAAGTCTTTGATTTCCTGTGAGCATATATCCAACAGTAATGCTTTATGTTACTATAGTACTTCAGGGTTTACAGCATGATTCAGCTGTTACCTTTTTCAGTCCGAGTTGTGGCAGTGTCTGGTTAAAAGGAAATGGACTTCAGAGTCCAAAAAATATGGTTTCAAATCCCACCCCTGGCCCTTGGTATCATGAGGTTTCCACTCTTTGAACTTCAATTGCTCCACCTGAAAAATGGGTGTCATCTGTCTCAGGCCCTGGGACCACCTGGGTGACAGGCAGATGGTAGCTGCTGTTATTACTACTTTTATCATCATCACCGTCATGCACACAGGTACAGAGGGGAGCACAGGAGGCAGGTTTCCCCACAAGAGCAGCTGTGGAGGAGACTAAAACAACTAAAGCAAAAGAGGAAATAAGTTTAGGCGCTTCACAGGCTCTCCATGATTACTTCCTGGGTTTTTCATTCAGACGCCAATGTCAGATCCCAAACCTGTCTGGTTATTAAAGTCACCAGCAGGAATCTTTTAAAAATATGGGCCTGCCCCATAAAGATTATCATTTGCTTGGCCTGGGTGGAGGCTCCAAAGTGACTGTGCATGTGTGATGTGTGTGTGTGTGTGTGTGTGTGTGTGTGTGTGGTGTGCACGGTTCCCACTCAAATGTGGGGAGTTGATTTTGTCCGGGGAAGGGCCAGGCCTGTTGAATTGTGGTGGTGTTTTTGAAAATCCTTCCGAGAAGGCGTTTCCTTTGCTATGAGGGGGCCCCTCCTTGCTGTCTCCAGGGAGAGATGACACCCCGGCTGAGGGTGACTAAAACTCTCTTAGAAGGCACCAAAGAACTCAAGAGGGGAGGAGGCAGGGAGGACCTTAGAGCCAATGCTGAGTGAACAGCTGTACGAGGCTCCTAGGCTAAAAGTGGGTAGAGTCCAGGTCCCTTCCTCCCAGGGCTCTGCCTTTGCCTCAGCTCCGTGAAAATCTGTGCAGAGGATCTGCGCTGGATTCACAGGGACAGGTGGCATGCGGATTGCCACGTGCTCTTCAGGCCCATGTGTGTCCTACACACACATCGGAGAGGGAGGGCCTCAGGGACAGAGGGAACCCCAGGCAGACATGGGCGTCCTGCTGGGCTCCAACCCTGAGCCACAGCCGGGAGGAAGACGAAGTGGGTGAAACGGGATTGTTACTGACCTCTCCTGTCTCATATGTAGCCGCTGTCCGGGAAATCCTGTTTATACTCTGGAGAGGAGAGTTCACTGTTCTGGTTACAGAGGGACCTGGAGCTCGGGGGACCTTCTTCAGGGACAAACATGGCCACCTTGCTTTTCAGGGAAAAGTGTGCTCTAGGCCAGCCTCGTAAATATCCTCAACGCCCTCTTTCAAATGGTCCCAGTGGGCAACATGGTATGTCCAGAGTCCAGAGTTAGAAATGCACAAACAAAAACTAGCAGGCCATCCAGGAAGCAGGTTTCCATCACTCAACCATTTAAATCCAAAGGAAAACAGGAAATTTGACCAATGTCATTGTATCGTGACAGACTGAGATTCCATGTGAGGTTTTCAAAGTCACTTTATTTTTCCTGTAAATACATCTTATGAACAGTAAAATATATCATACAATGCATTCCTAAACAATCTGCACAGACTGTTTTTATCATTTGAGTTCATGGCAGCCAGCTGAAGGACATCAAAATAAAATAATTCTCAACAGGCTGGTGGGTTAAACCAGCCTCCTAAAACAGACATGGTTTACAAGCGTACAGATATTCCAGCTTTCTTCAATAAACACTCAGGGCCAGAGATTTAGCTTAGTGTTTTTGCTGCCTGGTACACAAGCGCGAGGACCCGAGTTCGATCCCCGGTACCAAAAAATAAATAAGTAAACACTCAACAAGTAGAGTTTCCCATGATAAACCTTCTCCAAGAGCTTCCAGCAGCAGTGCTTGTAGTATTTAGAACAAATCTTACCATGCTTTGAGAAAATTCTTTTAAAAAGCAGGCATAGAGATTGTAATTTTATGCTAAGACCTCTGTGATCATAGTTTCCTGTTTGATTTAAATTTTAAAATAATAGTCTTACAAGTATTCCCTTAATGTTTTTCTCATATAAACATATCCTCAATGCACCTAGGTGGAAAACTCGTATTCTTTAATTTCTTAATTAATTACTGGCCGAGCCCAGGGCTCTTCTCCAACTGTATATTCCAGCCACAGTAGGGCCAGAGATCCCCTCAGTGATGGGGATGAATCTCTGGTGTGGCCCAGACTGGTGAGTCCACTAGGAATTGCCTGGCACTGACCCACTCTGTGCCGGGGGGTGAGCAGGACCATGCGAAGGGGCAGCGACAGGAACAGTCCCTGTCCTTGGGATGCTCACAGTCAGAGGCCAGACAGGATGTAATAAGCAGGAAAGAACATTTCTAAGATTTATATTCGAGGTGTGTCTGGGCTGCCTGGAGCTAGCCTGTGTTGAGGAACAGAGCCGTGAAAAAGACGGCAGTCTGCAGCCTGAAGACCGTCTGGAAAAACAACAAAGAGCTAGAAGGCCCATTTATTTTACCTTCCAATTTTCCAAACTTGCATTGCACACCTGTGGTGTTCTAAATCCTGGGAGAAGAAAGAGCACACGCTCTGTGAGTAGACTAAGAGCAAAGGGAGCTAACAGAAGGCTTTCCCCAAGGTCTTTCAGATGCGCATGGTTCAGCTCTTGTAATGTGTGCCTGTCACCCAAATGGAGCTGGAAACTCTGCAGCCTGTTCCTCTGGCCAGAGCCCTGGCTCGTAGCGTCTGAACTGTGGCCCCTTTGAGTCCTCCACTGCCATCCTGGCCCATCACAGTTCATGTTCCACACAGTAGTCCTTCATCTTGGTCACCAAGTTGGGGGCAGGGTTAGGGGGGCAGAGAAATACCCTCCTCTTTCTCAGAAGGCATTCAGTAGGGATTCTTACGGGTGGGCTGCTGTGCCCAGCTTCCACCCACACCTGCTGTTTCCTGTACCTGCTGGAGCATCCCTCTTGTCTCTCTCCATGTCTTCTCATGGCCTCAGTGCTTTCATTTCAGATGCCCTGAGCATTCCTGTGGTGGACGAGTACACTGTGGATGTCGAGCTCAGCTTTGAGAATGTGTCCTTCCTGGAGTCTCTCAGAGCTCAGCTGCACGACCTCAGTTTTCCAATTCAAGTAACTGACACTGACCCAGTGACTGCCATTCTGAGCATAGAGGTGACAACAGGTGAGTGAGAGCCCAAGGCCTTAGGACAGATGGCAAGGTGTCTCAGGAGAAAGGTCACTAGGAGCTTTCTCATTGGAGCACATGGCTCTGGAGGCAAGGGGAAGGACCCAGGGGCCTGCAAGGCTTCACAGCCTTCAGGGTGAACTCTGCAGCCAGGGTCTCCTTATTGTAGGTGGTGATAGGAAGTTTGCCTGGTGGCTCCCGTGATGGTTGTCATAAAGTGGCCCTGAGATATGACCAGGTGCTTCTTGACAAACTATTGGGTCCTCTCTCTGGGCATCAGTAATTATAGCAAGGACCGGCTCAGGATATTAAACAGCAGCCAAGTCCCTTCTTTGTGGCATCATAGATCAGGAAGTAGGACTCAGGAAATGGATCAGAAGTAAGACATTAGGCAGAACTTCTCAGACCATGGATTAGACTTTCTGGGTGCTGCATAACAAATGCCTGGCAGTGTCTGAGGGCCGGAAATCTGAGGAAGCTGAAGTGGCTCCCGTTCAGGATTTTACCAGGTTGTGATGGTGTCAGCTGAAGTCTCCCTGGAGCTGGAAAATCTGCTCCCAAGCCCACACATGTACAGGAGGCTGCAGTTCCTTACAAGATGTTTCCCTGAGACTGAGTTCCCTGTCATGCCAGCCTCTCCCTGACAGGTCTTTATGCTGGGGTTGCCAGTGTCCCCAGAAAGGGGGGAGAGAGAGAGAGAGAGAAAGAGAGAGAGAGAGGAAGGGGGAGAGAGAGAGGGAGAGAGAGGGAGGGAGAAGAGAAGCTACACCATCCCTTATAACCTAACTTCCGGAGCTGCACACCATTATTTCTGCCAGATCCCACTGCTCACCAGGTCTGGGCTCACCCTGGCGCAGCATGACAGGGCACTAAGAGGGTGCGAGTATTGAGGACACAAAGGCCAGTGGCCATGCACTCCACGTCCAGGGTCTGTCTGTCATCACAGACATCCACGGCCATCTGCTGTTAGACGTGACCATCCCAAGGGTGCTCCGACCATCATTGTCACTCAAGAGTCACCCGATAACCAGAGCCACCACCTTCCAGGTGTGACACCTGGCGGCACAGTGATGCACATGTGTGCATCCCAAGGGCCTCCCAGAGGGCAATGTGGAGACGCATCAGGACCCCCTGCCTGTGCAGACCCATCCCGTCTCTAATGCAAAGGTGGTGACTGCCTTCTTTCTCCTCCCTCCTGCTTGACCACAGTCTGCACAGCCACCGGAAATGAAGTGTGGTGCTCCTGTGAGTCAGGCTATGAGTGGCCTCAGGCAGGATGCCTCCATAATGCCATCTGTCGGGAGCATGATGGTGTCTCCTCAGGGAATCCCTGCGGCTGCCTGAAAGAACTCCCTCCTCAGGGACCTTTCTGCCAGCCCCCAACAGGTAAAGGCTCATTACACTCTTGTTGACTGGCTACTCGATTTTAGCCCAAGCTCGTGTTTCTCTGTTCTTTCTGTATTCAGTCACTAACACAAGATGGTTATTTCAGTTCTTACCTTGAGAATGAAAGTCAGACTGAATGTGGGTTTTCAAGAAGAACTGTTAAACACATCCTCTGCCCTCTACCGATCCTACAAGACCGACCTGGAAAGAGCGGTAGGTTTTGGCCCCAGCAGCTTCTTCACCCACAAATGCTGGGCTATACTGGGTCCGTTTGATTCACAGTGGATGGTTTGCTTGGCTCAGTCACGATCTGAGTGTGGATCTGGAGTTATTCACATCTACCCGGGATGGAGATGTCAGAAGCACTAGATCAAACATGCTCAGGGGACCATGTGGGTCACCTTAACCCCAGAAGAGCTGCCCATGGGGTGGGGTTCAGACAGGCCCCGCTGACACTGAGTCACTGAGATCTCACTGCTGCTTTGCTCTTTCCCACACACATGGTGGAAACTCTGATGCCTTTCAGGCAGAGTGACCCAAGGCTGATGCAGGGCATGGATGGTCCCTGCCCTGGAGCTCTCTGGGATGTCACATGGGAGCCATGCGCCTTGGCTGCCAGGCTCTATTCTGCAGGGCACTGTGCTCACCAGTCACTCTGATCCCACTTTGCTTAACTCATCCCTGACAGAGCTGCCCAACTGACGTGGAGCAAAGGTCCCAAGTGGGCTGAGACTGTGACTCCCCTCACTCCTCAGGATGAGAGCAGCCTCCTGCCACCCACGGGGGACCCCGCAGAGAGGCCGTTTTCCAGGGGTGCATGAGGGAACGCTGACTCCCCAGGACACCTCATAAACCTCTGCTTTGCATAGCTTGCAATGTGGTCACCGCCCAGCAGGGGAGCCCTCCACACACACACGTGCACATGCATGCGTGCACACACAGACACACGCACACATGCGCACACACACAGAAACACACACGCACGCACGCATGCACACACGCACACCACTAAGCGATTTAACTTTGAGGAAAGAGAAAGTTGCCCATTGATCTTTGGGTACCTGGCCCAGGTCCTCGTACATTTTAGCCACGTTGTGGAGATGACTTGAATCAAGTAGCATCTCCTCTGGGCTTGGCACTGAGAGGAACAAAGTCTATTAAAACCCACATGAGCTCACCCAATGCTGCAGGGCTGTCAAGGGAGGATCAGGCACTGCAGGGCCACAGGCTGTGTCCAGACGCCTGATGCAGGGTGTAGTTGAGCAGGGGCCTCGGGGTTGCACCCAAACCCAATGCCACGCGTGCTGCCCCCTCCTGAGGCCTAAGTGAGGTGACTGTGACCTGTGTCCTGCCGACGTGGAGACGTGCGGAGACAACGGAACCTTCACAGGTTCAGCCTCGCTGCTGTTACCCAACCCCTCTCCCTTCTTTCTTGGGTTCTGATGGCTGTCACCGCCTTCCCCACTTGCACCCCATCTCCTCTCCTGGCCACTTCCCCAGGTGACCCTTCTGCACACTTCCTCTAGCATCTGCTTCCCCAGTAGCCCAGATGGACATAGATAATTAGAGATGACGGCTTCAAAGGTCCGCAGATGTCAGAGGTACAGGATATAAATGAGAAAATCTTAGCAAGGTGGTGAGGATCATGTGCTCCCAGCTGTGTTTCAGTCTGTGTATCTCTCCCCAGCCTCCCATATATGACACTCACTTGCCTTTTTAAATTTTTCCAGTTCCAGGAGGGGTACAGGATTTTACCAGGCTTCAGATCAGTGGCTGTGACAGAGTTCACGTAAGAATGCTGTAGTCTACTTCTTTCTACTTGATGAGACCAGTATGTAAGTGGAGGAGAAAAATACTCCCTAGGGGGCTCCATGTGGGGCACTCAGTGGGCAGAGTTTGGCCAAGGTGAAGACTAACACCAGATGCAGGGGTTAAAAAGAAGCAAAGGAAGTACAGAGAGGAGTCTTCCACCCCTTATGGATAGATGTGCCTGCTTAGAAATAAAGAGGAAAAAGTGTGTTCATTTCACACATAAAAGAATTTTGCAAACAAGCATGTAAGTTTGCAGTCTAGAGAGCTTAGAAACATAAAAATGGAATAACCCCATGGAACAATGCCAACAGTCAGGACAGAGGGGTGCCAAGCTCCAATATGCAGGGCTCCCCTGAGCCAGGCCGGCCCCCTGAGGGGTCTGGACTCTATTTCAGACTTAGCTGCTGATCTTGAAAGTCAGAGGTCTGTTCAAGAGCAGCAGGGTTTTGGTTTCAGTTAACATCAGTCTGGCTGCTGACCCTGAGCCTACGGGGCTGTGACTGCAGTTGGCAGGTCTGGGACTGCAGCTGCTTCTCCGTGATCAGACCGTGGGACTCCGTCCACTGATTGCCACCTGGCGACATTTCTCATTTCCATTCCCTGCCTGTGTGTCCAAGCCCTTCCATGGGCTGAGTTTGAAGACAGGTTCACATCAGCGATTTCAGAGGATAACAGTTCCCCGGGTGGTTGCTTCTATTTTGCTTTTCCAACCAAATAAACCCCAAGTATCTAGACTCTCCTGGGGCAGTTACTGCTTCACTGAATGGCATGGGTCTCTCTCCAGCAACGGCAGTGTGGTTGTGAGCTTTGAAGTCAAGACTACAACGCTCCCCCCTGGACAAATCCAGAAGGCCAACGAGCTGGTGCTGCAGAGCCTCAACCAGACCTACAAAGCAGATGAGAACTCCTTCCAGGGGGTGAACAGTAAGTGGAACCATGTGCATTTTCCCCACATGGATTCCATGCAGCTTGGTAGTGGCTTCTGTGCTGCAGCTAAACCTAGGAGGTCACATGGTGATGGGAGGGCTGGGTGCCATCCCTTCCTCTTGGACCACTGCCTAACAACCTGGCTCACCTCCCTGCCCTGGGATTCAGGGCCAAGGGAGTCAAAAACATCTGAGGAAGTAAAGCTAACCCTGAGGGTAGGAGGTCCTCACAGCAGGCGCTGACACCGAACAGGGCATCCTTGTTCCAGAGCAGAGGGTCTCAGCCCCGTCCTCACATGCCTGCAAGGGGCAAGCCCCTCAGGTGACTCCCATGCACGGGGAAGTTCAGGGTGTTCACATGAATCTCACCTGCACACGTGCTGTGACGCTATTTTCTCCAACAAGCAGGTGATGAGATGGAGCCAAACAGCTCTCTCGGGGCTGCACAGTAAGCAACACAAGTTCAAAGCCAGGCCGCTACCTTAAATGTGCACAGATGGCCCGTTTCCTAAGAGTTGAATGTGATTTTTTAAAGTTTTTTATTTTAACCAGGGGCCTTGAAAAGGTGTTAAGAAATATTTATAAATACTGATGTTTCGACTCGAACACGAGGCTGCTCCTCAGTGGTGTGATGTGATTTATCGCTATATTTACAAGGTGTTGGGGTCTGGCCAGGCATCCAGCCCTGTGCAGGACTTCACAGAGCCTCCTACTGCCTCAGCACACACAGCCATGCGGGACACTGGGCCACAGCCTATGTAGGGGACCACACTCTGCCTAAGCAAAGGACACCCAGAAAACACATACAAAAATTGTGTTTTATTTTTATCAGGGAAATGACTCGATGCAGGGATTCTGGGGAATTTTACTGCCTGAGCAATAATAATAGCACTGTTTCTCAGTCCCCTCCCAAGGTCGCTCTCGGGGCACCATTGTCCAGACCGGGGAAGCTGTGGCCCCTTGAGGTCCACTGCTACCCATGGGACAGAATCAGGATGCAAATCCACACCTATCTCTACAAAGCTGCCACTCTGAAGGGTCCACAGAGACTGGGTCTTTAAAAACTCTTACTTCCCCAGCGGGCTTTAGTTATTGCTGATAATTAATTTGTTTTCCCATTTCTAACTCATGCAAAGATTAGGTCAGAGCTTTGAGTGAACGCAGGCTAAGAGTTGTTGGTAAGAAGCTATTGACCTTATTCTAGCCAGCCGCTAAGAATCTCTATGCTTGTTAGCCTGTGTCCGTTTTTCATAAACTAAGGGGCAATTTTTCCTCAGACTGAAGTATTGAAAACAGCTCTGGGATCCCCACTCCTTCCATTAGGAATGCTCAAGTGACCTCAGGACACACATTGTACAAAGCCCTGGAACTGAAGCCCTGTCCCTTACAGCTGGCAGGCTGCATGCACCTCCTGGGGTCTCTGGTGGCAGCACAGGGGTCTGAATGGGGAGACACCATGCCCTGGGGACCCACAAATCCTGGCCTTGGCAGCACCCTCTAAGCAGGGTCCACTGTGTTAATTTGCCCCAAGATCCTAGCTTTCTTTGAATTTCCAGATGAAACCAAGTTATCCGTCATGCCAGCAATCATCTTTGAAGGGGACACGGTGACACTGGAGTGTGAAAACGAAGTGCTGTCCTCCAACGTGTCCTGGCTCTATGGGGAAGGGCTCTCCAGCCTGTCCAGGCTCCGGAATGGCAGCAGACACTCCATCTACACCACCGTGCAGCTGACCTCCATGTCGCGGCTCACCATCACCAACTTCACCCAGGAAGATGAGGGTGAGGGGGCCAGAGTGGGCTGGGGAAGGGGCACACGGTGTCCCGGGCTGTTCAGAAAGGGGTGTCTCCGCTCAGAGCTTCACCATAGAAAACTCACCCCATGGCTTTTGGCTTGAAACGCTGTTAAGATTTACTTTTTATTTTGTACCTTGTATTATTTTATTATTAATTTTTCAAATAAATTGAAAACATGTATAGTCGATTTGAAGAGCTAGAACTGACATGCTAAGCTGCGTGTATCTAGAGTGTCAAGTTCACTAAGTTTGGACATGGGTGTACCCCTGAAGCCAGCCCACAGCCCAGAGAACATGTCCATCTTCCCTTGCTCCACTGCAGGGCCTCCCTGTGCTCCTCCACTGTCCTCGCCTACTCCCCGCAGCAACTGCAGAAGCTTAAATCTCAATTCAGAGACTCGTGATGGTCCCAACTCGGTCTAGAATTGAATGGCCCCATTTTAAACCAAAAGTCCACTGGGCCCTCTCTTCTCCTTCACATACAAAGGTAGACTGTGGGCCTCTGGGTCTCAACCACATCTTGGTTGATTCCAATTTTCCCACAGGGCTAACTAGGATCCCCAAACTGTCCATGCTCTTCTATTCTCCAGGGCTTCCCAATGTTACCTCTTCCAAGCCTGCCATTGTTTCTCACTAGCAAAATCCCTGAGTGTGCAGCCACGGGAGCACCGCTACTCCTTCCCTTGGGGCTCCAGGAGTATCTGCACTGACCATGTACCTCCTGAGTGCTCCTCACTGAGCGTGTGGACTGACTCTCAGGGGCTGCGAACAGGGAGCTCCCTGGAGAGCGGCCCTGGTACAGGCATGGGCTGGCGTCCTCCAAGGGAATGCACATAGGTGGTAGTCACAATAAATGATTCCTTGTATCCTACCCAGGTCTCTACGCTTGCAAACTGGTAATGGATATCTTTGAATTTGGGACCGAAAAATACATCAATGTGACGCCTATCCAGATCCTGGCAAATGAAACAACAGCCGTGAAGTGCGACAACTATCCTGTGTCGCTGAACTGCTGCAGTGAGAACGAAGCGAACTGGACAGCCATCGAGTGGAAGCAGGAAGGCAACATGAGCATTCCAGGTGCGTGTGCCTCACACGGGCTTCGGCACACAGGGGTCCCAAGCAGGAGATGTGGGAGGAGGGGATCCGATGGTGGCTTCCTTCTGATCTTCAGGCTTTGGAAGACCACTAGGTGTGATGTCAACTCCAGATCTGCCCCTGCAGAACAAAGTTGCAAAAGTGTGTGTTTGTAAGAGTCACACCCGGTTATAGACAAGATCCCAACAGTAGAAGCAAGCGCAAGGTCCTGAGTTCGATCCCCGGTACCAAAAATCAAAACAAGTGATCTCTTTTTAATTACTTAAACTTGGTCACAAGTTTGAAGCTGGCATTTTTATCTTCAGTATGAAAGTAAAGTAATTGAGTCCAGATTAAATGAGTTCTCCAAGGTTGTCAGGATATAAAAAGAAAATAATTAGGACTCACTGCAGATCTTGTCTCTCAAGATATTACCCATCCTGCAGCCAGCGCTGGTGCAGGCTGGCCTGGCACATTGGATGGAAGAAGTTTGTTTTCTACCTGGAAACCAGGTAGGATCAGTCAGCTCTTCTCTTAAGAAACAGCAGTGTTATTTCTGTGTGTGTGTGAATCAAACTAGACTGAATCAAGATTTTTAAACTGAAACACATATACATGTACACACAAATAACAGCAGTGTTATTAGGTGCTCATCTTTGAAGAAAAAAACAACTTCAAACTAAAATGTGGCAATTCACTCATGTGCAAGCCTTTGTTTTACAAAACCTCCACTCTTGGACTATATGGCTTTAAATATACCAAGCGATTAATTTACAGGCACATTTTTCTGAGCACATCTACTTTGCAAAGCAGGTTCATCTGCAGAGCTTCTGTTTGACCTGAAAGGCTTGCAAGAGTGGGAAAGGCATATGGTAACTTGAAAATACCATACCTGGGACAGTCACTTCCCTGATTTTAAGGAAGAGGAGATGTAGGCTTCCTACAGGCGCTGCCAGATGGCAGAGAGACCTTGCAGGGTTCCTGTGGTTCTGCTGGGGAAGGTTTCCAGGCCTGGAAGAGGCCCCTGTGAGAGGAACCAGGAAGTCTGGGCTGCAGTGCTCCAGACCTGCTCTGAGACCCCTCTGTGACATTCCTAACGCCCAGGGCCCAGGGCGGGCTGCGTCCACCGCAGAACAATGGGTTTCCTGCCACAGGCCCTCTCGCTGCCTGGGGACCTGGCTGTCAGTTGTCTGATGAATTTAGCCTCTGCTCTGGCACTGGGCCCTCCTTCCTCCGCCCCTTGGCAACCTCTCTCTGCAGCTCTTTCACCAAACATCACACTTTCTTTCAGCACCCAGATTTCCAGGGAGGAAGTATCTAGTACAATGTGTCGCTCCAAGGTCTTCTCTGGATGTGTGAGTGTCTTCTCATTTTGAAGGTGTTCTGGAATGGGAGAAGACTGGAAATAATTAGCAAAAGGAGACTTTCTGGATTTTTTTTTTTTTTTTTTGGTACCGGGGATCAAACTCGGGTCCTTGCGCTTGCGCAGCAGGCAGCAAAACCACTGAGCTAAATCCCTGGCCCTCTGGATTTGTTTTTGAGAGTTTTGTTTTGTTCATTCTCTGGTTTTTTGAAACCTGGTCTCTCTATGTAGTTCTTCAACTGAAAGATCCTTCTGCCTTAGACTCTGGAGTGGTTGGATTACAGCTGTGCACCACCATGCCCAGCCAAGCATTTGTGTTTAGGAAGAGTAACAAGCAAAGATCTCCCACTACACTGAGGAAAAGTGGAGCGATCTTCTTTGAGGGTTGCATCATTATCATAAAAGTTATTGTGGCAGATTCAATGCATTCAGTTACAAGGAGTGATCAAAATACACAGTGAATGTTTTTTTTAAAAACATACTGCAGTAAAAGACACATTGACAAGAACAATGAGTAAGTGTGCTCAAAGTGAAGGGGAGTTTGTTGAATATTTTGAGGGAGAATTGTGGTGATGTGTCTTCTACTGTAATAAGCTTTTAAAATTGAAACATTCACCGTGTATTCACTCCTATGTTTTTGATGTTTAGCATCTTGTTTTTTCTCACTCCTAAGAAAAAGCCTTGGGAAGTGGCTACCTTGATCACCCCTCACTAGCAGAGGTCTGGCACACTGGGTATGCGTGAGATGCGGGCTTGTACATGTACACCGTCCCTTCCCCAGCAAGGGCGACACAAATCGGTAGCCCCACTCAGCGCCTCTGCACAGGGCCTGGCACTGCCCATCCTGCAGCAGTGGAGGAGCACAGTATGCCCAAGCCAGCCCAGCTCTGTGGCTCAATGTTTTTTGCTGTCCCTGTGGAGCCTGGTCCCCTGTCTGGTGACGACCTGCATGTGCTCCCCGAGGGCCTGCAGGCTTTTTCTCAGTGCCCTTGCTGACAGTGGTTTTCAGACTTAACTGCAGAATCCATTCTTCAAGTAAAATCATATATTGTGTCTAATAGAGGGTTTCTCAGCCTGGGTACAGATGATGTTTGGGGCCCGATCCTCCTTTTCTGTGAGTTATCCTGTGCATTGTAGGGTGTTGTTGGCAACTCCACACTCTACCCACCAACACCACTAGCACCCAGAGATGGGAGAGCAAAAAATGTCTCTTACCATCACTAAATGCCCTCTCAGGAGGCAAAATGCCCCAGGTTCTGGTGTGCAGGAGACCAGAACACAGTGACTCTAGTTTAAAAGATGTGAGGGATATGGATCCCAGTCACTTAGCACCCTCCCACCCCAATCAGGCTGAGTTTGATGTGAATTTCTACAAGGAGTACTGGTTTACAGACACACATCACACAGCCACATGCCAGAACCACAGCCCCCATTTCCATTAAAACCCTGGTGTCTTTCAGGCCCATCAAGCTTCCCCTCATCTGAAATCACCATGTCTTCCAGCTGAAGTATCCTTCCCTTTCATCTGTGTGACAAAGTATGAGTATTGCAGGTGCTCCCGTGGAACCTTCCTACTGCAAATCTACTAATTCTGTGCCTTTCTGTACGCATTCCCTCTTGCATGGCTTGTTGTCTTCATGTTAGTTGGTAGAAAAGCTGGCTCTTTACAAAGGAGTGAAAGTTGGCAGGAGGCAGAGGGAAGGGGACCATGGCAGGTGCCCAGGCCTGGAGGAGGGATGCTGCAGATGGGTTGGCGGCCCAAGAGGGGACCCAGCTTTTGAAAGGAAGATATAGAATGAGATTGAGAGAAGGTGGGTTATAACAATACTGTGAATAAGTGCCATACCCTATATATACTACACAGTATACTTCTACTATATCGTATAAACATATAATATATATACTATATATATATTATGTAAGGAGAATTTTACTTTAGTCTGTACCCAGTGGTAAGATTTTAAAGGTAAAAGGAAAATAGACACTCAGAGCTGCCCTTCAGAAAAATAATGCTCAGGCAGTGTAAACAGTAGGTTGAAGGGCAGGTAACTGAAGATGGGTGTCCAGCTGTAATAGTTGCCAATGCTCAGAGGACCGACAGTGGGGTTTGGGCAGTGACCTTGGGCTAAGACAGAAATGTTTCAGAAGTGCAATCAAAAAGATCCCTTACCACTGCGTGGAAGGACAATGTGAGGAAATGCAAGTCATTAAAGGTGACTGTAAGGTTTCCAATCTGGGGAGCTGCCAATGGCAAAGAGAGGAAATACAGGAAGACATGCAGGTTTTGTCTGGGGAAGAGTAAATCGCGCGTGTTGAGTTGGAGATGCCGGAGATGTCAAATCAGCACTTGGACGTTTGTTTCTGAAGTTTCCAGCAAGGGCATTTTTCTTGGAAATGGTGTTTTTTTAATGCCTCAATTCAGTCTAGTTAGTATCAGTTCAGTCTTAAAAGTATAATTTCTCCTCTCCCATTTCATCTTGTCCAGGAAATAATGCTACAGAAAGCTTTAATCACTTGACACTTTGTTACAATTTTTAAGTTGAAACAGTGTTATTTAATGCCTCATTCAGGATCATTAGTATCAATTCAGTCTTAAAAGTATCATTTCTTCTATAAAGCATTAGTCACCCATTGCCGCAAATGGGTTTTTCCATTGTTTCCCTCTCTGTCTTACAAAGTTGCGGGGGAGGAGTGGAGAAAGGGTAAGAGGAGGACCAAGGCCGGGAGCTCAGTAGGCCAGGCAACACCAGTGTTTACGGAGGGAACCGTAGACAAGGAGCTTGAAGGAGGCCTGGAGGGAGGATGAGGACAGAGGGAAGGGGGAGAGGCCTAGGGCTGGAGTAGCCTGACAAGCGGAAGAGGGTCCAAGCCTGGAGCCGAGAAGGGGCGCTGGAGGTGATGAGAGGAGACCACCGTGGGGCTTGGAGGGTGCTTCCGGTGGAGGTGAAGGTCAATGATAAGCCAGGCCTGGAAAGTTAAATAGAGTATGTTTTCTCTGATACAAGAAGCCTAAAGTATAAATAAATGAATAAAATAAAGGAGCAATGATAGGAAACTAGAAGGTAGACTTGGAGACAGGAGAAGGATCAGGAGCAAGGGGTAGAAGAGGGAGGGATTAGAAATGATCAAGGTGTTTTATGCATGTACCACTGAATATCGCCGCTCTATATTTCAAACGTGTACTGATTACAACAAAAGAAGGCCAGTTTCGAGGATTTGATGAGAAGTGTGAGTGGAGGATGAGAGATACGGTGAATGCAGAAACATGGTGAAAGGAAGGGCGGATAGAAATGTATGCGGGTGGCCAGAAGAGCCTCAGCACTGGGGATAGATCATTTTAGGAAGGGAAGGGTTGAGAGTAGCCAGGGCCAAGTGGAAGGGGGGGGGCAGATGAAAGTCACAGGAAGGTAAGGGATGCGGAGAGGTCCAGGGGACTTGCGGGAGGGGGCTTTTCACGGGGAAGTGGAGGGGTGAGCCTCACAGAAGGTTGGCACGCCTGCACCTAGGAGATGGAAATCAGGTGATCTGAGCAGAGATTTGGGAACTACGGAGGAAAGCTGGCTACACGTCAGTCGAAATATTTCACAGATCATTGATCAGCCAGCCGGCGCTGAAAAGGCTGACTTATTTTGGCGTGAATCAAGAGGCTTGTTCTTTTTCTTTCAGTTTTGAAAGACAGTGTTAGAAGAGTGTCTTAGGAAAGGATGGCGGCGGGCAGGGAGGGAGGGGAGAGTGGAGGAACAGGGAGAAGGAAAAATCGGACACGGGCATCCTAGAGCCCTAGGCAAGGGTCAGGATGGTGCAGAAAATGTGCCATTTCCGGGAATGGCAAGGAAGGGAGGGAAAGGAGCAGTTTTGAGGGGCAAAAGTGCTGGTGACTGAGAAAGCATAACCATTTCCACCCAAACATACTCGGTGTCAATCAGAATCGGCCAGCAGCAATAGCAAAGGAGTCGTTTCTGTGCTTGCAGGACACGAGGACCAGGACCTGAACTCCGGCTGCGGCAGGTATATCCTGCAGGCCAACACGACCCAGTGCCCGGACACAATCATCTACATGTGCGAGTTCCTCAGCGGCTACGGAGCCAGGGTCGGCAAGGCCATCGAGGTGACATTCACCCCTGTGGGTAAGAGCTCTGTCCCTGAAGTGTTGGCTGTGGAGATGGTGCACTCATGAGCCAGCAGGGCAAGTAAAGCTGCCTCTCCCTGGGAGCCGCCTGTGATCGGAGCCAACCATACCCTGGGAGACAGAAGAAAGCTCCCTCTCTACCATTTAAATTCAGGGGGAAGCTTTTAAATTAGGAAGCGCAGGGATGAGGAGCCCTGGCTATGGGCAGGATGGGGTGATTCTCCTGTAAGGCAGAAGGGGGACACCGGGAGGAGCTGTAGGCTCAGTTCTCTCACTTTGGGTCCATGAGAAAGCCCCAGGCCCCTTTCCTCTCCCACAGCCCCTCCTTCCCTCCTGAAGTCCAGCCTGACTCCCTCCCCAAGAACCCAGTTCCCTTTGTTTCCTCCTCTCCCATTTCACCAGTTAACAGAAATAATGCTGCAGAAAGCTTTAATAACTTGATATTTTGTTACTATTTTAAAATTGAAACAGTGCTTTTTAATGCCTCAATTCAGTCTAGTTAGTATCAATTCAGTCTTAAAAGTATCATTTCTCCTACAAAGCATAATGTCACCCACAGCCTCAAATGTTTTTCCACCTATCTTACAAAGATGAACTATTTGGAGACATCAACAACCCCTTTTTCAAAACTTAGAGAAAGGACTGCTGAAAGCAGCACCCTTTGCATTTACTTGGGTTTTCTGCAATGGTGACTTAGCATTTCGACAACAATCACAGAATCCCTCAAGTCCACGTGATCTACACAGCTCTCGGTTGCTCCAAATACTCCTGCACTCATCTACAGCAGTGATGAGCTCAGATAACCTCATCCTTACCCAGGTTGCTCCTTGTAACTCCACTCCTATCTGCAGACTTGCTGCGTGTCTTAAGGACATGTTTATGCTTTGCTGGAAAAGCCCTGGTCTGGTAGTGTCGATGCCAGAGAAGCAGATTGGGATTCCACGAGGCTTTTCTTTCTGCTCTCAGAAACAGCGAACCCCTAAGGAGCTGTCTCTGGATCCCCATGGGCAGCGAGGGCCATGTTACACCATGCACACACGGCTTGAACTCTAGCTGCTAAAGGATGTGATGGTTTCTTTTGATTATGATTGAGAATAAGAGTTTACACTGGAAAAGCAGCCCTGCATAGTGGACTCAAGGCATGATGCTCTCCCCCTGTGAAAGACTGAAGTGCGTTACATTCCTGAAAGTCAGCCCGGCAGAAGATGAGCTTTGAGAGAGGGGGAAAGATAGGAAACTATATTATACCCACTGGGCCCCAAAATGTGGAACTAGGGGTGAGGGCAGGGCCAGGAGGATGGGGGTTATGAAAACAATCAATCTGCCCAAATGAAACCCATTAATCTGTAAAACAAATTTTAAAAGTGAAAACAAAGTAGAGCCAGAGGCCAAAATAGTGGCACAGTGCCACAAGCTTTTATGTTTGTTGTGGTCTCATGAACATTGTAGATGAAAATTTCTCAGGAATCTGAGGAACTTTTCAGACAGAATAGGGAATACAGTTAATTATAAATATATAATTTTCATTATATAATTATATAGAGTTAATGTTAAGGTGCTCGTATGTCTCAGTTTGCTCAAGATAGTCCAAATATAGTGATTCGGGCACTAACCTTTAGGGTTCCCCAATTGAAAATGTAGTTCCAGGATTCACTCAGGCTTATTGAGCCCTGACAGTGTACTGCACCTAACACTAAGGGCAGGGGACACAGGGCACAAGAGCAAAAGCTCACCTAGAGGGCTCCCAGGGTTACAGAGGAGAGATGTCAAAGCGGAGACGCCCCGTGGGGTGGTGGAAAGGTAGATGGGAGAGGAGACAGGAAGTGGTTCCAGGAACCCACCCTGATCTTCCCAGAGGCATCCACAGGCGGTTGGAGGGGATCTGGGGTGAAGTCAACAGCCCTAATGTGCTCCTTTCACCCTGCTGACCATCAGGAGATAATTCCACCCACAAAGGGGAAGAGCATGAGCCCTTGAGGCACACGACGGAAGGGAGTACAATTCACAGTGCCACCACCAGCAGCCTAGCAACCCAGAGAGCCCGGGAGCAGCCAGGTACCCACCCCATGCTGACATGGCACGGTTACCACGCCCTGCGTGCCGTCTCTCTCTTAAGTTCTACTCGCGGCAATGTCACCTGAAACACCAAACAATGGACTTGTTGTCAGCTTTGTTTTGTTTGTCTCCTTTGCATTCTTTCAGCCGAATTAATAATAACCCCGGAGCCAATTTCTGTTTCTGAGGGACAAAGCTTTTCTATAACATGCACCAGTAACGTGCGTAACTATGATGAGGTGTACTGGAACACTTCGGCTGGAATTAAGATCCACAAAAGGTTCTATGCCACACAGCGCCATCCTGAAGGAGCTGAGTCGGTGCTGACAGTGGAGACATCGACCAGGGAGTGGAACGGTGAGTGGATGCCACCCTGGGTCATGGGAAACTGAAAGGGACAAGTGCCGTCCCAGGCCTGCCCTGGACACACTTACGCCGGCTGCTCACGGTGGACGCTGCAGCCTTGGGGGACGATGACATTGCTCCACCCTACAGATGTGAGAGAAGCCAGGACAGAAGCAAGCATCTCCACCACGGGAGCCTGAGCTCTTGCCATTACATTAGGAGTGCTGCTCCCCCTAGCCCTGGAGGATGTCACTCAGAGTTGGAGGAGGGGGCTCATAGTATCATACTGCTCCTGATGCCAACAGCTCTCTTCAAAACCTCCTCATCCCTGCATCAAAATCCTCATTCATTCCCTGGGTTTATGGAAGAGCCTTGGAGTAGAAACTGGGACCACCAATTTGAAATTCAAATGTACCCCTAACCTGGTGTCAGCCACTTAATTTTATTTGAGCGTAAGTGCATACTTAGGGGGTCGTCACTTGGTCAGTTAGGTAGCTGGAGAACCAGGGGGGAGACTGACCCACCATTCCCTCCTCTGTGTCTGGGAAGGTATGATGAGTCCTTTCCCAAGTTGCACAGGGAGGGCTAAGCCTCCCCTTGCGCCTCTCCGTCTCATGTGTCTTCTTTCCACTCAGGAACATACCGCTGCGTATTCCGATATAAGAACACATACAGTGTGGCCACCAAAGATGTCACTGTTCACCCGCTGCCCCTGGAGCCAAACATTATGGTCGACCCTTTGGAAGCCAGTGGTTTGTGCACAGACTCCCATCACTTCAGGTGCTGCGTGGAGGAGGACGAGGACTACAAAGTGATGTTCCAAATGGGGTCTTCCTTCTTTCCCGCTGGTAAGACACAGACTGTGGAGCCCTCGGGGAGAGACTGTCAGAGACAGGATGCAACAGAGCAGATCCCATGAGCTGTCATTGTTTTGCTCTGTGGTTTGAGGCAACGTCTTTGGAGCCTGGGAAGGTGGGTCCGTCCTATGTAGTGGAGTGGGAGCAGTTGAAGGCAGTGTTGAGATACTGCTATGGGAGCCACCTTCCTCAAGGCGGCCACCTGGGTGGTTCGACAGCCTCCTTCTGTGCTTCGGGAGAGACAGCGGGACTGGAGATGGAGCTCAGAGCAAACCCTGCCTAGCACACAGGATGCCCTGTGTCCTCTATCTCCAGGACCCTGAAAGGAAAACGCAGACAACAATCCTCTTAAATGCATCTTTGAGCATGGAACAAAGTAAGAGAAATAACCAAGCACCAAAACCATGGAGGAAAAGAAAGTAAAAATGATGCTTTAGAATCATGCTGGGGCTTCTGTATAGGCATTTGCCAATATCAGGGGGGCATTTGCCAATATCAGACACACAGAGCCTTTGGGGGGGGCGGCAAAAAGAAGAGGTCTTGCCCCCTAAGCAGTAGGTGAGGCACCCACCCCACAGGCTCAGGGTCAGGACCTTCTAAGGGGGACATGAAACAGAGTCATCTGCCACAGTGAAGGGCTTGGCCTCATTTCTTGTTGGACAATGAAGATTCTGACTGTCCTGCCCTCCCCAGCTAAAGGCTCTGCAGTTTTACCATGCGTGTGGAGCAGGAACTCCAAGCTGAAGAGTCCTCAGCTTAAAGCTATCCATTAGTTAGTTAGCAGCTATGTCACCTGCCCTCCCCTTGCATCCTCTGTGGTAGAATAAATCCTCAGTCTGGGTCCCTCAGGAGTCCTGGGATGAAAATTACCAAACATGACCTCATAGTCACAAATCTCACAGCACAGGTATCTTCCCAAACTCATTCATTTTTTCAATAGCCGGAGGATTTGCTCAAGGCACGACATCATAATAAGCAACATAATAAGCAATAAGAAAAAAGGACTTAGGCCCTTATTTCAATATCTACCAAGGCCCGTGTCATTGACGGCCACACACAGGCTGTACATATTGGAAATGAACGCTGCTGGTTGGAAGAACAGTGCCAGTGCTTTTAGCAAAGCAGGGCTCTGGAAAAGCCTGCAGCGTTGAGAGAAGGCCACACAGAAAGGGTGGTGGGGTGATCCTGGGGATTGAGATATGCGAGGATCTGAGCAGCCCTGGTCCAGGCACAAATGCGCAGAACTTCTCAGATGGCTGAGCCCTGCGAGACGCCAGGATAGAGAGGAGCAGGGCGCCCTCTACAGGAGCGATGGGCTAATGGTGAGGAAAGACCCCGGAAGAGGAGATCCTAAACCAACGTGGCAAAGGCAGGCTGGGATGGAGCAATGCACAGGCCATGATGGGCTTTAGGTAGCTGGAGGGATCTGAACACTGTCAGAAGTTTTTTTCACAGCAATATGTGAAACACATTATGTGATCCATTCCTGGGAAAAGTCTGGACAGGCTTATTCACGTTGGGTCATCCTGACAAAGCCTGTGCTTTGGACTCTCGTGTTGTGACATCTTGTTCTCCATATCTCTGTCTTCAGCCAAAGAAGTGAAGGGAAAGCAAGTGTGCTACAAATACAGCTCCACGGCAGACTCAGTTTCCCAGTGTCCCAAAAATGTCGATGTCTTCTGTCACTTTACCAATGCTGCCAACAGTTCGGTTCGCAGCTCTTCCATGAAGCTCACTCTGGTTCCTGGTAAGGGCACTTTAAGTTGTGACTCATTCATCCATCTGTTCTCTGGGGATTGGAGCTGGGAGTGAGGCACGGAGGAAATAAGTCCTGTGAGGAAAAGCAAGCTCAGATTGTGGAAGCAGCTCTGAGTGGAAAGCAGTGAGGGCCACTGGAAAGCCAGCAACAATAAGCAATCAAGCGGACCCCACAAGGTCACTGACAATACAGAGAACTAGGAATGCAGTCTTATTCCCGCCCCCCCCAACCTGGTCCTGTCTCCTCCTTTCAGTGGTCCCTTGTATTTCCATTGTCCAACGCAGGGGAAAACATCACATGCCGAGACCCCGCCATCGGGGTTGGGGAGCCTGGGAAGGTCATCCAGAAGCTGTGCCAGTTCTCAGATGTTTCCAGGAGCCCTGACAGCACCATCGGTGGGACCATCACTTACAGATGCGTGGGCTCCCAGTGGCAGGTGGAGCGGAAGGGCTGCATCTCCGCTCCCATCAATGGCCTGCTCCAGCTGGCAGAGGTGAGCCCTGCCCACTGTGCTCTCTGTGGGGAGCCATCTGCCATGGCAGATTTCTCACACTCTGGAAAGGGGGCCAGGGATGTTTGGTGTCACTCCACAGGCTGCTCTTGTGTGCATATTTCCAGAGGAGACATGAGCCCAGAGATATTTAAATCCAGTAACTCAGGCAAAGCAGGTGCTCTGTTCAGAGAGGGCCACCCAGCACCGTGACCTTGAGCTCTCACCCTCTGTGTCCAGGCTGGGAGGAGCAGTGTGTTACACTCTCTGTCTCCCATCTCCTTTGAGTGATTTTGATGTCAAACAGCTATATTTTCAGAAAGAGGAGTAACACACAGCTATGATTCAACTAAGTGTTGAGCTTCGTGCTTTTACAGGTCTGAGATTCCTTCAATCCGTATTGGCACCCTCTATTTCTGAAGGGCTACTCTGCCTTCACTAGAACCCAGGTGGCTGCTATGTAGCAGGGGAAATTCCTGTCTTTTGATCAAAATAAATAAATGGCGCTTCTGCGCAATACACTTGATGTATTGTGCATTAGAGATGCCTACAGCTCCATGAACTACAATCAATAAATCCCTGAGATGCAACTAGTGCGCTTATAAAGAATGGTGATATCTTTAGACAAGCAGCTCTGATTATCTTACCACTGGAGAAAGGAAGAGCTGAGCAATACGGATAATACTGATTTGTGTCTTAGCAAATTATCTTCTGTCTCTCCGCTTGTCTCACACCAAATGCATTAAGATGGCCATTATGGGCAAAGCATAATTGTAGAGGCTGGCAAAGTAAAGCAATGAAGTCACCTTGGCCTCTGACGGTAAATAATAGAACTTACTCAGTGATTCACTACTTGAAACTTTTCCATTTGGGTTAGACCTTGATGCTTGAAAACATGACGGATACAAATCATCCTAAGCAAGGAAGATCGAAATTACAATCTGTAGCTACAGCTGTGAGAGATGTGTGAAGGGGTCCACAGCACCCATGGGCCAGAAGATTCACGCGTTTTTCCCTTGCTTGGGCTTTCGCTTTGCTAGGCTTTGATCAAGAGCCCCTCTCAGGACCAAAACCTCCCCACATACCTGAAGAATCTTTCCGTCAGCACCGGCCGGGAGGAGCTGGAGATCCAGTCGTCCCCCGGGAGCCTGGGCGCCGTCATCAACATCCTAGACCTGCTCTCGACAGTTCCGTCGCACGTGGACCCAGAGATGATGAAGGTGAGGGTGGAGCTGGGGCTCCCCGTTCACCCCTTGGGACTTGTTCAATCCGTCCCACTGCAGCCACCTCTGTGCCTCTTCTAGAGCAAGGACCTGGATATTAGAGTCTGCCAGCTACAGATTTTAGGACACCACGGGGTGTTGCCGGAATTCATTCTGGGCCCTTAAGAAAATCTCTTTAGTACATCTCTGCTTTAGGTTCTTTATTCAAATAGAATGAATTCCTGTAAGTTTTCCAGGAAAGCCAGGAATGAATGGTTTTCAGAATGTGTTCAAAGTAGGATTCAGGGCATGGCGGGGTCTTTTGAGGCTTTCTTGCTGGTGACCTGGCACCCACCAGAAGCCTCTACAGAATGGAGAGCTCAGATAAAACCAAACCAAACAACAACTGTCTCTGCCGGCCTGCTGAGTTGGCCTGAGCCAGGGTAGGAGGGGTATCTCGTGGTCACCAAGAGCTCCATGCAGCATCATAAGTGCCATCTGGTCTTCCAACTTCTTCCCCTTTACCCCCTTCCTTGCATGTGCCCCCTCAGCCTCCAGGGAGAGGTTATTTTTTGTCTCTTTTGTGGCTGCGTCACAAGGGGTTTTGTGGGTATGTCACTTATAGGACGTGCTGGCCACTGTGAATGTCATCTTGGGCGAGTCCGTCCTGGGCTCCTGGGAGGCTCTGCAGCAGGACCAGACCAGCCAGAGCTCACAGCTGCTGCATTCAGTGGAGCGGTTTTCCAAAGCCCTGCGGCCAGGGGACAGCACCTTGGTGTTCCTCCGCCACCCTAACGTGCAGATGGGAAGCATGGTCGTAAAACCCGGGAAGTCCCACAGCTACCAGCAGAATTTTCACTTCCCAGCGTCCAACCTCTGGGGCAACGTGACCATTGAAAAGCATCAGCTGGGAAACCTGCATCCAGAGTCCTTGGTGGTCACTGTGGCTTTCCCAACGCTCAAAGCCATCCTGGTTCAGGACGCTCAGAAAAAGCCTTTTGCAAACAGTTTAGTGATGACCACCACCATCAGCCACAACATCACCATGCCGTTTGAGATCTCCATGACTTTTAAAAACAACCACGGAGCAGGAGGGCAAATAATCTGCGTCTTCTGGAACTTCAGCCTCTCCAACAACACTGGGGGCTGGGACAGCCACGGGTGCCGCGTGAACAGCGTGGACAGGGACAGAATCTCCTGCACCTGTGACCACCTGACTTCCTTCTCCATCCTTATGTCCCCAGACTCCCCAGACCGGGGCTCTCTCCTGGAGATTCTGCTGGATATCATTTCCTACATCGGCCTGGGCTTCTCCATCCTGAGCTTAGCAGCCTGCCTCGTTGTGGAAGCGGTGGTTTGGAAATCAGTGACCAAGAACCGGACGTCCTACATGCGCCACATCTGCATCGTGAACATTGCCGCCTCGCTTCTGTTTGCTGACGCCTGGTTCATCGTGGTGGCCGCCATCCAGGATCACCACTACCCACTCAACGACATGGCCTGCGTGGCCGCCACCTTCTTCATCCACTTCTTCTACCTCAGTGTGTTCTTCTGGATGCTGACGCTGGGCCTCATGCTCTTCTATCGCCTGATTTTCCTCCTGCATGATGCAAGCAAGTCCACGCAGAAGGCTGTCGCCTTCTGTCTGGGCTACGGCTGCCCCCTGGTCATCTCCGTCATCACGGTGGCGGCCACCCAGCCACAGGAGGTCTACACGAGAAAGAATGCCTGCTGGCTCAACTGGGACGACACCAAGGCCCTGCTGGCTTTCGTCATCCCCGCGCTGCTTATCGTGGTGGTAAACATGACAGTCACAGTCGTGGTCATCACCAAGATCCTGAGGCCGTCCATCGGGGACAAGCCCCACAATCAGGAGAAGAACAGCCTGTTTCAGATCAGCAAGAGCATCGGGGTCCTCACCCCTCTCCTGGGGCTCACTTGGGGCTTCGGTCTGGCCACCGTGTTCCAGGGGACCAACGCCGTGTTCCATATCATATTCACCCTGCTCAATGCCTTCCAGGTGAGTTCTAGTCAGGGCCCTGGGGAAATTTTTGTGGGGCAGATGAATGGTGGAAACATGGACAGGCTCAGGAAGCTAGAGGGTTCCGTGTGGAGGAGGCCTCGACCCCTGCAGAGCTCAATGAGAGGGCAGGGCAGGGCATATCCCTCTGCTCCCAGGGACCTGTGACTCCTTGTCACCTGCCTCATAACTTAGCAGCACTGTGCCAGTCTCTCCCAAATGCCCTGATAATACAAGCAGGAGGGGAGTCACTTCCCTCAACTAGATGCTACTTACCTGAGACCTATCTCCAAAGGGAAAATACCACTACTAAGCCACTGTGTCCAGTGTCTCCATGAGTGCCCGTGACTTTTGTCTTCACTGTCCAGCACGGTGTACCTAGTGAGTGGTGAAGACCTCTGCCCACAGCAGGGTCCCCAGCGCCACCTGAAGTAAATGGATACTGCACACTACATGGTTTCTATGGAAACAGTTGTTGAAAGATGAAAGAATGGATGCCTATGAGTGCCGGGCAGTCTGCTTGATAATTATATAAAATGCAGATGCATCTCTGTTCTCCTGCAGCAGGTAACTAGTGAGAGTGCAGGCCGTGCTGCTGGAGAGCTGTGACACAGGTCCATACGACAAGCACAGGAAGTGGAGTGATTAATTCCATTCCACCCCCAGAGAGGGGTAGACGCAGGAGAATTCCCCAACTTTGCAAATGCCTGGGAGCTGTGAGGAGGCAGTGGGTCTGGAGAGGAAGTTGAAGTGTTGCTTCCGGATGCTTGTGACACAGCCCTGCAAACCCTAAGTCCTGCTTCTGGGCCAGTGGCTCTAAACTTGGTGGTTCTTATTTAATGATCTTCAAGCTGTGCCTCTATTAGAAAGAACGCATTATCTCACCCCAGGCCCCAGAGTCCCTGCAGGAGTAGGTGGGGAGTAATTTGGACATAAGCAGTGTCTAACAGCATAACCAGCAGCATGTGCCATTCCTCCCTAAGGCAATTAGAAAACAGTGTCTTGCTAGTTAGGGCCCTTAGTGTGGACCCTGGACTTCTCCCATAAACTCAGATGGGTAAAAAGCAGGAAGAATTCACCACCAGGTAATAAATAATATGTCCCATTTCTCGGGACAGTGGAACATGCTTAAAACGGGCTTCTTCTTCATCCTTTCCCCAGGGATTATTCATTCTACTCTTCGGCTGCCTCTGGGATCAGAAGGTAAGAACACTGACAGTTTTGTGTCTAGAAAAGCCAGAGGTGCTGTGGCAGGTTGAATTTACATGGCCTCTTTTCAATAATGCAGGTGCAGGAAACATTGCTGAACAAGTTTTCACTCTCCAGGCAGTCTTCCCAGCACTCCAAGGTAAGCACTCCCCCTGAGGACTTTTCCTCTTGTAGCATTGTGTCTTCCACTAATGTGAGGAAGTGCAGTACTTTTCACCTTGGGACTCTTATCAGTGGGGTTAAATACAAATCCCTCTACTTCTACACCTACTTTTGGCATAGATGACTGAGCAGTTTTTGCTTCTCACCTTGTTCTGCCTCAAATACAGCCATGGAGCTATCATTAAGATGCCACCCCACATCTTTAAGTAGGTAATTAAATGACAGATAAGCTAAACCGGAGGTTAAAATTAAACTTTAAATGGAAGACAGTGATCAGGGGCATACAGGATATTAGAGAAACCAACTTGAGCAAGAAGAATGGATAGAATTTTTTGTAGTTCAATTTGAAGCACGATTATTGTCTTAGTTTTCTGGTTACTGAAACAAAATGACATACGACTGCAACTTAAGGCAGGGAGGATTATTTTGGCTCATGTTTCAGTCCATATTTGGTTGGCTCCAAGGTGGGACTCCAAGGCAAGGCAACACGGCAGAGGGGAATGGGGAAGAAAAATCTGCTCAGAGCATGACCATCAGGAAGCAGAGAGGGGAAAGAAACACTGTAGACCCCTCCAGGCCATGCCCCCAGCGAATGCCTCTTGGTACCAGACCTCCAGTTCCTATCAGCAAGTCAGCTGTGACACCCCTGTATTCCAATCACCTTCTAAAAACCCAGCCTACTGGGCACACAAGGCTGTTGGGGGAGATCTAGATATAAACCAGAACAACTATTGTCCTTGAATGTAGTGGACTACCTTTCACATGGCAGGAAATACTAGCAAAATCTACCAAACAATAAAATATATATTTGAGCTGAGGGTGTAGCTCAGTGGTACAACGTGTACTTAGCATGCACAAGGCCCTGGTCTGATTGCTTGTGCCAATAAAAGAAAGAGAGGAGGGAGACGAGAGGAGGGAGACGAGAGGAGAGGAGGGGAAGGGAGAACAAATAAAAGAAACCCATGTATTTGAAAGCTGTTTTCCAATATGATTAAATCCCAGCATCTCCACGTGGCTGAAGGGGTGGGGCTAGAAATGCAGGGGAGTGACCACTAGAGGGCAGCAGACAACTCCTCCTGCAGACCCAGAGGCCCTGCTCTGACAAATCGTTTTTTCTCTCTTCTAGTCCACATCCCTGGGTTCAACTACACCCGTGTTCTCCATGAGTTCTCCAATATCGAGAAGATTTAACAATCTTTTCGGTAAAACAGGTACGTAGTGAATTCTGGGTGCTAACTGGTTGGCCCAGACAGGAGCTTCAACACTTCATCGGCATCCCAACACTTCACCGGCATCCCAACACTTCACGGCCTTTTCCGGAAATGGCCTCATTTAGGGCAGAGGTTAAATGGAAGAACTTGCTTGCAGTTTTACATGTTGCCGGGACGCTGATACAGAGGGCAGCAGCCTGATTGGTAATTAACAATCACTCATAAAGAGCAGGATTTGGGACACCTTCCCTCCCTGCTGGGCAGGGGCCTAGGCCGAACTCTGTTACCATGCTTAGAAAATCCTACTGCAGCTCTCTGCTGAGAGTTTCCTTCCTTTATCCTCTTTTTGTGGAATTTACTTGACTACACATTGACATTTATTAAAAAGTTGCATACAAAGGGGGCCAGGGATTTAGCTCAGTGGTTCCGCCGTCTGCCTCGAAAGCGCAAGGACCCGATTTCGATCCCTGGTACCCCCAAAAAAGTTGCATACAAGGAATCACCCGATTAGCTATTGTATTAGAAACACAGTGAATGCTGGAGACAGGAAGTAGATGGTGTTAATGACGATGGGCAGTGAGTCTCAGTCACTCTGGTAAATTGGAGTCCAGGTCCCACACCACTGCCCCCACTGCAAATCAAGCCCCAAAACTCTTTCCAGCTTCGTGGGACAGAACAGATCTCAAATACTGCAGTCCAAGGCTTCCCACAGGACGCAGATCTTGAGAACACTAAACCTCCAGACATTTTTGTGTTTTCTGAGTTATACATCCAACCAGCGGATTTTCTTTCTCATTTTGAAAGTCACTGGTTCAACCTGCCGGGAATGATCACGTCTCCAGGGCTGCCCTCTGCCAGCCCCGTCCATGGAGTGTCTTCACATTTGCATGGAAGTGAGAATAAGGAGAACTCTGTGAGATACTTCCATGGACTTGGAATCATGTCATATGTGCTTCTTGTTTCTGAATCGGATAAAATTTGGGTGCACGCTTTATCCCCAGGGTACCTGGATCTGAGACAGCTGATCACTGCCTCTGGATGGTGTCTCTGGGCTCAGCACTGCACCCTACATTGGCCTGGGGGGCCCATAATCATTGTGATTTTGGTTTATGTTGCCAGCAGCCCCCAAGATCCCCCCAGGCAGTGACAGAGACCTTGTTAGCAGTGGCAGCTCAGCAGTGTGATGGTAGGGTAGGCCCTTGCTCTCCCCGCGCCCCTACCCACCCCTCTCCCTGCACCATTCCGCCGCTGCCCATTGGCCTTGAAGCACCCAGCCTGGCCTCCCCGACAGCCCTGTTCTGCCCTATCTGTTGCTGGCCTGGTCTTCTGCTTCTTTCTGGTCTGCTTTTCCTTCCCCTGTGATTTTCTTTTTTGTCTTTTTCCTCCCTTTCTAAACCTTTGCCTCCAGCTCCCTCCTGAGAGCGTCCCGGAGTCTCCTGCCTGGTCCCGGTGGTGCATGTGGTGGCATGAGGAGAGGAGCTACCTGTCGGGGGGGCTCCCGGCGGCTTGCTCGGAGCAACGTGCCTGTGCCTGGTGTTCTCTGGCTTGCGAGCTCTCGGGCCCTGGACCTGGTTCCCTTGACCCCCGGGGTGTTCACACTGCCATCCACACAGGCTCGTCTGTGAGCCTCAGGGGCCACTCTGTCTTGCAGGAACATACAACGTGTCCACCCCAGAGACAACCAGCTCATCGGTGGAAAACTCCTCCAGTGCCTATTCACTGCTCCACTAAGCAATGAAAACTACAGCCATGTGGTCTCCTGGGGACAGCGGACACCTCTGCGAAGAGACCCGAGCAGAGCCAGGACACTCTCTGCAGGCGCCTGGGAGCAGATGCTGAAGAGACTTCGTCACCGAGACACTTCCTTCTGTAAGAACAGAGGGAAAGGAATTGCTGTGTCTGTTTCTGCTCCCCACTGCCCCTCCTGTGATGTCCAGTGTGTATAGTATTTAAGTGAATCATGCATCTCCCAAGGCCCAGCTTCTGTCTATACTGTAAAATAGAGTTTTAAAGAGACATTTTCATTTCTTGCCATTGGCTACAGTGATCAGCTTTGATTAAAATAATAAGCAAAAAATTAGTGCCTAGAAATATTTCAGTGAAGGAAGGAAAGGAGAGAAGAAGAGTGGATGGTAGAGAAGGAAGGGAATGGAGGGAGGAAGAAAGGGAGGAAGGGAGGGAGGAAGGCAAGGAAGAAAAGGAAGGAAAAAGAATAAAGAAAACCACACTAAGGGCCACAGTTTAAGATTACTGTGCTGATGATCTATAATCACTCAGAAACGACGCTGAGAGTAGAAAAAAATGCCCCCCAAATGGAAATTGAAAGTGAGCCATGGCGGAATGAGTTTGATGTCTTCCTGGTATTTTCCTAGCTAACAAGGAAACAAAATGGACTGGAAAAATGGCAGCGGGGGTGGGAACCATGTCCTGGAGTGGATAATAATCCTTACCAGCGACACCCTGGGGAGACTGATCTCCTGGTGCCAGACACACCCTGGGGCCTTGCTTGCCGAGGCCGGAGCAAGGGGACCGAGCTCGCAGGGTGGGCGGTGCTTCTGGGTCAGGTCCAGGGGACCCCACTGCTGACTGACCTCGCCGCAGTCTGTCAGAAAGGCCTCGGGGTTTATTCCGTTCTGAGTTTTGAAACAAAAGTTACGTCACTGACGAATGTTACATACTGCCCTGAAAATGGACTCCACCTGCCTTGCGCGTCGCAGTTCTCACCGAGCACTTTCCTGTGGGGCAGAGAGCTGGTCGTCATGGCCCGCGCGTACACTGCCCTTGCCTTACCCTGCTGTCGGGGGGTGGTCCTGGGTGCGCGTGTGGCCTGCAGAGGACCATTTCTCTCCATCTGTGCGTCTCCTGGCAGCCACACAGTCAGAGTTCCATGATGTCTAATTCACGTCTACTACAACCACTGGGAAAGCTCAGAGGGAGGCCACAGCGGCAGAGTCTGCCCTAACGGCCCTTTACCCTGACGAGCGAATGGCAGGACTTTCCCCAAGTGTTTGACTGTGATTTGTGTTTGTGTGTGTTGTTTGTATGGCTACACTTCATAAAAAAATACAAATATCCACTGAGACTGTATCCTTAGAGTTAAGTAAGTGCTGTTGGTGCCGCAGCCATACATTCTGAACCCGAGTCTGCTCCCCAGGGCGTGGTGACAGTGCAAATACGGAGCCAGCCACGGGACAGGACTGGAGAGGACAGAGGCTGAGATGCAATCGCCACTTGCAGCTTAACATCTGAACCCTTTCAAACCTCCTCCTTTTCTAAATTTCCAACTCTACTTCTGCTGTTCTCCGCGGAGGCGAGGAAGGGGCAGAGGCGGGACAGACAGATGGCCTAATGATGCTTAAAGGCAGTGAGCTGTCTCCACAGACCCACAAATTCCATAGACATCTGCTCCCGTGTTCTCTGGGAATTGTCACAGCGCCGTCCCAGCCCAGTGACTCATATGTAAAGTCCCTAGAGGACTTGGTCCATGGGCTGTAAATGATGGCGAGTTCTCCGGGGTTTACAGTCAGCCCCAGTGCAGAGTTCGGTGCAGAAGAGACAGGGATGCAGAGAGGCCGGGGGTGCTGGCATTAGAATCAGATTCCAGGGAAAGACTGACACTGACCGACTTAGGTCCTGTGTCCCAGTGAGGGCCACTGAGCCAGGGCTGCTGCACGGGGCTCGCCAGGCCATCTGGATGCCAAGGGACGCACAGCACAGCAGGTGGCTGTGGCTGTCCTGTCCGAAGTGTGAGAAGTGCCGCACCATGGCCCACATAGGCAGGGACCCCTCAGGACTTGCGCTGGATCTTGTGGCAGGAACACACACGGCAGTGGCTCCAGTGGACTCTCGCAGGAGGTAGCTGGGGCCTCTGCCCAGTCACTAGCACAGGTGTGTCGTGTCCCCTCACCCCTCGGCACATGCGTACACACAAACTCAGAGGCACACGTATGTGCACACGCACCCACACACGCAGAGTCACAGAAGCACATATGCACACCTGCACCTGCACACACACACGCACACGCACACACACACACACACACAGAGGCACACACGTGCCTGCACCTTTCCAGTGGCAGTGCTCGACCTGTATTCCAGGGAAGGTATGAAAACAGGAAATCAAAGAGGTGCCGGCTGGTTTTGCTCACTGCCATATACATACACACCTCACCTGTAAGCTCTCCCAAGAATCTCCGGAAACCAGTGCCAGAATTCAGAGCTGTTGGCCTACTTCCTACAGCAGCCAGCAGCAGAATCCAAGAATGACTTTGGCACTGCCCTCTCTGGCCCCCAGGTTGACAGTCCCATCCTCTGTCCTTCATCCTACTGGCCAGCCCCACTCCAGGAGCCCTGGGAAGAGGTGTTGGATTTGGATTAAAATCCTACATTTATTTGCTGTTTTTTCTGGACTGTGGGCATTTCCCCAGGCCCCAGGCACTCTCTCACAGCTGTCCTCGGCAAAGCACACGACAGGAGTCCTGCAGCTGGGGCTAGGAGGCAGCTGGCATCCAACTCTGCCCGCCAGCCACCCACCTGCCTCTCCTGAGGCTTGGTCACCACCTGGTGGACACTGGCCGCCCACCTTCCCACCTGTAGGGCTATGGAGTCATAAAATGCCATCATCCCCAGGTGGGAGGCTTGGTTCTGGTGGGATCGGCCAATGGGATCAGCTGTCAAGTGAGGACCCAGGTCCAAATCAAGTCCCAGTCTAAGGGTTCACCCCAAAGTCAAGTCCCGAGGCCAGCTGCAGGGGTCTCCTCATAGCCATTTTGATGAATTAATCCATCAATGCAAAGGTTACTTCCAGCATCCTTCATACTAATAACAAACCATCTGGTGTGCTTTGAGATGGTAATATTTAAAGTTTTGCCACAGTTAGTTCTCAGACTTTTAACTAAGAGCCTTCAACTACTTATGAATGACTCTGGGAACGCGTGGATGACAGGAAAGATCTCACATGGATAAGATGATCCAACACTAAGATATAGCCCCAGTCCTTTTGAAAATTTTTTTTTACTTTGAGACAGAATCTCACTAAGTTGCTAAATTCCCCAGGTTGGGCTGGAACTTGTGATCCTCTTGACTCAGCCTCCTGAGTGCTAGGATTACGAGTGTGCACCACTACACCTAGCTACTATATTTTTAAAGACCCTTTCCTTAGAATCAGAGGAAGATAATAACAAAGACTGTGAATCTCAGTTTCCCAGAGGAATCTTCACTTGAAATCCTTTAACAAGCCAGTAAAAGTTGTAACACCATTTTGTCTGGTGAACATTGAGTATCTGATTTATATACCCACAAGTGGATTTCCTTCCATATTCCTGATCTAAAACAGAAATAGGAGAGTTTCTTTATCTTGGTTATTCATTAATTTATTGGTTCATCCATTCACCATCTACTGAGAGCCCACTAGGCACACTCTGGGCATGGTGCGGCATGGTAATGAGGATTCTGGGTCCCTCCTGCTGGAGCTACAGCTATAGCAGAGGTGCTCACAGAGGATACACATTGTCACAAGACATCCCAGGTGTATTAGGAGCACACAGCATGGCAACAGGACCAAATGGAGGCAGAAAAATGAAGAGAATCAAACATGAGGCCGAGGCATGGTCCCTGGAGGCCAACGCAAAGCAAGCCCGCTGGAAACTGCCCAGACCGCTGACTGCAGGGAGGGAAGGTCAGAATGGAAGAGGCACCTCTGCAGCCTGGAAATCTCCATGGTGGGTCACGGCCTTGGGCTTTGGAGAATTATGGAGAAGATGGTGACTGTCAGGACAATCACACTGGCCACGCCTCCAATCATCAGGCCCAGGGTGCTGCCGTGCACCTGCATGGCTTGACAGCGCTCTCCCGTGTAGAAGAAGGCATGTCCAGAGGCACACCTGGGGAGGGAAGACAGGGCGTGTGGGGCTACGTGGCCTCAGGTGCTGCCTAGCAACAAGCACCATGCTGCAAGTACTGCAGTGAGCAGTTACTGAACATTCTGCGCCTGGCCATTTCCAAGCATTCACTAGACTCAACTAATTTAATCCCTCGACAACATTTTGCAGAAGAGGTTATGGTCAGGCTGTTCTCATCCTCCCCCTAAAGCCACAGAAATGGTAGACAATTTGCTCAGGGTCAGCTGGTTAGTGCTTCACACAGAAGCTTAACCCCAAAAGATGCCTTTCCAGAAAAGTGCTCTTGGCCACTGAGAGCGTAGGAGAAAGAGTGAGGGAAGATGAGAGCAGACACCATCTCCTGACATGGTCCTTCTATAAGACATGGGGAAATTTCCTAGGTAGAGCTTGGCCTAGTGCACTGGTTGGAACTTTACAACTTGCCAACATCAAGCCAAACGTCACCGTAAGGTTGGTGTTCTGCTAGGTGTCTCTCAAACTTGACCAGAAGTTCAGGCCCAGTCAAGATGGCTGACACACAGTAGGGCTATGATGGGATTAGAAATTCCAGCAACACCCAGGGTGCTGGGCACAATGTCCCAGAGGTGGGAAGGGATAACGTCAGGGGACAGGGCACGTGGGACTCGTCTGTTCTGGCCGTGTCAGCCCACTGCACAGGGCACACTCGTGTCCAGCTGAAAAAGCCACATCCTCAGGCCGTGTGGTGGAGGCCTTGGCCTAACACCATCGGTGTCCTGACCATCCTACCCCGGCCCTGCACCTACCTGCAGCTCGCCATGCCCTTCACGTTCACACACACGCCCTGGTTCTGGCACGGGTTCGGGTCACATGGGTCTCTGAAGTACTGTGGCCAGTTGTGGTCCTCCATGGGCCCTGTGTTCTCCACAGACCGCTTCCGTCGTTGGCCCAGGCTGCCTGGCGGGGCTTCATCCAACACAGCCTTTTGAGAAGCTCCTCGCATGGCCTGCTGCGCCTGTCCATGGAGCACAAGGCCTGCAGGGACCAGCCTCCTGTCTGCCGTGCGAACTGGAACTTCTGTTTGGCTCAGGTGGGTGAGGTCTGCAGAAAAGGGAGGCAATGATGAGGCCAATCAGGACAAATGACCGACTGTGGTTAACATCACTTCCCGAGAGGGTTTCCCCTCCAGGCCGCCTCTGTCCTTCACGAACACCACCCTTAGTGGTGTAGAAAAATGGCTCTGAATCCAGCTTATTTAAATTAAAGTAGTCCGGTCATGTGTTTATGTACTGAACTTGCAAAATGAAGCATAACATTAGACTGGAACGAACCTGAAGTCAGCAAACTGTTATATTTGAGAAATTATCGAGAAAGATAATGCTTTAGAAGAGGACATTGTGCTTTATACCAAGGGTAAGTAAAGGTGTGGTGAAAATGATAGATGCTTTTGGAGGTGCTTGATTGGAACATGAAGAATACGTGCACCAAATGTGCCAAGGTGCTCTATAAACATGTACAATTTTTATGTGTCAATTAGCAATATTTAAATAGGAAAAGATGAGGAAAGTACTTCTTGGCCAATTAAGTAAAACGTGGTTCTTTTTTTCCCCCTTTTCCATTTTCATTTTAAATCTCATTTTCGAGAAAGATCCCTACCTTCCTGAAGTTGCTTAAAAATCAGTAGGACAGGCAGAGCCTAGAATTATTTATTGATTCAGGAAGATCAGCAAAAGTACCTTCAAAGTCCACAAAAACAATGAGGTCGTCATTTTTAAGGAAACTCCTCCTTTTCAGCATCTGGTGGGAGATGGAGTTGCTCCGGCCCCCGTCAATGCCCCTAAAGCAATCGCAGTCCTTGTCGTAGGAGCCCACTATGGATGGCCTGTCCCAGATGACAGAGCCGTTGATTGCTGCACGACAGGCGACATAACATCACATTACCTTGTGGAAGTCACTCTCCAATGTGCCTTGAATGAGCACCCAAGGCTTTGTTAATCAGAAAAAACATATATATTGGAAAAAGTCAGGTTATTTGCTGTCTTTTGTAGAATTAAAATTCAGAATTAGGAGGCCAGAGGCAGAGAACAGCTCTGAATGAATCTGTGTGTGTGTGCATGTGTGTGTGTGTGTGTGTGTGTGTGTGTGACTGCTGACATCCTTCAAGGGGAGCAGCCATAGTCTGATCTTTTTAATGCTCATGCTTCTTCTTTTGATCAAGTAGTTTGCACATTTTGTAACTGATGTGAGTTTATTTCATGGACACACGGACATTGAGAAATATTTCTGAAATCGGTTCATCTGCCCTGCACAAAGCCTGGCGAGCTCTGAGGATCTGACAGTAATGAGCAGCACCTGTTTAATTCATCTGAGCTGGGGAAGACAGGACCACCTGGGCCCTTGTACTCTGTGTTCCTGGTACAGAGCCTGGCACATCATCGGCCCCCAACACCTGCTTGAGGAGTAAGAGGGAAAGAGAAGGAGGAAAGCACAGCATTGAAGATTTTAACCTAATACTCCAGTGTGAGTGTGTTGTTAGCACATGGGACCATCAAAATATACAGTGAACACTTAAAGTTTAAAGTTTATTACAGTAAAAGAGACATTGCCACGAGTCTCCCTCAAAACATTCCACTTCAAATACACTTTATCCCACCATTCTGGCCTCTTTCTGAACCAGTTCTGGAAGTCCTCTTTCTTCAGTGTCTATGAGGTAGGTCCAGTCAAAAATATAGTGAATATTGAGTGCCATCCAACAGAAAGGCAGGCTAAAGAAAACACCGTAGCATGTCCTCGTCCATTTATTCACTAGATCTGGCACCATGAGACCCCTGGCTCTTGCCTCAAAGTCAAAATGACCATGAAAAGGAAATGCTTTGAATCAATAGGGGACATGGAGGCAGCCATGACATCACAACTAAAGACACTCCGGAAAGAGGACTTCAGAACTGCTTCAGAAAGGGGCGAGAATGATGGGATGAGTGTGTTTAAAGTGAGGGGGAGTATTTTGGGGGGGATTCGTGGCAGTGTGTCCTTTTTCGTAATAATTTTTCAAGTGTAGGTATTCACAGTATTTTTTGATTACACCTTATACACATAGGGGGAAAAGTGTAAGAGGAATGTTGTTCTTTTTTTTTTTTTTTTGGTACCGGGGATCGAACTCGGGTTCTTGCGCTTACACAGCAGGCGGCGAACCCACTGAGCTAAATCCCCGGCCGAATGTTGTTCTTCTTACACAGATGTGAAGAACATCTATCAGCCCCTCCAGGCTGAGGGGCAGTTCTTATTTATGCCCAAACCACTGACCTGAAGATGTGTGCAACAGGGAGGTGGTGAGCATCATGCTGAAGGACATCCTGTTCTTGACATCCGACTCTTGGTCAAGTATGGTCACGATTGCCTGCCTGTTCTGCACTGGCCACTCCAGGATAGCATCGTTCTCCCCACTGCACAGGTGAAAAGCCACACTCATGAAGCCAGAGGCACTGGAGGTCACTCTTCCATGGGGGTACAAGGTCACCCCAAAACCATATCCCTCGGAGTTGTAGAATCGAGGGCTCAGGAGCTTGTCCCCTTTCATGGTGTTCTGGAGGACCTGGGAGATGTTCCGCACTGTCCACACCCCTGCTGGGCAGGGCGTCTCTGTCAGAGTGATGTCGTCCAGGGAAATGCCCCCAGCCAAGTTCTGAGGGTCGCCTTTCGTGCCCTGGAACAGGTATCGAAACTTCTTTTCCTCTTTGAGTGTCACATGGGCAATTTTCCAATTATGGTCAGAATCCCCTGAGGACAGAGAACAGCGGATGACAACTGTGGGAAACACTTAATGGGCACTTGCTCTGCATGTCAGCCTGTGCCAAGATTGGCTCGTATGAACCTCACAGCCACCCTGCCAGAAAGGCACCATCACAGACTGGTAAGTAAGTGCTGTCCAATCCCCTGTCTAGAAAGGAAAAGTAGCTCTTTAAAGACATCCCACCCCATTCAAATCCCAACAGTGAATGTGCTTTCTGCTGTCATTTAACTTCCCAGGTTCTGAGTTTCCTTCTGAAACCAGTTACCCATTCTAACACTAAAATCTCCATGTATTTGGCTGAACCATGTGCAACAGACGTTTTGTGAGTCAAAAGTCAAATAATGGCAACACCGTTGGGCCTTCCTAACATGAAGGGTGTAGCTCAGGGGTAGAGGGTTTGCCTGGCATGTGCAAAGCTCTGGGTTCAATTTCCAATACTGAAGCATAAAAAGGTTTTCAACCTTGGCTCTCAATTTACAGCCAGCTGCTCCTCCCACCCTCCTGCTATCCCGGCAGTTCAAAGCTTTCCTGCCAACCTTCTTATAGAAACACACAAAGCAACACCCAGGCACATGAAGGCAGTGGTAGTGAAGTTAATGGAAGCAAATGGTCAGATTCCCTCCACTGAGACAAGTAGATGGGAGTTGCATCAGCAGATTAAGCAATGACATCGCTCATTGTTCTCAGACAGTTGGGAAGACACTTTGTACCCAGTTATTTAACTACCCTGTCTCCAGGAACATCAATTCTACATCCCTTTTCCCTTCCCACCTCCCTCTCTGAACCTTCCACTTCTCTCTCCTGGCCCTGCCTTTGTCCAAAGCACTAGTGAACACTGGATTTAGAAACACTGTTATTTTCTTACAATGCTGCTTCTAATTTTTGAGGAGTCCAACATGCACGGAGGGTTTAAAACTTGCAAGACATCATGGGAGGCTCTAGGAGAGGAGGAGGGTGGAGACAGAGTGGGAAGAGGAAAGGGGAAGAAAGGGGAAGAAAGGAGAAGAGAGCACCTTGGAAGGTTTGCAATTTGACCAGTTTACGGACGTTCCCGGTGCCATCGTCCCTTCTGACCCAAACGACCAGTCGATCCGAGGGGCTCCCTGTCATTTTATAAAAAAACTGCAGGCACTGCTGCTTCCTCTTTGGGTAGAGAATCCGCGACTCCAGCAGGGCCGCCTCTTCCATGGCTCCTGTCCCAGTGTCAAAGTGCATGGAGTAGCCGGCACCTGCAGAGACAGCAACCCAGCATCCATGTCTGGCTTCCCAAACCCCAGCCGCAACCCTTTTCCCTGGAAAGGTGACATGGGAGAAGCAGCCTTATCCAGCAGCAGCAGCTAACACTCTTCTGAGGAAAATCCAAAGGTCATGGGCAGTAAGCATCCTGCCTCAGTGGACACAGTTACTGGCTAACACTGTAAGCTCACTGTTGTCCTCCCCTTGCTGGGGTTCCCAAGGGTGTGAAGTGTCAGCCTCTGAGTTCAAGAAACTCAGGCCCCTGCCCAAATTTCTGGAATGTGGTGTCTGTGAGGCAAACTCAAAGTTTCTTCATCAGCTCCCTCGCCTAAATCAGGCGAAGTGTAGATGTCTCGCTGGATCCAGAACCACAGGCTTAGGTTTGGATTTATTTATTTGCAATGGCTCAGGGATCAATATCCCTTCTCCCTCAACCCTTCCCCTACCCCTCCCAATTCCCCTGCTCTTTTAGACCTTTTCTTCCTGTTACACAATATCAGTTATACATTTTAAAAATTACAATATTAAGATCTAGGAGACATTACCACAGATTTTACAGAATTTAAAAGGATATAGAAAGTATATTACAAAAATCTTGTTTGAGATAAATTTGACAACTTCTGAGAAGTATCTTGGAAGACAAATTAATGAAACTAACTCTGGAGGAAATATAAAATTTGAATAGCACCTATTAAAGAAAGTATATTCCCAGCTTGAAGACCTACCTATATGACAACAGCAGGCTCATAAACATTTTAACTGATAAATTGTATCAAACAATTAAAGCAGAAAAAAGAAGGAACACTTCTCCCCTCATTTTAGGAACTCAACACTGTGCTAATCCTAAAACTGGATAAAGATAATAGAAGAAAAAAGTATGAACGTAAATAGAAATTTGTTTAACAAAACAAACTATTAGAAGTCAGATCTGGCAGTATGTAGAAAGTGGTTTTGTTATAGGGATGGCAGTGTTGGTTCAGCATTGGAAGATCCACCCCCAAAAGTCATCATTTTAACGGAGGAAAGGAAAAAGCCATATGATCCTGTCATGAATTGGAGAAAAAGTATTGGACTAAATTCTACAGCTGTTCATGGTAAAAGCTATCAGGAGACTAGAAGTAGAACAGAACCTTCTCAACAGATTAAAGACATGTACTCTATACTTCCAGCGAGAACGTCCTATATGAATGGAGAAGATACAATGCTTTCTCCTTAAGGTGGGGAACAAGGGCAGATATGCCTACTCTTCATCTGTCCATTAAACTTTGAAACCTAGTCCCCACCAAAATCATCTGGCAATAAAAAGGGAAAGGAAAAAATATGAGAAGAGGAAAAAAATGGAAACAAGGTCTTTGCAAATAGGGAAGGGAGGGCAAGGGAAGGGGAAAAAATAAGAACCAAGAGACTCATGTAATTGTACAGGATCCCAATGATGAATGTAACTGTATTTTATACCTAAAATGTACCAATAAAATTAATGTGGGGGAAAAAAATAAAGTTTCCATTCTGATAACTCAAAAAAAAAATATCCCTTGTCTCTACCCTGATGGCTGGTGTTTTACTGGTGGTAAAGAACCATCTTTACTACGCCAGAAGACTCGAGGGCAAAGGGAAGCATCAGAAGAATGCAGAAAAAGAAGGCAAGGAACATCTCTGTTAGTGCCACAGCCAGGGTTTGCCTAATTCTGATATCTCAGACCTCCCTAAAAGCAAGCCAGTAGCTAACCAGTCAGGTCTCCTGGAAAGCCAGCACACTTTCAAAGTAAAGCACATCCCCAAACTCTTGCCTAGAAGGAGGCACTTTAAATTATTGTCAGCCCTCAACACCTTCTCAGGGAAACATTTCACAAGGTGGACAGCAGGTGACCCCTCTGTACAGCTGTGGGTGTCAGCAAAGCTCCCGTCTCCCCTGGCTCTGCCCTGCCTCATGCACAGAGCCCACACTTTCTATGTTGACCACAGGCACTGGTGGCTCATGTATGGTTTCCAAAAGGCTTAAAAATATCTGAACGGCTTTAATAGTCTTCAGAGGAAGTTCTGTCCCCTTGTGTGCTCTTCCCAGTGCTTAGCTCAGAAGCCCCAGCCCTCTGCAGCATGACTTACTGAGTACCTGTGCTGAAGAGAACAGAATCTCATGGGCCAGAGAGTTCCCCAGGCCGCATCACAGAGACCTGGGACTCAGGAAGCTGGACTTCCTCCCAGCTCCACCATGGACTGGATTCTTCTTCCCTCTGTTTCAGATGCAGTGGATCTGTCCCACAAGGTCCCTTGGGCTCTTTGGGTCCAAGTGCCTGCCTGAGCATGGGACACTCTCTTTGTGATGGGACATGGTCCCCTTAGATGCCCTCATGGAGGAAGCATGAGGGAGGGTCAAGCTGACACGGCAAAGCATGCATACTTCTTTCTTCTGGGGTATGGTCCTGTCCTTTCCTACTATGACACTAGAACCTTCTTCCACCAGATCAAGAAGATTATGTTCCTGTCTGTTAGCCTCACAAGGAGGGTACATCAGAGGTTGCCATGGCTACCTAGATGGAATTTCTGGCTCATTACCCTTTGGACACTTGGGATGGCACCTGTGACAATCTTCTGTGTGACTGAGACTATTGCCCTTGCCAAGGCCAGAGGAAGAATTCCCTTGGTAAACTTTTATGACCTCTGGGACACTCACTGGGAGCCTGGCATCCACAACAAACCCAGGTCCCCTCTGGGAAGGAACCAACTCTCAGACAGACATGGCCTAAGCCACTTCACTGTAACCTTCAAAAGCTAGCACATCTGTAACCACACCCACTTCCAAAGAGGTGAGAGGTGGTTTTCACAGCAGACACACAACAAAAGAATGTTAAAATTGAAATAAAAATAAATGGAGGGGCTGGGAGTGCAGCTCCAGGGTAGAGTGTTTACCCAGCATCCAAGAGGCTCTGGGTTCCACAACCACCATCACAAAAAAAGAAAAGAGAAAAACCAAAGAGAAAAGAGAGAGAGAGAGAAAGATAGAAGGGAAAGAAAAGACAGCAAGGAGTAAGCTAGTGGGGACTTGGTACATGGCCTTCTGTGAAGTAAGCACCAATATCCTGGTGTTCAGGCACGCAAAGACTTTTTTTTGTTCAAAAAAGCACACACACAGCAGCAACTTTCTATAGCCCCAAATACTAAGTGGCAAAGCCGGATTTCAAACTCAAATCTGCCTGACTCCTGGGCCTTTTTGCTACACAAACCGCATCCTGGAATGATCTGAAGTTGCGCTCTTGGATATTAGCAGCCACCAAACACCTAGGGCTGCTGAGGGCCGGGTGTGGCAGCTCCCAACTGACATGTGCCTCAGGGCAAGAGACAACCAGATTGCAGGTAAGTGACACAGAAAGGAGAATGTCTCACAATGATGTTTATATTGGTCACGTGTTGGGATGCTAATATTTTGCATACATTGGGTTAAATAAAATATATTGTGAAAACCAATTTCACCTGCATAAAATTTTATCTTTCTATGTAGTTATTAGAAAATTTTACATGACATATGGGCTAGCATTGTACTTCTAGTAGAGAGGACATTACCCTTGCTTACCAGGCCACGTCTTACCAACCACATGTCCATGTGACTTTCATCGAGGCCAACATACATCTTGCTTTTGCACATGCAGAGCCCCAATGCTCTTTATTGAGTTAATAACTAACATAAGAGAAGTGTTCTTTGTCCTTGTTCAGATTTTCAGGGTTGATGATTCACATTCTGAGAGGGGCAAAACATGCTGACCTCTATTACCTAAGCAACCCTCTGAACTGCTCACTTCACCACCATGCACCTGTGCACCGGCCGCCCAAGGTGTGGTCCCCTTGTCCGGCCTGTGTGCTGTCCTCGTGGACCCAGTCTGCATCATCTCTTGTGCCCTGGATCATCCCACAGATGTTTGTCTTCTCAAAAGTACAATGATCCAAAAGGGTGTGAGTCGAGGCTGCAAATGACATTTTTGTCAGGTGGTTAAAAAGACAGAATGCAGCTCAGCCAAGTAGTTAACGAACATCTTCAGCCACTAAAACCTCACTGGCCAAATACAACAGGAGCATGAACCTCTCATTTTCTGGATTTTTTTCTCAAAGGGAAATCTGAATGCAATCAGGTGGATCTCAGAATTTGTCAGCATAGACACAGACCTACCTGTCTTGCAGAGCCAAGATAAAAAGACCTCTAAGCATTCTTCACTATGTGAAAGTCAACAGGGACTCCTCCAGATCAGGAACAAGGTACTTATAGTACTGTACTTAGTGGACTTAGTGCCTGCTTTATTGAACCGAATTAACGATTGCATCTTGAAGACCAGGGGGCTTGTCTTAGAAAACATCCCACCCAAAGGTTTAGGGAGTTCTACCAATAAACTAGGTAAAGAATGTTTCAGGGCACAACAACTTTCAAGCCCTTGCTCTGTTGTGGCCTTTATATAATTATGCACCTTTCAAAAGGAAGCTAAAGAAGACAATTACAGCTCCTTGAATTCTTCTAATACTTTTACTTTATGAAACATGAGTCCATAACTGATTTCTTGGCCATCCTGTGAGGCAGGTGCTATAACTTTCAGGTCTGGAAGTAGAGCACCTTCATTATGGGGTTTATCGTGTTCTCTTAACCAGAACATTCAAGAAGAGTGAAGGGAAATACAAAAAGGAAACTAAAGCTGAGACGGCTGCTCCTAGCCCCAGCCCAGACTCACTGCAGTTGTACATCCGGTTCAGCCTCTCCAAGTCGATGGCGCTGAAGTCTAGGCGCTGCCCGATGATGGAGTTGAACTCGGGGATCTTGGTCGTGATGGTGGGGACATTCTCGTTCTGGTTAAATGAGAGCGGTCCGTAGTGCATCAGTGACTCGTAATCGTAAGGCGTGTTGAGGTCTGTGATGAGACTGTCACTGTAAGTGTTGAAGTTGTGTTCGTAACCTGTTGGGGACGGGGTCCACAGTCAGAGCAGTCAGTTAGTATCTCCTTCAACCTTTCCTTTCCAGCCAGATGCTCAGAGACTCACAAAAGGGAAAGAGTACATGTTTTATTTAAACAGATAAACATAATTTATAGTTACTATTATGTATGAATTAATAGACATTATTTATTAACCAACATGCTAATATTATGATGAAATAATATGTATAAATTAATGGGAATGACCATAAAATATCTGTTGTAGTATATAAAGTATATATTATATATTATAAATTATTAAATACATGAATATAGTTAAGTTAAGGATGCATTGTAAGTGCGTGCATGTGTGCTGTCAGAAGGAGAAGGTAAAATAGCAAATCTGAGGGAGGTTTTCCAAAAGGCAGGAACAGGTATTTTGAATTCAGGAAAATGCTGGGGACGGATCTTTCCAACGGCCAACCACCTCGGTCCCTGAGTCTGCCCATCTCCGGGCCTGGTCAGGGATTAGGACAGACTGAGGAGGGAAGGGGAAGTGGGGTGTGCTAAGAGAGGTGCCCTACTAACCGGACTCACACCCTGTGGTCCAGAAACACCTTCAGGGAGAGAAAAACAAAACAGGAAGAAGAAAATGTATTTTCCCGTCCAAATAGGGAAGATTAGTCTTTTTCCGAGATGACTATGAAGTAGGTAGATGAGCTACAACAGAACGCTGAGCGAAACACCTGACCGGATGTTCTTTAACTGACCAGCTGCAGTCGGGGAAGGGCTCACGAATTTTACTTTCCTTCTGGGGAAGTGATAAGAAAACCAGAGAGAGCATTCATACCTTCCACCCCACATTCTTCTCCTTCTCTGGCTCCCCATCCAGCTGACTTTAACACTTAGAGGGGAGAAAGGGAGCGGCTCACCAGTACCTCACGCACAGGTACAGGCAGAACCAGGAAGCATGGTGTGTCCCGGAGGAGCCAGGGACCCTTTCCCCCTTCACAGCAAGACCTCACTCAGTGGCACAGCCACAGTGGTGATGCCCAGTTCTCCCGCTCGAGGGAACTTCTGGGACTCAAGGCATGTTCAAAGTAAGTCATCCTTGAAAGACATAAATGACTCGTGCAGGACAGAGGGAAAGCGACTCCTCCCAGAGCACATGGTGCTAGGATGTCACATGAAGTGACAGAACTGTGACGAGCATCCAATGGTAAGGACTAGCCTGCAGCCAGAGGCCCCCAATCTGGTGAACCTGAGGGGCACTGGAAGCAGGAGCTTTCCACTCCCTGAATGTCTTAACTTCCCATACAATCATCAGGTTGGAAGGGATTATTTTATTCCTTTTTAATCAAGGATTCTTATCAGAATGGTTTACAAATAAGTGACTTGAGTAATTTTTAAAACTTATTCAGTGCATTTTGTGCTGCCTGTGAGCTGCTAGGATCCATGTCAGGAAGGCAGTGGCCCAGAAAGGCACAGGGTCATCCTGCCTCTAAGGGACTGATGGTCAGAGCCCCCTGATGGGAATTGATCCTGCACACCAGTCATCTGCAAACTTCCTATAATGGGTCAGATAGCAGATGTTCTAGGCTTTCTACCCATATTTTTCTGTCACTGCTACTGAGCTCTGCAGTTGCTGCAAAAAGCAGCCACAGGTGACACACAAACCAATGGGCATGGCTGTGTTTCCATAAAAGCTCATTTATGGGCTGGAGTTTGCCAACCGCTGTGAGACCTCAGAAGCTGAGTTTTTCCTTAGTGCAAAGGAAAAACCACAGTTATGACTCAGGACAAGGGGATGGGCCCAGGAAGAGAAGCTGTGTGGCTGGTACAGTATCCTCCTAGGTGAAAAAACAGGACTCGATCACTCAGAATGAGGAGCAATAAAAGTCACAGATGGCCCGGAGAAATAATACTGCCCTTGTTTATGCTCTTGGGTTTCATGTTTCCTTGGAAACAGGTCTGCAGTGATTGCATGGAATCTAGATATGAGGAATTGCACCAGATGAAAAGTAAGATAGGAGATAGGCAACTATGTATTGCATAATCCAGGCTCAGGCAGAGCTCAACAAGTCTGCAAATCACCCTAGCAAAAGGGCTGGCTCTCTGGAAAGGGGATCTAAGATGGCCTAAACCCATCTAAAAAGGATTAAGCATTGTCTTCTTCAAGACAGAAATGGAAATGTTTTCTGATTTCTCATGAGATTTTCAGCAAAGCCAAGAATATGTGCAGGAAGGTAAGAAACTCAGATGGTAGGCAGATTAGACAAGGCCAGTGGTACCCTGTGTCTCACCGCCAGAGGTTGGGTCCTTTGACCCGACTCCAGACCCCTGTTCCCTCTGCACCCAAGCACACTGAGTTATGGTACAAGGTCTCATCTCTGCGTGAACAGGCACAAACACTTTCCTAGATTGGACTGGGAGGCAAAGATTACACTTAGCCTCTAGCATAGTGGTCAGCATAGGATGCTTTCGAAAAGCACAAAACCAATTCTGGTGTGCCCAGGCCACCATACCATCAGCATGCCCAGGCCACCATACCATCAGCATGCCCTCGTCCAGCCTCTGGAGCCGTGGCCAGTTTCACACACAGAAAGTTGCCCTAATACCCTTAATATGCTCATAGGCAGGAATTTTAACAAAATCACTGGTGACCCTCACATTGTATGGGCTCACTCTTCACATTCCCCAGGATCCTTTTCCGCATCACTTTTGATTCTAGCGCAATAGCCCTCAGGGGGTTCTCAGCAAGCCGCACTGAGGAAAGCTACCCCCACCCTGCCACACCAGGCTTCCACACACCTGGGATAATTTCATCCCACCAGATGGTCACATAGTCATTTCGGTCGGTCCTTGACTGCTCATGGTAAAACCCCAAAGCATGCAGGATCTCGTGCTCGATGATGGCTTTATAGTCGCACCCCGCGCCAATGGAGAGGTTCTGTCCCACATGTTGGTTGCCAACCATAGACCAGCACCTTGAAGACCAGGAAAAGGAAAAATTTTCCTAGAGAATTCTTAGCTGCAATTCAGGGGATCCCAGAACACAGGCCAGAAGAAATCTAGGTTTGATTTTTAAAAAAAAAAATCATATTTCTTTGTAGTGAGATGACTCAAAACATTCTCTTCCGGTGATTTGGAAATACTCAATGCAATACTGTTGACTGCAGTCATCCGACTGTGCAATAGAACACCAGCACTTGCTCCTCCAGCCTTGAGTCCTCATCACTAAACTTTCCACTTGCTCCTCCACCACCCCGGCAGGCACCCAACTGCAAACCCTCTGGGCTCTAGGACCAGCCTGAACTTCCTTGTACCTCCAGAGTAGCAAGCTTCTTGGTACACAGCAGATGCACATCTTTTTAAAAAATTTTTATATAAAAGAACAAGCTAAGAAAAGATCTACTCGGATAAGCTAGGTATTTACTTTGTATCATCAGTATTTTGCTTTTTGATTTGTTACTTCTTTGTGTACTTTTTTTGCATAAGAGGCCAAATTATATGCTGACTTCCCTTTTCATCTCTGTTATCCATCCATGATCAATAGAACTCCAGGGTCAGAACTGGATGATCTATGGGAACAAAACTTGGAGACAGAAATGCAGCATGAGGAAGACTTCCAGGTGATGGCCTTGCTTCCCAACCTCATCTAGCTTAAGTTGGTTGACACACAGAGCACTAAAGAAAGAGTGCTTCTTTCTGAACATACCACCCATTTATTCTTAGAAATAAACAACTATGGAGAGGAAATGTATATCTAGAATTTTTCATAGAGTAATTAACAGAGTAATTAACTTAAAATAGGACCACTAAAAGGGTGTCATTTATAGTTCAATAAACTTGATCTTAAAAAAAATACTGTAAGTTAAAACACAACCTCACCCTAGGAGAAGAATTGAGACACATTTCTCAGGGGCCCAGACTTATCCAAACAGGATATAGTATTCTCTGTTTAGCATATTAAAAATATTACACCATTTACAGATTCACAATGAAAGATTTAATATTTGCTAGTAGTTTTTCTTTTAGCTTGTGAAATAGATATGTAACTTTTTATAAACCAAAGGACACATGACCTTCACACTCTAATATTTTGTACTAACCCAGAAAATTGCTGAAAGATGATGTACGAGCTCTCTCCTTCATAAGGCTTGAAATCCACGCAGGACTTGAGGCGGAACATTTCGAAGGCAGAGAGGATGGCTCCTTTGGCATTGAGCTCTGCAGAAATCGGTAAGGACATGCCTAAGAATTACTTATCTTGGACAACAGACACAGAGAAAATCACACCATTATGTGAAATCCACAAAGGTTTGTTGCAGAAGTTTCGGTAGTAAATAGATCCTTTGGAAGCTAAAACTGCATAATTAACGTGAACACAAACATAGCGTGCATATTTTATTTTATTTTATTTATTTATTTATTTTGGTACTGGGGATCGAACTCGGGTCCTTGCGCTTGTGCAGCAGGCCGAGAAACCACTGAGCTAAATAAATCCCTGGCCCTAGCATGCATATTTTAAACGTGCCCTGCAAGTACGAATGTACAGTAGGAACACACACAAGTGTACGTGGCTGGAGAAAGTCATTTACTCTTTTCCTTTCCCCCATTCAAGCAGATGTTTCGAGCATGTTGCCTTAGGATAATTCGTGGCAGAGCAGAAACACAAGTGGTCTGTAAGTGGCTCAGGCTTTTGCATCCAAAGATAAAGAACTTCGAAGAGAAGTAGTGAAAACAGTATTCCTTGCCCTACACGAACAGGATATTCTCACTAGCCGAAGGCAGAGAGCATGGCTGAGGGAGGTTTGTGGGTTCCTAAAGTGAAAGAAGTACATACGGCACACGAGAGATGGCAAGGGAGGCAGCTCATTTAGACACACTCACACTCACACTCACACTCAGCCTTGGGAACAGCTTCTCTACCAACACCACAGAGCCTAATGGACCCGAGGGCCAGGACAAGAGACGCTGACTGGTAGCCTGTGACGACCCCAGCCAAAGATTCAATGCCTTTCCTCCCGCCTAACATGCACACACCTTGGCCCAGCGTGGCATGACAAGGACAGGTAAGAGGAGGGTGCCACAGAAGAAATGAGATTATTTTCTACTTCGTGTGCAGTATTTCCTCCCATCAATTCCCTGAAGATTGAGATCTCAGTTAAAAATTAAATGGAGTGATAGGAAATTAAATCCTGTGCCTTGCACATTTGATTTTATGCATTCCCTCAAAGAGTTTATATTGCTTGGCAGTTTACCAGGAAATTGTGCCATGTTTTCCTGGCACTTACATTCCTCAATAACCTACCATGGTGAAGATTCCACAGCGATGACAACGTATCAAGGTCATTACAGAAATGGCTGTGGGTGCCTTAGTCAACAATTGGTTGATTGTGGGTGTACGGGGTTATTTATAGCCACTTTATTCCATTCCATTGCACCAAAATTGTATATTGGGGAATGGACAGGCTCTTCAATAAATGGTGCTGGGAAAGCTGGATATACACAAGCAGAAGATTGAAACTCAGCTCCTGCCTCTCACCCTATACCAAAGTCAATTCAAAGTAGATGCTCTGAAACTGCCAGAAGAAAGTGTAGGGAAAACACTTCAACACATAAGCATATGTGATGACATTTTTATTATAAGGCCCAAAAATCAAGGACAACAAAGACAAAAGCAGACAAGTGGAATTATATCAAAAAAGCTTCTGCACACCAAAGGAAGCAATCAATAAAGTTCAGAAACAACATACAAAACTGGAAAAATTTTTGAAACTCTTCATCTGACAAAACATTATATCCAGAATATATGAGGAACTCACACAACTCAGTAACAAAAAATAAATTCCAATTAAAAAATGAGCCAATGATGTAAATAGACACTACTTAGAAGAAGAAATACAAATGGTCAACGGGCTTTTGAGAAAATATTTAACATCATTAGCCATCCGAAAATGCAAATCACAACAATCAGGCATCACCTCACCCCAGTTAAAATGGCTACTCTAGGAAAGACAAAAAATAAATTCAGGCAAGGATGTAGAGAAAAAGGAACTCTTAAAAAAAAAAAAAAAAGAAAAAGGAACTCTTCTACACCATTGAAAATATAAATTAGTGAGGCTATTACAGAGAACAGTAGAGAAGTTTCTCAAAAATACTAAAAATAATTCTGTCCTATGAGCCAGCTATTCTGCTTCTGGCTATGCATTCAAAGGGAAGATATCAGCATATCAAAGAGATTCCTGCACCCCCATGTTTATTGCTGATTACTCATAATAGCTAAGATATGCAATCAGCCTAGATACCCATCAAGGGATAAATGAAAAAACAAAATGTGGTGTATATCCACAGTGGAATATTATTGAGCCATAAAAAGAAATGATATCATATCACTTACAGGAAAATAGGTGCAACTGTAAGATTAATCTATGTGCTGGAAGTAGTATCCTGGTCCCAAATTCTAATTTACCTTAAGTACATTTTTTTTTTTTTACTATTCTGATGCCAAGTTGTGTCTTGTGCCTTTGTTCTTTATGTTTCTCCTGATTTCATTTACATTTTAATGCATGCTGCAACCTTATACCATCCTTTTACACTCTGTCTTAGACCAGTTAAGTAGCCCTGGTTCGGTTTTTTTTTTTGTAGTGGGGATTGTACTCAGGACCTTGTGCTTTCAATGCAGGCAGCAGCACCACTGAGTTCAATCCCTGGCCCAAGTACCCCTGGTTTTGATGTATAGGGTGTGATCTAAAATTATGGTGCATGTTTCAATGTTTAAAATTTATTATAGTAAAAGACACACTGCTATTAATCCCCCTCAAAAATACACCACCCCAGGGCCAGGGATGTAGCATAGGGGCACCTCATCTGCCTGACAAGCACAGGTCCTGAGTTCCATTCCCTGGTACCGCAAAACACACACACACACACACACAAAGCACCCCTCACTTTGAATACATTTATTCCACCCTTCTTGCCACTTTCTAAAGCAGCTCTGAAAGTCCCCTTTTATGTCTTTCGTTGTGCTGTCATGACTGCCTAGACATTCTAAATTGACTCAAAATGCTGACCTTTCATGGTCATTTTGACTTTGGAGAAGAACCAGAAACTGCATGGTGCCAGATCCAGTGAATAAGGTGGATGAAGACACAGCAGCATGTTTTCCGGAGCCTGCCTTTCCATTAGATGACACTCAACAGCAGCACTCTCTATATTTTTTTAATCACACTTCATAAAGACACTCATGAAAGAGGACTTCTAGAACTTCTTCAGAAAGTGGAGAGAACAATGGGATAAATGTCCAGTTGGGGGAGGAATATTTTGAGGGAGGTTCATGGCAATGTGTCTTTTACTGTAACAATCTTTTTTAATTTAAACATTCACCATATTTTTATCACAGTTCATACTGTCCCATCTCTCTACCTACGAGATAAAGAATCATCAGTGTGAGAAACCCTTTCATACACAGGAGGTAGGTTACTCCTAGTCTGAGGCTGAAGAGCAGGAACAGGGAGAGGGAAGTCAAACCCGTGGGCCCCACCAGAATGATGCTATTACCCAGATTATCTGCCAGGATGTACGGGATGGGGAACGTCCACCTGGCAGTTGGGTTCCTCAGCCCATTTCTTGACTTCTGTGAAAACAAAAATAAAGAGGACCAGAAGCCTCATCCCCAAGGTCACCTTGACTTCTTCCTTCAGTGGACTCTTGCACCACAAAGAATATATCAAGCAATTCACACCATTCTGTGGCATTTGTCTTCTCTTTATAAAACCAACAGAAATTCCACAGAGATACTTTTAAAACTTTAAAGAAATTATGAAGAACAAAATAAGGGGACCAAACTTGGGGTCTGTGAGCCACCACAAGCACATTGTCCCACTCCCTTCTCTCTTATTCTTTGCTCATTGGGAAAACAGAGTAGGTAAACCATTTAATAATTGTAGGGGTTTTTTGGGCTGTTTACTTGTTTTTCCTCTGTTTGTCATTGTCAGCTACAGTGAAAGTCCTCCTAAGCACAGGATATAGATTAGAATTCGTTTTTCTGCACAGTGCCCAACCCAGGTAGACCCCCCAATGGTTCATCCAGTTCTGAAGGAAATTATTTCAGGCAGGTACTCACCTGCAGAAGGATGTCCCCTTGAAAGAGGTCCAAGCCTGCAGCTGTATGTGGATTAAAAAAGAATAGTTGAATGAACATTACTCAGAGCCATCTTTCACAATAAAATTAATCTTTGCTATAACAAATTTTCCATTTTAATTATGATGTGCTAAACTTCTTTTTGAAACAATGTAAAGATTCCCTATAATTAAGCACAGGTGAATGGTTAGTGAGCACCAAAGATCATCGTGTCGTCTTTTCAACTTTGAAACAAGAAAACTTGCTCAAGAATCAGAGATGGGCTACAAGGGACCTGAATGGTCATGGAGGCTAAACTTCCTATTTCGAAGAAGGAGACAGGAGTTTGAGACAGGAAGTATGAGATGGGGGACCGGAAGTGATGAGCTGAGTGGGGGTCTGTGGTACAAGGAAAGTCGCTACTCCTGCCACCCCAGGCAGGGCCTTTGTGCTGTCACACGTCCTGCCTCTGACCTGGGGCAAATGCCTGGCCTTGCTCTCTCCCACGGAAACATGAAGGACCTAGAACCAAGCCTTTTCCCTGGAGACCAGGAGAACATGACAGAGCCTTAAAATCTGCATTTTAAAACTCCTGCTTCCGACACTCAGCAGAGGAGAGTCCACCTTCAGCCTTCCCTCTGTCTTGGCCTCACAGTTTCTGAAAAAAGGAATCTTCACTAGGAAGTCTTTGTGGGAAAACTTCCCTGACTCCAAAGAACATCACTCATCATAACCCTCATTTTGTGGGCATTGTCCTCTGTGAAGAGCAGACAGCTTCGAAGGGACCTCTGCTGTGATACCCCAACTTATAGCTGGGAAACAGTCTGCCTCACAAGACAGAAGGAGCCTCATGGGCAAAGCCATGACCCTTTAAAAGCTGGGTCCAGGTGCCCAAAGGACAGCAGGAAGTGCTAGGTATTGGGGGAACACAGTTCCCCCATTAATGACTCAGCTGCTCCTGCCTCTCCTCTCCTGACACACATTTTTCTCAGCTTATTTGACCTGTTCATGTGATAAGGGGACCATAAACACCGCAGGTGGTAATAATTACAGCTGGCTTAATCAGAAGGACCCACAGTGGGCATGTCTCTTCAGTGGGCACATGGTGCTGGCCCATCCATCTCCTACCCAGGCTTGTGGGGAGCAGAAGCCTGTTTTCTTAGAATGGAGGAGATAACCAGTTCCCTTTATCCTTGACCCCAGGGCTGGCTCGCACAGATGAGATCCTGGGGGTACATGTCTATGTGACTATGGCCCAGGTGGAGCCCAGAGTGCTAAGGCACAGGTGATGGACGCTGGGGGCTGCACTTGGAGAGTCCAGGCCATCACCCCGTGCTGTGTTGGAAGAGAAGTCATTAGAGGTTGGAAGTGACAGGATCCGAATGCCGTTGGAAGGACAGCTATGGCCCCATTGTGTGTAGCCATTTTGGGGGGTGAAGGAGAAAGGGGGCAGAAGTGGGGCCCCTGGACAGACAGGGCAGATGCAAGGTGACCCTAGCCAGGTGGAGCGGTGCTAGAGTGTGACCATGTGTCTGACAAGATCTGATGACAGATGGAGAGTAAGGTGTGGTAGAGGTGAGAGCTCAGGGCTACTCTGCAATTCTGAGCCTAAAATCTAGGAGGAGGGAGACATATTAGCTGGAATCAAGAAGACAGAGAAGAGCAGGTCCGGGTATGGAGGATAAGGGGGGTTAAAACAGCACTGTGAGGCTCAGAGAGAAGGTGGAAACCAGTGACAACTTTCTCTGCATGATTGTGTCCACTGTCTGTGATGACAGAAGCAGGCCACACAGCTAAACCAACAGCTTCCTGTGCCTCGGCTGGAATGCCCTAAAAGAGGTGGCTCTGCGGGAAGAGAGATTGTGTCCCCAGCTCACAGGTCAGAGGCGGAGATGGGGCCGAACAGCAAGAAAGGCTGAGGTAGAAGAACTGATTTCTACTACAGAGATAAGGATGAGACGGAAGTTCTGATTCTCATCTCAGCCCTGTTTTACTCTACCATGGATCTCTGAATGATAGACGTCCACCCTGTCTGATTCTCAAGAGAGAGATCTTGGTGCCTGGCTCTGAACCCTGGGGACCATCCACCCCACCAACCCTTCACCTTGTTAACTCGTTCCACTGTGGCCACCTTGCCATCCGCCAGCGATTCCAATTAAACACCAACTAGGTGGTGTCTCTGGGAATGGGACACGGCCATAGAAACCTAAGCCTTTTGTCATATTCAAATCACACTGAGCTACTGAGCTATGAGTCAGAAGACCCAAGGCGGCCTGAAGACAAGAGCCTGTGATCTGATGCAAGTCGCCCCAACCACTCAAACCTCCCATCCCTTCCTGCAAAGGGAAAATAGTCTTTACCCTACCTCAAGATCTGACAAGTTAAGATGCGCCTGGGGGGGAAAGGTTTCCAAACTAAGGTGTTTATGAACATGAACTCCTCTGCTTCCACCCAAGACACCAAAATCCAGAGACTTCAGAAGAAGGACACAGAGGGGAGAGGCCAGACGAGTCCATCTCAGTAATGGATGAGTCCCTATATCCATGAACTAAATTAACAAACAAGGGGACCAAAGAGAAACAGACACACCCTTCTCAAAGTCCCATAAGCAAACAACTATCAGAACAGCTATAAGGGGCTGATCGGGGAGATCAGGTCTTTTCCCCACCAAATGTATCTACAGGCTTATTCTTTATTATACCTCTTAGCAAGCAGAATAAACACACATTTTCCTCTCCCTTTTTTTCAAAATAGAATCAGGGAAAATGAAACTTTCATAATCAGAGAAACTGTTAGGTGCCTCTGTTTGTAAATCCCAGCCTCTTCTAGGAAATCTGACCTGACTTCCACCTGTCACCTTTCCATTGATCCGAAACTGTAAATGCTAATAAAACAACAATAAATACAGCTTCCCAAAAGGTACACAATGCAGTGCTACAAAGGTTTACATGTTTTACTAATCTCATCCCCGGGCTTTACCTTATTTCAAAACATTAATAATGCAGAAATTGAACCCACCTAAATTGATCTGTAAAATATCCTTCTGTTCACCAAAATCTGCATCCTGCACTGTTAAAAGTGGGAGAAAAGTGGTTACTACTCACGCTGAACCAAAGAGACAGAGTTCAGAAACTGTGGCCATTTGAATTGATTCTTACCATTTCCTTTAGAAAGATGTTTAATCTGCAGGGAAATAAACATAGAATGGATAATTTATGTGAGAATTGGTATTTCTAAATATGAGGAGCAGAATTCTACTTACTGATACAGCTGCTATGTGGGCAAAAAGCAAGGCGAAAGGGAGAATGCAAGTGGATCCAGTCCAAACCATCCTAGCAGGTGAACTGATTTTAGCAAAGACACCTTGTCATAAATACCGATTGGACCTTGCCCTAACTGTCATATTAGAAACTTTGACCCTGTTATAAGTGTGTAGTGTTGAAAAAGGTAGTGAGAGATGATGTCACTGACCATTTCATGGGCAGGGGGCAGGTACAGGTCTACCTTACACACTCCTGTGTCAGAGACAGGGCAAGAGTTTGAAAGCAGCACGGGGTTATTATATCTCGATCATATAATAACAGTTGAATATACCAGCGGTAACCATTCAACTAACAGATAAAACATACCCTCACAAAAGAAATAAAAATAACCTGTAAAATGATAAAAATGCACTTTAGTAAAAGATAAACCTGTTTTGTAGGAATGTTGTAAACCAGCAATTGAAGGACATAAAAAGACATGTTTCCCTCCCCATATTCTCTCCATATGTGTGTATGTATGTCTGTATGAAATATTTATGAATTAGTCTGATGTTAGGCTATAATTTCAAAGAAATTTCCGTAAAGATCCTAACAGGGATTTTGTTGAACTTGCTGAAATGACAGACTGTTTTTGAGATTTACGTGAAAAGGATAAAATTCCAAAAATAAATGAGAATATTCTGAAAAGGAAGAATAAAGACAAAGGAATTGCCCTAATAGAATAACCAGAATAGTTACAAAGTTTCATTCGCCAAAAAGAAAGAACATGAAAACAGAGAGAAGCATTTATGGAAAGGAACCAAATGCAACCAAGGAAACCTTGGCCTCTTTAATAATAATATTGGGAAACTAGCATTGTCATATGAAGAAGAAATTAAATTCTTACCCCATGCTATTCACAAAAATAAACTCTACATGGATTAAAGATTCAGATACAAACACCTGGGTTTTGAAAAAGAAAATACAGGAAAATACTCTTAACCTTGAGATCAGGAAAGATTTCTTAAATAAGAAAAAATAGGCTTAGAAATCAATAAGGAAAAAAATAAATTTGACTATACCAAAATTCAATGTTCTTTATGTTAGATACACAACAGAATTAATACATGAATCAAAGATATTCATTCTACATAAAACTGTTTAAAAATAAGTATCCAGTAAATACAAGGAATTCATACAAATCAGTAAGAAAAAAGATAAATACATGACTTAGAGCAAAAATTATGAATAGGAAATTCACATAGAAGAAAACTCAAGTATCCGATAAAGAGATTTTCAACCTCACAAGACAGGAAAAAAATGTAAATTTAAATAACAATGAAATGGCAACTCACATTCAGAAAGCTTAAAGGAAGAAAGCAGGCAGTACCAAGCTTCAAGAAGAACAAAGTAATAAGACATCTCACCCTGCTGGTGGCACTCATGTGACCATTTGATGCTATGTAATAAAGTTGAAATATGCATCGTTTATAGGCTAGGGACTCCCTTCCAGTTATATTTGCTAAAGACTCTCATATGTGAAGCACTTTTTTGTAGTAGTAAGAACTGGAAAATGTGTTTATACTGGAAGAAAAAGTATGGGGTATGAACATAGATAAATGTTTTAGCAGCCAGCTCTGAAGCCAGCTCTTGAGTCTTTGCTGACTATGGAAATAACCATTGACTGTGGAGTGTAAATGGCCCCTGCTCAAGGCGGAGCTATGACACTACGTCACTGGTGTGTTGGGAAGAGATGGGTAATGCGGCCTATGTGTGTCCAGCGCAGGGCCACACGGGCGTCCACTTCTCCTGTCCTTGAGTCTGTGATGTCAGAGCCAGCATTTCCCCCTCACACCCACTGAGGAGCAGGCACTCAGTGCTAGAGAGCATTTCAGGGGGCAGCACTGCCCGCCAGGAGGCCTCTCACGGGGCAGGTGTTGAGCAGAAGAGATTGGGGCTGGCTGTCCCAGAGCCTCCTGAGGTGAGGAGGGAAGCGGGATGGAGAATGTCCCCACCACCTCTAACTGCCAGGAGCCACCATGTTTTCCAATAGCTCCTGACCTCACGCAACAACTAAAATAGCTTAAGTCAGCAAATTCTGTCTGTATGGCTTTAAAAATGGCGGAGGAGAACTTGATAGACAGTAGCTTAATAAAAGTAATTGGCCATAAGAATTGAGGAAGAAAAGTAGTTAATAGATCTTTATTTCTTAAATATATTATCGATTTTTTTTCCTCAAATTCTGAAGCAGTTGGGATGAGAGTGAATATTTGCTGATTTTGGAGGCTGGGAAATAGGAGTTGGTTTGTTTTTCTAAAGAAAAACACTAATGCTCTTGCTTTGGTACTGTGCTTTATCTCAGGTGTTCAGACTTCAAACGGGTAGGGCTTTCTAGCTCCCTCCAGCTTACCTGGCTTCCAGTCAGATGTGCTTTTATCTTTCCCTTCCTTCCTGGACCAATCTGATCTATGTACCATGTCGATGGACTGAAATCTCACCTCTAGTTCCTACTTCACAGAGATCATGGAAGGATTCAGGACAACCTATGCAAGCCACAGTTTCCGGAAACAAAGGGAGCGCTCTGGGGCCTGCCTCCTGGGGACACAGGAGCGGGACTCCCAGGGCTCCTCGTCGTCCTTGCTCAGTGGATCCAGGGATGACAGTGCAGGTCTCCAGCAGCCACCCTGGCCCTGAGGTTTTTCTTGCAGTGTTAATGAGTTACCTTCTGCTTGAAATTCCAGGCACTTCATTATCCAGGATGTTTAGGAGGGAGGCTCCTGCCCTCAGTCCTTGGCTAGAAGGTTTATGGTTTTATAGTTAAAAAGTAAACTGCTCTGTAGCACAAGGTCCACATTTGCTTTCCACCATAGAACCCTGTGCCTGGCACACAGTAGGGAGTTAGTCTTCGTATTGGGTAAAAAACAGCGAAATACAATTTTCCCTGCAGGGGCTGGAGGGAGCAACATGCTGGGAGGACGCTTTTCAAGCTCATCTGCAGGGAAAGTGGGGGGAAGCTGGAGGAGGAAGCCTCCTGGGCCCTGGAAAGTACCCAGGCACCCCCCTGCTGTGGCTCCCAGCTCCACTTCCCCCTCTTCCCAAGCTCTTGGGAAACTCAGTCCCTTGAGAAAAGCCCTGCCCTCAACTGCTGTCCCTTAGCTTCTAACACAAGAGACCTCGCAGTTCATCCCAGGTGATCCTCATACCCAAAGTTCTCAGTTTTTCTATGGGGGTCCAAGAGAATGCATGTCAAGCTTCGAGGCCGCGTGGTCACCCGTGTGGCTGTTTATGTAGCTCTCACGTGTGGCATTGACCGCAATGGGAAGGCCCAAGCATGGCTATGTCCTATAAAACTTTATTTACAAACGGCAAAGCCTCACAGCTTCCTGACCACTGGGTTGTAGAGAACTGACCCCTTACGTGGTAGAGGCTGAGACACTGGTGAGTCGTAAAGGAAGCAGCAGCAGCACCCGACATGTAACTAGTACTTACTGTGGGCCAAGGAACTGATGCATATTACTCATTAATTCTCCCAACAATCTCTTAAGGTAGGCACTGCTATTATCCCTGTTTTACAGACTAAGAAACTGAGACACAGAAAGCTTACGAAACTTGTCCAAGGACTCACAGACCCCAGCCAGTGGTCCAAACTGCTACTGATTTGCCAGTCTGCCAACTCTGACCAGTTACCCCAAGAATGTCCCTGCCAGGAGGCCCACCTGGGCATGGCATCTGGAGAAAAGATCAAACACTCGGGCATCATGGGGTGAAGGGAAGACATATCTGGGTTGGGTGTTTTGAGGAATCAGGATTCTTAGGAAGAGGAGAATTGTGCTGTACACACAGAAATGAGGCACAAGGAAGCAGGGTGACCTTGCAAAAAGAACACTTCACTGATAGCTGGAAAGGGCTTCCTGTCCTGTGAGGATCTGGATACTAATCATTTCAAGGACGGAGACAGTGTTGGTCAGAGTAGGGCTGTGACACCAGCTGGCCATTCACAGATGAAATGTCTCTGCGAGATGGAGCTGGACAAAGACTGGGTGGGGCTGCTTGGAGATTTTTCTTTGTCCTACAAAAGTCATTCCGTTTTGAAGTCTTTGAAATAGGAACAAGATGACAGCACAGTCACACACATAACTTGATCCAGAAAGCAAGGGGCTCAGCCTGTTTAGAAAACAAACGACTTATAACCCATTTCCCTTTGAAAACCACAAAACTGTTTTGGGCACAGCTGGCACTTTTGTGCAAGTGGCCAACAGCTATATTCAGGGCCAGCTGTGCAGTCTGCCACGTCAACCGGGGGCTGACTGAGGTGATGAGGAGAAGATCACAGAGCTGCTGGGACGTTGGACTATTGGACAGCCTTGCAGAACTGCTCAGAGTTGATGGACTGGCAGATTAGTAGTGGCCACTCTCTAAAGCAGTGTGACATGTCACCTACCCATGAAGACACTGTGCAAGTAGGACCGTCAGTCACTGGTGACCATGCAGACGAGAGATGGGTTAGGTCACTCAGCAAAGCAGGAAAAGAAGAAAGCCGGGCACACCTTGGTTTCCCACTGGGATTTCTGGGAATAGCAGTTTGGTAACCTCCTACAAAGTCCCTTACCTTGAACGGCATTTCTTATCATTGAATAATAGCAATTATTATACAACTGGATGACTTCCTTGGCAGCTATTATATGGCAGGGATGTAAACTGCTTTACATAGGCTATGTGATGTAGTGTCAGAATTGTGACTGACCCTGACAAAGGATAATGCATGAAGGACCCTAGTTAGCAAGACAGACTCCATATTGCTGCTGAACGACCCACCTGCCCGCCCTTTAGATGAACTCAAAAGGAGGAACCTTAGAAACCTCCTCCCCTTAGAGTCTCTAAGAAACAACAATTAATCAACTATTGTTTTACAAATGTTCTAGCAGCAGGACGTTCTGCTTCTGTACCTTTTGCTTGCTTTACTAGGTCTATCCCATAGAGGGGCCCAGAAACTGCTGGCCTCAAAGGTGTATAAAACATGTTTGTCAACCCCCAGTCGGGGCTCAAGTCTGATACTCGGCTCGGGTCCCAGCTGGTAATAAACTCCTGTGTGGATTTAATATCGATCTCTGGTTGGTTCTCTCTCACTGGGTGTAACAATGCACAAAACTGGGAAAATGTCTAATAGAGAAATCAGTTAGGGCTGGGGATTTAGCTCAGTGGTTTTGCCACGTGCTGCGCAAGCTCAAGGACCCGAGTTCAATCCCCAGTACCAAAAAAAAAAAAAAAAAAGGAGGAGAAATCAGTTAATGGTGGGTTCTCTTCCCACCACAGACTTGCAGGGGAAACAGCTGTGGGCCAGCATTTCTGCCTTCATGGGGCTTGGAGGGGGTAGACATCCTGGGGAGATAGCTGCCCATCAGCATTTCCATAGATCCCAAAGTAAAAATAGAGCAACTGGCAAATAGATGGACAAACTGCGCTATATTCATAGGTCACGAACAGAAACCTGCTAGCATAGAGCACATGGTAGAAGAGTCTCACCTCGGGATACTTCTCAGCAAGGAAAGCCATCGAGCTATTACTTTGTGCAACAACATGGGCTGATCTCAATTCCACTATGCCAAGAAACAAGAAACCAGACATTAATTCCATAGCCCATGATTTCACTTACTAAATACGAAGAAAGGCAAAACTATGGAAATAGAATCCAGGTTGGGATGGCAGGGCTCAAGGTGGAAGATGACAGAGGACTGCGACAAGAGGAAACTCTGAGGGCTGATGGAAATGGCACATCTTCATGGTGACATTGGCGGTTACACAACTGTATAAATTTGCCAAAACCCATGGAATTATACACTTAGAAATGGCTAATTTTATTGCAAATTACATTCCCATTAAGTTAAAAAAAAATAGAAACCACATGCTACATCCATCCTCCCTCTGTCTGACATATCCAAAATATTGGGTAATATATGGAATCTGTAGTTTGGTTTTTTCCTTTATGATATGGACTAATGCATCCTATTCTGCCTCTTTATTGAGAGAGGTTGAGAGAAATCAAAGTGTGCAGGTGAAAGGCTTTATGACGTCTTAGATACTATGTGACAATATGACTTGGTATTGTTCCCTCGCGGACGGGGAACATTTGAGAGGTTTCATAATTTGAGAGGCCTCATAACCTTTTGGTTTTTGATGTCCTTGTAAAAAGGGCGGCCTCAGAGTGGGAGCCAGAGCTCCCAAGTTCGGCTCAGCTGTTTCAGAGGAGCCCCGCCGTCTGCTGTATATGTGAACCAAGTAGAGGAGAAGAATATCTTTTGAAGATTTCTGCCAATGATCACAAATCCCTAAACAAATAGTGAGCTCATGATCCTTGCAGCTGGATGCTGAGGGCAGTCTCCCACCAGCCCAGGGACACAGCGAGCCATAGATGGTCAGCTTTGGGGTGAGAGCAGCTGGCCAGCTTCATCTTCCAGCTTTCTCCTTCATGCCACTGTTTCCCTTAGGACGAAAAATGTGTTTTTCTCAATTCCGGAAGCAGCTCTTCCCCACCAGTTTCATTTGGTTGTATTTATTTTGCAGCTCAATATGCCACCAATTCCAAAGCCATCCAGGAAGGAGCGGAAGTGGGACAGATGATCTGTCTCATCACACTCACAGCGGCCAGCGTTGGACACCTGGTCACCATCTGCACTGGGCCACACTTATGGAGAACAGCTGTGCACCATCCTGTTCGCAAGCCCTTTTGCTTGGTCTGAGAGTCAGTCTCTTCATCTGCTGGCTGGGTGAACAATGCTTATGACATTAAAGCATGTCCATGGTGGGATATTTTAAAAATAATTATTAAAAAAGTTAAAGCATCTTTACAATTTAAAAATATATAAAGAAAAGAAAAAGAAAACCACCATGAATGCCACTGTTTTTATTATTTAAATATGCATATTTTCTAATCATATAAATATCCACTGAAACTGGACCACAAGGTCTTTAAAGGACTCGTTGAGTTGGAATTTGACCAATTTTTCCTAAATTATCCTTCTGAAGAGTGTCCCTCAGGGCTGGCTCTTCCCAATAGGCTTTGACCAATGCAGAGCTCTATGGAAACTCTCTTACTGTCCTCAGATGGCTTGGCTTTTTTAAACAATGATGTTTAAATTTCTCAATATCTACCACTCATAGTTGCTGCATGCAGAAAATTGGAAGGCAGAGTAAGAAAATGCCAACTCTAATCCCACTCCCCGAAATAGTCACTGCTGTAGCTTGGTGCGCGCCCTAGATTTTCCCCCATGGTTATTTTTCCATAAAAAAAAAAATCAGTTAAATATTCGGCTTATAGCCTGGTTTGTAAATGCTTCCTGGTGTTGATAGTTTTCAACAACAGGCATTTCAGTGCTGTCTGTAATTTTGTTAGAGGAATATGCTGAAGTTATCCAGCCAAGCCAGCTAACTGCTTATCACAGGCAATGCTCCACGAAGGGCAAGTTTTGCAACGTTAGGACCTTAATATTGCCTTAGAACAAATTCAAAGTGAATCACTGAGTCACAATATACTGAGTTGTTTTATTGTTTAAAAAAGGAATGTGTTAGAGAAGGCTCTTGATTCTTCCACCTTTTGAAGGCATCTTAGAGAAATTTCCTTCAGCCAAAGACCTTAAGGATGCAGGAATTTCCCAGGTACAAAGGTGACAGATCTGTTAGGGGACAGGAGAAGCAAGCCTTTATTATCTCTGTCCTGCAGCCAGAATGGAGCCAGGCATCTGGTACCATTCTGTCCCTTGATCTCCCTCAAGCCCTGTGCTGCTGGTTCTAGACCCTCTGTGTCTAAGTTTTTGGGTTTTTTTGTTTGTTTGTTTTGTTTTGGTACTGGGGATTGAACTTGGAACCTTGTGCTTGCAAGGCAGGCAACAGAACCACTGAGCTAAATCGCTTGTTCTAGACCCTCTGTGTCCTTCCATAATTCATGTGTTGAAGTCACAATCCCCAAGGTGGCTATACTTGGAGAAGGGAACCCTAAAGAAGTACAAAGTTAAATGAGGTCACAGAGTTGGAGCCTTGGCCAATAGAATTAGTATAGTTATGAGGTGTGATCAAAATATACAGTGACTTCAAATTTTTAAAAAGTATTATAAGTAAAAGATATATTATTATGGCTCCCCCTCAAAATCCTTCCCCTCACTGTGAACACACTTATCCCATCATTCTGGCCTCTTTCTGAAGCAGTTCTGGAAATCCTCTTTCATGAATGTCTTTACGAGGTACAATAAAAAATATGGTGAATGTTGCTGCCAAGTGCCATCCAATGGAAAGGCAGGCTCATATAAACATTACAGTGGGTCCTCATCTACCATATTCACTAGACCTGGCACTGTGCAACTTCTGGCTTTTCCCCAAAGTCAAAATGACCATGAAAGCTCAATGTTTTGAATCGATTCAGAACACTGAGGCAGCCATGACAGTACAACTAAAGATACTCATCCAGAACTTCTTCAGAAAGAGGCCAGAATGATGGAATAAGTACTTCACAGCGAGGGGGAAGATTTTGAGGGGGATTCACGGCAATGTGTCTTTTCCTATAGTAATTTTTAAATTTAAACAGTCACCATATTTTTGGTCACCTCTCACTATAAGAAGAAATACCAGAAAACATTCTTCCTCTTCACTTCTTTGAACTTTGGTTTCCTTACACCTTAATGATATCATTTTTAAATTGTAAGTTTTTATGTTGAACAATCTACTAAGATTTTATTTGCTTTTATAATCCATTTCTAGGGATTAGTAAGCACATTGGTCTTTCTACACTGCAAGACTGTTTTAATGGTTCCTGATTCGATCTGCCTTTCCATGGTTTGCGGTTTCCACAAGAGGGTGTCCACACTCCACCAAACTGGGTATCACATCCAACATTTCACAGAAACCAATCTGTCTCAAGCTTCGGGGAAGTCACTGAGCACAAGCTATCAGGCAATGCAGATATTCCTTCCAACTTACCTAAATACTTCAAAATTGTTACTACAAATCGATTTAAAGTTATTTTTAAGAAAGAGTATCTCCACAAATGGGGTGAATTTGTGATTTTCATTATGATACTGAAGGATGAACTATGTGGGGTTTGCACAGAGGGGAACTTGACACCATAGAGAGGTGCCAGGTCCTGGACTTACTGCTGTCCCACTTTATAGCTGGGCTTCATTTCATCTGCCTGTTTGACCTCAGAGGGTTTTGTGGAGGACAATTTAAAAATATGGAAATGATGAGAAGCACTCTATAATGTAGGCTATTGTTACTGGGCAGGAGTTTAATGCCAAACAATCAAGGCTCAGGATGTGTATCCTTACTATAATTAGATATTTGTAGGGGAAGGAGGTAAAATACAACCCTAAAAAATCAAGTCTTTCACCCTGAAATTCTCATCAAAGGTAGAGGCCGTATCTGCAGGAAACAACACTACACTTTTTATGCTACAAAGTGACTTGATCAGAACGCTGCCATCAAGTCACACTTTTCTGTATAAAACTAATTGTGGCACAATTCATAAAAGCAAAATGTTTTGGAGAGCAAATAAGCAGTCTCAAGAAAAGAGTCTCCTAAAGCCTTGAGCAAAGTCGAGTGGAACACCCACATTTATGAGCATGAGGTGAGTTAGAATGGAGCCCGGGACGGGCGGTAGGGAGGATGAGGGTGGAGCCATGTCGCCAGGGATGGGGAAAGGGGCAGGAAGAACCGGAGATGCTGGGCCCGGAGGGCAGCGCAACCAGGAGCCAGGGGGAATCAGTGGCCTGGTAGGATCGGGTCAGCTCCTCACACCAGAAGCAGCTGCAGGGAGGCTGGACCTAGGAGGACCCAAAAAGCCACCTAAAAGCCCAGGCTGCTGTAGCATCACACAAAGATGACAGAGGTGGCAGCCACAGGAAGAGCTTTTTATCTGAGCTTGTGCATTCTATATGGGTTTGAGTGACCTCAAGAAAGCTAATTCATGTTTCTGAGCTTCCGTTCCTTCAACTTTAGAATGAGGATAATGAAATACCTCTCAGGGGCATTGTAAAAATTTAACAAAGCAACAGGTACAAAGCTGCCCAGCAGTTGCGCAGACGGACTCTCTACAATCACCACCACTCTCCTCCTGTCCTCCGCTTCCCCCGTCAGTTATCTCTTCCTCCTGAGGCTTGATGACGCCATCGCTCGGTGAATGTTCCTGAAAATAGGGGGTCTGTGCCTCCATGCAGGCAATTAAATAAAAACCGCAACTCTTCCAAAGCACAGTGTGCATCTACACTGCCAGCAAACAATTCTATTCCTGGGTGTTTACCAGCGAGAAAGGAAGGTATGTGTGAGTAAAAAGGCCTGGACTGAATATTCACTGCAGTTTTAGTTATAAAGGCCTCAAACTGGAAGTCATACAAATGTCCAACAAATGGTGAGTTGGTTAACAAATTGCGGTATCATCCAGGGAATAAGCTACGGATCCAGCCACAACCCCATTAATCTAAAAGACGTGTCAAGTGAAGGAAATCCGACATAAAAGAATGCACACTGATGATTTGGTGTATGAAGATCAGGGACAGGTCAAACTGACCTGTGGTGACAGAAATCAGAACAGAAGTTGGGGGTGGGAGGAGAGGGGCTGGACTGGCAGAGTGGCTCAAGAGAGGGATTCTGTCGGGCTATGGGATGTTCTACCCCTGTGGAGGGTGTGGATTTCCCGGATGTACTCATTAAATGGTTCACTTAAGCTCTGTGTATTTGCTGTATGAAAGTATTTCCCAGTAACATGTCAGTTCTTTGGAAAAATAAGATGAAACTCACACATCTGTGATATTTAAACAGCCAAAAAGTGCTCACAAACAAACAAAGCTCAGCTGTCAGGACACAGTGAGGGTCAGTGCAGGCAGACATAGCTTCCCCAGGGAGCACCCAGAGCAGACAATGGTGAGCAGGAGAGGGCCAGTGTTTGGAGGCATGAGTGCCAGACAGGACCACTGCAGAGAAAGGCTCCCTCCGAGAACATGAGACTATCATCGACTGTCTGTCATCCAGCATAGTTCATTTGACAATTTTACTGAAATATAATCTATAGGTCATAAGTGCTGTCATTCTGAATGTACAATTCCATGATTTTTAGTAAACATATATAATTATGCAAATATTATCACAAACTAACACAAAAGAGACCATCTGGTCTGCCGACTCCCTGCCACTTACTTCCAGAGATTTCTCAGAAGATGGCAGAAAAGACCCCCAAATCTTATGTGGCTTAACATTTTTATAAAGTCAGTGATATCCAGACCTCAAATTCCACTGTTTCCCATGGAACCTTGACTCGCCAGGGGAAGGAGTTCTGCTGCCTTTGATTTTCAGCATCTGCAATCCACTTTCAAGGCAGCTGCCAAGGAGCCCCAAGTCAGGCCTCAGGATTCCCACAGTGAGCACTAAAAAGGGCATCTTTGTGACTCGGCATCTTGAAGACCAGCACCCTGTGCATGTGTATTAGACAAGGCCAGAGAAGCAGCCCCATGTGACAGCCCGGTGACAGGAAGCCAGCCTGAGAACCGAGCTGTTCTCTGTAAACACGAACCTGTGGTGCGAAGTTGCTAAACATCACGTGGCTCCGGCAGGGTGGAAGTTCTCTGCTTTTTCTTCTGCAAATTTGGCAAGAATCTGTGGTTTCCCAGCCCAACAAGGGGGAACATCTGTAGGAACAGGGCAGTCTTGGGACCTCAGTCACGTCCTGGAGGGGAACTGCGTCGTCTTGGTTTGCCAAGGGACATGGGGCAAGAAAAGGATTACTGTGAAGTCCTGCAGTCCATGCTGACTGAGATTGATTTTCACAGCTGTAGTGAAGGATCATCTCCCACACTGCTGGATTTGACTGTGCCGTTGCTTTGCTAAGTATTGTTGCACCTGTGTTCATGAAGAATATTGGTCATTTTGTTGCAACATCTTTGTCTGATTTTGTTATCCAAGTAATAAGATGTGTAGAGAAGTGTTTCTCCCTCTTCTGTCCTGGGAAGAGGTGGATGTGTAGTCCATGCACCTTGCAAGGTAGGAGCCCAGATCCCGGGTAGTTAACCTCAGCTTTGAGGCCCCTCAGAAGAGAGGCAACTTCAGGGCCAGCACAAGGTGAGCACCTCCCCTGGGGACACTGATGGGCCACCAAGTGATCATTGTCCCCAAGCTCCCTCTCTGGGATGATGCTAATGCTTTTTAGCAAGCATTCTCGTTGCATATCAGGGACACTGAAGGCCGAGAAAAAGAATAACCACAGCTGAAACTGCATGTCCCTGCCTGGATAGAGGCTGTCATCCTGAGTACTTGACACACACGGTCTCATTCCACCCTGACCACACCCCTGTGATGCAAGCAAGCTGCTCAAGCCCAGTGCCCGCAGGGTTTGTGCTTCATCCACGTCCAAGTGGTGGCCCAGGGAAGCCACTCAGCCTCCCAGAATGGCAGTGTGTGGCATCAACTAAAGACGATGACAACTGGCCTTCAGGTGTGTTGGGCAGGTTGGATCTAATCACAGGGAAGGTGCTTAGGCAGTGTCTGTAGTGCACCAACTTCTTCACACAGGGAAGCTACCATGGTGTCCTCTTCCTGTTGTCCTCATTCACTGTACAAAACCCTGAGGGGGAGAAAACATCTCCCAACACCTCAGTGAGAATAAGTGTGAAGGAGGGCAGCAAAAGCACAGAGGGTCAGCCAGGGGATCACAGAGCAGTGGGGCCCACCGGGGAGAATGTCCCTCCACAGTCTTCCTGGGCAATAGAGGACGGGCTGTTCTCCACGTTAAGCCAGACAGGGATTACTCATTCTCACCAGACCTGTGAAAGGCGTCACTGCTGGGAGCACTGCTACATAATTTTAGGGTAAAATCATTTGGTTAGCCTAGTTCTCCCGCCTACAGCCCAGCTATGGAATTCTGAGACATAATTTCATTTTGGCCTCCGATCACAACTGAGACTTCAGTGATCCAGTGATGCTGTGATTCTCCAGGACAAGAAACATCCTGGGAACTGAGAACATCCTGGAAGGAACAAACATCTACTCAGTTCCTCCTTGTTCTTGGATTGTTACATCTTATTTACCCAGGATGTGCTGAACTCTCTGCAAGTCATTTGTTACATCTGTTTCTCCCGATGTACTAAGTACTGAATAAAAGGTGCCATAAGCTGGGGGGGTTCGTCTTTGCCGCCCAGAGCAGCACTGATCAGACCCAAAGCTCAGCTTCTTCTCAGTCTCATTTTTCTACCTTTCCTGTAATTCGCCCTGTGCTGCTGTGGCTCGCAGGAGACCAGGACTTACTGCAGAGGTTCTAGTAACGTCCCCTTTCCCTGTTCCTACACGTCATCTCTGGTAGAAATTCCCAGAAATTCCCGGGGGAAACTGAGCTCCCTTCTGTAGTGGAACTATGGCCGTGCATAGACCGGTTGCAGTTCCAGCTCACAGCCTCTTGGGAGGGCAGGGAGGTTGGGCCTGATTGACAGAGGAGAATAAAACCTTGGGTCTTTCATATAAGAGAAACCATGTTTTTAAAAGTGAAAAGAAAGTGACAAAATTAATTTTGATAATGAATTCTATTTAGCCCTAAAATATCGAAAGTATTATCACCTCAACAAATTAATATTTAAGATTATTATAGATATATTGTGCATGTTTTTGTACCAAGGGTTCAAAATCCAATGTGTACTTTGCACTTTAATTTGGATTCTATACTTTCATTGGAAATATTGGATCCATATTTACATTTTCTAAAATGTACAGTAGATCCCAACGGCAGGTTCCGTTCCTTCACATTCTCTCTCATTAGTTACATGGGATGGAATCCAGCGGTGCTGGGTCCACCCATCCTTCCTCACTGAGCAGGTCTACGCCCAGCTCTTCCTTCCATGTAGGGGTGACAGGGATCAAAGCATCTGTGCTGGGCTTGTGATCCCCCACCCCGTGAAGGAACTGGAGATTCAGGTGTCCTTGACCTGGCCTCGTCTTTGTGACAACAGTAAGTTTTTATGGACGGATTCACTGAAGGGTGTTGGAGACTTTTAGAATTTTGCTTTTGCTGCCCCCCTTAGGAGAGCTTTTTTAGTGCCCAAATCCCATCATTAGAGTGGTACAGGGGTGTTCAGGGGTGCCCATCACTGGAGACACACACAGGCTGCTGACAGCTGGCTCCCTTCTCTGGACTTCCTGGAGACAAAGGGCCTCAGCTGTGACTGTCAGGCGGCAGAACATCACTGCTGCCAGGCCTCTGGGTGACAGCAGGTGCCCCATGACCCCTAGTGTGGGCCACGGGGTCCCTGGAAGGCAAAGGACCCCGCCTCTGGGTGTCACTGAGCCGGGACCTGCAGTGGCCTCTGCTTCTCTTGTCGGTGCTTGGTGCTGTGGACCGAAGTGAGCGCTGCAGCCGGAACTTCCCAGTATCCCAGTCGGGGTCTCGCTCATCCTGGGGGAGCCCTGCCAGGCGGTTGGCTCGACACTGCAGCTCGGCCCTGGGGACAAAGGAAGACAAGGGGGGCTGCACACAGGGCCTGGAGGGAAGGGGAGACTGAGTGAGCACACATCCACAGTCATCCTGGGGCCTTGAACACCAAGGACACTGTTAGGGTGACAGTGGTGAGGAGGATGTGACCCCAGAGAGTTATTAGTAGACTGACTTAAAGACAACTTGGAGTAGGGGCTGCTCCTTCCTAGAGTACACTTACTCACGTGTTTCTAGGGCAAGGAAGCCACAAGCTTGAGCTTGAGAAAAGCCATATTGAAATTATAGGAGGTGATCAGGGCGCAGGAAAACTAAGAGGGTAGCAGCAGATGCAGCAGAGGAGGAGAGTTTCGGGAACATCCACATGGCATTAATGGGGGGAAGATATGATCAAGAAGAGGCTGTTGACTTAGCAATGGGAGCTTCCCAGGAATGTGGGTGAGAGGTGTTTCCATACAAAGAGTGGGAAGACATCTAGAGAGAGGTGATGAAGCAGAGGCACACTTCCAAGGCGCTCACGGATCAAGAGGGGCCTGTAACTTTTTGTTTGTTTAATAAGGTCCATTCGAACATGTTCACGGGCTAAAAAGCAGTGAAGGCAAGGAATAAAAAAAAAAATCCCAAAATACAGAGAAAGAGTAAAAATGTAACAAAGAACATGGCAATGATGGCCTTGTAGAAGATATAAAGGTCCACATGGAGGGACAGCACTTGTCACAGAGGAGGGATGTGAGGCAGGAACTGAGGGGGGGGGTGCAGAGTCTGGAGATCCAGGAATTGAAAACCATGCACCCCTGGACTCACGACGAAGATGACCCCGAAAATGCAGGCTGAGGTGGGACGAGCTTGGGATCCCACTGAGCAAGCAGGACAGGAAGAGCATCTTAAGCCTTCTGGTGCTTAATGGTGGGATTTCTCTGGGTGACCAAGCATAGGAGTACAGAATACAGAGATTCACCCCAGGTTGGGATTCTGGGGTGTATGCAACAGAATAGTAAAGGGCTGGAAAGTAGTGAACCTTGGGAGAAAGTAGGAGTCATGCGTCATGGTGTCCAGGAGAGTTGGAGAAACCTTCAGGAGGTGATAGATCAAGAAATAAAAAAGGTGAATGGCAACAGGTACTGACAATCAAAGAAAAGTGAGAAGCTCTGAGATCCGACAGGATGAAGGAATTATGGCCACACAGTGGTGTGTCAGAATTTTGAAAGCACAGGGAGGAAGGTCTGGTGCTGTGGATGTTCACAGTGCAGGAAGTCCCACAGTGTAGGGAGGGGACAGAAACCAGGGAGTGGTGGGACTCTGCAATCAGTACTCAGGTTCTGCCTGGCTGCTCCCTAGCTCTGTGATCTGGATGGTTCTAATGGGTGACACCACCTTTAAGAAAGGTCTCTTGGCTCTTGTTACCTTTGCTGCCTTGTGTGTACCATGTTGTTTCTGTTCTGCCATGTCTGTTTTTCATCCCTGCCTTGGAGTTGGCTGATTATGGACTGAAACCTCTACAAACTGTAAGCCAAATAAAGCCCTTCCCCTTTAACTTTAGGTGTCTGGTATTTTGTCTCAGCAATGAGAGAAAAGTAACTAACACAGAAATGTGGTACAAGAGAAGAGGGGTCATTGCTGTAACATTACCCAGCCATGTGGCTCAAAAGCCTTTGGAACTGGTTTGTGGGAAGGGGAAGAGTTAGGAAAGATCCAGAGACCTTGGCTACAGAAGCAGCTCTGGAACGGCTTAGGTTGTTCTGTATGGGAGATTCTGGTTAGAGCTCAGAAGACCAGAAAGCCAGTAGAGACCAGGCTCAGGAGGTTTCTGCTGGGAAGAAGGACTGCATTGGCTGCTGGACTCCAGAAGATGTTTGTTATGACAACAGAAAATTTGTCTGAATTTTGCTCATGTTCAGAGACTTTGCTGGAAGATTCAGAGCTCCAGCTAAAAAAGTAGGGCTGGAATGCCTTAGGCTGTTCTGTATGGGAGATTCTGGTCAGAGATTAGAAGACCAGAAAGCTTATAAAGACCAGGCTGGGAAGGTTTCTGCTAGGAAGAAGGACTGCATTGGCTGTTGGACTCCAGATGATGTGTGTTACAGCTTGGCGGAAAGTTTGTCTGCATTTTGTTCATGTCCATAGACTTTGCCTGAGACTGAGATTAATGGTGGTGGACTAATTAATCTCACAGAAGAAATTTCAAGACAGTTGAATACTGAGGCAGTGGCATGGCTACCGTTGGGGCCTTTTAGCCAGACCTATGTGGAGAATCAAGAGCAAAGAGACCAGCAGAATGATTTAAAACATTTTGAGGTGGGCCAGAGAGGGAGCTCCAGTAAAGCTGTGAACTGCAAAGATAGAGAAGAGCAGATCTTGATTACCGAGAAGGAAGAGAAAAATAGAAAAGGTAGTTTAAAAGCATCACAGGAAGCGGCAGGACTCCACACTTTGCAGCCTGAGAGTTACAAAGGTAAAGAAATGTGCTTTGAGAAAAAAGCTCCAGAGAACCAGGTTCTAAAATGGCGACAGCCACACCATGTTCCAGAATGGCTGCAGCCTAGGGAAGTTGTTCCAAAATGGCAGCCTAGGGAAGCTGTTCCAAAATGGCAGCAGCCTAGAGAATTTGTTCCTCGGGATTGGGTTCAGAGTGCAGAATCCAGGCACTTGACCCCTACAGCCAAGAGAGAGGGAAGAAGACTGGCTACTACTGCTCCAGCTGGCAGCAGACCTTGGCATCATCCACATGGCACTGGTTTTAGATGCATGCAGAATGCAAGAGTTGTGGTGTCAGGAAGGCTTCCACCCAGATTTCAGAAGAAGGCCTGGGAGGCCAGGCAGGGCACCCCTGAGAGGGCAGTGTGTGAAGTGGTGATTGTGAAGCTGAAGGTGCATTGGAGACCCCATAAGTTTGGAGAAACCAGGAGCATGGATTGTCTGAGGAAAGGTGCAAGGAGGGAGCAGAGTCGGCCCAAGAGAGAAGCCATGGGAGATACAACCACTGAAAGTGCCATAGGGGCAGAGCCACCAAAGCCCTCTGTAGTTCACAACTTGCCACAGATTGCTGGGGATGCTGGAAATGGAACTGTGGGATTTAATGTTTCCCCTACTGGATTTTGGACTTACTTTCGTCCCTTTCCTTTGTATCCTCCTGTTTGTACCTTTTGGTTTGGTTTGTACCTTTTGGTAATCTCTATCTTGTGCCATTGAATGTTGGAAGCATTTGACTTTCTTTTCATTTGTACAGGGGCCTGCAGTTAAAAGTTTGCCTTTAATCTCAGAGGAGACTCTGGACTTGGACTTTTCAGCACTGCTAAAATGATTCGGGTTTTGGCAACTCTTAGAAGTGGACTAAATGCATTCTGTGTAAAGGAACGTACATGAGTCTTTGAAGGGCCAGGGCCGAATGTTATAGTTTGGGTCTAGATGTCCCCACAAAGCCTCATGTGCTCATAGGCCTGATCTAGAATGTGTGAACCTGGAATTGATTCATGATACCATACGAGGCTGAAGGGCACTAGGATTAAGAGTGTGAGTGCTACCCGCCCTAAGTAGTCTGAATAAGATAAAAGGGGCAGGGAGACGCTATTAACTCTCTTACTACCTTTGCTGCCTTGTGTGTACCCTGTTGTTTCTGCTCTGCCATGCCTGTTTTTCCTCCCTGCCTTGGAGTTGGCTAATTATGGACTGAAACCTCTATGAACTGTAAGCCAAATAAACCCCTTCCCCCTTAAAAAAGAAAGAAAGAAAGAATGAAAGAATGAAAGAAAGAGAGAAAGAAATAAAGAAGGGAAAGGTCTTTTGGGTTACTTCTCCAGACGACTGATCACATTATAGGCAAAGACTTTATTGGTTTAACTTTCAGACAAGAACTGTGTTTTCAATCTAATCTTAGGAGCAAGTTCCTGTCACCCTCCCTCCATGGTGAACTGCCCCTGCTGATGAATTTGGTGTCTGCCTCACTTCATTTCCAAGCAATGAAGCCAACACTTTCATTTTTAACTTTTACTTGGATCCATTACTTGCAGACTCAGTGGCATTATGAATTGGTAAGTTGTATTCCTGTTCTTTTCAGAGATATGACTGTTATATTCATAACTGAGACTTTTATTGTTTAGATATAAAATGTTCCCCCAAAGTCTCATGCTGGGTTTTTAGAAGGTGATTGGACCATGGGGATGTTATGTTCATCAGTGGATGAATCCAGTGATGAGTTTATAGTTGGATGTGTGTTAGGATGTGGGGCCTAGTTGGAAGAGGTGGGCCCCTGGGGCATGCCTTGGGAGGCTATGCCTCTCCTGCTGCTTCCTACCTGCTGTAAGTCGAGCAGCTTTCCTCCACCAGGCCCTTCTACCATGCTGGCTCCACCCTCAAGCCAGCCAACAATGGACTGAATCCTCTGAAACTGTGAGCCAACCTGATAAGTTCCTTCTTTAGTTGCGCATGTCAGGTATTTCTGTCCCAGTGATGAGACAGCTAGCTAATACAGTACTTCATTATGCTCAATTGCTGGACTGAGTAAAAAGTAACAAATGCCAGCTGGACAAGTTCTTATCTTGGTGTCTATGTGGGTAGGGGATTTATAGATAAATATAGAACCGTTAAAAGCTAGAAGAGTCTTAGAAATAGAAGTCTAATTCATCTGCCTTATTTTAAATATGAGGAAACTGAGGACCACAAAGTGACTTCCCTTGTACAAGGTCATGGAGCCAACTGAAATACATTTCAAGGTTCCCGATGGGACCCTTGCAGAAGGGGTGGTTAATCCTGGACCATGACCCATCTTCAAACTTCCTGTCCCAAAGCTCTTATCAGCTATAATTTTTGTATGATCTAAAACAACAGGTCAGCCCAAACTTGTCATTATGGTGAAAAACTAATAAAAATAACTCACTTTAAAAGTTAGTAACCAACAGTAGTCAGTTGGCTGAATTTCCCCATTTCATCATCATTGACCTGAGACTACTGGATCAGAAAGACCTTGGCCACAGGCTCTGCTTCTCATTCTTGCTGGAGCTGGGGAGAAATGGACTTACATCTCCAGGAAGGCCACGCAGGCGCTCTGCCCATAGATCTGCGCAATCCTCTTGGGCGTGTCCCCAAAGAAGTCTGGGGCATCAATGGCGGCGTGCAGGGCATGAAGGACCTTGAGGACGCCTAGGTGACCTGACTCGGCTGCAAAGTGAGCTGGGGTCCAGCCCACATCTGTGACCAGGCAGGGCCGGGCTCCGTGCTCCAGCAGGAGATGCAGCACCTCCATGTGCCCTTGGGAGAACCAGGAAGGACAGGATGAGGTAGAAGAAAGCGTCCCTGGTGGCCCAGGGTCAGGGCCAACCTGACAGCACAGGAAGGGGAAGACGTTAGCCACTGAGGGGTCCTCATGTTCCTTCTTCTCACTGTCCCCAGCGGGGTCCCCCTTACCCATGAACCCCATCTCTACCTGAACTGAGCCCCTCAGTGTCCTCTGAACTCCTCTCGCCCTTCCCTGTCCCTGTCCCTGACCCCATCTGGCACTGTGTGACTGCTAGCTCTTCCCCAAAGTCAAAATAACCGTGGAAGGGAAATGTTTTGAATCGATTCAGGACATCAAGGCAGCTGGACAGTCACAAAAGAGGACTTCCAGAGATGCTGCCGAAAGTATCAGGGAGGACGGGATGGATGTGTTCAAAGCCGGGGGAGGGTTTTGAAGGGGATTGAAGGCAATGTGTCTTTTACTGTGATAAATTTTGAAAAATATAAACATTGACTGTATTTTTATATCACACTGCATATTCTCACCTATCACAGGACCCAAAGCAGCACGGCTGCCCTTGTTATATAGGACGATAGACCGTGGCCGAGACAGTAAACAACGCGTGTAGGGTGCTATGCGAGCACATGGTGATGTCGGGGCTGACCAGCCTTGTCTGGCTCCAGGGGTATTTCCTGCTCCCACCCACAGCTGGCAGATGGGCACCACATGGATGGTGACCCCAGGACTCTGCCTGGGTGCCACCTGCCCACCTCTGATGGCAGCCCAGTGAAGTGGGGTCCGGTCGTGCCAGTCTGCATCCTTGTGATTTGGGTCACAGAGGCCTTTCTTGAGAATCCGTTTCACTGCACTGTAGTCCCCTGCAGCCACGGCTTGGTGGAGTCTTGTCATGTCTGACATTTCGGTCAGTGCCGTGACAAACTGCAGGAGAGACATTCCTCGGAGGAAGTTCTATTGCAACCCTTTACTCCTTGCCAGAGTCCCACAGATTTCTGTACCAGCCGGGCATGGTGGCACACACCTGTAATTCCAGCTACTCAGGAAGCTGAGGCAGAAAGATTAGAAATTCGAGTCCAACATGTGACTTAGAGAGACACTGTCTCAAAGTAAAAACTAAAAAAATAAAAAAAAATAGCTGGGTTTTGGTTCAGTGTGAAGGCCCTGGGTTTCATCCCCAGTTCTGTATCCCGCTCCAACAAATAAAAAAATAGGACTGCGGACAGAAGCCACCTGAGCTGTGGCCCCTGGGAATCTCTCTGATCTCGAAGCTCAAGCTGAGGCCTCAAGAAGGGACCGGAGCCCACCTGACAAAAGCGTGGCCCTCGCAGTGACATTAGCAGGGATTTATGACTCACTATGTAGCCCAGGCCAGCCTTGAATTCATGTGGATCCTCCTGCCCCAGCCTGCATAGTGCTGGGATTAGTGGCTTGTGCTATTGACGCCCAGCTCAAAAGAGTAAATTCTTGGGCTCAGCCTTGGACCACTGAATCTGAAATGCTTGGGTGGGGCCAGTGATCCTTTTCACATAACCCACCCTGTGGGTCTGTCCTGGTGAATTCCAAGGACACCCAGAGAGACCGAGACACAGGGCCTTCTGTGCCCAGGGGACAGGAAGGGAGTCATTTGTAGAAAATAGTGTCCATGCAGGAGGGAGAAGCCCTGCCTGCCTTCCCTGGTGGTCTAGGTGGTTCCTTCCCTGGGATCAGCTGGGGATGTTCTGGGGTGCAGAGGACCAGGCTGGGGGAGAGCCATGGCCAGTGGGTAGGCAGCATCATTCTCTGCACTAGTGAGCCCAAGTACCGCAGAGTGGCTGCCCACTCCCACTGGTGACTGGCTGGGAGACATAGACTCCCGGGGTCTCAGGGCCCAGCCGAGTCAGCCTACAGGTTATAATGAGCCAGGTCTGGCTGTGGACATAGATGCTATCTCCTGGTCCTGTGGGGATGCTGTGTAACTGGAAACTGACTCTGTAGGTCTGGGGTGGGGTCCAAGATCCTACATGTGTAACAAATGCCCCTAGCAGCTCTGGTTCCTTCTCTACACTTGGGTAGCAGCATCTGTCTAACCATAACCATAACCCTAATATGGCAGAGAGCTTAGTTACATAGTGATTAATAGGCAGTTAGAAAAACAGTTAGAAACCAGTCCTGGCATAGAGTCAGAACAGAGATGAGGCAAGCCAGGCCTGTGGTCAAGGGCTGAGTCCATAGAAACCAATCCCCAAGATGGAAACACCATGGCCAGACCTGTGAGCCCCACCAGAGATAAATAACAGCTCAAAGCTGTGCTCTAACACTATCTGGTCCAATAAGCCGGAACAATGTACCAAACACATAGAAGCAATGTAACATACATATAGAAACAATGTAACAAGGCACATAGCCAAATGACCAGAACACTTTGACCTTCACTCCTACCCCTTCCAGACTTGCCTTGGTTTTCCTCCATGCTATGCACCTATTAGATCAGTATTAGCTAAGTGACTGCACTTGTGACTCTATAGGTTGATTAGAGTTTGACCTAAACTAAGCTGTGATATAATTTTACTGTTTAAGAAGCCCCTAGACAAAGAGCCTCAGTGGAAGCTCACTTTCAGGACCCCTCCTGTCTCTCAGGAGCTTTCTCTAAAACAATTTTCCTTCTCTTCACCTCCTTTGTCCTTGAGTCCATTCTTTACCTCTGTGAGACAAGAACCCGGCACATCTAACCAGTCGGAAATTTCTTCCTTTTAATACTAACCCTAATATCTTGATCTCACCCCAAAGGGTGATTACACATGTGGCAGGAAGGAACCAAAAAATGACACTGTGTTTCATTTTTTGTATTTGCTTTAGTAAAAAACCCTGAAGGGTTTTGATCAAAACTCTGGAGGATCTGATCAAGATAAAATGCCAAACAAAAATAGCAGTGCCTCTAATCTACAGGTGCCAAAGGAAACAAAAGTGTTGCTCTAATCAGCATCTGTGGCCTCCTGTCTCTCATGCCACCTACATGCGGGCTGATGCTTCAGCCAACCGTGTTTGTTCACATTTGAGTTCATACCACAGAAGTTGTTCAACTTCCTATGGATGAGTTGCAATTCAACCAGAAGTCTCCACTGGGCAGAAAAATGTATTTCCAAGAAATTGAAAAGCTAATCCTAAAAAATCATATAGAAATTTGAAGGACACAGCATAGCCAAAAATACTTTAAAAAGAACAAAGTTGGAGGACTCTACTTTCCCATTTCAACCCACATGACAAGACGCTTCAACGGGAAAGAGGAGCCTTCAACAGATCGTACAGGGACAACTAGATATTTAGACACAAAGGGAAGAGATGGTCTTCTGTCTTACAAAGATTAGTTACTGTGCTTTACTCTGACATAGTTCTAAGTCTTACATTTAGTTCTGTGACCCATTTGACTTTTTATATATGGCACACCTGTCAAAAGCAACTGAGCATTAATGTAAGGCTTCATTCCTAGCTTCTCAATTCTATTCTATTGCTTTATATATGAATTCTTGTGCGGGTACTACCGTAATCTTTTTGTTTCCTTGAAGTGCTAGGGAGAATCCAGGATCTCCCATAAGCTAGGCAAATGCTTGACCACTGAGCTATATCCCCAGCCCTTTCTAAATTTTATTTTGAGGCAAGATATTGCTAAGTTTCCCAGGCTAATTTCAACCTGGGACTCCTCCTGCCTCGGCTTCCCAAGTAGCTGGGATTACAAGCATGTGCAACCATGCTGAGCTATGGTAACATCATAATCTTAATTACTTGATCACTTTTGAAATTGAAAAGTATGAATCTTCCAATGGGGTATATGTCCAATAGAACAAAAACATATCCACATAAATATCTGCACATGAATGTTTATAGACTGAGTCATTATTCATTATAGGCAAAAAGTAGAAACATCTCAGGGCTGGCGATTTAGCTCAATGATGCTGCTGCCTGCTTTGCAAGCACAAGGTCCAGAGTTCGATTCCCAGTACATAAATAAATAAATACCTTTTTGGGGGCCAGGGATTTAGCTCAGTGGTTCCACCGCCTGCCTTGCAAGTGCAAGGACCCGAGTTTGATCCCTGGTACCAAAAACAAAACAAAGTAGAAGCATCTCAAACATCCATCAACAGATGAAAGGATAAGTACAATGTGGAATATTATATAATGAAATATTATTTGATGATAAAAATGAATCAGGTACTGGAATGGGTAAATCTTAAAATACACTAAGGGAATCGAGGCAGTCATAGAAGATCACATAGCGTATGATTCCATTTATGTGAAATGCCCACAAAAGGCAAATCTATGGAAACAAAATGTAGTTTTTTAGTTGTCTAGAGCTGGATTGAGGGTCAGTATGGGGAATGACTCCTGGTATGTACAGGATTTCCTTTTTTTAAATTTTTGTTTGTTTGTTTGTTTTTTGGTACCGGGGATCAAACTCGGGTCCTTGTGCTTGTGCCACAGGTGGCGAAACCGAGGATTTCCTTTTGAGGTGATAAAATATTTTAATATTAGATTTTTGAGGGTAATAGTTTCACACTAACATACTAAAGCCACTGAATGGTAGACTTTAAATTTGACTTTATGGCTTATGAATTATGTACAAATAAAGGTATTTTTAAAAAATAAAGGCTTTGGGCTGGGGATTTAGCTCAGTGGTTTCACCGCCTGCTGTGCAAAGGCAAGGACCCAAGCTGGATCCCCGATACCAAAAAATAAATAAATAAATAAAGGCTTTCTAAAAGACTTATTTCCGTACCATTTGCATATATTTGCATATCTGTTTGCATTTTCATTTTTATCCACTAGCCTATCATTGACTACTGGAATTTAGCAAACCCGTTCCTTTACATTAATCCTTGTGAATTTGGTTACCTACACTTGCATTCCCATCTTTCTGGTACATGCGCCTCAATTTACAGAGGAGTGAATAACAAAGGTTGTAATAAGTATGAGTGCTCTGTAAATGCTGTAGTATTAAGGAAAGGGTGATAGAAAAGCACTTACTGTGTGTAGGAAATCCAAGAGCTCTGCCCTGGCGGCAGCCTTAGCTTGGAGTGTTGTTGTGCTGACACCATGGAAACTGGCCCCGCCTTCCTACGGAGAACTCACCAATCAACGTCAGCATCTCCGGGAGGTTGGTGGGCGAGGTCAACCCTCTGTTTCTCATGGAACCTCTGCAACAATTCCATCTTCTACTTTAGTCCAAATGTGGAGCTTCTTAACACGTTCCTTCAAATAGCAACTGACAAAAATTAAAATAAAAAGTAGCCAGTGGTTGTCAGCCACAGGCCTGGGAGGGAGCTCATTTGCCACCTACACAATGGAGACTGGCATTAGGGAGTGGTGGGGACAGCCTGGGCCCCTCACATTCAGAACTAGTGTGAGATTTGGGGCAATCTCCTTAGGTCTGCAGAGCTGCTTTTTTCTTACAAATAAAAGGAAATTTTAACAGTTTTGCTTAGGGTTATTAAAACAGCTGAAATAATTCATAAAGCACCTGACACAAGGTGGCTACTTAAACAATGAAAGAACCACAGTACATCTAGGCGTTTCTCATTGCCTCCGCTTCCCTCCCGAGCTCTAAGCAGACAACTCCATTTATGATGCTGCTGCTCTAAACACCTCTCTCCCTCCCTCTCCTTGCTCCCTTCTCCTCCTCCCTTCCCCTTCCTTCCTTTCTCTTCTCTTCATTGGCTTCCTATCTTTCTTCCCAGGTGTATTCATAAGATGCCCTCATACATGCCAGATGCTGGACTGGGCCCTGTAGGAAACAAGACACTCATAGTTCTTGTCTTTTTGAGCTTACAGTCCAGAGAACACAATAGATAATACTCAAGAAAACCAATAAAGGTACGCATATAGACTTAGGATCTTTGCCTCAAGCACTGTGCAGTGTCGGGAACAATGGGGAGCTGCCTGAGGAGCTGCTAATCCTGGCTGTCACCTTGCCCAATTCAGAGCACTGCTGGGTGTGTCTATGAGGCTGCTCCTGGAGATACCTGGCATGTGGCTCAGTACACTGAGTGGGAGACCCGTCCTGAGTGTGGGCAGGACCATCTGCCAGGCCAGGGCCCCTGATAGGGTGGAGCAGTGGAAGGGAGGGAAGCTCGTGCCTGCTCACACCAACAAGACCCTTCTGGAGCAGACATGATTGTCCCTGCTGCTTTCACTCTTGGACAGAAAGCTCCAAATTCTTCAGCCTTTGAACGCAGACTCACACCAGTGCCTGCCAGGGTCTCCCTCTCGGACACGGCTTCCAGCTTCCTGTGTTCTCTGGCTTCCAGCTTCCTGGACAGAGCAGCTACTGATTTCCCTACAAACACCCGTGTGGGACTGTCTATCCTCTAATAGGTGAACAAGTCTACTAAATGCCTCCATATATCTCCTGCTGGTGCCGGTCCTGGAGAACGCTAACAAGGAGGTGATGCTTAAGCTGAGACCTGGTACAGGAGAAGAATCCAGGCATCTGAGCAGGTGGGGAGGGGTCCAGGATGCAGCTGGTTCATGAGTGTGGGTCATGTTGGAGAGAAGAGTCCTGCAAGTGAGGGCTCTGGCATCCAGGGCTTGTATGGGGTGAGGAGTTGGATTTTATGCCACATACTGAGAGTAGCACTGAAAGGTTCAAACAAGGAAAAAATAGGGCAACTTAAACTTTCTTCTTTGACTGCTGCTATTTGGAGAGGGAATGGGAGGGAAATGGAATTGAAAGCAGAAGAACACCCACCGAGGGGCTATTGCAGAAGTCTAGACAGCTGAGGACAGTGACGGGGTGGACGAGAAGTGAAATCCAAGTTATTCAGCGGGAATGGATTGGCAGGAGTAGATTAGATCTGAGTAGTGAGGGAAAGAAAGCAGTTAGAGATGAGCCTGGATGCTAAGGACAGGGGTTGAGGAGACAGTGGGTGCAGGCAGGGAGTAGAAGAGCATACACATCTCGTGCTCTGTCTTCAGGCAACTTTGAGATACACGGGAGACATCCTACTATCAAGTAAGAGTCCAGAGCTCTGTAACTTTGGAGTTAAAAATGGACATTCAGAAATCACCAGTGCACAGGTGATATTTAAAGTTGCAAGAATGTGCAAGATAACCCGAGGACAGCAGGTGCCAGGGGAGCCCCCCGGCGCCTCCTCTGAGGTCTGGCAGCACAGGAAGAGCTGGCAAAGGAGATTACTGCCAGGGTTGGGGTGGGAGGCCCAGGAGGACAGGTGGTTAGGAGAAACCACGGTCAGCAAGCTGGAGAGAAGAGTTTACGTGTCTGCTATGAGCCACAGGATGCACTGGGAAGCCCCTCGGAAATGTGTCCTCACTTTGCAAGGTCCATAGCAGGTTCAGTTCAGCTTGGTTTCCCTGCACAAGTATTTGCTGAGTAACTAGTACTGAGGAGTGAGGACAGAGGTCCCCGGGATAAGGAACAGAGGAGCCTGTCAGGAGGGGCATCCAGCGAGAGGCTGCACTATTGCCATCAGCAAGCTGCATGCATCAGGGGTCTCACCTACTTCGAAACCCACCTCCGTGGCTCCTTCCCCTCACAAAAGGTCTCTGCCAGCTCACTTCTCCCCAAGTCCAGAACTGGCCAGGCAGAGAGGCCCCCAGGATCTCCTACAAGCCTAGAGTGAGCTGCCTGCACTGTTTAAAAAAAAAACTGACCCCCAAGATGGTCAAAATATTGTAATATATTCTGAATGTTAAAAAATGAAAAATTTGACATCAATAATACACAAAGCCAGACACAAATAAGGCCAAAGTAATCCTAATCTTATAAAAATGTTATTTCTTTACTCACTGAAGCTGTCAGGGTCTGCCAACAGGAAGCACAATTAATGGGATGGAGGTATTCTGTACTGTCAGGATGACCTTGCGACCAGCTGGCTAGATGAGAGTCTCTTGCCTGTCCCGTGACAGGACACAGGAGCCACTGGGGGCCTGTCTGTGCCCAGTCTTTAATCTGAATCACACTGATTCAACATTGGGTCCTGATAGGATGCCCAGGAACTGCAGGCCTGGGAACAAGGACATGCGGACCTGGTGGCTTGGCCACCCCCTCTCGTACTCCCTGGTTGCTGTTGACTTGGGCTTGGGACACAGAGATTCTATTCTATTCTTCCTGTGATTCTAAAGAAAGTGGTAAGAGTAACAAACCCACAGAGGCTTTGTTCTAAGAACTCTGGCACATGTGGCGAGTCTGATTTCAGAGGTGCAGTTACTTCTCCTACTGGTCAGATCAGGAAGCTGAGGTAGGGTAAGCAGGTCACTTGCTGCAGCAGACAGCTGCAGTGGCCTGGGAGCAGGTCCTGTTCCTGTCTGCTGAGCCCTGCTTCCTCCTGAGGGCCAAGCAGAGCCACAGCAAGAGTGAGTGAAATCAAGGCACCCTGCCTGGAAGCCACAGTGCAACTCGAATGCCTACGAAAGGGGCCACAGAGAGAGGTGGACAGAGGGTGCAGAGCTCCGGGGCTTTTCTCTCTTTGTGAGTCTCTGAAGCTCTCATACCTGACTCTTGGAGGGCTTGGAGAAGGAGTCTGTGTTACCCTCCTGGTATCCGTGCCTCTTCTGCCTCCTCTGTCCAGACATTCATGCTTTCCAGTCTTTCTGTGGACCGGGGGATGTCCTGGCTCCACTGCCTGCACATCTGCTCACACAAGCAAAAAAGACCACGGCTGTCTTTCTGGTATTAATCTGTATGTGGAGGGGGGATAGTGAATAAATAAAACCTGAGACTACATTAAATGCCCCGATCAGCATTAAAGCACTTTCAGACCTCACACACGGGAGGAACTGGTGTGGCGGACCTCTTCATTCGCTCACCAGATCCATTCTGCATGATTCACAGCCAAGGCTGACCTGGGGGCACAGCACCCATGGGCTCGTGGGCCACTGCCTCCTGGTTGGGCCAGGGCAGTTTCCAGTAGCTTGTTGATGGATAGAAGATGGGATTGAAATATTCTGTGGCTTCCCTTCCTGACTGGTTGCTGTGGGCTGCTGCTTCCAGCTTTCTGTGTTGTCCCTGGAAGCCCTGGGTACTCATGGCTCTCATGACCATTTTCCCAAAGGCATCGTACTCTCCCTAAATTCTTCTCCCACTGCTGCTCACGGTCACTTTATTAGACACTCATCCAACAATCCAGTCTGAGCATGCTACAGGCTTCCTGCCAGAATCTGGACCCAAAAAAGTAAGCATCCTACATCCAAAGGGATCCACCACATGAGGTCCAGGCTGCTGAAACTGAGTTGAATGTGGAGACCTACAGGAAAAGGCAGCTGAGGCCAGATGCTACAGAGACACTAATGCCAGGTCGGGATAGTGGGGCCTTATTCCTGCCAGTGTGATATGGGAATGTCAAGAGTTTCCAAACAGGAAGTAAAATGATTACAATGCATCACTTTTGGAGAAGTAATTCTGCCACAAGAACGCAGGATGTATTCTGGGGAGGACACCATGCATGAGGAATGGTTAGAAGCCAAAGGAAATGCATATGCTCTGACCCAGGAAATCCATTTCTAGATTTGTATAACAAAGAAATAATTGAAAACATGCATCAAGATTAAATTGTCAGGATATTCACTGACATGACATCTCAAAAACTATAAATTGTAAACAACCAAAATTTCCACTCTTAGTAAGGGATAAGTTGGATATAGGCTTTTGAACTGAGGTCATAGATGTGGATATACTGACGTGGCAAAAAATTAGTATTTTATTGCTAAATGAAAATAGAACTTTTATGTGGAGAAAAGCTTAAAAGAATGTGCATGGATTTAGCAATCAGCACCATTTTTTTCCTGAGAATGTAGGATTGTGTAAACACATTTTGTGACTACCAGGGATATAAGTTTTGAGGGCCTTAATTAATGTGGCAACAGGAGACACAGAGGAGTGAAAGAATGACATTGTGGGCGTAGAAATGAACAACTCATTGGGCAGGTCAAGGAGCTGGGGGACTGACTCAGTGCACTGAGGGAAACCTGGATGCCTTGGACCTAGCACAAGGCATGCTACACCTGAACTGAGGTCAGCAAAGATGATACCAATGGCATGGTGTCATAGTCATGGTTTGCAAGGGAACAGACTTACTTAATACAGGACACATAATTTATAGGATTATTTTATAGCAATCACCCCAAAAGTCAAATGCAGAGTGCAAGAGATTAGCCACACACTAGAGACCCAAAGAATGTAGCCGAGGGCCTGGATCCTATAGCAGTGTGCAGCACAAGTCCAGCTGAAGGCCTGGAGCCCCAGGTAATGTCCTCCATGAGTCCAGCCAGTGGCCTAGAGCCCTCGGTAATGTCTCATGCTTGTCTGTATTAAGGATCTGCACCCAGAAGGCCCAAAGGCCAGTGGTGGAAGCCAGAAAACCTGCGCTGCTGGGGTAAAGGATTTGTGCCACCAGGCCGACGGATCTACGTAGGAGCCAGGAAGTGACGCTCAAGGTGAAGATCAGAGCTCCCCTGATGAGAACAGCAGCCATTTCCAGCAACAGCGAGACCCCAAGCTCCTCCTCCAATGAGAACAGCGGAGTTTGCATCAGGAAAACCAACTGCAGCAAGCTTCTCCTAAAAAACAACAGCCCATGATCTTCCCCTCCAGTTCTCTTTTTATGGCTATTGGCAACAATCCTCAGGTGGGTTTTCCACGTCCAAACCACACTGATTTAGTTCAGCTGGGCATTACAAGTTGACCATTAGTTAATCCACCACACATGGCTAAGGAAAAACATCCCCGCTTGGTAAAGGACTCATTTGGCAAAGCAGGCCACAGAGCCTGGGTGCTGAAAGCAAACAAACAAGGCTCTTGCGACACCCACAGATAAGGAGTCCCATAACCCAGGTGCGCAAAAGGCACCAGCTCTGCCAAGAAGGATGATGGCTTGACCTGGCATTGGGAAATACAATTTGGAATTGCCTAAATGTGGAATGAAAGATTCCTTATCTTCTCTCTCCTTCAGCAACTTGGACATGGGGCCATCCTTGCCCTGGAAATGCTTCACCCTGAACTCATGGGACTCGGATTCTCTTCTCTGACCAGGACATTCTGCCTCCGTGCTGTGCTTCTGTCCTCCACCTCTGTGCAGCTTCTGCTCACCAACCCAGAACTTAAGTTCTTCCCAATCGAGTATGCATAATTTATACATATGCACACATGTGTACACACACAATTGCTCCAGCCACTGTGCAGGCATCATCCCGAGCAAACCCCAGTGCAGCCCGATGGCAGAGGGGATCACATTATTTCCATTCTACACACTAAGAAACTGAGGGGCTAAAAGGCTGCAGGACTTGCCCAGGGGCTTGGGGTAGAGCAGGTAGAGCTGGGCTCGACCAGGTCTGTCTGACCTTGACCTCATCCCTACACTGTGTCTAGGAAAGCGTGAGGAAGCTGTATACCTCATTGTTAAAGGATTAGTACAGGAGGTGACGGTCACCGGGAACCTCCACTTTAGATTTTCATTATTCTCTTCTGTTCAGATTTCTAGCAATATGAATATATTACATCTTAAACAGAAAAAAAAATCTCTTTTAAAAATCAACTTCATTTCCCTCCTTTTCTTTGTCTTTGGCCAGTCTGCTGTCCCAGTTTCTAAGCCAAGACAATCTTCTTCCTTGGTCTTGTTCATAAAATACCTTGAAAGTGGTTACTATGTTTGCATCCTCGACTCTACTGCTTCCTTACTTCCTACCTATCGACCGGTGACTTACGGTGCCATGTCTACAAGCCACCATGACTCTCCTGGTCACTAAACCTACGGATTGCTGGCCTATGTCCCAGCCCAGCCTGTTTACTAAACAAGTTGATCACAGTTGAAGCAGAAGCTTTTTTTCTCTTGGTTTCTTCTCCATTCCAATTTCCAACCTTGCTTGGACCGGTCTTGGATCATTTCTTTCACTAACCCTTCTCCTACTTTCCCTGAACCTGGTGCTCTTTGGGGGCTCTCTCTTCTGGATCCACACTTGCTTCCCACAAGCTCTCAGCGCTTATCTCGTGCACTAATTGGTATTTCCACCTCCAAACGGGCAGCTCCTTCCCAGGTCTCGAGGTTGAGCTTCAGACTTGCACAATTCATGTCTTGTCAGTGGGCTCCACCCTGAGGTGTACCAGCTGGGCCAGGAGACGTTCCTGTTTTGCAGTATTTGCTGAACTGTGCAGTGTACAGCCTCTCACCATGGCAGATTTCAAGCTCTCTTGACATGCCATGGCTTGAATGTCTCCTCCAGAATTCATGTTGAAGTGCTAAGTGCTGAACAGTGTTAAGAGGTGAGGGCTTCAGACCTGACTTGAACACGACAGCTCCACTGTCACGAATGGGTTCATGCTGCAATCGCTGATAAAAGGGAAGAACTGGGCCCCTTTCTCTGATTCTGTTCAGCAATACTTGCTTGCCCTTCTGCCATGTTATGACCCAACACCAGGGCTCTCGTCAGAAGCTGGCGTCAAGCTCTTGGACTTCCTAGACTCTGGAAACATGAGCCAGATAAATGTAAATTGTTTATGTTTGCCCAGTCGAGTGTCATTACACCATAGCAGCAGAGAATGGTCCCCACCCCGGCCACTTCCCCTGGTTATCTGCTTCTTAGATGCCATGAGGTGAGCAGCTTCCTCCGCCACACCCTCTACCAGGATGTCTGCCTCCCCATGGGCCTGAGGCAATGGAGTCAGCGGACTGTGGGCTGAAACCACTGAGACTTGGAGCTAAACTTTTCCTCCTCTCGGCTGATCTCCTTGGGATGTGGTCACAGTGACGGAAGTGAACACAGACTACTTCCCAAGCCTACACACACTCCCCCCAGCGGTGTCCTCCGCTTCTCTCCTTGGAGCATGTTTCCTTAGATCCTATGCGTGAGGGCATCCTTCACCCCACACCATCCCCAGGACAATGGTCTCCTGGCCTTGCTGCACCCCCTGGTCTTCTGCATTTACCTGCACAGGGAAGCACTGTACATTGCTATTTCTTTATCTGCCAGGTGATGGGCTGTGTTTCACTCCTCTGTGAAACGATACCAGACATAAAGTAGGCCCCCATTCAACACCTGCTGATTTAAAACTCATCGAACACACTATTATGACTACATTCAATATATTGATTGAAGCTAAAAAGCCATCTTCAGTTCCATGGAAGAGTAAAGAAGGACTGATAGGCTGGTGGAAAATGGGGAGGAAGGAAGAGGGAAGAAATAGCTCAGCAAAGAATCAACTTATGAACACAAATCCATTATTTTCTTTTCCTTTACTACAAAAAACCAAGACACAACCCACATTGGACTCACCTTGTCATTCTCTCCGTGCTGACTGCTCCTTTCTGGTGGGAAGAATACTTTCAGTAAGTCTACTTAGCAGAGTTGCCAGTTAAAAAAACAGGATGACCAGTTAAATCTAAATTTCAGATATACAACAAATAAATTTTAAATGCATGTCCCAAATTTTACATGAGACTTGCTAAGAAGTTGTTTTTTGCTCATGAAAAATTCAAAATTAACTGAGTGTCCTGCATTTTTAGTTGCTAAACCTGGACACCCTACACTGGGCGTAATCCTAGGGCAAAAACCTAACCCTAGTCTAACAAATGCCTACCCCTCTGGGACCCACAGAGAAAAGGGTCTGAGGACAAAGGAAGATGGTACCTGGCTGGCAGTGAATATAATAGTTTATACTTGTTTGCAAGACTGCTCTCAAAGCCAGCAAAGTCTCCAACTTTGTCATCTGGACTTCAGGTCAACCAGAGTGGTAGGGCTTCACTTTCTCTTTGGTAAGACCTAGGGTACTTATGAACCAGGGGATTAGACTGGAAGTTTGGGGAAACTGCCATCAGACTGATGTAGATTTATTTAAGAGCTATTAATTAGAGATATTGAATATTGGACAAATGTTTCTCGTGCACTAGGTCTTGCCCTCAGCATTTCATGGGGATTATCTTTCTCATAAGGCTCCTCTGGATTATTTTAACTTTTTTTTTTTTTTTGGTACCGAAGTTTGTACTCAGGACTTTGTGCTTTCGAGGCAGGCGGTGCAACCACTGAGCTAAATCCCTGGCCCTTATTTTAATAATCTCTAGTTTTTGGATGAGGAAGTTGAGAAGCAGAGATGATAATAAACCTGCCAGAGGTAACACCACTAATTAGAGAGACAGGCCTTCTTATGCCAGAGTCCTCAGAGTAAAAAGAAAATAAAGAAAATTTCATTTCTAGTTCTGCTGCCTCTCCAAAAGATAACACACTCCTTGAAAAATATGGTATTTTAATAACACCATATATAAAATAGTTTCCCTGAGTTTCTGACTAAAGCTTTAAATGAGTATGTTTAAAAGTTACTAGGACGTAGATCGAGGAGAAAATACTGGAAAACGAAGGTGTTTCAGTTAACCTCCAAGTATCGCTGGGTTCAACTGAGCTGTGAGGTGTTCCCTCTGAAGCTATCTTCCGAACTCATAAATCCTCTTCCTTTCTGCAAAGAACTGAGGCCAGCACAGAAGTGTCACCGGCTATCATGGGCCCATGGCTTCGGTGATAATGGAAATTAAATTGGAGGCGATCATCAGGGAACTGACTGGAAGAAGCTTCACCTAAAAAGAAAGAAAACAACGAAGGGCACAGCTCTGAAAAAGCCAAGCTGTCCCCTGATAAAGGGAAGTGGGAGAAACAGGAAGCACTTCAGTCTGAGCAACAGAGGGGCAGGCAGGAGGAGGTGGCCAGATTTTCGGGGTTCTGTGGCTGCTGGGGTCTGGTGGATCCTGTCTCAGTCCTGGTTTCATAGCTCTGGAAGGACCTTAATGGCTCAAGTAGAATTCGGTCCCTGAGGTGATGATCTTCCGTGACTCTGCTGGAATCAGGTGACCTTGAGTTTAGGGAATGGAGAGTCTGGGTACAGCTGAAGGTCCCTGTGAGTTGCTCTCCTGGCATCTGGGGAGATTTAGGGCCAATAAACCTTGTTTTGCCACCTTTTAGCCAGACCCTTCCTAAATGACTGATCTGCTGCCATGCAGAGGGTTTGACCCTGAGCTTCCCAACAGGAAAGTCAGGCTTTACAGTCCTTTGAGTTCCCTGCTGGGCAGCCAGGACCCAAAGGAAGGCTCCCTGTGTGCCTCAGAAGAGAGCACATCTTGTTTTGTTTTATAAAACTTCTTTAGTCACGTTTTCAGTACGTAATGATGACGTTCCTCATGGGCAACTGGTGTGTGTGCTTAACACGTCTTCATTCTTTTTTCACCTCTTCCCCTTCCCTCCTTCCCCACTTCCTCCTTTTCATGATCTCCTTCCCTTTTGCAAAAGATCTATCTCCCTGTTTCCTATGACCTTTCATTTTGCCCTTCAACCTGTATCTTCCCCTTATGAAGAAGCACCAGAGGCTCTCACAGGCTACTTTCCTGTGCCTGTTTTTTAAACAGCTGAACTCTGCACCACACACTAGACTCATGAGAAATTCACCCTTCTTTGTTTCTCTGAAAAGTGCACAGGCCACTTGCCAACCGCTAAGCTCTCTGGCTTTGACCTGGCACCTTATTTTCAGGTAGTTTTCATTTCTTCGTAATTGTCTAATTCTGTGTTCACAGCTAGCTGTTAGAGAAATGCAAATTAAAACAGTACTGAGATTGCATCTTACCCCAGAAAGAATGGCTATCATCAAGAAATCAGATAATAACCAATGGTGGTGAGGCTGCAGGGAGAAAGGAATCTCTACACTACTTGTGGGAGTGTAAATGAGTACAATCACTATGGAAATCAGAATGGAGCACCCTCAAAGAACTAAAACTAGAAATTCCATTCCACCCAGCTATTACCCTTCTAGGCATCTTCCTGAAAGATTTAAAGTCACCATATTGCAGTGGTTCATGCATGCTCACGTTTACAGCAGCACAATTCACAATTAGCAAATCTTGGAAATGCCCCATATGTCTATCCACAGATGAATCGATAAAGAAATGGTGGTATTTACACACAATGGAGTAGTACTCTGCCATAAAGAAAAGTAAAATTGAGTCATTTGTAGAAAAATGGATGCACCTTGAGACCATAATGTGAAGTGAAATAAATCGGACACACAAGCTTAACACACATGGTTTCTCTTATATGAGAAACCCAAAGTAGAAATAAAGAGCAAAGTAATAGCTAATAGGAAGTAGGAAGACATCTTTCTTAAATGGGAAGGGGGTCAACAATCTTGGTTTTAAGGCTCAATCAGCTAAGGCCTTGGCGCGTCTGCCCCTTCCTGTGGCGGTCCGAGCTGCGTCCTGGCCGGTCTTCAGTCCGGAGCAGAGTGCCCGCAGACCCAGCCTGGCGCAGGGGAGCCGGTGCGCAGAGGGACGCGCAGTGTAGACGCAGCTGGGTCACTGCGGGAACTTCACCATCTAGAAAACGGGATGGGCCTCCCGAGTGAGGACCGCGGGGAACCCCCGAGGGTGCGTGGGCTGGTGAGAGCGCACGGTGTCCCCGGCAGAGGACCAGAGGACGGGCGCTGGGGACGGCACTGCGAGGAACAGAGAGGATTGGCGCACCCGCTGGCTCCTCCCACCTCTGCCTCCTCCGCGAGCGGGGAAGATTAGCTCTGGGGACATCAAGTGCCAGGAACCCAGGGGACCGATCCGGAGGAGCTAGGCGCGCGCCCAGGTGAGGAGGGGGCCCGGGGCCTATGGAGTGCCCGGCGGTGGCGCTGGCCCAGCATAGGGCAGGGGTGACAGCTGAGCCCCCGGCGCTGCTGAGCTCTGCCTCTGGCGCCCTGGGAAGCTGCACTAGCACTGGGAAGGGCGTGGGATCCTGGACCTCCCTCCAAGGAGGGACCCCAAGAGTTCAGCGCTAAGGGGCTGAGTCAGGCGGGTAAAGTGGGACACAGGGATTTCCTGATCTACACATGTGTTAGACACATGCACACACGCCCATGTGCCCACACCTTTGGGGAAGAAGGTTGCTTCTTCTGGAATCCACTTCTCACACGCAGCTGTGGAAACAAAATTACAAAGCCAAAGCCACCCTTCCCTCTTGGCAGGGAGATAAGAGCACAGCATTAGGATTACCCTGGCCAGACTCCAGGGGGTTCCTATTTTCAAACACCCAGCAGAGCAGGAAGCAGAAGAGTTGGCCCCTCCTGGCCTCCTGGAGCTTCTCCTGCAAGTATCCTTCTCCCCTTCCCGAGGGGGTTCTGGGCGGCCCACAGAGGTGCCCGGAGCGAAGAGAAGTTGTGTTGCCAGTAAGGGGGAGTGCACCACCAGCCAGGACACAGGACTCAGGTGTGGGAGGGCCGTGCTGCCAAACCAGTGTGGCACGGATTCTCTTTGACCCAAATGGGACTGTGAAGCTGGGAGACTGTCCGTGAGGCTCAACTGGAACTGGCACCCCCGAGGGGTCTGCAGTCGCAGAGATTGGGCTCTCCCCCATCTCAGCAGTCAGTCCTGGCCTGACCCCCAACGGGGAGATGCCCACCCTGGCTCCTGAGCCCTGAAAAGGCCAGGGTAGTTTAGGAGCCTCCTCTGAGAATCCTGGTTCCCCACCCCAGAAGGAGGTATGTCCCAGAAGGGAGATGACCATCTGGTTACCAGTACTCTGGTTTATCAAAAGCCTGGTTGTTTTTGTGGTTCATGATTATGACCTTGACTGAGCCCAGAAGAAACATTTCCACACAAGCAAAGCCACAAGGGGACAATTTCGAGGGGACAGACACTGACCCAGAACGGGAGTTCTCACATTGCAATGTTCCAGAGTTCCAGGAAGCTGTGTGGCTCACAGTCATGCACAGCGGGTCCCCTCCTTTCTCTGTGAAGTCAGCATCTGGGATGTGCTGTCACAGGTGCCTGGCTCCGTGTCTTAGGAAAGATTCATAGCTCAGAAAGACAAATGGGCTGATAAATATATGTTCATCATTGTTTTAGAATAAATGTAGGAGGGCTGGGGATGTAGCTCAGTGGCACCATACCTGCCTGGCAAGTGCAAGGTCCTGAGTTCTATTCCTGGTACCAGGAAAAAAAAAAACAACAACCTGTAGGAATGAAGGAGAGGAAAGCAGTTACTATAAGCATGCTCACTCAATCAGGTGGGCTGGTTGATTCCTGCCAGAAACTGTGTGCATTCATTCCTCAGTGGCAAAAGCTGTTTACTGAGCAGCTACTGGGTGCCAGGCACCAAGCCGAGAGCTGTAAGACAGACACGTTCCCTACTGTCATGAAGTCCACCCTCCAGCATTGAGGGGTGCATGAGTAAGCTGAGCTCGGGTCATGAGGAGAGCTTTGAGGAAGAGCCAAGTGCAGAGGCACAGCGATGTTGGGGTGTGTGTGTGTGGTGTATGTGCGCACAGGTGGGAGCGACCGGATAACCGGGAATCAGTTTTGGGTTTTTTTGTGTTTGTTTTGTTTGATACTGGGGATCAAACTCGGGACCTTGTGCTTGCAAGGCAGGCAGCGGCACCACTGAGCTAAAGCCCCAGCCCTGGGATTCGGTTTTGAAGAGAAGAGATCTCTCTGAGAGGCAGCCCCACAGCACCGGGAACAGGCGCTGCAGGAGGCACAGTTGAAATCCAGCGTGGGCACAGGTAGCGGCTGGGCCAGGCAGCGCAGAGTCTCTGGGCCAAGGGGGAGAGTTGCAGAGATTGCATTTGATTCTCCGATCAGATCAGTGAGAAGCCGAGAGAGAGTCTGCGCAGAGGCATGATATCACGAATTCAGGTTTTGTTTAAATATTACCCTGGACGCGGTATGGAGAACAGGTTTTGAGGAAGCAGAGGTCGGAGTGCCTCGAAGGTGGTAGGTGACCTTGTGCAGGTGGTGGCAGCAGATGGCGCTATCTGGGGCAATGAGAGGACATTATCTGAGCTTTCTCTGGCTCAGGTTTCCCAGCTACAAGCTGAGTCTGACATTGCTACTTCGGGCCCAGTCATCCTGTAAAGGCAAATGAGCTGATTAATAGGCTCTTAATGTCATATTAGGTTTTATTACTATTATCAGTTGCTAATACCATCTTTCTTTGAATTCCCTGTGTTTCATTTTACACTTCATTCTAATAAACATCAATTTTCTGTTTTATTTTGCTAAATAAATCTAATTTCATTATATATAAAAATTATGCTCTGCTCAGTGCATTGGAAATGGTTACCTGAAAGTTCCCCGTGAAACCCATCAGAGAATGCCGTGACATGAATGCTAAAATGGTAACTGTCTTAATTTAGAAAGGGAGATGTGCTCAAGAAAAAGTAGGCTATTTGACAGAAGGGGAAAAAGCAAAACCTTTTTTTGCTTTGGGCAGATTTGATTTTGTCCTGGATACAGGTCTGCAGGCAGCCTGAGTGCAGAGATGTGTAGCTAGGGAGGTTTTCCAGAACAGGCTTATAGCCCCGAGTTGAACAGGACTATTTCCCTTAGGGAAGCATTTTCTTTCTGAGAAGCTCAGACCTTTCTCCCATTGGTCCCTGACTAAGTTTTGGAGTCAGGGAAGAGCTGCGAGGTTGTTTACCAGCTAGGGCAGGGATGACATTCTCGTGACAGGACAGCTCACCGCCACATGAAGCAACCCTGATTCTCCGTCCTGATGCTCTTGGACTTGCAGCTCATGAGAGCTCGCTGCCTCTGTGTGGAAGCAACGAGCCCTTCCTCATCTGTGCGTGTGTGTGTGTGTGTGTGTGTGTGTGTGTGTGTGTGTGTGTGTGTGGCAGAAGTCTCAGCTCCTCTTGACTGAATAGGCTCTGGCTACGCTCGTGCGCCAGATTCCTTAGTTATTTATGGGATCAGTGTGTCCAAATTTGAGCTTCAAGTGACAGGTTTGAGGGGTCAGTGCTGACAAAAGTGACAGTGATTCTGGGACCTGTAAGATCTCGCTCTCTCACTCTGTACCACTGCAGTTCCTTAGGATTGGTGCTGGCTGGGGCATCTTTAAGGGAGAGGTTAGTTTCCTCTGGGGTCCCTACATTTGTTTGGTTTGACTCATACAATGTCTTCAAATGTTGACTTAGTTGCTATCCCTAAAGATCAGTGAGTATCACATACAAATGTAGTCTTCCAGCCTTTGAAAACTCTCAGATCTAGTAGCCTGGAGCCCTCATTCCTGCATGGAGCAGTCGTTGGAGGGGCCCCCTCCTGGGTCTTCCTGCATGGCTGCTGCACCTCAGTCCCCACGAATCCTCACATGGGACTCTCTTGTGGTACCTGGCTGGCCCTTCTGGCCTTGGCTTTAGAACCTCAGGTCAGGGCTGTCCAGCCCGGCCTGCCCGCCCTTTCCAGGTCCATCCTGCAATACAGGAGTCCCTGATTGTCCCAGGATCCCACTGGTCAGCCTCAGGCCTGTGCTTTGCTCTTCTGACCAAACCAATGGTAGAGAAGCTCCCGCCAGCAGGGTTTTATAATCTGGGTCCACACAGGACACATCCAAGACCTTCTCTGTGCGGAACACTATCTGTCAGGTGCTGTCCTGGTCTCCCCTTTCCTCCAAGAGCCTCTCCTGTGACCCGGCGTCCTGGCTGTTGTTGGGCAAATGTCCCTCTGTGGGAGCCTTCATCTGTTGAAATCCTGGAAGCCCCACAGGGTCAACAGGATGTGCTCTTCCTGGTAGAGAATGCAGCAGAAGGGAGGCCCAACCCTCTCTAAAATGTTATGCTCTCTTGTGCATCCTACAGTGGCTCTATATTATTATTTTAGCTTATTTGGCCAACTCATCCTGATTTTGATATGCTTTCAGTTAGGTTGTTCTAAGGATTTATAGCAGAACTAGTGGATTTCAACTGAAGGTGACTTTTCTCCTCTGGGACATGTGGCAACTTCTGGAGATGTATTTGGTTGCCACCCTGGGGTGTTCCACTGAACCCCATTGGGTAGAGCCAGGGATGCTGCTAGACACCCCTCAAGGCCCAGGGAGCCACATAGCTAGGAACCCTCAACCTGGAACATCCATAGCACTGAGTCCAGGGTCCTTACTAGAGTCAGAGCTTATGTTCAGATCCCAGCCTGGCTACTTCCTGTCTCTGTGGCCATGGGCATGATATTTAACCTGTCTCTGCTTTCTCAGCTGAACTCTGAGCTCTGAAGATGAAATGTGTTCATTTGTATAAGATACTTCGCGGGGTGCAGGCACAGGATAAGATGAGATTATTTCAGATCGCTGTGCTTACTCTTCCTCCTTGTTTCATTCATATGGGGTGTACACATTTGGGGGGCTGAGGGTGTTTGGATTGATAGCCCTACCAGTTACCACGGGATGCCTGGTCACCTGATGAGGTTACAGCAAAAGACGAAAGAATAATATATGAAGAACAAGGAATAGAGAATAATGAACAGTGGTTTATTACTTGGGGGCCCAGAAATTGATCTTTAGCTCTCTCTTGGCGAAAGAGCACCTGATCTTAACCCTCCTGGCTAAGACCAAGATCTCTGGATTAGTCAGTATTTATGATTACACAACATAACAAGGGAGGCGTAAAGGCAGATGGAGGGAATAGCAGAACTAATGCACTGATGAGCCAGGCTGTGAAAGGGGAGGAACTGTGGATTCTAGTGAAGGACAGGTCACGATTAACAAGCCACCTGTGCTATCTTCACTAACGTTTGATCTCGGAGAATGGCATCACAGAATCCTAATTCCTCAGCTGCAGTGTTTCCTTGCTATTAGAGACATCACAACCTCATCGATCATTGAGACCTCAGTTGTGACCCTTGGCATAGGGAAGTCTATCACCACACACCAGCCAAAAGGTCCATTGGCGAATCACACTTAGGCCTTGGAGTGCCCCACAGTTTTAATCAATAGCTGAGTTCATAAGCCAAATCAATAGTATCCAAAGCCTGCTCAGTGCAGTTTCAAGCTGGTCTCTTTCACGAGGGTGAACGCATCACGTTCAGCTTCTCTTGCAGGATGCTCACAGGTGCACCCAGAGGTGTTAGGGGGCTGTTTACAGATCCCCCCAGAGCTGCTTTCCCTCTACAGCCCCTGTTAGAGTACCACCTCCTCGTTTGCGGTTTTAAGTTACCCATGGTCCAACTGTAGTCAGGAAATACTAAGTGAAAATTCCAAAAAAAACCACTCATGTATTTTAAATTGCACCCCATTCCAAGTAGCATGGTGGGCTCGAAAGTCGTCTGGCTCCATCTTGCCTGTGTCCAGCATAGTCACATTCTCCATGCTACTCGCCCATTGGTCACTTGGCAACTGCCTTGGTGATCGGATCAGTGGTCATTTGGCGCTTGTGTTCAGGTGACCCTTATTTTACTAAGTGATGGCTCCAAGCACTGTGGCGTGTAGGAGCATAAACCATGGAGGGCAGATGGACACAGCACTGCATGGAAAGCCACAGGACAGAGAGCCAAGGAGCCAGTGCTGTCTGTGGGTGGGTTTCCACTGGAAGTTGAGAAAGTATCTCTCGCAGACAGGCAGGAATTACACATCCCTTTTCAGATTTAATCAGTATTCTCCTGGAACATAGCCAGGCTTAATTCCACAGCCCCCAGGGGAAGATGTGGACACTGAGTTCCTCTAATGGAAAAAGCTTGTTTATTATTTCCAGTTTCCTCCATGGCCCCCTACCCCACCCTCTCCACGTCCTGTCCCCAGGCCTGCATCTACGTGACAGGCTGCAGGACTGGGATGCCCAGTCGACTTTGAGGAAGGATAACAACATTCCTCAAAGGGCTTATATCCCTCGAACAAGCCCACAAACAGGCTCACCTTTGACAGATGAAGAGAGAAAAGCAAGAGTGGGTCATCAAACCAGTAAGTAGCGGATCCAAGAGTCAAATATTGGCAGCTGGAGACAGCAGCCACATTTCTAAAACTTTCCCTTTTTCTGCCACAGGGTAAGTGTCCTCAAGGAGAAAATCTGTCCTGTAGCTATGCATGCAGACAACTCTCAAAAGCATTGTGACGCTCAGACTCATAATGGTGCCTATATGGTGTGCATGCGAGTGTGTCTGTGTGTGTATACTCGCCCACATGGACTTGTGTCTTTTCTGTGTCTTATTTGTTTAGGGTAGGGGGTGGCTGTGGCTTTAGTTTTTCGTAATTCAGGAATCCCCGATCCTTTAAGGAGACTCTGCAATCGTTCTTTGGAAAACAGTTCTTCACCGGAAGTCTATAGAGAGCCCCCTAGCACAAGTGCCAGGAGGCGTGGGCAGTCTCGGCAGGCTGCTGGGTAGAATGCAGCACGAGCTCAGGAACCTCCAGGGTGGCAGATGCTGCCCTGGTCCTAGATGGTCTCTGTCCTTCACATCCTTTAGCTGCGAGGACACGAAGATCTGGACATTTGCAAGTGGGATTCAGGTGAGTTCCTTTTTCAATATGGGTAGAATCAGTTAATTTTTATATTACTTGCAGCTTTAAAACACTTACATAAAAATGGCTGTATTATTAAGCTGCTTCCACAGTAGGGAACTTACTTCTTGTTTTGCTTTTTCTACCCTACCTCTTTTCTAAGGTTGAGAAGTGATTACAAAAGAGCTGTGTCAACAGTGCCCCAAATGGGAGGCCACTGAGACACTTCTGCAGAGGTCATTTGAGTCTTAACACATCTGAGTTGATGGGAGGCTTAGGTTCTTGATGCCATCAACTAACATGGCACAGATAAAAACAATGCTCCTACAGTATTACCCTTTCTTTCCTAGTTTCATTGTTAGCAAGTGTTGAGTAGGAAATGCTTTGCTGATGCTTTTTCAAAGAATCATACAACTTAGCTAAAGATGGGGCCTCCGAGTCCAACCCCACCTGTGAATATCTCATTTTTTTCAATAGCCTTGCAGGGGAACCCATTACCAATGGTGAATCCTTCTCTTGACCAGTGAGGCAGATATTATAAAGGATCTAATTATCAAAATGCTCTTCCTTTGTTGTCCAGATAGCTGCCTCCTTGTTCTGTGTTTTATAATGGAAGAAATATTTCTCTCTTGTTAAATAAGGATATAGCTGCTCTTCTCTTCTCTTAGGCCAGGGCTTCGTAACCTCAGCATCGTGGGCCAGTGGGGGTGTATTTGTGTTGTGGGGCCACCCTGTGCATATTTAGCAGCACTTCTGGCCTCTGCCTGTCCTCACCAACAACGCTCCCCTTCCGCTTGTGACAGCCAAAAACATTTCCAGACATGACCAAATGTTTTGAGGGACAACATAGCTGTAGTTGAGAGTTACTAGATAGGGTGATGTGCTGTTTGTTTGTTTGTTTGTTTGTTTTCCTACCTTCCTGTTACTGTAAAATATCCAAAGCAGGAGATGATATCTTCTTCCTCAATCCTTCAGTCTGATAATAGATCCATTCTGAGCTACTGAGCCATTAACCATTTTCTTAAAATTTAGTCAAAAGTAAGTCAGCGTATTATTTGCTCTTAGGTCTTTCTGTAACTCCCTATGCTCCATATTAGTTTTATTATTGTTGCTGTCATGATTCATATAAGCTTCATGGCTTGGAGCAACACAGTTTGTTATCCTGTCACCTCTAAATCCAGACATCTCGAAAGGCTAAAAAGGTGTTGGCAAGGCTGAGTTCTTGGATCCTGCAGGGAAAGTCGGTCTCCTTGCCTTCTCAGATTCTAGAGGTCACCAGGTCTGTGACTCCTGCACTTTCCTCCATCTTCAAGGACAACCGTGGCTGATTGGCTGTCACATGACGTCATTCGGACCTCCGCTGCTGGCGCCCCTCCCCCTTCTCGTGACTACCTCGGGCCACCAGATGGCGTACAATCCTCTCTCTATTTTAAGGCGCTTGATTAGCAGCTCTTAATTCCATCTGCAATCTTTAAATCCCCTTTGACACATAACAAACGCATCCGCCTTTACCCATTGATTTAAAGCATTGCAAAAGAGAAAAGTAGAAAAAAGAATTAAAAATTACCTTTAGTTCCAAGCTATGGAAAAATCTCCAAAGATAAACCCTGTAAACTTTTAAATCTTTATTTCGTCTCCTCCTTCTCCCCCTGCTTCATTTCTAGTTCATATATCTCTATCTATAATGATGATAATTCTCTTAATCCTCTGTGTGACATTTTAGTTCGTTTTAAACATAGTACTCCTCATGAGCAGCAAACTCTTTTTTAATGTCACTTTTGAATTATTTCTTATTAATAAAGCAATACTTTTATCATAAAATATGTGAGATATAATGGGAAAAACATTCATAAGTCCATTATCCTTTTTATATTAATTGCCTTTTCAGTATGAATTTTTATATGACAGTTTTGTGTTATTTTTCAATTAAAATTGCAGTTGGTTTTTCCAGAGTTAAATAAACATGCTACTGCATGCACTGAGTTTTATTTCCCTGTGTAGAAGACATTTTTATGGTAATGCTAGATATCTAATGAAAAGGTCAGGTAAGGACACGGACAATTTAATGCTTTCCACACTGCTTTCTAAAACTCATTTTAAGCCTGCTAGCATTGCTGACTTTGGGTTTTTTTGTTGTTTTTTTTGTTGTTTTGTTTGGTACCAGGGATCAAACTTGGGTCCTTGTGCTTTTGCAGCAGGCGAAACCACTGCGCTAAATCCCTGGCCTGCTGACTTTGTTTTGTAATTTTGGTGCTCTCAGGCTTTGGTTTACCAGATGTTGCTCTGTGTGTCCAGTTACATCTCAGGAGCAATTTTGCCCTTTTGTCTTGGCCTAGGGTGGCAGCTGGCACGAATCCCATTCCTGGGGGCCCCACCTTTGTGACCTAATCACCTTCCACAGGCCCCCACGTCTGAATGCTACCACCTTGGGGCCTACGCTTTCAACATATGAATTTGCAGAGATGCAAACAGAACATCACTAGGGGGCTCTGTAACCCCCAGTGTCTCTCAGTAGCTAGTTTGGATCAGGGACCTGTCACCTTGAAGAGGAAAGTAAGGAGCTGGGTTTGTGGAACATTTGCAACGTTGGCAAGCCATGGAGGTGACCAGGAGGGGTGCCTGGTTATTGCCAGGGCACCCATAGCCTGTGGAGGACGAGAAGGACAGTGAATATGAAGTGCCCTGAGGACTATGGTGGAAATGCCTAGGTGGATGTGGAGCCCTTCATGAAACCCACTAAATCTACCCAGCTGTTCCACCCTGTTCCACCCTGGACAAGGATTATCACCAAGCAGCAAAGAAAGATGTGTTTGTTTAGGCAAAGAGCCTTCTGTGAGAAAGAATGTGGCCCTGCCCAAAGGGCAGCAGATGCTCGGTGCGTTTGTGAGAGGCAAGAGGGCCAGGATGGTTGCGGTAAGATTGCACAGGGACTCAGATATCCCTCGGAGTCTGCAGTGCACGTTCCGACGACAGCTTTCTCCGCTCTCTTTCTCTGTGACACCCGGAGCCATGCAGGGTCTGACAGAGGAGAGACATGATCGCCGTGGGCACGATGATGCCTGGAATGGATCAGGGGGACCACTTAGAGTTATTGCCAAAATTCAGATGAGCGATGGGGGTGGCTTGGATCATTTCCATCACCCCCTAAATCAAAGGGGCACATTTTAAAGCAGAAAAGTTGTGCACGAATGCAAGATGGTTTTGGCTAGTAAGATGTTAGTGTGCAGTCTAATTGCCATGGGAAACACTTCTTCAACACCAGCTGCCTGCTGGGCTCTCTGTCAAGTGCTAGGGACAAGAACAACCTGATTTCTGTCCTTCAGAATTTAAGAGGGGTAGGGTGATCGAGACTGACAAAAAAAAAATCAATATTCACACCAAATAACAGCCACAGCAGCAGCATTATAATCACTGTTTAATTAGGGCAGAACCATTGGCCCAAAGCAATGTTTACTGTGTGCTACATAGAGAGGCACTATAGATATGATGTAAAGAGTCATATGTGGTTGTTAAAATTATGATATTTTGATGCTATGCTTTGTAACTAAACTACAATGTTACTTTGTAACTAAACTACACTGCTACCCTGTTAGAGAACTAGTGGTGAAAAACCTAATGTTAACTGCTGGGGAGTATGACTTCTGAGCCCGGTAATCCAGTAGTATCAGAAGGGTAGGTGGTCCTTACCCAAGCCCAGCTCAGAAAATACACATTTGGTTTTCCCCATCGCGCCTCACTCTGCCCCCGACTTTGTCAGCATATTTAAGCCCTCTGTGCATATTCTCTTCCCTCTCCGTCGCCAGCTGTGCAGAAGGTTCAGCTGAGCCCAGCATGGCCCCACCAAAACTGCACATGCTCTTCTGCCTCTTCGGCTGCCTGCCACTGGTCCATCCTTTTAACTGGCAAGACATAGAACCTGTCACCTATATCCAACCATCAGGTAAGAGACACCTGACTGCAGGTCTTGAACTCCTGGCAACATCAGCAATGCTGCACGTTTGGGCTTCTAAGCAAGTCCTATTAAGAGATGGTGGTGGGATCCTTAGTTCTCCTGACATTGGGAGAGGAACCCACTTTGTCCTGTTGACAGCACAGGACAGAACCAGGGTGAGGTGGGGGGCGGGGCCTTGAAACAGGCCTAGTGCTGGCTCATAGCGGAGGGTGGCATGAGCAGATGAGAATTTAGGGTCTTGAGATCCAGAGGGAAATGATCTTTCTGCCTAAGAAGTAGGGACAAGTGGGCCCTAGGAGCTCCCAGGAGAAAAGACATGGTCACTTGCTCTCTTACCTTGGGGAAAGAAGGGGAGAAAGAGAGGGTCTTGACAAGCCAGGAGGAGTAGTGAGAACAGGCCACCTGAAGTCACCTCTGTGTCACCACAAGACCCTACTGCAAAGAGCTCGCACTGGAGCTTGGTGATGTCCTGCTCATCCAGGCCTTGTAAGTGTGGTCCTGCGTCCCTCCTAGGAGAGCAGGGAAGATGGATGTGAAGGCCTTTCACTGTCAGTCACGGGTCTGTGCATATGCTTAGACGCAGTCCCCAGATCTGGTTGTTCAGGCTTCACAGACAACAACATTTCACAGCATTGCATAACGTGGTGCCATCGAGATCAATTTTGCCCCACTTCATCATGGGGAAATGAATGCATTAGTAGGAGAGGGACTGTATCTTTTCTTTTTTTTGGTACCAGGGATCGAACTCAGGTCCTTGCGCTTGCGAGGCAGGCGACGGAACCACTGAGCTAAATCCCCAGCCCTGAGGGACTGTATCTTATGTGTACACCGATGTCTCTGAGGTCTGCTCATCCCTCAGCATCGACCAGCATTGACCAGCAGGTTTAGGCATCAGGGATGTGCAGGTGACCATGGCCAAGGTAGTCTAGGAGGCTGGTACAGTTAGGTGAACCATGGGTTGAAGACATGTAACATTTTACATGATGATAGGTAAATTATCACCTAGGGGACATTTGTACCATGCACTTGGTGTTGGTTCAGGGTGAGAATGTCAAGACATGCTTCCTATCCTCCCTTCCCGTTTGTTTAAAAGTCACTGGGGTGGCAGACACTTAAGGACAAGGACATTGATTTATTCTTCTATGTAGTTCCAGCCCAACACCCTCCTCTTTCTAAATGCTCAAAAAGGAATGCACACGTTTTTGAAATTTTTATAAGTTTATTAAATAAAATATTTGAATAATAGATGATTCTTTATAAGTTCTTATTAAATGAATACATAGAAAATAAAAAGGTTTATGAATATGGAGTTCATGAAAAGAGAGTTGCCAGTTGCTAATGGAGAGCATAAAGCCGTATAAGAGAACATGATTTTCCTAGTGTGTAGATAACTCATCTGAAGACTGAGTATCAGGAATATCAGACAAATGAACATCACCAAAAACAAGTAATAAGGTTAATAGCACAGGTTCCAAAGCTCCTCTTCCTTTAAGATGGTTCCCGTTGGATGCTGGGTGGAAGCAGGAATTGGGGCCCAGCCTTCTCTGCACCACCCCCCTCCGGCCTGGGGAGCCACGTGACCCTGCAGACCCCTCCTGAACCCCGAGTCAGCCCCTCACTTCTTGAGACCTTCCCAGGGGCCAGGTGTCCGGAAGGCACCTTGACCTGAGTGCTGGGTGGGGAAGTGTCTCAGGGACACCAGGTTGGGGAACCTGAGGGTACCCCTGGGTTATTGGAAAGAGTCCCAGGGCCTTGGAGGAATTGAGGTCTGATCAGGGGAGAGGTCTGCTTGTGTAGGGTGGCACCTTTCTGTGGCTGTTGAGCTGGTTTTAGAAGGAGTGTGTCCAGGGCCACCGTGGGTCCCCACTGAACCCTAAGAGCCTGCAGGCACCCCACTTGGTTCAGCCATGCCTCAGCTGCCTGTGGATGGGCTCAGCACCTCAGAAGGGCTTATGGCAGAGGGAAAGGTAGCTGTCATCTCCCTGCTGCCCTCTGGATGTGACCTGTTCATGCTGCATCATGAATATGGCTCCAGAGTCTCCGTGGAGAGCAAGACCCTTTTGTAACCCTAAATATCCCAAGCTGTTCACCTGCAATAGAAGGTAGAAAACCAAGCCTCTAAGGAAACGCTGGGAATTTTGAACTTGCTCTACAGGGAAGCAGATGGTCTTGTTTAGGTCTGTAGATCTCTGAACTACTCCGAGCACTGCACATAAGTTTGGCTCTCCAAGGATCTAGCCCTGGGGATGGGGACAAGGACACCAGCTGGCTGCCTGTTGCAGGTCATGTCCTGTGCTGGTGCTCGACTCTCATGTCACTTTACCCTTACAGCTATCGGGTAGGCTGGCTCAGTGTTTTCCTCCCAGGCCAGAGCCTGTAGCACTGCCCCTGCCTCCTCAAAACCACCATCCTTGACCTTGTGCTGCTGTTCTCTGCAGTAGCCAGATGGCCTGGTCCCTGAGCACAGTGATCCTGAAAGCTCAGTGAAGCTCTCCTGGCCCTTCTCTGGTTCTGTAGCTGGGAAGGGGTCTTGGAGCTGCATTTCCAAGCTCTGTGAGGCTGGCTGTGGGCCCCCCCTGAGTATCGAGCAGGCCTTCTTGGACGGATGCCTCCACCTCGGGTGGGTGATTCACCATGAGTCAACAGGGCAGATAATGTAGACAGACTTATCCCTGCAAAGCCACAGTGATCTGAGCTGTGCCCCCTCCGGATGCAGGTGCCATGCCCAGGTGGGTGTCTGACTGCACAGGCAGAATTGGTGGAAAATGCACAAGAGTGTCCAGCAGTGTCCCACCGCCCCCCCCATCCAACAGTGGGCTGCTGAGTGAACCAAGGAGAGAGTCTGGATGTACTGACATTTGGACCCAACATCATACCATAAAACCCAGGTTTGTCTTGGGTTTGGAAAGGAAACCACATAAAGCTGCAGGAGTGTGGCAGGGATTTGGGGCCAGGGGGAGGGGGTTTCAGGAAATACTGAGTACTCACCTCGGCACAGATGCTGTGTTTCAGAAATACAGAGACAGCTCTGTTGCAGATGAGGAGAAACAGCCCAGTGTGCAAACCACAACTTTTATATCATGTGATAAGAAGAAGGGTTATATGTATCTGCCCAATCACATTATCTGTCTATGTATTTATCTATCATCTGTCTATCTCTATGTATCTATCTCACATATCTGTCATCTATCTATCTCATGTACAATGGACCCTCAAGTTACAACCAGCCTGACATACGTTCAGCTTGGGTTATGACCAGAATTTTAGTTTTAACCTACGAACAAAGTCTTGGGTTATGACCTGAATGCCGGCCCCTTGTGCTTCCACATGGTCTCAGATACACATTTAACCCTTAGAGTTCTGGAGGATCATTACAGCATCCTTTCCTGTGTGGGGTTAACGGAGAAATCTGGGCCAGTGTCTCTCTAAGGACCCTGAGATCTGCCTGCTTACAGGAGAGAGACTTTGAGGGCTGTGTAGAGGAGCCTGAGGCTTCAATTGACCAACCTGAGTTACAACCAGCCCTCAAAAATGAATTGAGTTCATAAGTCAAGGGTCCACTGTATCTATCTATCCATCCATCCGTCTATCCATCTATTATCTATCTTTCATATCTATCTAATCTATGGAATCTGTGATACTGAGGATGAAATGATTCAGTTTGCCTGGAAGTCAGGGAAGGGGTCAGAGGAATCTGACTTCTGATAGAGCTGTTAAAGGTAGAACAAGAGTTTGCCACGGGGATATTGAACAGTGGCTATAACAGCTGTTACAGAGGTGAGGAGATATCAACAGCCCAGTGTGAAGGAGGGAGCTCATGCGGGGAGAGGCGGCAGCAGAGTGCTGGGCAGAAGAGCACTGGGCAGTACGCTCAGCATCTGTCTTCCAGCACAGGGCCTTGGGACTTAGCTTGTACAACTGTGAGCAGCCCTATGTTTCAACCTGAGACACCACAAGAAGGAACCATGTTTGTGTCTGGACTCACAGTACCTTTGCTGAAAGGGCATGTGTGGACTTAATCCCTCCTACCAACTCCCTTCTAAGAGGGTCCAGTCATTCCCCTTAGAAGCGGCTGTGATGATGGGGAGCCATTGAAGAATTTTAGGAGTTGGTGAGATCTGTGCACTCCGACCCTCCAGGAGCTGGGTACAGGAGGCATTTGAAGGGGCCAGGTCTGAGTGCACAGAACAGTAGAAGAGACAGCAGTTGCTTGGTCAAAAGACTGAGAGGGCACAAATGAAAAAGCTCAGCTAAGAGTCAGAGACACATCGGGAAGATAATTCAAGGAAACAATGGTTAGAAATTGAAACTTGCATGGAAGTAGGGGGTTGGTGAGAAAGAGGTAGGAAAGTAGGATGATTCCCAGGCTTTCAGCTTGGGATATGTGAGACAGAGAATTCTGGAGTTGGGAGCTATGTGGTTGGAGGGGGAGGAGGGGGAGGCGAGATGATCATTGGTCTCATTTTGGACCACTGGCTTTGAGGCTGCTATGGGGAAGGGAATGGGTGGAAATGCCCAGTGAGAAGTTGGGAGCAGAAATCTCAAATGACAGACAAAGCTTGTGTTTAGAAAAAACAGACTTGGGGAGTCGCCCTTAGTGTACTCCAGACAGAGTGGAAGGTGAGACAAGACTTCCAGGATTATGAGGTGGTGCTGCAAGGAATCCTGGGAGATGGGCCATGTCTACTTTGATCTTTTTATTTTGCAAACCCCTTCCCAGTGCACCACACACAGCAGGTCCTCAATTAGGTTTAAAAAAAAAAAAGCAAGACCCCAGAAACTGTGAGCAGTGGCTTGATTCCCTTGGATGTCCTTGCAGAATGAATCCGGGGTGCATAATATGAAAAATAAGGTAACGTTCACCTGTTTTTCAGCATGGATCCAAACAATACAATTGCTGCTGCCCACTGCCAGCTTTGGCCACACAAAAATCCCCAAGGGAAGTGGGCCTTACTCCGTGGGTTGTACAGACCTGATGTCTGGTTACACTAACCAGGTAATGCTTTGATTGTTCAAGTTATCCTTATACTCTAATACTGACTTACTCTGGTATTAAAACTTTACCTTATTCCCATCTATGAATGACTCCCTTTGCCATTTCTGTTGCTTCATTCCCTGATTCTTTGCTGTCATTTGATTGGCCTATAAACTCTTTCTTTTCCTCTCTTTCATGGCTGAAGTATACTCTCTTTACCCTCAAAGACTATTTATTTTCTCCTTCATGACTATATTCAATCATCACAGCAACTTAAAAAGTCTCTGAACCTCTTTAAGAATGACAGAGGTATTTAGACCCTTCTAACAAAATATGAAAAACATCTGTTGGAATATGTTTGAGAAGGAACTGGACTAAAAAGCACCTTCATTTCTTTCATCAACAGAGCACCTTCTTACGCTTGTATTATCCATCGCAAGATAAAGATGGCCCTGATGCCCTGTGGATACCAAACAAAGAATATTTTGAGGGTCTTAGTAAAGTCCTTGGATCACCCAGTTTCATGGGCAAAGTTTTCAACTCATTATACAGTAAGATTTCTGTTGATCTCTTGGTGAAATTCTGTAGGGTCTAGAATAGAGAAATTAGGAACAAGAATTTCTGAGAGTTAAGAACAAAGCAGATTTTCTCCAATCTAAATTTCTCCTATGATGACACAGTCAGCATGTCTCAAGAGCCCAGGCAGCTTTGAGTGCATCCAGATTTCTCAGTCCATCCATCCCAAATTCTCTGGGAGTGGGTGTGACATCAGCTGGTGCTCATGCCCTTCCATGATGACTGTTTAGTTTTCCTTCTAAGGAACCATGAGAGGAAGAATGAGCTGGCTTGACAATGAGATTGGTTGTTGTCACCAGTAACCCATATGCTCCGTATCAAGTAAAAAGAGAAAGAAAGCAGAAGCCATTGTCCCTCCAGACCAAAACAAAAGAGTCAAAGCTCATTTCTCACAAATGTGGAGCTCTTCCTGTCACCTACCCTAAGGGACCAGAACCTCTCTTTTACCATCTCAGTGCATCCATGATGAATTTGTCTTCTTGCCACTAACACAGACTTCCCTTTCCTCATCCATGTGACCAACAGTACCATTGGGCAGATGTTAACTCTGCCTTTAAAGTTCTCCCTCAAAACGACCTGTGACTTTTGGAATTCATTTCAACTTCCCTTTAGAGTTTTCTTTAAAAACTCCTTTAAAGTAGAAATGCTAACAGTACCCTAGCTACACATCTTGGTAGCTGAATAATTTCCAAATCACTGGTGTAGCAATCATCACATTCCGTTTTCATGGCCTTGTTGTATAGGTGAGAAAATAAAACACAAATACTTAATAATAAAAATTAGCATTACATGAAAAGTAAAGAAAGAGGGGATGAGATTTTCCATTTTTGAGCCCTTATGTGACTGAATAGATGATTTGGTTTTAGAACATTGCCTTTCACATTTACAAAACCTCAAAATGGCCCAAAGCAGCTGCCTTGCTGAATACACCTGTGAGCAGGAAATTCTCTGACCCTAGGTTGGGAGCTGGCATTGAGAATGGTGATTAATGACTGTGTGGTGTGAGGAAGGGCTCATGGTTCAGCTCTTTGGTTGGTGACTGTCCAGTAGCTGACCTTTGAATGCGTTTACTATTAATCTATAAAAACTTAGGTCTAAATGCTTCAGGGTTTCATGTTGTAAATTAATGGGCAACATCCAAGCCACAGAAAACGCTGACTGATCTCCCTTGGTGTGTGTAGGTGCAATGACTGTTCCTGCAAAGTGGAATTCTCCTCTGAGGACTGGTGAAAAATACCCACTGATTATTTTTTCTCACGGTCTTGGAGCATTCAGGTAATGTTTGAGAGGTCGAGCAGTTTTAGCTTCTAGCAATCACTGAATATATTTTGTCTCCAAATAAGAGAATAGCAGGTATTAGAATGTCAGGCTGGCCGTTGCCTGGGGAAGGTGAGTCCTGGAAGACCTGGCTGTGGCCTACTGCTCAGTCCCAGGTTGTGGGGATAAACTCACAGCCCAGGAGAGAGGAGGTTACATTTTTGCTGATTGTCCTTCTGCATCATAATTATTTATGCTCTTGAAATCATCCTCTGCGCTAGTTTGGGTCTTCCAAGAAACAGACACCATGACTGGATGAGCCCTGAAGATATTATTGAGAGAAATGAAGGATAGGCAGGAAGGTGCAGGTAGGAATGGGGAAAGCCTTCAGACATGGTACAGTTTGGACACCTGGATAGGAGATGGAAAAGGGAGAAGAATTCAGTAACAAAATACTTCGATTACAGCACAGTTCTGAGAAAGATTGGCCAGGCCAGCAGAGAGTGCTTGGCCCAAACTTGGTATGCAAAAGAGCCCCATCTTATAGGAGTGAAGCAGTGTTGGTTCGCAAGCTGGACAGAGTAGCTTCCATTTGGTGGTGGGGACAGACACAGAGGGACAGGAGCTAGGTTGGAGTCACTTTTGCCCTCTGCAGTATGATACCCAACGGGCACATTTCCAGGACAAACCGCACCCACTCACAGATCTCTGCTGGAATCTTAAGGCCTTTGGCTGGGAAGAGGTTGGGCAGCAGCTGTAGTAAGGAATTATACTCAGCTCTTTAATTGTAGTCTGGCCTGTTCTTCCAGACTAGCAAGTGGCAAATTGGATCCCAGAGCCGCATCATGCCTGACACCCATTTCTCAAATGTTTTATTGGAGCACACCATGCACACTTGATTTCTATTATTTATGGCTACGTTTGTGCTCTAACAGGAGAACTGAGACAGAGACATCTTGGCCTACAGTGCTGGAAGCATTGAGTCTCTGACTTTTGAGAGAAGAGTTTGTGATTGCTTACCTGACTGCTTGCCTCTGCATGGTGCTGTGTCTCTAGTAGTGGACAACATAGTTCTTAGACCCCTCCTTTCATTCTCTGCATGCATGATGGGAGAACGAGGCTGTGCAGAGGGAAGGCATGGAGGAGAGATAAGTGTGCCTGATTCTGAACCACTTCATTCAGGCTGATCAATCAGTTCTACAACAGCCAGCGTGTACTAAGTATGTACCCTGTTTCAGACAGGGTGCGTGGTAGCACCCCTGTGGCATTTACTGAGAGAAACAACTCAAAGGAGGAAAGGTTTATTTTGGCTGATGGCTTCAGAGGTTCTCGTCCACGGCTCCTTTGCAGACTCCCTTGCCTTTAGGCCTGAGGTACGGCAGAAGGGTGTGGCAAAGGAAGGGGGAAAGAGCCAAGAGGAAGGGGTGGGACAAGATTCAGCCCCCGAGCTCCAACCCCATGACTGTTTTCTTCAGTTATTCCCTGCATGCCAGTCAGTCACCATCACCTCCAATAATGCCATTAAATTATAAATCCATCAATGTATGAACCCACTGACAAGTTAGTGCCTAATGAGCTTATGACCTTGCAAAATCCACCTCTAACACTGCTGCACCGGGGACCATGCTTCCGACACACAAGTCTGGTGGGGAGCAGTTGAGATGCAAACCCTAACCTTCTGCCCCTAGGGAGGGATGGTGGCGCTGGAGGGAGAGATTATTTTAAAATCTTTCCACTCCACGTTTTGCTCATGATTCTCACTGGAAATCTGGCATAAACCCACATCACCACCTTAATGTTAGGCTTTGGTGAAATTTCCTCCACCAGATAAACGAGTCGCCCATCACCTTTATATTTGGCCTCACTCAAAGTCTCAGGGCATGGACAAAATGTAGACAGGTTCTTTGCTAAAATGTAACACAAATGGTCACTATCCCAATTCCCAATAGGGTCTTCATTTCTACCTGAATCCTCCAAAACCGTGAATCAAAATGATTTTTTCCTCTTTTGAGTCATTTCCAGGGAATTTTATCACACCAAGGAAAGCTGACTAACAGGTCACAGGCGCTGAAGATGCATCCACTCATGCAGTCCTTGCCTATGGGGTACTGTACTCTATAGCATCACCTTTGTACAGAGAAGGACCATGGCAGAGAAAACAAAAGTGCCCATCCCAGTCTCTGACTCCCTACCTTCCTACAGACACTATCTTATTAAACCCTTAATACCATTCTGTAGGTGAGAACAAAAGTTCAGTAATTATCTAAAGTCATGGCTGGGAGTTGGCAGTCAAGATTTGAAAACACAAAACTCTCAAAGGCGATACTTATAATCACTGTGCCAGGCTTTTGCAACTTCTGTTTTATTAGTCCCTTACCTGCCACAGAACAAGAGAATAGTGATGGCAGGTAAGGCAAGGACAGGCTGATTGGAACTGGCATTTTTGATCTCTAGTTTTCAATGCTGATTGTTTTCCAGTTAGGTCTTATTTTCAGGGAAACTCGAAAATTCCCTGAAATGAGGCCAGGTCCTTTCCTGTCTTACAGGACTGCCCCATGCATTGTAGGGTTCAGCATTACCCTCTACTCACTAGAGGCCCACAGCACACTCCCCCAGAAGTGATCTTGAAATCTCCAGACATCATCAAATGTCCCCCTAGGGATAAAGTTAGGCCCCTTTGAGACCCAGAACTCTCCTCTACCCTAGGGCATTGACGGGCAAAATGACCTCCATGTTCAGTTTTCTTAAAGGACTCAGACTTGTCATCATACCTGATAATTTTGATGCTTCCTTCTTTTTGTTTTGAAGGACAGTTTATTCTGCTATTGGCATTGACCTGGCGTCTAATGGGTTCATAGTTGGTGCTGTAGAACACAGGTACGTTACCTAATGGAGCCAGATTCTTTAGTCAAATACAGGGAACGTGGATGCCCATAATTATGCTTCTAGCTGGTGTACAAGTTTATAAAAAACGTTGATGGAATTTCCAGCTATGGTGAGAACAAAAGGAGACTGAGGCAGAGTGTCAAGACTTAAGAAGAACATTATTTCAAGAGTGTTTATTGTATGCCATGGACTCAGCTGGGTGTTTTTCATACACCATCTCATTCAGTCTTCACTACCATCCCAAGAGATTGTTGTTATTTCTGTTGTTTCAGGGAGAGGAAAATGAAGGTGAGAAAGGGCAATTTGCCCTAAGCCAGACAACTAGGAAATAGCACACTGGGATGTGATTCCAGAAATGAGTTTTCAATGTGGCTGATGGTGCCTTTCAGAATCATGAAGACCGAATGGGTTTTTACCCACAATAGACAATAAGCTGTTTTCCTAGCGCTCCTTTGGGTTCCTCTTTAACTTAAAATGAGACGTAGAGTTAGAGAGGAAAGGGAAGTGGAAAGATCAGGGGACACTGAGTCAAGCCTGCAGTTGAGGAACGAGGGTCACAAGAAGTCGAGGACAGAAGGACGTGTGTGAGTAACCGAGTCCATTACTATTACAGAGACGAATCTGCTTCTGCTACTTACTACTTCCAGGACCAGTCTGCTGCAGAATCAAGGAACAAGTCTTGGCTCTACTTCAAATCTGCAAAAGCAGAGTCGGAGACTCTTCGAAAAGAGCAGGTACACCAACAGCAGCTTGGGGCAGGGTGGCCTGGTGGCCTGGGTGAAGGGACAAAGCATGTCCTCTGTGGATCTAAACTCAGCCTCTGCAAGCAATTCTCTGAGGCCTCCGACCCCCATTCCCAAAAGGTCTGGCAGAAGGGCGTCCAAGGAGTAAAACCCCTTAGTGAAATTCTGGTTCATGGTAAAAGCAAAGGCACACATGAGTCCTGGGACGTGAAAGTGAATATTCAGAATTCTCTTGTATTAAAATTTACAATTTTAGAATCTTAGAATGATAGCTCGTAGATCCCCCACCCCCAGAGGCACTACAAGACTTCCTGTCAGATAGGCAGCATATGGTGACACCAAGAATGTGGCCTCCGAAACCAGCTGTCTGTCTGACTCTGGGCTCCGTCACTTGGTAGTGCAGTGACCTTGGAGAAGTTGACCTTCCTGTGCTTCCGTGTTTTACCTGTTGCAGAATAGTGAGTGGTAACAGCATCAGCCTTGCAGGGCTGTGGAGTAATCACGGGCAACAGCACACTGGCTGCTTCTCTATCCTGGCGCTTTACGAATGGGGTGACTTTTAAACTCACCCAGCTGTCATTGTGGTAAGCGTTAGTGGACAATAAATGAAAGCCCAGAGAGGCTGTGTAAGTCATCCAAGGTCATACAGTAGGAAAGCAATAGAGTTAGGGTTTGGACTGAGCTACACCTGCCTGCAAAGTGGCTTCTGATCACTTTTTACGAAGACATTTCCGGTACATAACAGACTGACTGTTTTTTCCACCTGCTGACTCTGAACTTCGGAGTAAGTGTTACAGTCCTGGACTCTGTCACTTCTTTCTGGTAATACCCCTATCAGGTACAGCACCGAGGAAAGGAGTGTTCCCAAGCTCTCAGTTTGCTTCTCGACCTTGACAAGGGAAAGCCAGTGAAGAACGTGTTGGATTTGCAGTTTGACCTGCAGCAGCTGAAAGTGAGCTTTAAAAAGCCATTTTTCCTTTGACCCGTGGTTCATTATTATTTTTTGTTGTCTGATTTTCTACTGTATTGGAAGGTACGGAATGATAAAGGGCTGCAACACACACACACACACACACGCACACACACACACCAGTACAGGTTAAGTTGACAGCAATGAAGAATGCATGGGGTTGAACTGCAAATATAAGTGTTAATGGCTTGGAACTAAAAACTTGGCAGTTTCCTTATGGTTACCTCAATCCCTCCAGGGAAAATATTACTCCTTCTTGGACAGCTCCTACATGTTTTTAAGCTTCACCTTGAAAAGTTGGCCAATGTTTTAGATAAAATTTGCAGAGAAGCCTGGGAACAGGGAGCAGAGGGAAAGAGGAGTCGCTTGGGTGGCAGATGGGACTATGGGTTCTGCCCTCAGGGGACAGGGAAGAGTGGGCTGTCCCCAGCTGGCCACTCTCTCCCCAGTCCCTGCCTGGTACTGTGTCCCCTGGGCCTGACACACCTTTCCCTGACTAACTGCTAACCAACCCTCAAGACCCGAGTCAGGCACCGCCTCCTCCAAGAAGCTGCCCATCCTGGCCTGTCTGACTGTCCCTCCCCTGGGCCCTGGCTGCTCTATGCTGCCCTGCACAATGCTTCTGTATCGCTTTCTCCCTTCGGTGCTGCAGGAACAATCAAGGCCTGCCAGAGTGGGAGAGGCGAAACAGTGCTGGGGCTGACAATTCAGAAAAACTGTATATTCTATAAAAAAGCGAGGTACTTACCCAGACCTGTGAAATACATAATAATTCTATGATTGACAAAGTCTTTATTTTTATGACACCATGTGAGATAGTTACCAATTTGTATTATGCTTTTTCATATAGGGATCTCTTGATAGGAATAAAATAGCAATAATGGGACATTCTTTTGGTGGAGCAACAGTTATCCAGGCGCTAAGTAAAGACCAGAGATTCAGGTAAGAGAATAAGGTGGAGAAAACAAGAGAACAGTAAGTTATAGAAGAGGGAGAATGGGATTTAAATCCCAACAGGTGTGGGATTTAAATTTTTTTTTTAATCAAATTCTTAATGAAGAAGGGATCCTTTAAGGTACACAACTTTATTCTTTGCCCTAGGCAGAAACTATTCATGTCTTCTCTTAAAAACTCCCTGGACCCTCATATATTTTCCTCCATCATTCTTATTTATCTCCTTCAAGCCTTAACATTTTCACTTAGAAATTTGTCTTTATACAAATCTTTTCTGTGGCATAAGGATTGTGATAACAATACTGCCATCATATAGTATTCCCCAATTTTTCCAGGGCAGGAAATTTTTTTATTAATGCCACCTCACTCCATACTCCATCTCTAAGATGCAGCTGGACCTAAAATTACACAGCTATTTGGGCAGGAGTCCTTTTAACTGGCAGGAACATTTCATCCTTGAATGACTTCATCTCAAGCTGATGAGCTCACACAGAACCTACCATATAGAAAGGAAGCATGATCATTTACAAAACTTCACCTTGAATTCCTTAGAAATCCATTTCAACATAAAGCAATCCTCTTATCCTTTAACACATCAGGCAGATTGTTCGAAAGTTCAAGACACAGCAAAAACTTACTGAAGAAAGTTACATTTCCAAATGGTATGCGTCATGTGTTTTTCTTCAACTCCTAGATAGTTTTTCAGATGAATCACCTTTAAAATATAAAGCACTGGGTCCCACTGTTACTGTAGAACAGGTGTAAAGAATGCATTGTGGAGCCCCCAAAACTCTGATACACAGGGGAACCATGCAGTTATTGTACTTTTTTAGACACCTCACAGTTTTAAAGAAATGACTTTATTTTGAAAACATCAACAAAAATGAATAATAAAAACCACTGAGGAAATATCTCTTTATAGTTTGCAATTCCTAAACAAGTCCTCAAGAAAATGATTGTATAATTCCACGTCTGCTACCTTATAAAGGTAATAAAATCCCTTCTCACACTGCAGTTTGATACCTCCCAAACCCAGCGAGCTACCCCATAACAAGCTGGCATGGTGGAAGTCCTGGGCATAACCCTGCAACTTCTATCTGCAGGTGTGGCATTGCTCTGGATCCGTGGATGTTTCCAGTTGGGGAAGAGGTCTACTCTAAAATCCCTCAGCCCCTCTTTTTTATCAACTCTGAACGGTTCCAAAGTACTGGTGATATTGTGAAAATGAAAAAGTTCTTCCAACCTCACAGAGAAAGAAAAATGATTGCAATCAGGTAAGTCTCAGTGACTTATCTCATCATCTGAAACAGAGACTTGAAACTTGGGATAAACATCAGCTGACATTGTTTGGTGGTCATTATAGAATTGCTAAATTAGTTGTTGAGACTTTCAGTGAGGAGAATATTAATCTGTTTCCCTTTTAAAATGAAATTGGTTTCAATCACGTTAATGTATGCAGTGTGTGTACTGCTAATTTAAATTTGCATTAGGATATACACTACTCTTTTTTTGGGGGGGTATCGAACTCAGGTCTTTGTGCTTGTGAGGCAGGCAGTGGAACCACTGAGCTAAATCCCCGGCCCTACACTACTCTTATTAAACACCTGAACATGTCAGGATGGGAGGACAAAGTATTCCGTCATCAGGCCAAGCGAGGAACTCTGAGGTCAAATCCTCTATTGTGTTTATCTTCTGGGAAGAAGTGCTCAAAGGACTAAAGGAAGGCGAGGAGGAAGAGCTGCTGGGAGGGGCAGCCAGATGTTTTAGCCTTAAGAACTGGGAAGTCCGGTGGGAATGGGCAGCTGTAAACTGGAAGAGCACAGAATTCACCTGACGCCAAACGTGAACGCTTTGGAGCAGACTCCTGCTCTGAGCTTAGGGCTCCACTTGCCACATCTGTCTGCCTACACTGGGATATTCTCAGCCATTAACAAGCAGGAAATACTCCTAAAATCAAGATGCCAGGCTTCTTTGAACTGTTTTCTAGAGGGGAGAGAAATAGACTCTAAGATTCCTAAATAACAGCTTTGATCCCCTAAATACATCTAAGGAGATCAGATTACAAGTTTGGTTTCCCTGATTTTCAGTACATAGGCCAGCTGGGTCAGTATCTTTCCTACACCCTATCTACAAAAATAATTGTATTAAATTATGTGCATTGTAAATGTCTCATTTCTCTTTTAGGGGTTCAGTCCATCACAATTTTGCCGACTTCACTTTTCTCACTGGTAAAATAATTGGACAGATTTTATCACTGAAAGGAGATATAGACTCGAATGTGGCTATGGACCTTATTAACAAAGCATCGTTAGCGTTCTTACAGAAGTATTTAGGTAAGAACCAGGTATTCTCTCATGATCTGACCTGGATGGTTCTCAAGACAAAACTGTACTCCCTTAAAACTGTGCTACTCTTGTTTTAACCATTCGCAGTAGACTTACAATTTTACAAAGTAGTAAATCAATTTGAAAACAAAAATTTGAGTTAATCTTACCGCTGTGCACATTACAGATCGTAGAACGCATGTCTGCCTGTGAAAGTCGAGTCTCTCTGTAAAGCTGGGGTGACGTGCATGTTGGGGACCCTGACCACGGGGCGCCTGGCACCTTTCTGAGTTTCCTGCCTCGGCTAAGGCAGGCCTGGCAATGCAGCGTGGTCTGTGTAATTCTTAATTCTGTGGCGCCACCTAGAGGCCCTGGACTGTTAAATGCGCTCAGACGTTTAATCGTTTATTTCTGTTCGTGTTTTCCAGGACTTCATAAAAATTTTGACCAATGGAACTCTCTGATGGACGGAGACAATGAGAATCTTATTCCACAGGTCATATTTGACACGGTCACCCTATCTCCGACTCTGCAGAGCCAGACAGGAACAGTGAAAGGGAATCTAGATTAAAGGCAGTTCTTTAAAAGTCTCATTTAAAAATTATCCAGAAGAGACAGGGTGCATGCTTGCGTGGAGAGACCTCAGTGTATTTTCTGAAGTAAATCATATTTTAAAACGTGGGCTATGCTGTAATAATGACAGAGGCTTGGGTTAAGAATTTTTTCCTTTAAATGTAAAGAAAGAATGTATAAAAAAAATACCAACCTAGGTTGAAATTTTACTAAAATGATCCTTACTGTCAAAATTAAAAACTGCTTTTACGATACTTTAATATTGTAATATTAATGTGCATTAAGTAGGAAATGTGTATTAAAATAGGCCAAATGGCAATGAAAATATCTCGATGGCATAAGATTCCCTAACATACAGTAAAACCAGGCCTTGTTGTCTTTTATCCTAAGTTATGATCAGTAGAGTTGAGTTTTAGCAACACAATATTCTAGGTAGAAGTGGCAGTGTTTCTTTTTGACTTTGGGTCATGGTAAGAAAATCAGATGGAGTTGGTAATAAAGCCGTAGTTTTAATGCAGACTTGTTGATGACCATAAAATGTCATCAAGTGGACAAGTGTTGGGGCCAGAGCAGAGGCAACAGAATAAAGAAAGTGGGTAACTTGTTTGCATTTTTAATGCTTTGTCTCTGATGCCTTTTATTTACTGAACAAAGGTACCATTGGTACCAGAGTTATGTGCAATGGCTGGGGACTCCAGCCTGTGAAGGATAACAAAGGAAACATTCAGAATAATAGTTTTCTTCATTTTCCCCACTAATTTTTAATGGATATCAATGTTTAAAATTCTACAGGTAGCAGTGGTATAACAGTTCGATGGAGGTTAAAAGAACACCTTAAATATAGATACGCTTATAAATCTGGCAATCATGGGAAATGTTTCCCATGCTGCTCACTAGTTAATATATAATTTTGGTCTAAGTTTGATGTGTTTCCTACAGCTTCCTCAGAACTAAGTGTAAGGTGGGCCATCCATGCTTGGCAAGCAAACCTGGCCAATGGACCAGTCTCTAGCTCCTTTGCCTGCTTGCTAAGCAATGGTGTGTCCTGATTTGGCACCACAAGCCTCATTTAGTGGTTAAAGGTGAAAAATCACTCATTCTGAGAAATTTGACTTCTCCTCGCCTGTTTCCATTCAGAATAAAGTTGTCTAATAACTATAACATAAGATTATGCTACGGTTATAAAGCACCTTTTTTCCTTCTGATTCTAATTATAAGAGATCTCTGTTAATGGACCTACCAAAGTTTTGACTAGTCTTAATTAAAAGAGATGTTATAATTCAATTGGCCAAATATATTTGAGTGCACTTTAGTTTCATAAATTGTTTTTTTTTATTCTTAAGTTCTCTTATTGGTACGTTTTAGGTATACAATACATTTACATTTATCATTGGGTGCTTGTACCTGTACATGATGTATCTTGGTTCTTATTTTTTCCCCATT
>NW_004624754.1:13936830-14020393 GCF_000247695.1 Heterocephalus glaber
CTGGTGGTTTCCCTCTGTTGGGCCTCATGGAGTTGTGACTTTCATTGTTTTTTTCTAGGATATTGTTTAGAATTGCTTGTAGTGCTGGTTTGGTGTTCATGAAATTTCTCAGGTGTTCTTTGTCATGGAAGTATCTAATTTCCCCATCAATTGTGAAAGATAATTTTGCAGGATACAACAGTCTAGGTTGGAAGTTATCTTCCTTTAGGGCTTGAAATACTTCACTCCAAGCTCTCCTAGAGTTGAGGGTTTGTGTTGGAAGTCTGCTGTGATTCTGATGGGCTTTCCTTTGTAGGTGATTTGTTTTTTTTCTCTGCTTGTAGGATTTTGTTCTTCTGTTGGGTTTCTGGGATCTTGACTATTATATGTCTAGATGTAGATTTTTTTTGATCATGGCTAGTTGGTGTTCTGTATGTCTCACTTATCTGTATGTCCAATTCTCTACCTATGTCTGGGAAGTTTTCCACTATTACCTCTGTGAACAGTTTTTTAATGTCATTTGTACTTTCTCCTGTTTTTTCATGGACTCCTATCAGTGTTATGTTATTCTTCTTTGCATGGTCTAGCAGCTGCTGGATTGATTTCTCGTGGTCCCTTACTATTTTTAAGAAATTTCTGTTTTCATAGTCCTTCACTGTGATACTGTCTTCTGTATCTGATATTCTATCTTCAAATTCCCTTAATTTGCTGTGGATAATTTTAGTGGAGTTTTTAATCTCCTGAATATCTGTTTGAATATGTTTCATGGATTCCATTTCTTTCTTATGTTGGGCAGTCATGGTTTCCATTTCTTTCTTATGTTGGGTATTCATGGCTTCCAGCATGTTTCTGAGCTCATCTATTTTTTATCAGTTTCTGTTCTAGAGCCTCTAATCATGTCTTTCACTCTGCTCACCATCTCTGTAGATATCTGGGAGATTATTTCTGCTTTGAATTTTTCTAAAGCCTCATTCATCTGTTTTGTTGCTTCCTGTGCTATCAGTTCAGGGTGTCCAGGTGGTTGATTATCGGACTTCTCCAACTCGTTTCCCCCAGGGCTTAGCCTTGGTGGGGTGGAAGTCTGAGTTTAGGCCTTGCTTAAATGTCTTCTCATTTTTATTTTTGGTACTGTCCTTGGTTTTACTCCTGGGTTGATACTTCAAAATTGCGTATTGTAAGTATCTTTGTTGCTTTTAATTAGAACCCTTATGGAATGATTGGTTCTCAGAGGTGTCTTCCAGATATAGCTGGTCTTTAAGTTTTGAGTCTCTAATGACTATTAGGCTATCTCATTTTCATTATACCAGGAAGGACCACTGACTAGATCAATAACAACACCTTAGCCCAAGTGATACAATCAGCAACACCATAGCATCAAATACCTCTTAGAAAATGACATTTTGTGGTAGATATTAATCTATCACCTTTAACTGTGCGAATTAAATCAAAATTGAGGAACAACTCAACATATGTTTATAGTGAATAAACTCTTCAATATAACAACTTTACTCTTCAGGATGGGGAGTTAGAAGGAGTTGGGGAGGGAGGAATAGATAAGTAGAAGGATAGAGGAAGGTTAGCAGTGAGGCCAGAGGACACAGGCGAGAGAAGGAAAAAGAGAATACTAGAAAAATAAAAAAGAAACTGAATGCAGGCCAGAACAGGAACAGAAAGTGAGAGGAACAGTGTGGGACAACGAGAGTGAGTGTGTGTGTGTGTGTGTGTGTGTGAGAGAGAGAGAGAGAGAGAGAGAGAAAGGAAAGAGAAAAGAAAGAAGAAAAAAAGGAGAGAAAAAAATTTGCAAAGAGTAGGGAAAAAAATTAAAGATAAGAGGAGAAAAAAACCAAACCAATAATACTAATTTTGGAAATCAAAAATAAAAATGAAAACAAAGGGGCTCCTTTAGGGTATGTCTCTGCTGTCACAATAGACAATGTGGGCATCAGTGTGCAGATATAAGTCAGTGAGTCTCAGCAAGCCAGTTGCAGACCTGTGAGATTCAGGCAGATTTCTGGCTGCAAGTCCCAAGTTGAGCTCCCTGTCCTCCTGTAGGGTTGAACTCTGCAGGGTTGTACTGCAGGTTCCAGCTGCCCTTCCCCTGAAGATAGTCCCGGTTCTGATGGGAGGTGATGATCCCTCCAACTTACCCAGTATGGTGGTCTGGTGGTCCAGTGTCCCCTGTGCCTTTGTAGTGTGGAACCAGGTGGCAGTACAGTCAAGAGGCCAGAGGAGCAGGGGGGTGGGGGTGGGGTCCGGCTAAGTGGATCACTGCGGGGGGCACTGGCTGGATGGGGTGGGTTCCCTACGATGGGGGACCCCTCTCTGGCATCTGCGGATGTGCCTGGTTGGTGCAGGCTCCATAAATTGTCTTATATGTTTGTCTGTGTCCAGTTGCTTGTGTTGGTCCAATTGTATTTTTGATAGATGTTATTAAAAGCATGCCTTCCTTTTTTCCCAGGTTGCTAGCTGATCAAATTGATATCAAAGATTAATTTTGATTGTAATGCATATTGCTGTCTACATTCTCTAACTCAAAAAGTATATATATATATATATATATATATATATATATGTATATCTTTTTTGTTGTTGTTAGTGGTTACAAATAAATTGTTAATTGTTACAATCTGGTTTTTACAGGTTATATAAAAGAAATTGTCAAGATAATTAAATAAAAATTTTTAGGTTTGGGGAGATGGCTGGAGGTTGGGACTCTCCTTGTATAAAGAAGCAGCTGCTCAGAAAACAGTTATTTCTGGTCTTTGTTCACTAATGGGGGCCCCAATATTTTTCATAGCCTTATGGGAAGACACACTCCCAATTAACATTGCTTATATATGTTATTGTAATATTTTTAAAGCAAAATTTTTGGTGGGAAAAACAAGGTGTTATTAAAAGATCCTTTTGGTACCAAGCTACATTACAGGACATAAGGTTTCATTTAATTGTAATAATTACTGTTGCTACTTTTCTGGTGCTCAAAATGTATTCATGCTCTCTGACTGTACAGGCTTTCTAATATATTGTTTACAGTAATAAGCTTTTTTTTTTTTTGGTACTGAGGATCGAACTCGGGACCTTGCACTTTCGAGGCAGGTGTTGGAACAACTTAGCTAAATCCCCAGCCCAGTAATCACCTTTTGATCCAGGTATTTGCCCTTCTCTTCTGCTCCAGCTACTCACGATAACAGATACATTATAGGCCCATACATTTTCCTTAGATGGCATCCTATCAAAAGGTAATAACTTAAGAGTTTCCTGTTTTTTATGTGTTTTTGAAGGGTATTGAGTGCATTTAACAATGGCTATCTTATACTAAGATACATATTGAAGTTTGTTAAAAAGATAATGTCATCATGATTGTCATGCTAAAGTATTATTATGATTATGTGTGGCTCCTGATTCAAAGTTTTTTCTATTAATATTCTACAGGAAATCAACTACTAAAACAACCATGATTGATTAAAATAATCCTCTAATTATATTTTAGATTCCAAAATGCTTGCTATCCAGGTAAAATTATAATAGTTAATCTCACTGCTCCTACTGCACTACTAATGTCACTGATCTTCTCTTCTGGGTGTTCAACAACTAAAGTTTGAAGAGCAAAACTAGAAAGTTAACTGGGCTAAGAGGACAGCCAATATTTTGGCCCTGGCCCCTCAAGGTCAACAAAGAATCCAGGACATGAGGGAACATTTTCTACAGGATCCTACATTTTTAGTAAGTCACCCAACCTCCTGAGCAAGGAGATTGATGGACACCACAGGACAAACGAACCATGTGCCAAAGGAGGGTCACACAAAGGGAAAAATCTCCCACGTTTTCACTAAAAGTGACATGGTCAAGCAAGGCCATGACCCATCCTGACAGCTGACACTGACAGACGAGCTGAGAGGCTCTATGCATGGTTCCAAAATAATGCCTGAAGAGACCTAATTGACCTTGATAGATAGCAAGAGGTTAATTTTAATATAGGTCTCACTGAAACTTGGTCTTAAATATCCAGTAGAAAAGCATAACTAAAGATACATACCTATATAGGTAGACTTAAAAAGAGGTTTTAAAAACCCCTCATCCATACAGGAGAATTGATTTATTGTCGCTAAAAAGGCAGTTCAAACATGTCAGAGACTCCAACATCTCTTTAACACCACCTTGTTAAATCTGCCAGGAAACCAAAATAATGTTGGATGTGCCTATCGCCCGAATTTCAGCCATAGGTCCCGATACCTGTACCCCTCCCCGGCCCCCATTAAAACCTGATTCCTCACAAAATGTCACCACAATGCTAGGTCCTTTTGTATCCCAACTAGAGTCCACCAATGACAATTAGACATGTACAAATTCGTCCAAGCTTAAACAAAAGATGTCTACCCCTTGTGCTCACACTGTCAACATTCCTGAGCCTTCCATAACCTGTCTCTCTAGGGGGATATTCTTCATCTGTGATTCCCAAGCTTTCTGCTGCATAAACAGAACCCCTTCCTCCCTACGTTCTGAGGGATTCCTTGGCCCTCCCCTCACCATCTATACTGAAACCCAAATGTTACAACAGGTTTCTCCCCACTATCTTAACAAGTGTCTCCTTCCTGTACTCCTTTTCCTAATGGGAGCCAGAGTTCTGGTGGGAATTGGCACTGGGCTGGCAGGAATCTCATTAACACACTTCTATTACTCCCTATCCCAAGAGCTAAATGAAGATATGGAAAAGGTAGCTGACTCTCTGGTCACCCTACAGTTCCAAATCAATTTGCTGGCAGCTGTGGTACTCTAAAATAAATGAGCTCTGGCCGGGGATTTAGCTCAGTGGTTTCTCTGCCTGCTGCACAAGCGCAAGGACTCGACTTTGATCTCCGGTACTAAAAAAAATAAATAAATAAAAGATAAAATAAAATAAAATAAATGAGCTCTGGATATAATAACAACAGAAAGAGGGGGAACATGCCTCCTATTAGGAGAAGAGTGTTGTTACTTTGTAAACCAATTCGGCATTGTTGGAGACAAAGTAAAGAAGCTTTGTAGACAAGACCTAGACTGACTATAATCTCTGCCAGGATACTTTGACCAATGGCTTCCATGGCTTCTTCCTTTCCTGGGACCCCTCACCATCCTCTGCATAATTCTGCTTTTCGGACCCTGTCTGTTTTGCTGTTTTCAAAATTTCTTACAGGAACACATTCGGGCCTTTACCAACCGGACGGTCGGGGAACTCATCATGGCTGGCTACCAGCCCCTCACTACTGATGCTGGCTCCACCTAACGAGACCACACCTTGACCATCTGAAGCCCCCACGCAGCAACAACGCCCCTTTGACAGCAGGAAACAGCTACAGAAAAAGAGACCTTCGCCCCTATTCCATAGTAACAAGCGTCTGGAATGATAGAGTTCTCTGCCAGACAAAATGGCCCCGGTCCTACATTCTAAAATGGCTCCCGTTCCTAAAATGGTTCCCAATTATGGAAATGAGCCACTCGGGGGGCGGGAGTGAAACCTACCCCCTCTGGAGAAGCAAAACTTAGCTTGATGCTCCACCCTGCTGCCTCTGTGATCCTCCCCTTCCAATCACCTGGCGTCCGTTGCTCAAGTCTCACGACTGTCCCCGCTGCACCGCCCTATATAAACCTCATCCCCCGTTAGTCTCCCCTCTCTCTCGCCAGTGTTCCGGGTAGCTCCGCAGCTCCTTCCCCCGTAAAGCCTTGCCTCAGGTGAAAAAAAAAAGTTGTCTAAATGGAGAATCCGACCCTTAGCTTGAAACTTGACAGTTTTCTACAGCCTGGCTGCAATGCATGCCCTTCCATTTTTTCTCTTGGTAATTCACAGCTCTAACCCCTAATGAGCAGCCACACTTGTCTACTGATTCATTATCCTAGGAACAAGCAATGTATTTATCACCTCAATTGTTAATACAAACCCGTCTCCTTTCCATTTATTGAAATGATACCCATTTGGTTGGTCATTTGTAATACTGAGTATAGAACCCAAGGCCTTCACATTGAGCTGTATCCCCAGCCCTTTTTATTTAACTTTTTTGAGACAGGATTTCACCAAATTGCTAAATTGCTCAGGCTTACCTCAGCCTCCCAGAGTGTTGGGATTATAGGCGTGTGTTACCACACCTGACCCTGAAGAGCACATTTTTACAATCATTTCTTGGTGGCACAGGCAGATGCCAAAAAGAGAAAAAAACCTGATGAACATACCCAGTGAGTTAAAGCTTAAAAAAAAAACCTAGCATAGTGCACACAGTCTTTTTCCGGGAAAAGACAGAAACATTTGCCAAATGCTCACTCCTTTCCAGGAACTTTCCATAAATTATTTCTAATCTTAGAAATCCTGCCAGAAAAGTTTTATCACAGCCATTTTCCAGATGGAGAAGACTAAGGCTGAACAATATTATATAACCTGCTAGGGCCACTTAGCTAGTAAGCAGCATGTAGCCAAGAGCCGTGTGCTTTGCACCATACAGCCACACAAGATCGGGGTTTTTTTGTTGTTTTTTGGTACCAGGGATCGAACTCTGGACCTTGTGCTTTCAAGGCAGGAGGCAGAACCACTGAGCTAAATCCCTGGCCCACAAGACGGTATTTTAAAACAAGGGCTTTGATGTTGGAGGGTCTGAGATTGCTCAGGCTCTGAGCATCCCTAGTTGACCCTAGGCAAGTCGTTCAACTTCTCTAAAAATCTTCAATTTTCTCACCCATAAAATATGGATAACACTCTCTCTTACTCGCCTAAGAGTCAATGATTAAAATGGGACGATGCCTTTAAAGTATCAGTTAATACAGGAGGGCCAATATTTAATATTACTAAGCTTTCCCAAACCCCAGTTAAAGAGGAAGTGAGATGGAGGTACAGGCAGAAGGAAGTGAGACCACCACAGCTTTAAGGGTAAACTTTATTGTATTCGTGTGTCATATTAGCAAACAGAATGATAATAAATGTTTAACTAGAAAGACGAAGCGAAACTTCGAAATCCAAATACAAATTCTAAAGAAATTACTGCGAACAAAGCCATTCTAAACAGCGTCATGTAACAGACTTATCACAAACCTATATTTTTCTCTTTGAATATAAACATTATATTGAAAAAGACAGCAAAAGTTTTCCTTTTGAAATGTAATGTGTTAACAAATTGTTTAGCGAAGTAAACCCAGCTGATCAGAAACAAGAATAATTAAAGGTAGAGGAAAGATCCTGAATCCATAACTACAGCAATCATACTACAAATATACTCTGCAGCCAACTACAGGCCTGTTTTGTTTTAACACACATCAGTCTTCAAAAGTGACAGCATCTTGTGATGATGCTCTGGCAGCCTTCTCCGACAGCCTTGGTCTGGGCAAGACACCACTTGCCCAGGTGTACGGTCCTCAGCAAAACCGAGGTTCACCTCCAGACCCCTCTTCTGAAAGAAGAACAGAAAAATCTTCATCTGAGAAAGAAACCTTAAGACAATGAAATTATTTACAGGGACTCAACCATGGCAAATTTAATGTCCTCTAAAAACAGGGAGAGGGAAACGTAGGTATCCTAGTTACTGTAAAGAAGTAGCAATAATGACTTCTTTTGTAGTTTGGTTCTCACACTGTGCCTATTATCAAAATTTTTTCAAAAGTTTGTGAAATTGGCTGTGGTTTGCTCGAGTGAGGTGAACAGGGCTCATCACCGATAGTTCTTTGTTCTTTTTGCCGGGTGTGTGCTTTTCCCATAATGCCAAAGCCGCTGAGAGCTGACTTCGTGCTGAATGTGGTTTAGCTGTGAGAGGCAGTGTTCTGGGTCTGAGGATCAGTTGCTTAACTCTGAGCACTCAGAAACTTGAATCTTACTATGCAGTCAACTAAACACACACACAGAAATTTCAGAAGAGTAACATAAAGAGATCATCACTTGGATAGAAACTAATCCTGAGAAAAAATCATTTAAGGTCCTTTAAAACACAAATTGACCAGACTCGCAGTTTAAGTTTCAAGATTAATTCAACCACCCAACAAATTTCCTCTGACATTTCAAGAACTCATCCTCTTACTTATCCCTGTAAACACATTTAAACATTTTACCCAAAATTTTCAATTTCCTTCCTTCCTTCCTTCCTTCTTTCCTTTCTTCCTTTTTCATACTACTAGCATCCAAAGAAACTGACAAACCATTTTTTTAGAGATTCAGGGTAATGGTATCATTAAGGCTTAGAAGTCCGAGTTGATGAGAGTTGTGATTTGAAAACACAAGTTACCTTTAGATGTAGTGTCATCCAACGACAGGAGGTAAAGATCTTTTCCAAATGTCTGGAATGAAGCCTAATAAAAAGAATCTTTAGATTACTGCTGTTTTAAAAATTACAAGTACAGAGTAGTTTAAATCAGAGAGGTGACCATAGGTAAGCCAGATAAAAGATACACTACAAGAAGTATTCCTATTGAAATTGGACAGTGGTTTTACAGTGAAGAGTCACCGAGTGTATTTTCTTTTTTTTTTTGGTACCGGGGATCGAACTCGGGTCCTTGCGCTTGCGCAGCAGGCGGCGAAACCACTGAGCTAAATCCCCGGCCCATTGAGTGTATTTTCTATTCTTCACATCTTCACTTCTCCTTGGAGCTGGGTGTTGGGTGGGGGAAAGAGGGACATCCCTGTCCAAGAACAGACAAATACCCTGTCCCAGGGGAGCCGGGTGATTCATCCAAGGCTTACCCTGGAGCAACAGACTCCTCCCACCTTCCTCCCCCTAACTCACAGCGTGGTGTGCATGCTTGGTGTGACAGGGAACCTAATGAATGAAACATTTTCAGATTTTAAAACTCTTAAAAAAATATAATCAGAAAGACACTCAGACCATAAGGACTTGTGCATAATTTAATACTTCATAGTATTCACTTTTAAGAAAAACTAGCTCATTTGTAGATGGATATACTCAGAGAAGAGCTCCCTCAATTTTTGAGGAAAGGATCATTTAAATCCCATGAATAACTAAATCAAATATACGAAAGCTTTATTCATAGTTTCTATGTATCTGATAATTGGCTTAAAGACAGAGGTAATTTTATGTATATGTTTGTGTCTATTTTGAATAGTCCTGAATTATTCTTTTCTTTTTGGCAGATCTAAGGTATTTTATTCAACTAAAGACTTCTCTGTGTGTGTGTCACTGTGTATGTGTGTGTGTGTGTGTGTGTGTGTGTATTTGGCTGTAGCGTTTTCAAAATTAATGGATAGAGGTTATTGGGATGTAAAAGAAAGTTTTAGTAAATGAGATTCAATAAAAGTGTAACAAGCTGTTATTTTTGGCAAGTAAACAAAAGCGGAATTAACACAAGGAGGTGAAGCAAGACTCAGTGGTTTTTAATGTGCACATTGTCAAGGGATCGGAATCTAAACCCCCAACTGTAACAGGAAATCGTTTATAGAGGTTGGTGGCCCATGAATGCCATCAAATACTGTGTGTGGCCTCTGATAGTAGCCAAGATGGAGCCAGCTTACTAAAGAGCCCCTCTTTCCCACTGCTTATACCTGAAGTTCTGGACAGATCACTGAAAATGACACCTGAGAATTCTCGAAAGCAAACAGGAGCAGGCAGTTTGACAGCTAAAGAAAAAACATGCACAATGGCTCACAATAGGGGTGAGTCTCTTCTCCTCCTGCTTCCTCTTTTCTCCTTCTTCCCTCCTCTCTCTCTTCCTTCCTCTGCCTCATCTTTTTTTCTCCTTCTTCCTCTCTCCTTCCTCTTCCTTTTCCTTCCTTCCTTCCTTCCTTCCTCCCTTCCTTCCTTCCTCCTCTTTCCTCTTCCTCTTGCTCCTCCACCACTTTGTCCTCTGGCTTTGATCCCAAGTTGAAACTGCTCAGCAGGGTGGACAGCAACACTGTGATAGAATCCCCTATCATTACTCAAAAGTTAGGACAGAGGGTTTCTGCAGGTTAGAAAATAGAAAGTGGATGGGAACGCCCTCTATTGTGTTGTGAGTTTGTTGTTCCTCTTCATTCTTGTCTTCTAGGGCAGCAGCTCAGGTTCTGCCCACTGGCAGCAGTGGCAGCGCAGGGCCTGAAGTCCCGGGAGAATCCATCTCTGGCCAGAGGAAGCAGGTGGGTGGGGCTTCTGCTGTCTGCACAGGACGGGGAGGGAATTCCTATTTTCTCTCTTTTCTGTCATCCGCTTTGCTCCAGACACAAGCTCAGTCACACAGTGCCTGCCCAAACAGAAGGAAACCAGCAAGGCACACAGGTACATACTCTGGCCGGGGTCAGGGGATAGTAGAGGCCTTTAGGCGCTAGATAAAAGAGAAGCCCAGGGGCCAGAAAGTGTGGAAGAAAGCTCAGGAAGGAAAAGAGCTCCAAAACTGTAAACCTTTTCCCCTCTAGGAAGCCATATATGTCTGGAATAGCTGTGCTAGGCAGAACAGGGTCAAAGAAGCCCCAAAGCCTTTGACTCTGGATGACTCCGTAAGTACAGTCTGAGTCCCAGACCAATCCCCACGTAGCCTGAGCCTGAAACTGACATGGGGACCGTCAACCAGAAGGGGACAGAGCTTGTGATGCAACAGAGTGGGGTTAGTGGCCTGTGGAAACACCAGCTTCAGCCTTCTCCAGAAGCTGTGAACAAGATGCAAGTCTTACAACCCAAGATTCAGTATGTTCAGGATATAATCCCAAGCTTGCTCCACACACAAAGAACAAGGGAAAGCTGAGCATCTCCCTAGGAAAAGACAACTCAAGGTGCAAGTCTGGAGATTTTGGAACTTGATGGTTTCTGTCTGGATGTGTCCTCCCAGCACCTCGTGCGCTCACAGGTGGGGCTTTTGAAAGGTGACAGGATGATGGGGTGCTGTAGCTGCAGGTGCTCTTAGGAGGTGGGGTTTGGTTGGAAGAATGAGAGTCTGGGGTGCAACCTGGAAAGGTTTATCTCCCTCCCGGGAGCCCTTTTCTCTCTGTTTCCAGGCTGCAATGATGTGAGCAGCGTTTTTGTGTGTGTACTGGGGATCAAACTTGGGACCTTGAGCTTTGAGACAGGTGGCAGAACCACTGAGCTAAATCCCTGGCCCTGTAAGCAGCTTTTCCTCCGCCCAGCCCTTCCACAAGGCCTTCCTTTCTTGGAGCCAGCCAACTGTGGACTAGAGATGTGAGCCAAAACCAACCACTTCTTTAAATTGCAGGTGTTGGCCAGGGATTTAGCTCAGTGGTTCCACTGCCTGCCTTGCAAGCGAAAGGACCCGAGTTCGATCCCCGATACCAAAAAAATAAATAAATAAAATAAAATAAATTGCAGGTGTCTAGGGCTGGGCATTTAGCTCAGCAGCACTAAGCCTGCCTTGCAAGCACAAGGTCCTGAGTTCGAGCCCCAGTACCAAAATAAATAAATAAATAAATAAATAAATAAATTTCAGGTGTTGAGAATTTTGTCCCAGTAATGAGGAAAGTGACTTAGTCAGGAACTACTAGACAAAGATTGTCAAAGTAAGAACTTCAAGTTCAACAAACCCGAAACAGGATAAACTGAAATGTCCAGAAACATCCCAATGGCAAAGGAAAATGCCTACCATGTAGTCTTAGGCAAAGAACAGAATATAAAACTACATGGACTGTAACATCAATTGTGTCCAAAATATTTAGATGAAATACTTCAATGTAAAGGAAAATTATGGAAGAAAACCAAGCTAATTGACCTGGCTTTTTTTTTTTTTGGTACTGGGGATCAAACTCAGGAAGGACCTTGTGCTTGCGAGGCAGGCACAGTGCCACTGAGCTAAATCCCCAGCCCAACCTGTCTGTCTTTTAAAGGGCATATCAGAGGTGACTATCGCCTTCTCATTTTTAATTCTGCTACATCTCCCAGATTGTGTGCATCAGCCATATATATATATATATATATATATTTTTTTTTTTTTTTGGTACCGGGGATCAAACTCGGGTCCTTGAGCTTGCAAGGCAAGCGGGGGAACCACTGAGCTAAATCCCTGGCAAACCTTATATTTTATGAGGGTCATGAACACCAAATAATTTCCATTCTTTAACCTCAAAGCGAAAAACAAGGAATAAAACATTAATAACTAGTTTGCCTGAATTAGTTTGTGATACATGGCATAATGGCCAGAAACACTGATTTTTGTTGTGGCTGTTTTTAACTGTCATTGTTGTAGTATTTTTTCATCATTGTTCCTAACTCAAGGGCTTTGGAAACAGTTGTTATGGTGTTCTCACTAATGAACGCTCACAGAATTCCACACCTCTGATGGACTCTTTTCCAACTTGGGAATGCCGTTCCAGACATCCTTGGGGTTCACCAGCTCCTCCGTGCCATTCGAAAGGTTCAGAACCTACAACAGAAAATATAGTAAAGCCTGGCAAGTTCCCGAAACTAAATGATGTGTGTACCACAGCAATCCTTAAAAGGAAACACTTCATAAGACAAAGAGAATGATTGTGCTGTATTAAACTTTAATCTTATGTTCCAAACTCAATGCTACTTCAGTTCAAAAAACATATATTGAGTATTTATGCCTGGAGATCAAAGAGGAAGGAAATTCAGGCCTCAAGTGATCAAAATCTTGTGGAGAAAACAGCTATGAACAGATAGACACAATAAATGTAGGATGCACAGATGTCTACAGCAGCAGGCCTGCTCCTATATGCTTATATGCAGGAAAATGATAGCAGTATAAAGCCCTTTTAAGGGTAGGGGGTGTTTGAAGATATAGGGAAACTTAGAAAATGACATCAGTGAATTCTTCCTAAGAGAGATATTGGCTAAAGTGAATCTTTAATGGTAAGTGGGAATTAACCATTTTGGGAATGGTATACAACACAGGTAAATAGAATTGTGCTACTAAATACACAAAGCAGCAAGCAGAATGGTTCTATATACAGGAGAAGTTAAGCAGTTGTGTATCTATCTAATGCAAAGTGCAAAATATAAAGAAGTAAGAGTTAGGACTGGAGAAGGTAAAAGACTCTCAGCCCTCCGGGATCTCTTCTGCCATGCTAATGAGCTTGCCTTTATTCTAGACCACTGGTTCTCCAATTTTAATGACATAAGAATGTACATTCTGGAACCCTGCCCCCAGAAATCCTGAAACAGCAGGCCAGCCCAATGCTCAGGAATCTACAATTAAAACACATACCAAGTGGTTCAGATACAGGTGGTTTGCAGACAACAGGAAAAACACAGTGAACTGAAAGGCCCTAAAAAGTTTTAGCCAGAAATGATGTAGTCAGATTCAGATTTGCATTTGACCATCTTCATACTAGTGGTGTGGACAATCCATTGAAGGCAAACTAGAATAAGTAAGTCAAGTAGAAGGTTACTAGAGTAACGCAGCTGTGAAAGGAGAGGCTCCACTGGAGTAGAGGCGTTAGATATAAACTGCTGCAAATAAGAGGTAAGAAGTGCCAGGGGTGGAACAGGGTGATTACGTGATTGGAGGTGGTAAGAACCTAGGGTCATTTCTAGCTAGGATTCTCCTCTATGAATGTTTAAGGTGAGGTTTGTACTGCATCAAATTACCAGGGGGAACAAGCAGGTAAGCACCCACTAATTGCATTCTGTAGCCTGATAAAAGTTAACTAAAATTCTGTAAGTCTGCAAGTACATTTAGAGGTAAAGCATTTAAATTTCACTAACCTTTGTGCCTTGTTCAGCTATTTCCAAAATCTCACATTTAGACCATGTGTTTCTTAGACTTGACCACACGACACATTTGGATCCAACAGTAAATCCTTCCAGAGTGTAAGTATTCTGCTGTTGAGAAGCTAGATGGAATAGAGGAAGACTCAATGCACACTTTGTGTGATACACAAGCAGAGTATTTTCCTAATCTGTACTTACTATTCCTATGTAATCAATATCATGTTATTACTATATTGGTAGTAATATATTCTTTCTTTTCCTCAGTTTTATTTTAAATCTTTCCAGTGTTCCCTTCCCTTATAATCTTTTGCTTTTCTTTAACCACATAGATGCAGCATACACATTGAAAGTCACTGCTAAAATCTGATACTTTTGTTACCAATGATGCCGTCCATAGTCACGACAGCCAACAGCCATTCCTACAGCAGGCAGGCATCATGTTGTGAGTGAATAGTGGTGTCACAAAGCCAATACTTGCTATGATTAAACTGTGACAATGAGGAATAGATAGCTACTGCAAGGTGATAGTTACAGAAATGACAATGCCCCCGCAGGATGGTATATATGCAGTTAAAATATTCTAAAGTCATTTTAAGGGACCAAAACACAGGACACACTGTAGGGTTGTATGATCTGCATTTAGCTTTTAAACTGTGTACAGGACCAGGGATTTAGCTCAGTGGCGCCATGCCTGCCTGACAAGTGCAAGGTCCTGAGTTCGATTCCTGGTACCATAATAAAATAAAATAAAATAAACTGTGTGAAGAGAGATGTACACAAAGAAGGTAAAAGACTACAAGAAGATCATGTGCTGGGTGCTAACAGTGGTCATTTCTCCAAGGTAAGAGTATGATTTTCATTCTCATTCCATTATTTCTTTTCTGTTTTGTATAATTATTCAAATTTAATAATATAAAAGTTGATATTCAAAAAGAATAACATTTAAAAAGCTAAAAGTTAGCTACTTAGTTTTAAAATCTTTGTAAGTAGCAAAGAAAATAACAAATAATTTATCAGAAAGTTAATATGATAAATGTTCTTCAAGCTTTACTTCTGTTAACTTGTGCTCGTTAATATGGCCTCCCTGAATCTATTTTTTTTTTATTAAAGGACTTAGAAATGAACTGCAAAATAAAAGTATGATAAGCTAAGTCTGAAAAACTAAAAGGATCCCTATTGGAAATGTATGGCACAGGAGTGGTTGGCCAAAAGAATAATTCACCAACCCGTACACTGCCTTGCTTTTAAGGCTGATGTCCTTACACTTGAAATGTGCTTGCCTTTTGAAGACGTTGATTTAAAGCATTTAATTTTTGGACACAGTTAATATTTCAGTACTTCATCTAGTATTATCTTAATTTACATTAATTTCACAGCTAGTTGTTCCCATGTTTAAAATGCCCTTCATAAAAGCCGGGCATGGTGGTGCCCTCCTGTAATCTGAGCTACACAGGTGGCTGAGGCAGGAGGATTAAAAGTTGGAAGGCAGCTTGGGCAACTTAGTGAGCCCCCATAATTAATAACTAACTAATTAATTAATTAAATGCCCTTAATAAAAATCTAAATATAATGATTTACCTTTCTGCAATTAATCTTTCTTTCAAAAAAACTCATTTAAGAAATGTGTATAATAATTACTCCCTTTTCTTTAAAATAAAGAAGATCTTCTGAAAGACACTAAGTTAAACTTGTAAGTGTAAGAAAGCAAACTCACATACCTAAGCCATTGTCTGGTGAAGCATGATTTTGTTTCCTTCCATCTCTGAGCTCTTCTTCAGGGAGCGAAGGTATCAAGGATGAAATGGCATCCCTGTTTTTATATTCTTGGAGTTTTTCTTCAAACAGACTCATTTCTGTATGTACTGCAGGGTCACAGGTCTCCCCATGGAGATGCAGTGGCACCCTGAGGTGGTTATCAACAGGGTCCCCACAACCTGCCTCTCTTGCGCCCTCAGTACACTCAGACTTTTGGGCTTTCTCATCAACCAGCACAGGTGAGGGACCCACGATATCCTCAGGAGACAGTGGGGCTGCAGGAAGTTCCACCACTGGATGTGTCTCAGACTCACAGCTGTGGGGAAGCCGGAGTGGAAATGGCCCCAGGGTGGCTTTGGTGTCACGGCCTCCAGAGAGAGGCGTCATTGGTGGCTCCAGGCTTAGATCCTCCTTGTGTTCTTCCCTGACTGGAGAATGTTGTAACTGAAGGGATTCTACTTCTAAGAATTCTTTCAAGTCTTCATCAGGGGAAAGTGGAACCTCAAAGGAATTCAGTTCTAAGCTCTCTGCCATTTCACCAGCATGTGGCAATAATGTGCTAAATTCTGTAATCAGGAATGCATCATCAAACACTGCCTGGTCACCCAAATAGCACTCTTTGGTACTTTCTAGGACAGAACCAGTTCCACCTTCATAAGGGTTTTCAAACGCCTCAAAAATGTTATCAGTTCCAGGGTCACAGAATCTACTTGGTTTGGTTTCCACAATGTTTAAATATTTTGGAATCCTTTCAGAGTGCTCTTCTGCTTGTCTTTCCACACACAAGGCTTTATCTTGGACAACTTTATAACTTGGTTTCTTAAATCCAACATCAGGTTGAGGGTGCCCAAAGCCTCCCTTGATCTCTGACCCATCTTTCTCATAAGGCAGAAACATCTTAGCAGTGCTAATCTTCGAGTATTTCTTCATTTTCTCATTAATACTTTCACCTTTGCTTCTCAAGTCAACAATTGCTAAAGGGACATCACAAACATCCCTTTTGATTTCTAATATTGTTATTTCCAACACATCTTCTGTTACTATTTCATAAAAGTAATCATTTCCCTGTTGAGGACAGGAACCTTCTGAAATATTAAATCCTGAGAGGCAACACGGAAAGGCTTGCATGGGAATGGATAAGAGCTCAGGTGGAATATTCAAGACTGTTTTTGGGTCCACACAGTCTTCAACATTCCCAAAGTCTATTAGCCTGACAGATAAAAGATGATCTTCATGAATATTAGTGATGAGTGCTCTATAATAATGTCCATCTTCTCTATATTTTACCAGACAAGGCTCTCCAACGTGAGGACATCGGACACTATCTCTCCAATGTATTGTCTGCTTTGTAGCAGTTTGTACTCCAACTTCTAAATACTCAAGTTTCTCTGTATCAGCAAACTGACACCAGAAATACTCAGGCCCATCTACTACCATGGCATAAGCTCTTACCGTCTTCATTTGGGGTTTGTGCCAATTAAGCAACACTGTAGTGTCAATATCTGATTTGTTAGCAGACTTGGCATAGTCACCTTTAATTATTTGGGTAGAAGGACATATTTGAGGTTCTCTTCTGAAAGTGTATCTGCTAATCATATCTTCTGCTATGATCCCGTGTTCATCAGCAAGAATAACTTCCCATTTCTCTTGAAATTTAACAAATTCACATCTTATCTGAGCCTCGTCTGTCCTTTGGGAGAAGTAATGCATCACTTCCTTGCATTTGACAATGTCTGGAACCCAAAGTCCCCTTAGAGAGCAATGAATGCACAGTTGTGGTACCCGTGCATTCACGAGGTCAAGCCTACCGATGTTGTCAGTGTGGATCACATCAACGTTACCATAATCAATAAACTGCACAGAGAGAAGACTGCCGGGTTGTTGCTCCTTGACCACAGCACGATACCATAAACTATCTTCTGAGAAAATGGCACATATTACGTCTCCCTTTTGCAAAGGACCTGCATAGTGCTGGGGTCTTGTTTTCACATCATTTAATTTCTCTGAAAGATGGTTAATTTCAGCTTCATCTTCTGTTAGCTGAACATAAAAGTCAGAAAGGTCATTAATATGTGAAACATACACAGTTGTTTTAAAGCCAGGCCTTAAAGTCTTCTGTGGGAAAGCATAGAATTTTAGAGGCAGATCTTCATTATGTGAATCTCCTATTTTTGCTGCAAGGGTGGCTTCCAGTTTTGTGGCTTTCAAAGGTGGGTCATCAAAAATGTCTTCTTTCTTTTCTCTTGTAGGTAAAAACACTTGATTATTTTTGTTTTCCATAGAGCCCTGATGGTGAGCGACAGAGTTAGTCACTGTTGAATTTTGTAAATGTTTGAGCTTATTCCCTGGTGAGCCGATCTTAGGCTTGAATGATTCTCCCAAAATCTCTAAAGTGTGTGATTGGTTCTCTGCTGATTTACTTAAATGCTCCATAGGTGAAAACTGCACATTTTCATTATTTTCTTTGAGAGTTTCAGTTGTGGACAGGAATGTTTCACTTTCTTTCTCTTTGCCTCTTGTAGTTTTGTAATCAAGTAACCCTAACTTCTCATTAATATTAGCATTGATTTGACTACAGTCATCATATAGCTCTATAATCAGTCTTCCATTTGGATCTTTTGCTACGACCAAGGCCTTCATTGACTTATCTAAAACAGTCTCCTGAAACCATGTTGTAGCTTCTTCCGGCATTTGATCAGGAATATCAGATAATGAACATTTCACAGCCTGCATAGGCAAAAGTAAAACCTCATATGCATCATGAGGTATCGGAAGCAGATTATCACTTGTCACATAAACATTCCCAAAATCAACAAAGAAGACTTTAGTAGGCTCTTGTTCAATGACTAGTCCACGGTACCAGTTGCCGTCCGTATATTTGGCAAGGCACAAGCTTCCAGGAGTCAAGGGCGATGTTTGTACACTGGGTAAAACTTTAATTAATTGTGATATATGACATGACAAGTGTTTAAAAATATCCACATTTTTTGCCAGCTGGCAATAAAATGTGCAAGGGTCATCAACATGCGTTATATACACCGATTCTTCACTTCCAATTTTTATGTCATGTGCAGAGTAGTAGTAGGAATGCAGCTGAACAGAAGACTCCAGAGGTTTCTGAGGTTTTACTGGTCTTGCCAGTCTCTTTTCCACCAACACATGGCATGCGCTCTGAAAAGGTGTCAGTAAATCCACAACGTTAAACTGTTCATTGTGTACCGAGACCACGGCACATATCATGCAATTTAATTCTAGACAGTTTTGCACTGCATTATGTACAAACTCAGTAAACACTTGTGTTGCCTTTTCGTCCCAAACAAAAGGATTTTCACCAGTTGGTTGAATTAAGTTATAAAGACTGCACCTGAAAGCCAGAGCTGTAACCTTGAGAAACTCATCACTAGCTGAATAAATGTCCTTCACGGAGACCACACCTGTGTCTCCATAATCTACAAAGTGTACTCTGACTCGCTCCGAGGACAGTGCGCCTGTCACCAGGGCTCTGGACCACTTTCCACTGGCTGCCCGCTTTGCCAAACAAGCAGGGGAGGCCCCCTGATAAGGGGCTGCTGTGGTTTTGCAGTAGTCCTCAATGTCACACATTAGGGCTCTAAATTCTTGTGGGTTCCTGGCCAGCTGACACCAGAAATCACCAGGGTTTTCAACATGAAACACTTTGACCTTTACTGTGCTTCCAACCTCTAGCTCTTTAGAAGAGGAGCCCGGCTTCATTGTCAAGAAATCCAGTGGTGTAAGAGAAGAAAAAACAGATGCTACATTCTCTTTTTCCTGCCCAACTCCTCCAGTTGAAATATTTGTAACAATAGCTGTGTGAACCAAAGCTTCTGAAACAGATTGAGCTTTATCTCTCTCCGATATCTGTTCTTCTACTTTCATAGCAGAAGATACTTTGTCATTCTCAGCAATGAAATGGTTTGAACTGTGCCCCAGTGAGTGGGCATGGGCTGCCATGCCTTCTGTGGGTTCAAACTCCTGATACTTGGCATAGCCGGCTTGAGCAATCACCTTCCCAATGTTCTCCTCCCCGGTTCTTGACTCATCCAGTATCTCTATGACATACTGCTGCGCCCGCTTATCGAGGGTGTGGATGACCAACTCTTTGTGGAGTACAGTCCTTTTGAAGAAGGAGACTGCCTCCTGGCTCCAGGCTGTCCCCAAAGGCCACACATCGGCAAGGGTGCACCTCAGGGCCAGCGCAGGCAGCCGCCTGAACTGGGGGAGCAGCATCCTTAGATCACCCCAGTCCACTTGCTCTGTGTTGCCGCGGTCGGCCAGGAAGACCTCCACACTCCTGTCACCCAGTTTGGTGACGATGGCCCGGTAATAGCCATTATCTTTCCATTTGACGCAGCAGAGATCTTCCCGTTCCGGTTTCAGGATGACGCCCTCTCGCTTGCTGGCCAAGGAGTAGAAACTGCACATCCTCCTCGCCAGCCTGCTGAAGGGGCCGTGGTGTTTCTTCAGGCGGATCCAGAACTCGGAGGGGCTGGCGACAAACTCCACCTGGGCGTCGTAGAAGGCGCTGGGCTTCAGCCTGATGGACCTTAAGCCCGTGAGGGCGGCATCTGTGTCCCCAGCCTGCCCTCCTGGGTCCTCCTCCTCCTCCTCTCCATCCACCTCTTCTCCCTCCTCTTCCTCCTCTTCCCCTCCTGAGCTCTGGAGGAACTTTTCCGCCAAGCAGCACGTCTGCGTCCCGAACAAGCGGTTGAGGTTGATGCCGTCGTGGCCGTACAGGGTAACATAGTACACGTGCTCGAAGGCGCAGTAGAACTCAATCTTGGCATTCAGCGCGCGGCCCAGCAGCAGCGCACGTAGTTTGCGGACCTGCGCGCGGGACCAGCCGCGGCCACCGTCCCAGAGCCCGAGGAGGGCGCACGGGTAGGTGACCACGGGCATGCGGAAGTACTCAGGCAGCAGGGGGCGCAGGCGGGCGCGGCTTGCTAGCTCCTGACGCCCCAGATCCACAAGCAGTACCTGCGCGCCGCGCCGCGTCTGCGGTGTGGCCAGCAGCAGCGCGCGGTGCCATCGCCCATCGGGCCCGCAGGCCGCGCACGGCGCACCCGGCTTGTCGGGACTCTCGTCCGAGCTGTCGTCTGGGCTATCGTCAAGGGCTCCCGGCCAGGCGTGGTCAGCCGTCCCTGGGGCGCCACTGTAGGCCTGCGCCATGCTGTCCGACAGCAGGCGAATCTCCTGAGCCAGCTCCCGGAGCTGGCAGTGCACGCGCAGCGGATAGCACACGTGAGTGACTACCACGGGCTCCGTGACGCCGCTCTGCAGCTGCGGGTAGAAGTAATCGGCGCCCAGCGGCTCGGGCGCGTGGCTCAGCAGATAGCTCTCCAGCAGAGAGCGGAAGAGGCCTTCGGGTACTCGGCTCGCCAGGCCTAGGTCCTGCATGCGGCGCGCCATGGTGGGCACGTTCAGCAGCACCAGGAGCCGCGGCGAGGGCAGCACCTCTGCCACCTGCCCGCGCAGGTCGCGGCCCCGCAGAGCGCTCAGGAAGCGCACGGCGTCTGGCCTCCAGCGCGGCAGCTCCCCTGAGCCGCAGCCCGCAGGCACCAGGCCGGCCAGCACGCAGCACAGCGCCTCGCCTCCCGCTTCGGGGACGCTGGGCAGCGCCCGCAGCACCACCGGCACCGCGTCCGGGCGCGAGTCCACCGAGCACACCCGCAGTGCCAGCCAGGCCCCGGGCGGCGGCACCCAGCTCATGATGACCAGCGCGGTGGGCAGGGGCAGGGGCCTCAACGGGCCGGGCTGTGGGGACCGGTGGGACCAGCTGATCTAGAAGAGACGGAGCCTGGAGGGACGCGTAGGAGCCCGCGAGGGGCACAACCTGCCTGGGCTCCGCGATGAGGACCGGGTTCAAAATCACTGCTGCTGTGTCTGTCGGAGACCTTGACTGCTTGTGTCTACAAGGGCGCGTGCTGGACGTTAGGCAGCGAACGGCCGGGTGGCAGGGCGCATGCGCGCAGGGAACGCGGCTCGGGTGGCTCCAGCAGGCGGCTAACCCTCTGTGGTCTCCCTGCTTCAACCCGAGGGTACTCTATGGAGGGAGGGGACTTGGCGAATATTCCCTCCTCGCAGGCTTTCGGCCCTGCAACACACTTTGGAAGGTTGTTCCTGTTGTGTTCTGAGGCAGCACCACGTGGCCTGGCCAGAGGAGGTCTTCAGGCCCGCAGTGTCTGCGGCCTCAGGTGCCTGGACTTCTCCCCACACCTCCCTCTCCCCAGGATACCCTTTGGAACCTCAAAGCAATGCAACGAACTGTGCGAGGCTCCCCGGATGCGCCTACTTTCCAGCGGTGTGCATGTGCAAAACTGCGCACATCCCTGGGAGCTTGTTTTACACAGTGTTCCACAAGACCCAGGCCTGACAGTGCAAATCCCAGTGTCTTCCGTCGGTCCAGATCAGAGGCCGCCACGTGCTTCCCGATCATCCTGTGTCACCCTTTGGTGACAGGGTGTGTTGGGTGATCACCCATATCCAATCCACAGGCTCCTTTCCAAGGACCTTTCCTTGTGTTACTGAATCTAGCCTGTGGTGGACACAATACAAGTTGGCTGGATGAGTGAATGAATGTGATTTCTTTAAACACTTTTGATTTTTCCCTGATGAGCTCATTCTTGAATGTTCAATTCCGTCTTCTCAATTTTTGCTAACTTGTGAAACAGTAAAGATTCAGATTTTAAAAAATTAATCATGTCTTATTAGCATACGAACTCCAAACCACACTAGAGAAAAACAAAACCCTCGATAACAACTGATTAGGCATTTTTAAACATTTATTTTTAAAAATCAGAATAACACAATGTATTTACTCACTTACATTCCTGTTTGTTACCTGATATTTTCAGCAAACAGACTTCTGTAAGCATCTTCATCTGCACTTATCAAACCTTCCAACTGGCTCCCGCTGCTGTTGACAATCACAGTAGCCTGCTGGGGGTAAAGTATGGGAAGAGAAAAATAACCATGTATTCCTCAAAATTCAGAAATCATACAACACCTGCGCAGGCGCATGTGCATTCGTATGGTACCTATTAAGGCCAAATGGCAGTATCATTTCCATGCATCCTCTACAAGGGAGAATGTAAGCACATCATTTACTTATTAACCATTAATCAACTACTAATCCAGTGTTACAGTAAGACTACCAAATTCTAGGCCTTGTAAAATATATATTAAATTGATGAAGGTGATGTTTCCTAAAATTATAATGACATATTTAAACACACGATCTTTTAAAAACACAGTTAAGGATTTCTTATGTTAAATCAGTTGACAAAATTAGAAGTGCTGGGTTCTCCTATCCAACCTGAGGCAGGAGAAAAACAAAATATGACTTACTCATCTATATGTAACCCCCCCAAAAAACCCCTCCTAATTCTACCAAGACCATCTCCATGGCCCCTCTCTGACAAGTATTCCAGATCCTTGTGGTCAAACAGCTGGTCCTCTATGGGGGAAGCAGCAGCGTATGTCTAGCAGCAGGAAGCCACCTTGAGGTGGCTGAAGCTGTTCAAGGCTTCGGTAGCAGCACAGGGGATTGTCTTAGATACTGAAGTGGGGTTGGACTTGACAGTCAAGATATAGACGATGGGCAGTGTGGGAGAGGAGCAGTGGATGGGAAGGCACACAGCATGGGAGCCCCCAGTGCATGGTCTCAAGGTGAGGGGCACAGCATCACTTCTGCAGAGGCTGTCTGGGGAAAGGCACAGGCTGGACAACAGGGGCTTGGATGGAGTGCCTGGATATGTCATGAAAGATTTTAATTATGTGGGGGAAGGAGCGACTGGAGGGAGAACAGGCTAGGATGACCTGGCTGGAGGTGTCTGAAGGAAGAAGCCCAGAGGCAACTTTCAAGACAGATTTCAATATGAGGCAGTCCAGTTACCTAAGTTTGAGTTATAGTCTGAACAATTTTTTCCCAATCTTCAAATATGAGAAAATAAATCCCAATAAAAATGTAAATACTATTTTTAAAACATGACATCGATATAATGCCTCCCTTTAAGTCTAGACAAAGTGAGATGTCAGTGATCATTTCATCTTACAAAGAAATGGAAATTCACAGAAGTGAAGGGACTGGGTCCTAGCTTTACCTGTTAGGAAAGCCCAACACAAAATATAGGTCCTTATGGTTCAGATTCAGTTTTCCTTCATTTCCTGGCATTCAATAACGTATATCTATATTTGGCAATTGTTTTTAGAGTCCTGCTTTAACTGGGGGAAAATTTATTAACTCCCCTAATTTTTTAAACTAGGTATTAAAATTAAGCATTTTCCCAAGGGAGATGCTGATGTAATGTTTTCTCTATTTTCATCAATAGAGAAAAACACATATATCAACTGTAAATAAATGGGCTTGGAGATTTGAAGATGACAGAACAGCAAATTATTTTCCATTTAAAAGTCCCTGGATTTGTTTCTTTTTGTTAACAAAGTGAAAGAGGAATTTCAGACTCATGAGTCATAAAATTCTTAATGAAGACAAAAGTAGATGATTTATGTTATATATACTGTAGCTGTGGTCAATGTTTCCTGAGGACTTAACAGCAAAAACTGCTACAAATGTGAGCAGAAATTCAAATGAAAACACAAAATATGTCCTGTTTACTAGTGGGTTGCAATCAAACAGGACGCAGGGTCCCCTAGAAAACACACATTACTCCTAAGAGAAAACTTAAGAAATGCTCTCTCTTTAATTAGATATATATGCTAATTAAAGAACAGAGAACTATAGCAAATGCATATACTTTTCAGTAAGAAAAAAGCATTTAAGAGAAAAACTGTGAAAGCCAAACAAAAGGAGTGTGAATAGCAAGAATTCTTAATATTGATCTGGAGAGAAAGCACATAACTGAAGGAAGAAAGTGAGGGCGGAGCTGTTCCATCCATGAGCATGGACATAAGCTCAGAGAGCTGTACTCCTTGTAGTTACTATGGACTGTACGCAAAGCAACAAGAAGGTTCCAATTTCACAAAAATAAAGCAAATTTCCCAGATCACTGAGCAATGTAATGGAATATATGTTAAATATGCAGTCTTTGGTCAGATTCTGGAGTGTCATGAGGGTCAAACTGAAGGACTACAGACTCCATTCAGAAATGCTCACTGGAGGCAATCCAGATTCATTTAAAATGCACAAGACAAAAAAAATGAAGCTATAAAAAACTTGGAAAGAGTTTTGGAAGATCAAGAGCACTGGCCTGGCTTGTTGTGAAGACGGTGTAAAACATTCACTTGGTAGCTAACTGGTGCACAGTAACTGTCCCTTGCTATAATCATAATATGTAGGAGGTCTGCATTTTTGTCCTGGTTCTGCTATTAATTCACTTCTGAGTGTGGCCAGTTGGCTGTACTTCTCAGGCCTCAGTCTCCTACCATATAAGTTGAGGTTAAACCAATGTTCTCAGGGAATCATTTATTTAGGGTAAAAATCTCAGTTACTCACATTGATTCAGATACCAAGAAACAGTGTCAGTATTTAAGCAATGTTTCAATCCCACAACCCCCTACCCCAAAGAAAAGAGCTAAATCAGTTTTTCACAGTTCAGTTTGCATGTAATTATTTTGATTGAGTTTTTACATAATTTTAAAAATTACAAAACATAAAAAAAGCAAAGTGCTTTTGGGGACAAGGCAGTTCAATGCAGAACACTTGGGAATTTAAGCACACAATATACATATTAAATATATTTGACAGTTTAGTTACAGATTGACAAACACAATGGGAAAGTAGACAATTCAAAGCCTTGAACAGATTAAACTCCACATTCTGCAACTAGAAAAACGATAAGCTACTGAATATTAGCATAGCACATTAGAATACATATTAAAGTATACTCCCCCTTGGAAAATGGCAGTGATTATACATTGGTGCTGTCACAGAGCACTTGTGGATACCTTCTGTCCAGCATCAACCCTGTCCACTGTGAATTCTATTTTGTTATCACCACCGTCTTTCTTGGGCCTGCTCTTCTGAGTTTTCCTGTTTCAACAGTTTCAGGCTCTACCCATACCTGATGCCATCCATCCAGGATGCCCACTGTTAAGGTTGGGGGGAGCAAGAGAATCTGGAAGAATCTCTTACCTTTCTAAAATAAGAAAAGGGATTTAATTTGAAGGTTGGAGATGTGACTGTGTACCAGACTGTTTATCACATTTTAGGCAACATGCTTTATCAGACTGAAATTGAGAAAGGACCCACAGAGCTAGCTGGCTTCCTTCTTGTTTTAAAATACCACTGGAAGGCTGATGGCAAGGAAAGGTCCTTTGTAAGAGGAACCGTGCAGCTGAGCTTTGATCACATGAGCTGCAATTCTTATGGATCAGGAATCCTTCGAGCTGGTATCAAATCCAAGTTGTAAGGGAAACTTCCGCCAAGGCCCCCGAGTCTGTGGCTGTCAGGGAGTTACTGTTAGCAAGCGTGTGGACCAATTAATACAACACTAAAGGCGGCAAGAACAGCAAACTTGTCTGTCCTTGAAATGCAAACATCATCTCAACTTGACTTCATTCATCCTGGTCAAAAGGAAAAGGCACATTGACTTTCTTCAACACTAGGGAAACTCAAAATGTTTATTCATGAACTCTCATTTGCCTCCCTTTAGCTTACACCACGTACACGTACACTTTAACAACAGAAGAGTGAGTTTTCGAACTTCAACTATAGATACTGGCATAGCAGGCTGGGTGTATTTCTGAAGCACTGGTATATATCCATATAGACAGATAGCTATTCCTCCACAATCCCGATGTCTGCTCAGATCTGAGAGGCAGGCACCCACTGCCTCCTCTTCCTCCCTGAAGGCTCTTCGTACACAGCGGTGTCAGAGGCCAGGCCGCCTCGTCAAGGTGAAAGTGGCCAGGGTTCCCTTCTTCTTTACAAATACTGTGCTGGGTCTCACTGGGTGGCCTTGTGAGATCGGACCAGATCACTTTTAGACAAAAAGAGTCAAAGAGAACTTGGGTTTCCAGAGGAAAAAAAAGTGTTGCCCCCTATAAATCATAGTCTCAGTGGAGTAGTGTCTTCCTAAAGAGGTAGAAATAATAGGGGGTGTGTGTTGCAGATGCCCACATTCAATAATACTGAGCACTGTGTCTGTAAGGGCTTAAAATGGACTGACTCCACTCAGCTCTCTGATTTTTTCATAAGTAAGCCAGAACACCAATGACCAAGGGGTCTGAAAGATTAACCAAAGAAGTTAGTGCATATTTCAAAGCAATGATCAATCATCTACATATATGCATTTATATCATTGAGTGACAAAGTCATTTTGAATCCACTGAAGCCCAAAACAAATATTTTTTCTTTTACCTTTGTACTTTATAATTTAAAAAGTGTCTTAATGTCTCATTTATCATGGATTTCTCTAAAGGACAGTCTACAAAAGAAAGGAAAAGTAAGAATAGCCCTACTTTACAGATGGGCACTGAGGCTTAGCTGTCAAATATCTGCTGACATGGGATAGAGCTGAACCAGTGGTTCCTGTTCTCCATCCCAGAGTGGTTTGCACTGGACCATCCTGCTTAAAGAGGTAGGACTCGGAACACCTGACTTCTAAGCTCCTCCCCATGGCTCTTCTACATGCAGTGTGACCACCTGACACATCACACATCTCTAATGACAGTTAGATCATTACACCAACACCTGGTGTCTCACATCTTCAAGGCTTGACTTTGAGTTGAACAAAGTCACAGCTATCTCTAGAATTATAAAAGAACATGGGTTGGAAGAAGATATAAATGCTAAGGGGTAAACATCAGAATGAAGAAAGGGATCTAATTGGATTTAATGTCTGATCAACATGTAATGGAGAAAAACTGCATCCTGCTTGAGAAATAAGCTGAAGCAATTAGAGTGTAGAATATATTTGGGTAGAGAGTTTGTAATGCAAAATGTTATGAGCATTTTATGTTATGCTGATAAGCTGAGAATTTATGAAATAGCATATTTAGAAGAACATATCTTTGTCAGACATATGTAAACTAAGGAATATAAAGTTGTGAAGATACTATATTTTTATGAAAATAAAAATGAAGTGAGCCAACATCACTGTAGTCAGATGCAATCACCCCTAATTGCTGTGGTACTCAGAGTTCTTTGGCCAATGGCAACACTGTAGCAACAAAGCCACAGGAGCAGAGAAATAAGCCCTCAGCAGCAGCTGAGCAGCAAAGGTCTGGCTATCTCTGGTAGTAGGGATGGTGAGGGAGTCTGGATGGGTTCTGTTACGGTTGAGGGGGGATCATGTGGCTGAAGAATGTGGGTAGGCAATGACTGGGGTCTACTAGCCCCTCATGGCAGTGGGGGTGTGCACCGCATTTATTCAGTGGTTTCTTCCCTGGTACAGCTCAGACGCTACCTGTGATGCAAGTGCAGCGGAACCCAGGTTGCTTCCTCTGGTCTGGCTTTTGCTCTAACTGCTGGGAAAGAGCAAAGTCCTTTCCCATGCTTGTTCTTGTGGAGCTGGGCCCATAAGAGCTCTCTTGGGCTGATATTCTTATATGTATGTTTACAAATAAGCTTTCTCTGTGGCAACTTGGTGTTGGCACACAGCCTAATATCGCTTGACTCTGGGACAGAGGGTGCTGTCCCAGGGTCACCAGCACGTGGCCATGTGTGCAGTGTGAGCAGGCAGGAGGTTCTGGCCTAGCCATTGGTTTCCATGAATTCAGCTGGCGAATCCACATTTTCAAGGCCCATGTACTTGGAGAAGCTTATGAGCCAGGGTTCTGAGCTCTGAGTCACCAAGTCGCCACTGTGGTACACCGAAAGGCTGTGGCCCTGGTGACTTGGGCCCGTCACTGGCCTTTCTTTGGTAACACCCCTCCTCACTGCACCTCTGCTCTTTGTTCAGGATTTCTGTAAGCCAGCTGCAGATCTTGAGCATCTCAGCATCTCCTACTGCAGCACAAAGGGAAGGGTTGAAGCTAGGCAGACCTGAAGTCAGTTCCCAACTCTGCCACATGAACCCGCTGATCTGGCTACTTGTTTTTGTGTTAATAAACACCTATCCAACCTCAGGGGTCGCTTCTTCTTAAAGCTTCAATGACCACTGTCTGTGGGCAGTGTCAAATCTGAATCTCCATCCCTATTTCCCCACTATGACCTAGACCTGTATATTAGTTAAGCTGGTCGCCCAGGATCTGGACATCCTGTGGGTATCCAAATGCCCTGCAGCTAAACTACAAACCTTCTTCCCTGCCAAAGACCCTCATTTGGGCAAACTACTCAGGGCCTGACATTTCCTTATCCTGTCCATCTATGCCCTTGTCCTCAATCACATCTCCTCCCTAAATCCCTTTCCAACCATTTTCTTCTGTTCCCAATTTATCTTTCATTTATCACTGTCCCTAGGCTTTTCCAAACCCAGGGAAGTCCAAGAAATCTTTCTGAGAATGCAGATTCCTCTGGCCACACCCATGGCTATAGCCCCCAGGCTCCCTCCTTCCAGCCTCTGCCCCTCTCTAGCTGCCCCTTTCCCCTGCTGCTCTCCTGCAGCCTGGGTGCCCTGGCCCGCTGGGTATCCTGCAGCTCATGTCTTTCTCAAGTTCTCTGTGTCCCTCTGACCTGGCTGAGTCTTACGCTTCCTTCAAATCGCAGTTCGGGTCACTCCGGGCAGGGCTCCTTAATCACCCAGTGTAGACAGCATGGACAGCACCTAGCCCTCTTCTCATAACACGCACCACTTACAGCCTCTTATCCCCGGCAAAGTCCTCACACGGAGGAAGTGCTCTATTCAATATATATATATAAAATACCACATATTATTATAATATCACATTAGTTTTCGATTGTTTGAATTTCTAAGCCATAACTCATCTATTCTTTCAAATATTTTCTTACAAAAGGTATGACTATCTTACCTTTATTATATTTGCTATATTACTTAAGTACATCTAATTCTGCATCTTAGTTCACAATAGTAAAAGATAACATCTAAAGCACATAAGAATGATAAAATGCTTTCTTAAAAAGTGGAGTGATAGGGCCCGGGATTTAGCTCAGTGGTTCCGCTGCCTGCCTCGGAAGCGCAAGGACCCAAGTTCGATCCCTGGCACCAAAAGAAAAGTGGAGTGATAATAAGTATTAACAGGTAAGGTAAAACTTACCATCAAAGTAACAAAATTCATTTGAAATAGTAAATTTTTCTAGGAATCTGTGCACCTGTGTCAACCACTTATCTTTTAGATATGTAGACTTCTGAAGGTTTTATATCACCAGAGATCTACCCACTGGCTACTCATACCCTATTTACTAATGGAGGTACAGTGGTACCTCAGTTCATGAACTTGATTCTTCCCGTGATTCTGATCACAAACCAAATTGGAAGAGAATCAAGTTAAATTCAATGGTTATGTTCAATGTTGATCTGATGGGGAAATTTGATTCGTTTCTCATCCAGTTCAGTTTGTGACCAGAATCATGGGGAGAACTGAGTTTGTGAAGTGAGATACCACTGTAAATGATTTATTTCACCTTAATCTGCCACAGAAGGCAATACTACTCTGAGGAGAGGTGAAGGGAAGCTGAGAAAAACTTACAAAGAAAAGTTAGGTCTTGATTTGGGGGCAGAGCTGTGCCACAAACCAGAAGAGAAAAGGGAATATATTTATGGGTTGACACTAATTTCATTATACAGAAAAGAAGAAGGAAGAAATGAATCCTAACTTTACCATTCGCAGCCAAGATGGTAAAAAGCCTTTGTACAGACTCATGAACCCTTCACCCTGAACAGCCTGGACCAAGCAGTCGGTGGAGGATTTGTACAAGAGCCCCCTACAGAGGAAACCAGAGAGCTTTGTTAAGTTGTTTCCATGTAAGCACAGGTACAGATCAAATAAAACAGTTTAAGGAAATGTCTTATACTAGGTGTGGTTCCATTGGTATAGATACAGATGTAGGTAGCTGCACTTGAGCTTAAAGATAACTCTCACAGCTGATTCTTCCTTCTCACCCCAGCCCTAGTCTTGTGCTTATTCATGCCAACTGACTCTCCAGAGAAAGCATACAATTTTATACCAAACCAAATTCTCAATGTTACCTGAGAGTCCTAAGTTTCTGAAGAAAGTGCTCTGTGAATTTTCAGCACAGTATGCTTTCAAAAACTCTTTGAAAACAATAAAATCACAATGAATACCTGTGTCTAAATAACATGATTGTCAGCTTATTTCCCAAATGTATAGTACTTTTTCATCATAGAGCAGGTCATTACATAAAAACAATTTCCTCATTAAACACAAAAACACACAAATACCTTTCTGCCAAGAATAAATACATCTTTAAAATATCTTTAAAGTACAATATTACCGACATTCAACCACATGGATACTGAGGAGTTTCTAATTACCTTCCTTGTTTATCTCGTGGTTGGTTCATTATTCGGCTTTTGATGACATCAGCTGGTGTTCCCAAAATAGAAGCTACCAGTCCAGAACATAAACTGTAGTACAAATAAATGAAATGGAAAGATAACACACGACAGCCTCTACATTTTAAGAGTAAGGAGTTGACACTGAAAAAGAACGGAATACTAAATATGTTACTATACTGGTCTTCATCATTATGTCCCTTTAGCTTAAAATTAATGCTGAATACAGTGGAGGGGCAGAAAAAAATACAAAAAAGAATGGCAGCCAACAAATATGTCCTGTGCACCTGTCGATCTCGGCCCTCTGGTAGGCAGTGGGCAAGACAGGAAAGATGCTGCCTGAAGCTCATGCTCTGCATGGGAAGAGGCTTAGGAAAAATCGGTGAACTCACACACGGACAAATGCTATGGAAAATAACACAGGGAAGCGTGACTGAGCCACTGGGTGATGACAGGCAGACAGGGAAAGGCTCCAGCATGGCAGCAGAAGGCATTCACCTAGAAGAACCTTGGAGGAGGAGTGGTACCAGCAGAGGGAAGAACAGGCACAAGAGCCCGAGTCAGGGACGCTCTTGGTGTGGTTAAGGATCACTGACTGGACGCTGTTAGTATACTTCTGGCTTATTGCAGCAGCGCAGAGGGAGCTAGGATTTGGAATCAACCTCACAAGCTGAATGAAATGACCACAAGTTAAAGACAGTAGACATCGAAAAGGAACCCGCTGTAATGGAGTGTGAAATTGTGTTGTAAAGAGAATAAGACTGTGTCCCATCCCACAACACTTTCCTTCCTGTCCTTGTCTGGGAAGAACCCGTCCCTTCAGACCCTTCTCTAATCTAATTCCTCCTCCTTCCTGGGCCCTTCCAGTGTGTACTCTGTTCTTCCTCTAATCCCTCCAGGGACCAGTCCCTCTTTCAGCATTTAAGCTCATCTTGCTCCCCCTGGTGGAAGCTCCGGGCAGGACTTCTGCTTCTGTACTGGTTCCATGGCGTGGTGTTATCAGGTTCATCTGCTGAACTGGGCTGAAGGTGATCACCAGAGCCTGCCCGAGATGGCACCACCCAGGTGCAATTTCGTCTAATTTTGTTGGTCTTTTCCCCTTTAAGAAAATCACTCTTTATAAATGTGGCACCTTCTTTCTCTAAGAGTAATTCCTCTATATTCCTGATCAAGAGACCAAAAGTTAGAATTTACTCCCAAAATGGAAGAAAAGATATAGGGAGGAAAACAGAGTGACACTAAAACAATCACTTACCTGGACAAACCATGAGTCATGATATTGTCCTCAAGTGGTGTATTCAAAACCAAGTAGTGTTTCACTGTGTCATAAGTGGTTAAATCTGGCAATGGAAAAAGAAGATTTAAATGTTCATGCGTCCTTGACTGAATGTCTTCTGTATTGAGAATATGGGCTTAGGGCAGCAATGTGCCCCAGAATGAAAGGTTGAGGAAGGGAGAGCTACACTCGGAGGGTGCAGAGGCACTCCATTGTATCGCTGGGATCCTAGAGTCCAGCTAGGCCCAAAGTCAGCTCAACCCTGCCTTCTCAGTATGCAAACTGAGAAATTCCTTGGTGAGCCACAGGCTGAGTACAGGCCCTGTATTGTAAACAACTGTCACAACTGCTATTCCACATCAAGCTTCTTGTACTTTTTCTATTGAAAACAAAGCGTTATTAAAGGGTTCGGTGACATCACAATGCTGGAGTTTTATAAAGATTATTCACACCACACATAGGGAAGTAAACTAATGAAGGCAAGAATGGGCAGGCATGGTTTTTTTGTTGTTTTTTTTGGTACCGGGGATCAAACTCTGGACCTTGCGCTTTCAAGGCAGGCAGTGGAACCACTGAGCTAAATCCCGGGCCCTGGGCAGGCACGTCTGATTGTTCACCAAGTATCTCAGTGCCCAGTGTGTGCCTGGGGCTGTTCTGGTCACTGGAGAAAGAGCCAGGGGACAAGACAATCTCAAATCCCTGTTTTCTGTTGAGGGAAGAGACAGATATTCACATTCCCAATACGAGGGCTTATAATTCTCAAGGCAACCAGGACTTCTTGGAATCCAACAACGTTTCCATTACCTCCCATGTTCACCAGCGCTGCTCTCTGTATATTGGGTACCCAGCCGGCCCACAGTCCACGTATTCCTCCTTCCGCTAAGATTTTTGCAAACGCATGATGCACACCGCGAAATCTAAGGAATACAACAATGAAATGTGAAAATGATGTATTCTTGCATACAGAATGTATTGGATACAATTTGGACTAAAGTAATATTTATTCAAAACTGTTAGAAATTAAAAAAATATGCACAAGTCTAATTTCCATATAAACTTAATCCTTTATCATAAAGGCCAATACTTGATTTAAACTTTTTAACACAATGACTATAAATTGTTACCTTCTTTTTCTCAGATTGTTTCAAGGATTAAAAATACTGTTCTGGAAAGGTCATCAGTAGATATACTAACTACAGGAGGAAAGAGTAGCTGTTAGATTTCTGAGTTTATTTTACTAGTGATGAAGAGGACCTGCAAGTTTTAAAATTTTGCCACATGGCATTAAAAAAATCACTGACTCTCAGGGCTGGGGGCCAGCTAGCTCAGTGTAGGGTGCTTGCTTGGCACACATGGGGCCCTGGGTTCAATCCCTAGCAATGAAAACAAACAAACATACACACACACAATCATTGGCTCTCATATAATCTCATAAGATAAAATTTTTAGCGCAAAAAGTAAAAAGGATAATCTAAGAATTTTCAGAGTAATTTTAGCTTTGCGAAAATTTACTGTTCTGTTTTCATTTTGCTCATACTTCTGGAGACAGATGAAAACTGATGCTGAACCATGAACCAATCAAAGAAAATTCTCTCTTATAAAAGAAAATTCTGGGCTTTTACAGTCAGAAAAATCTGGAGTCAAATGCCACCTTTCCCATTAGCTGTGTGGTTTTCACACAGGAGTTACATGCTCTGAATCTCCCCCAAAAGACAACAGGTCAGTTTTGACATGCATAATTGTTATTAAACTACATGGGAAGTTATAATCACAAACAACGATTACAGCTAAAACTTACCATTTATTAAGTGCCAGGCATTGATATTCAAAAGATGCATTTTAATCCTGAAAACTCGATGTAGTATATGCATTATCATTCCAATTTACATTTGAGAAAACTGTGGCTAGAAAGGTCAAAGAACTTGACTGCTATTACAAAGCTAAAATGTGGTAAAGGTTGGCTTTGAATTTTCAGGCTAGTCCCAAGGTTCATGTTCTTTGCTACAACATTAAGTATAGACAAGCCAAAAATTTCCAACATTAGAGACAAAGAAGAAAACAACTGGAGAATCAACTAAAAATGTAGGTATTTCAGGATTCCAACACAGTTTTCCCTTCAAGCCAGCCAAAGCTGCACCACTTCCTCCCACTGCTTAGTAATTACAAGTTGTTCCAAAGTGAGAAAATGGGCCCTGGCATTCTGTAAACTCCTGGCTTAGTCAGAGTTCTGTCTTTTCTCCTCTTGGATAATGTAACAGAATTTTTGATCACAAAAGCATAATAAAAAAAAAATCTTTAAATGTCCTTAAGGAGGGCCTTGGGATGGAGGAGGGATGGGATCAGACATGAAAGTGGGAACGATTCACAGGTCTGACCTCATTACTTTCCTTCTTTCTGGGAGAAAGAGGAAAAATCAAGGTTTCTGGAGCTAGGCATCTTCACTAAGTGTCATCAAAACATTTGGAGAGCCCCTGTTCAAGATGAAAATATGGAGACTGGAAATGTTTAGTGAATTCCACAACACCAAACCACGATGGTAAAGCTGGACTTCATAACAGGGCAAATTTTAATAATCAGTTTCTGTATATCAACCCTCAGCAGGGGCCAAGTCTAAATCCCTGGCTGGGAAAAAGCAGGGAAGAGTCATGAATACATGTGATTTCCCTGATAAAAAACATGTACATTTCATTGTGCAAAGAAAAGATCCAGAGTAGCTGGCAGCATTAACACTATCACTGAATACTGAATCACAGAAATAAGTTCAGCAGATAACTGTTCAAACTATGGTGGAGGCAAGGAAAAAAGAAAAGTATCAGTTAATTGGAAAACATACCTCAGTGGTTTCCCTTCAAGTTTTCTTTTTCCTTCCATTTGCATCTGAACCTTCACTAGATCAGTTGGGTTGGCTAAAAATTGGCCAATAACGCCAGCCATCATCCCTCCAATGACTGATTTCCTAATTGCAAAAGGAGATGTGTTTTCTTTTAAAAAGTTGCCAGTGACTTCAACATACTTTACAGTGAACTCATACCAAGCAGGTACAGGCCCTGGGTAAGGATTTAAGTCAAAGTGAAGCAAAGGATAGACCCAAATACACAGAGGGAAAGAAAGTACGTGGTTTGATTGTTTATGGCAGGGCTAATGGACCACAAGGAACTAAAATGAAAATCCGAAGTTTCAAGCCATACACACATGCCCTGAAATCCACAGGGAAGGGGCAGCTGCTTCAAAGACATAAACACCTAAATAGTTAATTTAACTCCAGGTTAATTCTGACTGTAGGGGAATAAAAACAGCATAGATATAATCCACCTAACAGATAAAGGCTGGTAAACCATATTATAAAAACTACTAGTTTAAGTAGTCCCCCAAACGAAGGGCGATTGAAAACATTTCTCTTTCTAAAGAAACTTTCCATTGCTGAACAGGTCCTTCTGTTCCCAGCTCAGCCATCGGTGAGCAAGACTAGACTGGAAGATTACAATCACACAGAAGAAGTGGGCCCAAAGGATTACACATTTCAAAGTCTCAACAAGTAGTTTATGCTACTAAAAGGCTATCATAGCTTACATTTTCTTTTAGTTTGATAAAGATAATTCAATTAATTCCCCTGATTATTGATGAGGCTCAACATTTTGACATTTTAAACAAACATTTATATTTCTTTTTGGGGGAACTACCAACATCCTTTCCTTATTTTTCCATTGTGTTCACTTGATGTTTTTATTGATTTGCTGGTTGGGAGTTCTATTTTTTATGTCTCTGTTATAAGTGATAGGCACTTGTATTCATTATCTTTTCTACAACGAAACAAAAGCCTAACAGTAGGTCTGACTTCTACAGTTAGGAAACTGAAGGAAAAGCAGGCGAAGACCTTTCTCAAGTTACATAGAACCAGAGTGGGAATCAGAGCTCCTCTCCGCCTGACCCCGAAGTCCACAGTTCCTCCACAACAGGGAGAAGGAGGTGCTCAGTCCAAGTCACCGAAGTCACTGGGGTTAGGAACCAGCAATGACATGATGATGGTATGAGTCTGAGAGACAGTCACAGAATGAAGAAGTATATTACTATAGGGACGAGCTTGACTTGGAGACTCGGAGGGTGTGCACATGAGGGTGTGGTGAAGGTTAGAAGGGCAGACACCAGTCAGTCAATACCCAAGGGCTCTGTCTCAGCACTGCTCTCCCCTTGGGGGACACTGAGGACTACGACAGGGTGCTTACTGAGAAGGGGCCAATGCAGTCACCCAGGATGGGGCTTATGCAGGAAGAAAAGGCGACAAGAGATGAAGAGATACTGAGAAACCCTAGAGCTGGATCTCCAAAAGGTCAAAGACAGCTGACTCAAAGGACTGCCAGACACACCTACATACCAAGGGAGACAAGGATTTGGTAATTCTGACACATTCTTCATTCTCACATTTGGATAATGAAGTATATTAATTTATGTGCTCAGATCCCTCCACTGTTAGGCAGTTTTTCAACCTCCTAAATTTATAATCCAAACTTTAGAAAATGAGAAGATTCTAATGTACTGCTGTTTGCTAAACCAAGGCTTGTTTGTATATGTGCTGCCGAAGTGAGCACACCAAGACTTGTTTGGAGAAGACATGTACTCACAGAATGCAGATTCTCCTCAGATGCCTCCTTAGGCTCCAAAAAAAAAAAAGCAAAAATAGAAACTTGGCATCTTCTATAATCATAGAACTGCCAAATCCATTCCTAGGTATTTTTCTTTAAGAAGTTTAAATCAGCTACAACAATGGCCAAGAGGAAAATTCAATGGCTTGAAACAAGTAAGAACTTTGCTTAAGTATAGAAACTTACAAATTTAACTGTTCATTTTTTACTTCATTGGACTAATTCAAAATAGGAATAATGGTTTATTTCCTTGAGATAGGTTTAAAGAACTGGATCATATACAAACTTCTGATAATATAAAAGCTATACCCAGAAAGAAAAAAATGCATTAATCTGGGGTTACCTCTCTGGAAGAAAAGATGTTGTTTTGTTTATTCTTTATATGCCTTCTTTCTAAGATTACATTTTTCATTTAGAAATTGAGTTCTGAGATCAATGATATCCAAAGAAAATTTAGGTGTACATGTAAGCCAAATGCATTAAACGTGAAAAATTTTAAGGATTTTATCAGATACATAAAGCCTAGAGTTTCCAAAGTGCATCATCAAAATAGCATTTCTAGAATAGAGAATGTCTTTTGATTGTTATAAGTGCTGCAATGCACAGTCCAAGCAGGCACATCCAACCTACCTTCTTTTTGTCTTCTATTTTAATGTTAAAGTAAAAAAGTTTTAGAAAGAAAGTTATTCTATTTATATCCACTGTACTATGCACTTCATAGGTGATCCAAGTTAATTCTTCTTCACTTAAAGCAATGAGGGCAAAAGGAAACACAGGGCTTAGGTTGAACGTGTGTGAAATTTAATGTATTATATTTCTATTCACCAAACAAAGCTAATAATAATAAAAAATGACTGATATTTGAAAAATAAATGGTGCTCCATTACAATTCTCTTAACATTCAAATACAAATAATATCCCTATTTATGCACAATTTATATATTTATATACTTTATGTCTATACACACTGGGCAGTAAATGCTCAATTATTTGAATTTAGATTAAAATTACTTATGGTTTTAATTTATAACTCAAGGCAATTTTAATACAAATGTACAATTCTACATAAATCTCACAGATAAACATGAGTGCTTTTATAGTGTATGGTATTATTTTCAAAACAAGACTTACCAAAGGGGATAATGCTCATCTTCATTTTTGCCAAAGACAACCTCTCGGAGATGTTCGTAAGTGACCATCCGACCCCCAGAGTACACTGTAAAACAGGTCATTAAAAAAGGCAAATTCAGCTCTGCGCTTAATAAACAAGAGGACAATGTGACCCAGCCTTGTCCCTCTATAGCTGTGATACACGCTCCCGACACGGGCTGCTTGGTATTTCTCCAGCTGGGGCATAACCCTGTAGGTCTCAGGCCTTTCTGCTCGCTGTCCGATCTCTCTAGAATACATTTTCCCTTTTCTTCTTTGTTAACTCATTTTAGGACTCAACTCAAAAAATATGTTTTTCAGAAAGTGCTCTCTAGCCTTTCCCTTGAGGTTCTAGGCCAGTACAGTATACTCTAACTGTTATGCCTGTGTCTAGATGTCCCCCCAAATCCTCATGCAGTCATAGGTGGGGCTTTTTTAGAGGTGGCTGGATCTAGAGTGTGTGATGCTAGAAATGATTCATGGTGCAATGCTAGGCGCAAAGGCACTAGGATTAAGGGTGTAAGTGCTACCCACTCTAAGTAGTCTGGATAAGACAAAAGGGGCAGAAAGATGCTGCTGAGGTCCTTTGTTGCTTTGCTACCCTCTGCCCACCATGAACTGTTCTCTGCCAAGCCACCCTGCCTTGGAGCCAGTTGATTATGGACTGAACCCTCTACAAACACTAAATAAACCTTTCCTCCCTTAAATTGTGGATGTTGGGTATTTGTTGGGTATTTTGTCTCAGCAATGAGAGAAAAGTAACTAAGACACTAACATAGCAATGATCAAACTGATTAGCAATGAAGTTCTTCTTGCTCCATCAGACATGAGATTCTACAAGCAGGCTCTGCGTGTCTGTATAATGTCAAAGGCCCTGGCTCATAGCTTGGTACACAACGGGATTTCACTGAATAAACATACATAATCTCTTTGGAAAATTTATTATATTAATGTAATTTATTTCAGTCAAGTGTCGAACATGTGAAATGAAAACTGTAAGATGATATATGATGCTCAGCAAAAATACAAATGAAAAGAAGCAAAACTCAGAATAATAATAATGAAAAGAAGCAAAACTCAGAATAATAATGGGAGAAAGTTGATGGTACATCAACTTACTAAAATCAACACATGGTATTCACTCAGAGAGCTTTTCTTAATATTTCAGGAAGTTTCATTTTGTATTTTAAGATAATCAAAAATATCAAATCGTGAAAGGACCCGAGTTTGATCCCCAGTACCAAAAAAAAAAAAAATCAAATCAAAGCAGTATTCTCTCTGCACAATTCTGGCTAGTTCTTGATAAATACACTCTAACTTTCTCATTTGAAGAACTGATCTTTAAAAATATTAAGCCAAGGGGCTGGGGATTTAGCTCAGCGGTTTCGCTGCCTGCTGCGCAAGCACAAGGACCCGAGTTCGATCTCCGGTACCCCCCCCCCAAAATTAAGCCAATAAATATTAGAACTCGGCACTTTTCTGACCAAAGATCCCTGCACACCTAAGAAAACACGAAGGTGGAGGAGGAAGTGCCACACCTGTCTGACCTCCTTTAGAAGCTAAATTTGTTGCTTCTGCCCACAAGCTGAGAAGTTAGCAATTTTCAGTCCTGTGAGTGCCACTTGGGGAGCAGAGCAGGAAGTACTTACATTGGCATAGCTGCTACTGTTCTGCCATAATTACTATTAATGGCTCCCAGACTTAGTTAGGCAGAACTCACCTGTGTTGCATTTAGCCTGTGGCTAGAGTTAGCTTAGGAATCTTTGTTCTCTTTCACACAGCCTGGCTGCTGATGTATGGTGCAAAGATTCATGAGACTTGGCATTGTAGTAAACAGATAATTCTCAAAGAACATAAAAACATTAAATTCTGTGTCTAAAGTTTATGAAGTAAAGGAAAATGGTATCAACTCTTAACCTGTTAAAATATTTTACTATGAAAAATTTCAAATATACAGGAAAGTAGAGAAAACAATATTATAACTCACTTTGTATCTACCATTAAGATTTATTAATTGCTAATACTGTTGTGCCATGTGCTTCTTTTTTTCCCTTAATTATTTTAAAGTACTTTACAGACATCATAACAGCTCATCCCTCAATTCTTCAGGATGTATCTATAAAAACCAAGGGGAGTAACTACTTAATAACAACCGGTAGTTCATTTTTTTCTTCCCAAAAGATCGCATGTTCTTTTGTCATACTGGCAGGGCAGAAAGGCACTGGCTAGTTTTGGGATACAGCTAAAAAGAAGAGATGAACACATAACTCATAACAAACTTACCAGCTAGAATCAAGATAAATACCTACGTGTCTGTAAATGGCCGGTGTCACTCCTTGCCAGAGCTTTAGAAAGCCTTCCTCCTGGACAATTCCTAGGGCTGTGCGCACCATGCCCCTATAGGGGGCAGATTCTCTTGCACTGTCTCCCAACCGAGCAAGAGCGGCTTCTCCTTGCATTTGGAGTCGAGTTTTTGTGAGATCGAGGGGAAAGGTTGCTAACGAGAAAGAACAAATGAGGGGAAAAAACCCACAACGTTCAGAGAAACAAACAAAAATTCTAAAAGCATAGGACTAGTGTTTTCCTAAGGCTGATGAGAACTCAGAATCATTTGATTGCCGTGCACTCACAAATGTAAAAATCACTTCACCAGTGCATTCCAGACTACCAGTAAAAAAAAAAAAAAAAGCGACAACACTTGCATTTCTTTAATCAGAAAGTTCAGACTATATTCTACTCTAAAACTTTGCTTTTTAAATGAGAAGTAAAGTATCTATTTTCTGTGGTGTACCCCTGACTGCACCATGATGTTTAAAACCCAGCCTTAGAAACTGTGCTATACATGCTGTGTACTACAATAAACACAAAATGAAGCTGAATTCCACAATTTCATGGGTGACTTTCACATGCCAATGAAACACAGACCTGATGTACAAAAGATGCAACAGATGTTATAACATTTTCTTTCATATACAAGGAAAGTATGCTCAATATTCTTTCAGTTAAGGCATATATTGAATTGTTTTTCCAGTCCTGATAAGTTGTGTATATGACCTTCTAAAAGTACTTGTAAAAAAAAAAAGCCTGTTTATATTTTGAATTAGAGATAGATCTTTTATTGTCAGGTAAGCTACCTGACCCACATAAGGAATGCCAAGCTCTTGACTGTATACATACAATGTCCTGAATAACTGAAATGATGACATTCAGACAAGTTTGTGAACATTACTGACATTATGTAATACTTTTCAATAACCATTCCTTTTCTAAGAGAAAACAGAACAAGGAGAGGGGCAAAGAATATTAAATCTAACTACTTGCTTTGGAAAGTTAATATCTTGCCACTGGTTTCCCTAAAACACAAGTAGCTTGTATGTAGAGACTTCAAACAACTTTTTTTATTGCATATGAACCCAAAAAAGAAACCTGAAGAAACAGAAACCTCTATTTAAGCACAAATGATATCTTGAAAGCTAATTTTTTTGCCTTCTTTCTGGTTACTTAATATTTCAAGTTCTGATCCTGGATCAATTTGTACTCAAAACAGGGAATATTTTGATTCCTTGGCCTCCTATCCACATTCTCCACAATTCTCTCCATGAATTTTCAACCAGAGGAGTGTTCTTGTAGAAAAGCCACTGAGTCAGAGGGAGAACCATCAGTTTAAAAAAACCCTAGAAATACAACTATTACTCAGCCATCTGATTTTAGATTTCTTTAAATGCTAATGAACTTTGTTTCAGTAGGAACAATAAAAAGTAAAAATTTTCCATCAGCTTTGAGAGTAGATAGAAAAACCAAGAAGCCAAAGGGCAAGAGTAGAAGACAAGAACAGAACATGTGCCTGCTGTGGTAGAAATAGAAAATAAAATCATATTAGAACTGGTCTGACATGTATTTACAAATGACTAATGCATCAGAGATATACCTTATTCCTTTTCTTTTTGATGAGCTAGGAAACGTACAGTAATCTTGAAATACACAGTTAAAGCACTCTATACTCACAAATTTCTAGGAAGAAACACCACCAGCTCATGCAAGGGCACCATAATCCCACTCTAAGGTGGTCTCTGAAAGTTTTCTCTGCTCACTTAGGAAGCTATGACTGTTCTAAGCTCTTATGAGACCTGAAAATAGCATCATCATAATAAGTAGCACATTGTAATTGTCTTTCTCTGCATGTCTCCCCAGCAGCCTGTAAGAAGGTCAGATCATGGTCCTTTCAGCCACACTGCCTCAGCCCTAGCCCTGTAGTCATTATAATCATGTTACACTCCATAGGTGCCCTGCCTTGGATTTAGCATTTATATATCCTTGACTTCTCAGTATCCTTTCTTTTTTTGTTGTTTTTGTTTTTGTTTTTGAGGCAGGGTCTCACTTTGCAGTTCAGGCTGGCCTAGAACTCACTATGTAGCTCAGGCTGGCCTCCAGTGATCCTCCTGCCTCAGCCTCCCAAGTGCTGGGATTACAGGCCCATGCCACCACACCTGGCTCAGTAGCCTTCCTTAAGGCAAACAGTATGGATGAGTCCAACTCAAAGAAGTTAGGTAACTGGCTAAGGTTAAGGAGCTGCTCAATAATGAATGGTTAATCATTGAAGCCCCATAAGGCAGGTCCATAACTTGGATCTGAAAGACACAGTGATCGCACAAAACATGATCCCAACAAGGATGCAGAGTGGATGGTTTTTAAAAGGGTCACCCTGACTAAAGGGAAGATGATCGCAGGAGTGGGTGTAGAAGTTCCCACCAGCCGTAGGAACACACCCGAGGCCCCTGTGGACTTGAAGGCAGGCAGGCCTGCAGGAACCTGGGCCCTCTGAGAGGCCTGCCCTGCCCCTCCCATCCAGGGGCGAGGCCCAGGCTGCCTCCCTCCTTCTCTTCCTCCCTGTTTATCCATCTATCCTTCTCCATCTCTCTACCCCTTCCTCTCTCCATCCCTTCACCTCTCCATCCCTCGATCCTTCCCTTCATCTTCCCCTTCACCTCTCCTTCCCTCTGACCCTCCCTCCCTTCATCCATTCCTCCTTCCTTCCATCCTTCCCTTCATTCACCCCTCTATCCAGCTTTCCACCCACCCCTCCATTCTTCCCTCCATCCTACCATCCATCTTTCCACCTCTCCACCCCTCTATCCATCTCTCCTTCGTTCCATCCCTCCCTCCGTTTATCCCTCCATCCTTCTCTACCACCCCCCCCCCATCCCTCCCGCGACCTGGCGGCCCCCGCTGGAAACCCGTACCTAGCTCGGCCACGGTGGCCGCGCAGCCTGACAGCAGGAACTTGCTGGCCCGAGGCCATCGCTGCGTGAGCGAGTCCTCGTCTTCTGGGACGGACATCCAGCGAGGTGGGGCAGCGGAGCGAGTCAGCTAGCCGGCGGGCACCGAGGGACATCGCTTCTAGCCGCGGCTGTACAAGGAGCGGTCCAGCGCTGTGACCGGACCCCGGCGGCTTCTGGGAGATGGAGTCCGCAAACTACTCATCTGGGCACCCAGACTCTGCGCGTGCGCACCTCGCTTGGCTGGCCCTGTCCGGGGCCCTTCGGAATCCAGATAAGAAGCGGAAGTGGGCGGGAGTGAGGATGCTACTGGCGCGCAGGTGTCTGGGGAGGGGCGAAGAGGCAGCGGGGCGGAGGAGTCCCTGCGGGTAGTGCATGGCGTACCCCGCAGGACCCGGGAGGCCGGGAAAGGACTGTCTCTGCTTCCCCGACCCCGGAGGATGTTCGGGGACCTGGACCTGGGAGTCGCCGTGGTGGCCGCGCTCCTGACCGGCGTCGTTCTGCTCGTTGTCCTGAGGCGCCGAGGCCCGCGCCGACCCCCGTGCGCCGCGGGCTGGATTCCCTGGGTGGGCGCCGGGCTACGGTTCGGGAAGGCCCCGCTGGAGTTCATCGAGCAGGCCCGGGCTCAGGTAGGTGCTGGCCAGGGCCTTCGAAGGAGAGGGTGTTTCCTTTTCTGATTTTCTTTCATTGGCTGTCAGTGAAAGAAGGGCCAGGACACCGGGAACACACTTCTAGTCTAGTTTATTCATTCCTCCGCTGGAGATGAGCAACGTTTTCCACGCCAGGTTTGGGGAAAGATACGAAGTCCATTTCGGGGGGCGGTGTGTGTGAAAAAATTACATGTACCAGCTCCCCGCGAGGAATGTAGTCATGCGCTAAAAACAGGTACAAAAAAATACTTAGTTAAAATAAGAAATAAGCTTCAGTTTGGTCTGCCTTATTGGAAGTAGAGATTAGCTTTTAAGTGCTAGTTACTTCAGCATAGTTAAATTCTAAGTGCACATATGTTAATAATTGCAATAATTCGGAAAGACAGAAGGGTAGTACTATTAGAATTTGTGAAAATGAATAATGAATTTATACCCCCAAATGGACTTAACACCAGGATATTTTGAAAATTACTTGCAAAATTGATCTTTACAAATTTCAGGGACAGTGTTCTTTCGGCTGGTATTGTTATTGATAACAATGAGCCTATATTTTCACTTCACCCTAAGAACACTAGGAATCGTTGTTGGAATAGATGTTTTTGACCTTAAAGAGTCTTTCCAGTACTGAAGCACTTTAGGAAACAGACATATTAGCCTTTTAATTTTTAATCCAATTTCCAGCACCAAGATTTTGTGGTATTTGATTATCTAATAAATTTATGTGATACTAACCATCATCACTAGTATGTGTTGTACTACAATACTTTCTAAGCTGACACATTCTGCACATACTTTCCTAGCTAGTTAACCCAATTTACAGAATAATTTCATACACAGTTTCATTATATATACTACTGATCATTTGTATTGAAAGTCTAAGATTTCAATATACAGTAGATTTAAAGTTGGAGAATTCCAAAGAGAACTAAGACGACAATAAATGTAATCCAAATGTCATATCTTAAATAAAACACTTTAAAAATGTAGTGTGTATTATTTGGGCTTTATTTTCTATACAAACTATTTAGTAAACAATGGAATAATACTGTACTACTATTTTATGTGCTTTGCAATTTAACATTTAATGTGAATAATTTTGCCATATCATTAAGTATGTAAATTGTTTTAATGGCTATCTTTCATCACTTGAAGATATGATAATTTACTCAAATTGTTAGGATATGTAGGTCGTCAACTTTTTAAAAAAATTTCAACTAATGCTTTGATATCCATACTTGCATGTGTATGTGATTGTACATTTTGTACTTAACTGATTGTTTCCTCCCAATAAATTCCTAAAAGTAGAATTGCACACTGAAGTTGTTTATATTATTGTGTTACCCTTGTAAAAGATACATAATGTACACTTTTTACCCTCCCTTGAGTGTGAGGAACTGCCTGACTTAGATTCTGGGCTGCACTGGATACTGTAACTTTGTGTAACTTTCACTAGTCTGATAAATGAAAAAAGCTCTCTTCTAAAGAAATGTTCCTTGTCCACCATAGGCACATGACTTTGATAACTCTTCACTTGATCTTAGCCAAAAGGCTGAGAGGTGATGACTTTGATAACTCTTGAGAAATGTTTTTTACAAGCTTGTCTCAGATCAAATATTTGTGAGGGCTTTGTAGCTTTCCTGGTTAAAGGAAACAAGTTGTTTGAGTCAACTGTCATGTGGAAGAGTATAAATGATCTTTTTCTGGTACTAAATTAAAGAATATGACAGGATTGTGTGGTGTTTGGCTGCTGAAAGTTTTTAGACCTCATTGTTGCCTCCTTCCCTTGTATCCTCCACCTGGGCAGGTTGATAAGAAAAGATGGACACACTTTCTTTCCACATGGGTGCCAGGGAAGACTTAAACCACAGAAGGCCCAGCTCTCAAGCAGGAATGGGTCCTTGAGCCCACTCCCTAGCCATAATAAAGCCTCCAGCCCAGGCGCTTCCTCAGGCCGTTTTCAGATCAGGGTTGGAGGGCAGCAGCCATCCTAGTCCCAGCAGAGTCCTGCAGTGTAAATGATAAATGTGTTCGTACCCTTTTAGTGTGTATGACATCATCAGTCCCCACATGTGAACCAGGTTCAGGGTGGGTGGGCAGGGCTCGTTCTGCTTTTTCACCGTAGCTGCAATAGTTTCTAACCAGTAGCCTTGAGGGGAAATTGCATCTAAGTGGCAAGTCGGTAAGACACACTTTATGGCACTTTGAACCTTTAAGAAATGACTCCTAAAATTTTGTCATAAGCTGTCTCCCCCAGCTTTTTCTGGCCTTGGAGAAGGGAGAGAAAACTTTGATGACCACAAAAGTCTTCCCATTGTTTTTATTTAATCTTTGGGTTATGAATTGATATAGTTCAAAAAATGTTAAATATGACAAGTTAAGTGAAAAATCTCTGAGCTTTCTCCCACTCAGTTCTCAGCGCTCATCCCTAACCTTGGTAGCACCATGATTCATTCTTTATATATCCTTTCATCTTTTCTTGAGCTATATACAACCAGATTCATTTATAGATTCTTACTTTCCATCTTTTATAAGCAGAGTCTAACATACCATTCACACTATTTTTGTGTCCAAAATACCGAAGCCTTCACACATTGGTTCTATTGAACTCTTAATTCTTTTTTCTTTTTAAGATGCATAGATATTGCTATCTTTACGTTACAGGCTTCCAGATTAATAAATGAGTGGTAGTCAGATTTCTAAGATAACCCACAGCAGTTCCAACCTGATACTGCCCATTCCCTTTGCAGTCACCTCCTCCTGGATGTCAGCAGATCCTAAGAACTCACTTCTGATGAACCCAATGGCATGGGTGCTGGGATGCTGCTTCTGGGATCAGGCTGCCATTTGGATAGCAGACCCTGCCACCTACCCCACTTGCAGGCTCTGATGACAAACTGCCACGATGGAGAGACTCCCAGGGCCAGAAACAGGGACCCTGGTCTACAACCATCAAAGAACTAAAACCTTTAGTAGACTGTGGATAACCGAAGCCTGCCACCCACCATGTCATCCTGGCATGGATCCTACTCTAGTTGACCTTTGAGATGGTTGGGGCCCAGTCTCTAGTTAGTAAATTCTATCACAATAGAAAACTGTGTGTTTAAAACCTGAAACTCTGAATACAGAGGATTTTGTTTAAATTTCAGACTGTGTTTGGTTATGTCAAGCATATGATAGGATTTATAGTTTTTTTTCCAGTACTGAGGATTGAACCAAGGACTTTTGCATTGAGCTAAAGCCCCAGTCCCCCCACCCCACCCCCCTCTGTCTCTCTTTCTCTTTCAGGAAAGGGTCTCACTGGGCCCCAGGATTTATTTAGCTCAGTGGTGCCACTGCCTGCCTCTCAAGCACAAGGTCCTGAGTTTGATCCCCCCAGTACCAAAAAAAAAAAGAAAAAAAGACAGGGTCTCACTGAGTTGTGAAGTTGCCCAAGCTAGAATCAAACTCAAAATCCTGTCTCCACTCTCACCAGTGTTATAGGCATGCACCAGTATGTCCAGTGAGACGTGATTTATAATTTCTTAAGCATAAAACCTTGATAAAATCTCTAGGACTTTTCCCTGGGATGTTATGTTGAAAGTGTACTACTTACACCTGTCCCAGGCTGCACATCTGTAGCTAAGATGATCTATTTGTTGACACATTGAAAACATTGTTTGGAAATACAGTGTCCCAAAGTGCATAGACCAAGGTTGGGTATTTTGCAAAATTCCAGTTAATGAACAGTTTATGTAAACCCTTGGGGAAATCTTGGCAAAATTAAGCGTCATGATTTTTTCAGCATTCTATTGAGGGAAATGGTATTTGCCTCCCACCAGAGCGTGGAAATAAGCTGGCAAGCAGCCCCCTGTAGGGCAGAGTTCTCTACAGCAAATAGCTTAATTAAACAGCTTCTCCCACCTGCCTACTACAGCAGCCATTGCCATGGACACTTGCTTACCATTCTCAGAGATTCAATGGCCTCATCTGTAGTACTTAATCTTATCTTGAGTTAAAATGTTCTAGTTACTGCAACTTTCTTTGGGTTAATGTTTGTAGATTGCATCTTTCCCTATCACTTACTTGCAGCTGTTTTAAGTCTTTATATTTTAACTTGGTCTCTTAGAAATAAAAAATGCATTGAACTGAGCCAAGCATGTTGACACACACCTGTAATCCCAGCTACTTGAGGACCGAGGCCAGAGGATTGCGAGTTGAAGGCCAGCTTGGGCAACTTAGTGAGACCCTGTCAAAAAATAAAAAGGTCTGGGGGGTGCAGCTCAATAATAGAGTACCCCAAGCTTCTATCCCTAGCACCCCCAAAATAAAATAATAAAAATACAGCATAGAAATTTTACAACTAGGTACTTGCATTAGAAAAGTGGAAAAGTCTGAGGTCAATAATGGGAACTTCTATCTCAAGAATCATCCCTGAAGAGCAAAATAAATTTGAAAAAATGACAGGACAGAAATTTAAAAAACAGAAATCAATGACACAGAAAAGAAAAAGTAATAGAAAAAAAATTAGTGAAACAAAGAGTTGGTTATTTGAAAAGATCAGCAGCATTGCCAGACATCATGCAAGACCAATAGAGAAAAAGAGGGAGAAGCCACAGATGACCCGTGTTAGAAATGAAATTGAGGGTGTCATTGCGGATTTGCAGAAACACAAGGGAATACTATGAATAACCCTGCATATGTAAATTCAACAGCTTAGAGAAAGTGGACCAGTTCATGGCGAAACATAACTACCACAACTATTCTGTATGAAATGGATCATTTTAGTAGACTACCCCCCACAATTCTCTAGGCCCACATTGTGCTACTTTGGAATTAAATATTTACAGAATATAATCAAATATTTACAGAAGAAATAACAAACCAGTTGTATACCATCTCTTTCAGAAAGAAGAGAAGGGAGTTATTCCCAGTGTATTTTAGGAAGACAGTATTATCCTGATAACAATCCAAAGACAGTATGAAGAAAACTATAGACAGCTATCCGTGATAAATAGATGCAAAAATACGTAACAAAATACTAGCAATGGGCTAGGGATTTATCTCCATGGTTTCGCTGCCTGCTGCGCAAGCACAAGGATCCAAGTTCGATCCCTGGTAAGCAAAAAAAAAAAAAAAACCGAACAAATAAAATTTAGCAGTATTTGAAAGGAATTGCCAAGAGGAGTCCATTGCAAGGATGCAAGTCCAGTTCAGGATTTGAAAATCAGTGTAAGCCATCATTTGTACAGGCTACAGAAGAGAAAACATGATCATATCAGTTGGTGCAGAAAAGCCTTTAACCAAACTCAGTACTTCTTTATGATTTAAAAAAGTAACTAAAATTTCAGAAAGTTAGGATAGAGGGGAACTTTCTCGTCTCAATCGTGAACATGTACAAAAATTTGATAACTAGTAGGAGACTAAATTTTTCCTCTGTGATTAGGAAGAAAGCAAAGATTTCTGTTATCATTGCTCTTAGCAGCATAGTGCTGGAAGTTTCAGCTAGTGCAATCAACCAAGGGAAAGAAAAGACAAGATAGTAACACTGGGCAACAGTTGTGAGTGCATGGGATCTCTCTAATATTTCTTACAATTGCTACAGTTAATCTATAATTGTCTCAAAAAGCTTAATTTAAAAAAATACATGAAGCTAGGGATGGTGGCACACGCTTGTAATCACAGGCTGCAGCAGGAAGTTGAGCCAGGAAGAGCCCAAATTTGAACCCACCTGGACAACTTAGTGATTCAGTAAGACCCTGTCTCAAAACCAAACAAAAAACAAGCACCGCTTGTGAGACATGCAGTGATGCCTGGTGTGGTGGAACATGCCTGTAATTTCAGAACTTTGGGAAACTGAGACAGGAGGATTTCTGGAAGTTTGAGGCCAGCCTGGGCTACATAGTAAATTTAAAGCCAATCTGGACTACATAGTGACACCCTGTCTAGAAAAAAAAATACAGTGTATGCTTACCTTTGCTTCATAATACTGAGATTGCACAAGGAAAGGAGAACCAAGAAAAACAAAACACCTATGACCTGCTGTAGAATTTATAACTTGGCACATGGCCATTTTGCATTATGCAGTTGTATTTCAATAAGTGACTTTAAAGCCACATGTCAGCAGCCATCCCAGCAGTTCAGTAGGTTTGAACTTGGTTCATCTACACTTGTGTCCTCTACCTATACATGTTATCGAAGCTCACTTCCCTAATGGGAAGTTAATTCTCAAACAAAACTTTAACAATGAAAATGACTCATCTTCTGAATCTTGATTAGCGACAATTGTAGATAAGGTCATATCGAGGAGCAGTGTAGGTGTCTGGTTCGTTAGCGTGAGAAAATGGGACTTTACCAAGGCCCACAGTTGCCTGGTGGCGCCCAACACTGTATGGCAGGGGTAATCATTTGCCATTTTGTGGGAGGGGTGGAAGTGACTAAGATTGAAGTAGTGATGAGCATAAGTGATGTTTTGAGATCTTTATAGTGACGTCATGAGTGTATGAATGTATGATAGTTTCTTTTGATGATATGTGGTTTATTACCCACCTTCATAATTGAAGAAAATGCTGAATATAGTTAAAAGTTAATGAAAATTATTTCGTGCAAAATAGCTGGCAATTGTGCTTCTTTTTCTTGAGCAACATTCTTGAGCTATAGGTTGTGTATAAGCCTATGGATGTATTGAAAATAATGTTCAAAGATCACAGTGTTGACAGATTTTTAATTGTTATTTACAATTATTTTTTCACACCACGAGAAAGGAAAATATAAGTAAATAATAGTATTTTATAAACATTATTAGGACAGCACAAATTAAGATTTATATCATTTTAATATGTCTAAAACTGTCAACATTTATAATTAATTACTAGATAAATCATTTTTATCTTGACCATAGCTTCAGTTTTGGAGTTCTTTAAGAAAACTACCTTAAACCTAACCCATGGCTTAGAAATGCTCACTAACATTCTCTATGTTTATTTATGTGTTTTATTGCAGTATGGACCAATATTTACCATCTTTGCCATGGGAAACCGAATGACCTTTGTTACTGAAGAAGAGGGAATCGATGTGTTTCTAAAATCCAAAGAAGTAAATTTTGAACTAGCAGTACAATATCCCGTCTACCGCACAGGTAAAAATATTTTCAGATAGTTCATTTGAAGTAAAACATTGGGATCCAAGAAAAGTTTTAGGTAAAAATTATATCCTCAATCCATCGAGAATGAAATGAAAGCCCATTATTTTATTCCTTAAAAATTTGTTTTTCCAACACCAGTGATTGAGACTGGGACTTGTGCACTGAGGGACATCTCTGGCCTTTGAACTTTTTCTTTTTCTTTTGAGATAGGGTCTTGCTAAGTTGCCAAGGCTAATCTTGAACTCAGGGTCCTCCTTCCTCAGCCTCCCCACAGTCCTGGGATTACAGGCCTGCACTTTTTTATTCTGAAAAGAGTGTGTGAAGATTGAAAACTCAATTATTGGCAGCTGAATATATTTAAATTTCAAGTAGATGTGAAGGAGATGGAATTACCTCACCAGTAGATATTTTTTGAGAGAATATCTGGAATCCGTATTGCGGGACAACACCCAAGATGCTGCAGTCCCTGTCCTGCTGCTGAGTGTACCATTGTCTGCAGCCTGTAGCTCTTGGCTTGATTCTCTGTTGTGACTCTGCATCCTGCAGGTGGAATTGCCCTGCTTGGAAAGCCCATTAGCATGGCTTTTTCTGGGCAGGTGCTGTGCCACTGAGCTACGATCCCAGTTCTTGTGTGGGTTTTTCTGACATTTCTGCACAGGGCTGGCGAGGTGAGCCTGCCTTGACTTCCCCATTCACGAGTTCTCCCTCTCACTTAGGGACTGCTGGTGGCACTGTGCGTGTGCTGCCATGTGGCTGTCTGACTTCTGCCCTCCCCGGATTGCAGATGTATGTGCGGAAGGCAGTGCCCACCCCAGATGCAAAGCTGGCCCCTCCTCTGCCTTCACACTTGACTTCTACCCTCTGCGTCTTCTTTCTCTCCTGCCTCATTTTTATTCTTCTCAGGATCCTAGGTTCTTTTTCATGTAGTCTCTCATGCATTTCTTGCCATTGAGACAAAAAAGTTTCTTTTCAAATCTATCAGTGATTAATGCCATGATTATTTTTTCTTCTTGCTTGCATGCAGATCTCAACACGTTGGTTAAATTCTCTGTTTAATGCTGTTGACATATGGCTGGAGAGACCCTCACCAAGGAGCACACATCCCTTACCTACTGCAAGTGTGTGAAAACTGGCAGGCTTTTCACCTGTGTCCTCTCTGGGGCCTTTTGTGCTTAAATATTTCTGTTTAACAGGTGAAGTGTGTGAACATTATCTCGAGCCAACTTCTCATCCCTCCCCTATGTCCTCCCACTGTAGAGAAGATTGGAACATTTATTCCTCATTGATTTATATAAAATTAATATACATAACAGAATGAGGAAATAGAAAATTAACAATTATTTTTTCTAGAAGTTACATTAAATACAATAAAACAAGCTAAAAGACATTAGTTTAAAAAATAACCTTATACTCCCACCCCCCCATCTAACCAGAAGTGTGTATCGTAGAAGAAACATAAATTCTAAAATAAAGGAAATAGTAGGGTTAGAGTTACTCATGGTTAGGAAGGCTTCTTGGCAGAAGTAATATGCAAGAAGAGCCTGGAGGAATAAATAGAAATTAGAAGGAGGCATTTGAGCTGATGGGTGTGGGGTTATGGGGCAAGGCCTGGGGTGGTAAAGGAGAGAATGTTTTGAGCATCCAGAATAGCTTCTTGAAACACTGGGAAATGTGAAATACTGTGTATTCTTGATATACCTGGAACACAGATTTGGAGGAGGAAGGGGCTGGCAATACTGGGCCTCTGAATTACCCATGTATACATCATCCCGTAAAGCAAATGAAGTTCTAGGCTTCACTATCTCACAATCTGTGTTGAATCTTTGTCCACTTTATTTGCAGGAGGTAATTTTATGTACTGCGAGGATGTTGGGGAAGGTCTTTACCGATGCAGTAAGGAATAGAGGTATAGTGGACACGTCTCAGAGCTGTGACTTATTTTGAAAATAGTTTTCTCTGTTTATAGCATCAGTTCCAAAGAATATCTTTCTAACACTGCATGAAAAGCTGCATATGACAATGAAAGGGAAAATGGGGACTTTCAACATGTATCAGTTCATGGGGCGGCTGAATGAAGAATTCCATGAACAACTGGAAGATTTAGGCCCTCATGGGACAATGGACCTGATCAGTTTAGTGAGGTAACTTGATGCTTTAATATCATTTAATTTAATCTTCAAATAAAAAGGAAAATAGCACATTGGGCTTCACAAATTACCTGGCAGATTAATGAAGTCTACTTAACTAGGTTATTAAGTGATTTCTCTAAATCTTTTAAATTCTAATTAACGGGCAGTTCCATTCCTGTTTCATGGTACACAAGTAAGCCAGTACAGTCATTTTAATACAGTACATCTATGGGATTTCCCTTAGTCCTTCCAGTGATTGTGTCTGTTCCACATGGAGTTACCTCACCTAAATCGCTGTCCACCCACCATTCAGTGCAGTTCGTGATCGGTGGGATGGAGAGACACGTTGGGGATGGGAGAGAATGGAATCATTACATGGTGACAGGTCCAAAAGGGGCAGCTAAGGCCGAGTCCCTGTGGGCCTCGGGGCTGAGTCCTCAGCCTGTCCTGGCAGTGAGGTCCCAAGAGACTGGAGGGCCACAGAGGGAGCAGTCACAATTGGAAACCTTCTGGAGAAGTTAAAGGCGGGCATGGGAACATGAGAAAAACTCTGCATGCGCATAAAGAGATCTGGAAAACTATCGCATGAAGCACTTTTCTACCACCTGTCCCTCGAACCCTTAACACAGAAGGCAGAGTTCAGCAATTAAGATTCAAAGCAGAATGTCCATTAATGTGGTATGAGAGGTGGTGGTTGGGGTGAAGCAGAAATAACGAAGCCAACTTAGAATCTGCCAATGCATGCCCAGTATCTATGGAGAAGAAACTAATCCTTGGATATTTTTAAAACTTTGAGAGAAGGAGAAGCTGAAGGAATATAAATATTTTCTGTGCTATCTTTGATATCAAAGTTTATTTTTGAATATTGACTATTCTTGAGTTATTGTTGATACTTTTCTTAAGTATGCCATGGTGATGACTTTATTCACGTATGGTAAAAATTATTGATAAGTACTATATTTCTGTGCACACTAGTTTGAGTATGTGGGACCCTGTGAGCAATCAGGAAGTTTGATGACTAGTACTGCTTCTCTTTTTGGTTATTGTTTGCTGCTCTCTGCAGTCATGGGCCATAACCTGAGTTGTTATTATTTTTTGAATGAATGCTTGTTGAACTTATTGAATCAGTTTATTTCTGTTTATCCTCATATTTGTCAGCATATAATATGTTTGCTTAGAAAGCATTTTTAAATCCTCAGGTAAATAAGACTACAATTTCAGTTCTCTCTGAGTTGTTTTTGGGGTTTTTTTGGTACCAGGGATGGAACTCAGGACCTTGCGCTTGCAAGGCAGGCGAGGGGCCACTGAGCTAAATCCCCGGCCCCATCTCTGAATTGTTTTGACCACATTTAGCAAATATTAAGAACCCTTGAGGGCCAGGGATTTAGCTCAGTGGTTCTGCTACTTGCCTTGAAAGCACAAGGTCCTGAGTTCGATCCCTGGTACCAAAAAAAAGAACCCTTGAGACTGGCTTTTCCCCGGAAGAGTCGATCACATATTACCTGCCCATAGTTGGTCACTCTGGCCTATGTCCTCCCTTGTGTCTTGTGGCTTCTCCTTTGGCCTAGGAGTCTGAACTTCTGTGTGTTTCTGTCTCTGTAGGTGTCTCCTTTATCCGGTCACAGTGAACGTACTTTTTAAGAAAGGCCTGATTGTCTCACACAAAAGGAAAATTGAAGATTTCTACTGGCATTTTCAAATTTATGATGAGGGTTTTGAGTACGGATCCCAGATGCCAGAGTGGCTGCTGAGGTAGAGTTGTGTTCCGTCTCTGACCCACTGGCCCCGCTCCCCCCAGCAGTCTGTGCACCACTCAGCGCCCTCTCGGGGAGATGTGACACCAGCTCTCATGGGAGAGAAGCAATTTCTGCCACCTTTGTGCTTTCTTGGTGTGGATGTAAACTGAGGAGGAACAAAAGAAGGGAAGCGTGCTGTTCCCTCTTTCTGTTTCTCATGAACAAAATGAAAGAGAATGGGGCAGGGGTGAGCACTTACTCCCAGGCCCTTTCCCCGCCCACAGCTGGCACAGCTGGGAAGTCATCTGGCCGAGCACCCCAGCCCATTCTCTCTGAGGCAAAGGCAGGTGTAGCCAGGTGTATTTCCACAGCTGGCTCAGATGAGTGCTTGTGAAATGATTCAAATGCGATAACAGTGTGACTTTTTAATCCCTTGGAGGTTGCTGTATGTGTCGATCCATTCAGATAGTCTGGCTGACAAACAGAAATCCGAGCCTCCTGGCTCCGGGTGGGGAAGCCTGGGGCTACGGGGTGGCTTTATGCTGTGGGAGGGCTGTCTTCCCAATCACCCACTGCCACCTTCACCGTGTGTGTGTCCCCCTAGAGGTCCCAGGGACAAACACACCTCTGCCAGGGTCTTTTCCAAGGGCGCTGATCTCTGTGAGCTTACCTGTCATCACTGCCCAGAGACCCTCTCCTACCACCCACCGGGGGGAACTAAGACTTCAGCTTGTAGTGGACAGTGGCCGCTGCTCAGAGAGGATTGGAAGCTGGGAGCCACCTTGCCTGGCTTCACCCAGCAGCTGGTGCCTGTGCTGGGCTTCCATCCTTCTCAGCTGACAGCAGCCTCAGCAAAAGGAAATCGAGCCAGTCAGTGGTCGCCTGTGTTCTAACTCAGCGCTGCTCCACTAGGAATCCAAACATTTCTTCACGAAGACACTCGAATGTGGTGGCTTTGACCCCTCAACTGTCCCTCTGGGCCGAGTTCTGAAGGGAGACCCCTAGAAAATTCTGCCTGAAAATGAAGACAAGATGGAGGGAAAGAATTCTAAGCCCACAGACTCCCCCTTTGATGCCCATTCCCAACAGGCTTTCAATTTAATTTTTGCACATCCTTTTCTTTTCTCTCACAGAAACTGGTCAAAATCCAAAAGGTGGCTCCTGGCACTGTTTGAAGAAAGCATTCCAGATATAAAAGCATACAAACCTGAAAGGGATGACTGTGCGGTAAGTATTCCTTAGCTTCTTTTGTTGAAGTACATGTGAAGACAGTAAAGAACTGTGATCATTAAGAGTGTGTGCTGAGAAAGGAGTTTGATCGGACACCATTGGTGTGGACTGGCTCGCATACGGTCATTTGTTATTGGTGGGGTTTTTCCAGGTCTGTGCATCTTCCACCGAGGTCTGCAGCACCCTGTGCTCTGCTCCGGGACGAAAGGAAGATGCATGAGCTCGTGTTTGTATCAATCTTTGACCTATGGCCACAGTCTGACCATATTTATTTCTTTTAAACAGACGTTAATGCAGGCTGTGCTGGATGTGGTAGAGGGGGAAGCAGACAGGCACAGTGCGAGCTATGCACTCCTGATGCTGTGGGCCTCTCTGTCTAATGCTGTTCCTGTAAGTACAGCCATGTAGAGTGCATTTGTGTCTGCTGCATTCTCTGTGTTTTCTTCCTTTCCCTCTCCTGCCCCTTACTTATTAGGGAGAAAGAAAAAGACTCAGTGGTTCAGTTGTGAGATAAAAAGCAAAGCTGAATGCCCACTGGAATCTGCCTGGGTCACACAGGAGGCAGAGAGTGTACCAGCTCTGCAGGGCAGCGCCAGGCAAGGGAGAAGCTAGCCCTGGCCACCAGCTGGCTCTGTTCTGCCGAGGGAGCCTTCCCTGCGCGGGCACAGCGCTCGGCGTTAGTGCTGCAGATCTATAAGGCTCGCCCCCCCCCCCCCCCCGGTCGGTGAAAAAGTAGGGGAATGGACACTTTCAAACAGAGTCAAGCTTAAAGCCCGACACCCCAGCTAGGGGCAGGGAGTGTCATGGTGGCAGCTTAAGTTCTCCAACCTGACTGGAAACAAGGAGAACAGACACAAAACCATCACTGTAGGCCCCGGACCTGGGACCCAGTCATCTACACAGTTCCATTGCTCTGCAAAGGCAAGAGGGCTCCGCAGATGAGCCCAGCAGGTCCCCAGGGACTGTGAGCCATTCTCTGCCTGTTCTCAGGCCATTGGCATCACCAGGCCTCTCAGTCCTGTCTTTCCCAGAGAGGGGCTGATGACGCTGGAACTTGCCTTATATCTAAAGACAGCAGAGGCTTTTAACAACCTCTTTTCTTTTCCTTTTCCTCTCTTCCTCTCCCCTCCCCTCTCCCTAATCTCTTTTCCTTTTCCAGTTCTGGAGCTTTCACACTGAACCACACCATCAACGTTTTCTTTGAGACACGGTCTGGCTAAGTTGCCCAGCTTAGGCTCCAACTTGCAGTCCTCCTGCCTCAGCCTCCCAGAGTGCTGGGATCCCAGGCATGCAACACCAAGCCTGGCTAAAACTGTCTGTAAAGCTGCCCTGAGCTAAATTAGAGCGCAAGATTTATTGCCTCTTCTGGTCCATCTGCACCAGTTTCCTGGGTCAGAAGGCTCTCACATTAGCCTCAGCCGCTCCCTATGTCATGTGAAATTAAAGGGCAACCCTTTTTATGTATTTGTTATCTACTAAACAAGAACATTTGATCTATCTCTGTGATAAGTGTGGCCATTTTTCCTTTTCTTCTAACAGAAATAAGGAAAACGTTTTTAGGATTATTTATTTCTCATTCCCCTCTCTGAAGACCTAATACCTTAGCTTCCTGTAACCTATTGTAAAATTTAATGGGAAAAGACAAGAGTAGAAATTTTGACCTCTCTTCTCCAACATGTGTCACCCATGAGACTGTAAATTTCAGTGGGGTGGACAAGAACAAATAGTCTAATCCCTTTCCCTGCTTTCATGTTCCTCCAGTATGCTTCTCTGATCTTTCTTTCCTTCAGTAATTTTCTTGGAAACTGATTAAGCTATGGCAAAACTGCAAAGCAAACTTCAAAACGACTCCCAGAGCAGCAGCAAAACAGCCACTCCTGTCGGGGATTAATTTTCAAGATTTCATCAGGAAGGTCCCCCAGGGGGCACAAACCATACAAAGCCCCACTGATCTGACTCAGAGGAAGTCAGTGCTTTGCCTTTGTTCCCGGCGCTGGGCTGAAAATCCTTCATTTCAGAAAGGAAGTGTCTGATGATGAGCAGAAGTCCACCTCACGAGAGGCAGCCTGGTGTGAGCAGGGACCTCAAAAAGGCTTTCAAGCCAGGTACAAAGCCAGTTCCCAGCGCTAGGCAGCATCAGGCCAGTTGTGTGATCTCACTGTGCCTCAGTGTCCCCATGTGCAAGATGAGATTGCTGCCATCTGCTTCTGAGGGCTGCACTGGAAGAGATGGCAGGTGGCTGTTGGTGCCTGGCCCAGCACTGCAGCTCCCTGTGTGTTCCTGTCCTTCCCTCACCACACTCATCACCCTGGTTCGCTCAAGGATGGCTTTCAGCGCCACATGGACAGTGAATCAAGAAATCAAGACTGCCCTGGCCTCCACATCCTTGATGCTCAGGGCTCAGGATGTGATGCAAGTGGTGCCTCTGTCCTGGCTTTTGTGACCTCCATCACTGCTGAGGGAGCTGCTGAAGCCCTGCCAGAGGCATAGTGTGGCCTCGATGGGGTCTGGGTGACATCCCTACCTCCTCCTCCTCCTTTGTCCTCTGCCTCAGGCCCTTGGGGTTCAGAACCAAGGTTTCCCATGGGCTGAGTACTGTCCCGGAAGGTCCCCACAGCCTCAGGGTGTTTTGGTGGACTGTCCCAAGACAGTAGTCATCATTTAGGAAGTGATTTCTATGAGAAGACCACTCCTGGAATGAACTTCTTAGGACGTTTCTCCAGCCAGTCTCAATACTGGCCTTTTACCCTGGATCTTCTTTCTCTGTCACCTTCTCTCTAAGGACCTGAACTCAGGAGCATTTTCCACTTCATATCGTCTCAGCTCCCACAGCAGTTTTGCCTGCCATACAGTGGCCCTGCCACCGTGTGTGCCTCACGTCCCCAGCCATAGGGGCAAGTTCTTGGGGCAGAAGTCGCCTTATCCATATTTGAGTTGACCGTGATGGGTGCAGACCTTCTGGCCCATCTCAGAGGTGCCATCAGTAATGGTTACACCTGTTTCTGGGTACATGTGGGCAAGGCGCTGAGGCCATACTCAGTCTGCTTTTCCTAGCTTTTCTCTTTGTCCCTCCCCTCCTGTCCAGTATGATGGAAAGCCATGGGGCAGCTGCTTCTGGAGTCCTGGGACCACATGGCCTGCCACCTTTGCAGCCAGCTGTGGCGTGGAATCCATCCTCTGGCCAACCCCAGTTGGTCCCCTTGGGAGCAGCAGGTCTGACCCTTTCCCGAATGTGAACACACCCACCCCAGGGGCACATTGCTGCCTCCCTATTCTGCATCACGTATGAATATTTCACTAACTCCTTACTCTCTTTACATACTTTCCCCCATTTTTAAAAAGTACTTTGGTTTTGTAAAGTAGAAAAGAACATAGATTTTTTTTTTTTAGAGTGAAGAGAGAAATCTTTTAGAGAGGAGAGAAATATGTTCACAGATTTCATGAGATCTGTGTTTCTCATGAAAACAGTCAGCACCCAATTTCAGTGAGTCTGCAGATCCACAATTAATGCGCACACAACTCTGCCCTCCTCTTTTGTGTAACCGAAAGTCTTTGTGTTATCATTAGGGTTTCCCCCCAACACTAAGGCTGACTCTTCAAATGAGATGAATCGAGTGTGCGTTGTTCTTAATTAAATCCAGTCGTTTAGCACTGAGGAGAAAGGGCGGAGTGCAGGGCCAGGGAAGAGAGCTCCCTGAAGCCCTGCCTCTTCACCTGTGCACATGGACAAGGTAACACAAAGTGACTCTGTTCCGAGAGATGGAGCCTGGCTCTCCTGTGCATCTTGTTTCTGTAAACAGGATGGTGTGTGTCCTCAGCCTGTCAATTTAACGTCCCCAGGGCACTTTCCTTTGGGCAACTGCTCTTCCTCTTTCCACCACGGAGGGGAGTGTTGGGATTATGTCAAGGTGTAGACTAGAGTTCCTTCACAAAATGGACAAAGGGAAGCCAGAAGACTTCAGTTACACAGAACATTGCCCGAGTCATTTCAGGATTGACTTCGTAATAAATGTTTATAGAAAAAGGTGAAAGGGAAACTGTCCCTTTGCTTCTTTCAGTGATTTTATACAGGTTTCCTTTATTGTAAACCTTAGAAGCAAAAACATCTACCCCAGTAGGAAGTTAATGTTTAAGACATAGAGCAGCATGATGTTGTCTTTAATACCTTATTGAGGAGAGAGATGAGGTCATCTGGACAGGTCGAGGGGAGACCTTGCAGATGTACCCAGCACCATAGCATTCGATGGGCCAGGTGTGAGTGACCCCATTTCATGAGGGCGCTCTCATATTTCAGTCTGTGGGATTTTAAGAATAGTGTACTGGGCTTATTTAAAATAACCATGTTTCACTTGCAGGAAGTAATATTTACTGGTTCATTTGTATTTTAAGGAAATTAAATCTTTAAAAATGTTTTTGTTTTAGATTAACATTTTTTTAAAGGGGCCGTACTGGGGACTGAACCGAAAGCTTTTATACTGAGACACATCTCTAACTACAAACCCTCTCCACACACGTTTTCAAAAATTTTTTGAGATAAAGTCTGGCTAAGTTGCCCAGGCTGGGCTTGAACCTGCCATCCTCCTGCCTCAGCCTCCCAGAGTGCTGGGATTACAGGTGTGCACCACCACGCCTGGCTGAGATTCATATTCTTAGATGTCAGCATTTGTTGTTCTGAATATTTAATATATGCTTATATAGTGTTCTGTTGCTTGATTTTAAAAAACCTCTCTTTCTATTTTACACAGTTTAATCTATATAAATGATATAATTAAACTATAGTAACAATGAAATTATAAATGTAGCCTCTTAGAGATATAGAACAACTCTTACTCATAAAATCTAGGTGTGTTCAGAGATGCTCCTGATTCTCTTATATATTTAAGGTTAAACATTGCCCTTGATGCTTATATATTTATGGCTAATACTGATTTTGCTTTTGATTCCCTTCAAAGACATTTGCAATTTTGACGTTTGTTTTTCTTTTTAAGATTACCTTTTGGACCCTTGTGTTCATCCTGTCCCACGGTGACATCCACAAGACCATCGTGGAAGGCATCTCCTCTGTGCTGGGGGGAGCAGGTACTAAACCCCAGTTACTTTACAGCACCAAGAACACATCCAAGAACCCACGCTCCTCACACATTGTGTGCTGTCTGGATCCCGAGTGTTCTCCAGGGCTCCTGTTTTAATGTCTGTGTGCACAAGGTGGCACTGTTTAGAGGTGGTGGAGCCTTTAACAATGACCTAGTGGGAGATCCTTGGTTACTGAGAGCCAGGGGCTGGAAGGCCTGGTGGTCTTTTCCGGGTCTTTTCCTCTTCCACTTCTGCTTCCTGCCCTGTGGTGAGTAGTTTGCACTGCCACACATTCCACTATTGTCCTCTGTGCACCCCAGAGTGTGAAGGCAGTGGGTCTGCCCGGTTTTGAGCTGTGCGCCCAAATATACGTGTTCATACTTTATAAGTTAATCATCTCAGATACTTTGTTATAGTAATAGAAAGCTGGCTAACATAATTGCAAAGCTAAATACCTTTACTTTCATAGAAGTTCAACGTAATTCAAAGTTGCATATATGTTATGTGTTTCAGTGTATAAACCTAGAATCCTAGAAATGAGGTAGAATCCTAGAATTTAACTACGGTCAAGTTCTTGAGAGGCCCTCTGGTCCACTGTTCTTTTTTTCTAAATGAGGAAGTAGGAACAGGAGAAATCGTGACTTGCCTAAGTTCCCTCCAGTAGCCTGGCCCCTTGCCTCAGTTGGTGTGCAAGGCATGGATCTGGAATTCAGGGTTTTCCCAATTTAAAATCACGTGGTGCATGTATTACATAACAGCTCCCATGGTGCGTGGAGATCAGGGAAAGGTCGCTCCCAAAGGGTTGTGAAAAACAGAAACTCTTGGCAGTTGTTGGAGACTAGGGGATTTAGGAACTGTGAGTTGGGGTTATTGTGTTGAGCTTCTCCATTCAGATTCATCATCTGTTTGAACAAGTGGAAATGAGTCCGAATAGAGAGCTCAGCTTCCTGACCTGTGTACAGAAGAAAGTGTTTTAGAAAGTCTTCATCTGTCAAATCATGCGTGTGGCTATAAAAATAATACGTGATTTGTTTTTCTTGGAACAAACAATATAACATATGTGCCAAGTTATGAGGCCATTGACAGCTATCGGTCCTATGAGAGCTGCAGGTCGTTTGCATCTACTGTTGTCCCAGTCAGGCAATGTCCTCTCCCCTATATTTAGTATAAATTATTCCTTGAAAACAGCATCAGGATTGTGAAGCAGGCTCCATTTTATCTTTTAGTCAACAGAGAAATCAAAAATCTCAATTAATATAGAGAGTAAAACTGGTGACTAGCAGGAGACACCCTTTTCTGCGAGGAGAATCTTGCATGGTTATTGGCATAGTGCACTGGGCTTCTTTGCAAGGGGCAGAACGGGACTGGGATGTTGCTTGTGCACGTGTGGATGGGCAGGGCGGGGGCGCCGGGGCTGTTGCTGTCCTTATCTGTGGCGGTGAAATAATCTGTGCTGAGCCAGGCTGCATCCTCATGTCATGGTTGTGTCCCCCCCCCCCCTCTTATCACTGCCTCTTTCAGACTCAGTCTGCCATGAATGTTATGCCGAAGCAGCCGGCAGGGCTGCTTCCTAGGGGTTACTGCTTAGGACCCTCCACAGGGATGTGTGTCTCTGATGTTAAAGTTTCTTCCTGGATCCTTCGGATGCCAGGAGAAGTTACAAGAACTGGAATTAGAAGCTCAGAAATAACCGCAATGTTTGGAAGAAGCTGGTGGCTGGGGTGGGCGTGGGGGTGTGGCTGCCAGGCCCTGCTGGGGTCCCCGAGCCCCAGTGCCATCCTGGTGTCCAGGCTTATCCCCTGCTTTCCCCCATTGGTGTTCACAGCTCCCTTCAGCTGCTCTTCTGGCCTTCATTTGCATCTTACACTTCCCCTTCCTGCTCACTTAGCTGCTGTTTTTCTTTCATGCAGAAATCAGGTTCAGGCAGGAGTTACATGAGGGAAACTATAACATTTACAAAAAATAATTTTAAGAGTATCTTTTAAAAAACCCAAATAAGGAATAAAGCACACTACCTCGAGTGGGAAGATTCACTGTCATGAAAATGTGAGCCCTTGGTAAAGTGCTGTGCATTTAATTAATTATAATGAGAATTCTAAGGGGTTTATTTCCCTAAATGACTTTAAAGTTTACATAGAAGAGTAACTGTGATCCTAAATAAGAACTATCAGATGTATAAATGAATAAGACCATCGTGTGGTAAGGTATTAGAGCTTATTGTAAAACTGCTCTAAGAGAACAGGTGCACAAGAATATTGGCACAGGAAAAACAGTTGAGCCACATGACCTTTGTTCACCATTGTCAACAAAAAAATCAAATTCATAATAGTGACTTTCAAAAGTAAAAAAAAAATGATAGGGAAAACGTTATGTTTTATTCTGTTTCAAATCCTTGGGGTGAAAGTTTCCAAGTGATGCAGTGGAGTAAGACTCTGCAGACCTGCAGTGGGGGAAAGAGCCCGCGTAGCAGGGCCTACCGGGCAGCGCTGACCTGTAGGGCAGCAGCGTCCCAGCCACTGTGCGCTTCTCCTCCGCACACTTCCTCACCCCCACTCTCCCTTGGATTCGCCTGTAGCTGGGACGTAGTATTTGTCTCACAGACATTTTCTCCTGCAGAAATGTATAATAATGCACAATTATAGTGACAGAAAAGGTTAATGTGTTGTAAGGGGAAAAACAAATAATATATAGAGATTTTTCCATAAAGTAAATATTTGCCAAGTGCCGAGAATTCTGATGTTTGTGTTGCATTTTTAAAGGGTCTCCTGACACGGGGGCGGAAGATATCTGATCCTCCGCAAGGCGTCCTCACCTTGGGGCTCCAGGAGTGACCCCTTCTATTGGTCTTTTCTTCATATTCAGGAGGTTTCTGAGCACTAATCTTCAGGAGCTCATCCTACTCTTTCTTCAATGAATTGTCCTTTTTTTGCTATTAGGAAAATCATTTTTATTCCATAATTATTTTAGGTGCCCAGTAAATTCCTGTTGTATGTCTCCAGACGGCCTAAATCCAGAGTCACCCCTACTGTGTGGAGGAGGACGTGGGCATTTGCTGGTGTTCCTTGGTCTGGTCCTGTGGCTCCTGCTCCCTGGGGAGGCCCCTCCCAGAGCAGAATCAGCCACACTGGGAAGAGCCAGGTCCCTGTTAGGTGTCCCCCGGCTCAGCCTCCTCAGCCCTGTGACCTGGCTTGCTGACTCATTATTTCACTGTCTCCTCTTCTCCCATCCTTGCCTGTCTCTGCTCCTCAATGCTGGTATCTTCCCATTGCCTCTTAGAAGAGAGTGAAATAAACATTTGGAGAAGGAAAAGATCATCAGGGTCTTTGAGGTTTCCTTTCCAGGTATCAAAGAAAGATCAGTTCCACAGTGTGCCTTTTCAAAATTAAAACAAACATAAAAAGAGTTTTATTGCTTTACCCATAGGGGAGATAGCAAGTAAATCTTTATCTCACTAAAAAGTCCCATAAACCTCTAACCAGCCCTTTCTTACTCCCTATAAATGACTACAGTGCGATCATTTGACATAGGAAACCTATTGTGAATCTATGGTCTACTTCAAGACATCTGTATCCACTGTTACTCTCCCTGTGTGAGATGTGCTAATCTTTTCCAGTGAAAGTGGGTTTTATTCTGCGAAGAAAACAGCTGTTTTGTAAATATAAAAGCATTTCTGAAACAGTAGGTATGTTTTAAAATGGAATTCTTGAACATTACTTACATTGTTTATTAAATTCCTGAGATGAAAGGAGGAAGATAAGATTCTTCTTTTTCCATTGCCTCTGGAATACTGTAAATTCTTATTTACTGCTTCTCTCTTGCTTTGTCTTCTCTAAAAACTGAATTTTTAGGGGTTATCTTGAGGTCTCTGGTTGAGAAAATAAGCCAGAAAACTAAATAGCTTCCTACCTTTGTCCTCTGACAGCAGTTGAGTCCTTGCTTCATTATTTTTATGTGGAAGTCATAGAAATACTGTATTTTTTTCAAAGCTCTCACACAAGTTTTTGAAATGGCAGTCCAAAGTAAACACCAACTTCTTTTATTTGATATTTTTCAAACAGAAACTGTTATTGTAAAATTGAGAAAGGAGACTGCCCAACCGAATTTTGTCGGGATCTTTCCTGAAGGTTCCTCATCGGTACACTTGTTTTTCAGAGGGTGCCCCATGTGCTTTTACCTGGGGGTCACTTGCCCGAGTGTGTGCTGTGACCTTCTGCTTTGCGGATTTGAAGCAAGCCGTGCTGTGACTATGCAAAGAGCAACCAGAACGCTGAGGGCAAACAGAACTGAGGACGTGAGCTTTCAAAGAAAAGAGCGGAGGGCTGTGCGGGAATGCGCTCATCAGATGTTAGAGGGATTTCTCCATTTGCCTTTCCTTCTCTCTCTGTGTCCCTCATGGTGGCTTAGACACTTGGCTTTCCTTTGGGGGCAGACATGTTCTGCTGCGGCCTCTGCCGGACAAGGTCTGAAAAGGTCTGATGACTCAGCAAAGGTCACAGCTTGGATTATCTCCCCAAAGTTATTAGTTAAGTCCTAGCATCATGTTATTGCAGGACTACAGAAATAATTTTAACCTATTTTTATGTGTTTACCATGTAGGTGTGTCTCTGTGTGTATAAGGAAAAGGGCTTGAATTATTAAGAAAGCAAAGCAGGCATCTGTCAAAGGGCTTCCTTTAGTGATTTTATTTAACTCTTTTCCTTAAGTCTAAGAAATCATGTTCTCATGATAAATTTTGGAATTTGTTCAGTTTCTTTCTGCCCAGGTGACTTCTACCCATCCTTTTGGGCATGGTTGAGATTCCATCCCAAGAAGGAGGGATGGAGGGGTAGACTCCAGTAATACCTGGGTCCTTGCCTGTGGAACTTAGAACAGCCATTGATGGCCAGAGTTTGTTTGCATCCTTGTGTGCACATTGCTTCGCAGCATTGGCCTTGTCTGTCTCTTTCTTCTCCCCTCTTGGGGGAGCAGCATGCATCTTAGCAAATCCAGACCCTCAGTGTAGACAGACCTAGGTTTGAAGGCTGCCTGACACTTTGAGCCTGTCTCCTCAGATGCATTGACCTCCCTGAGGCTGGATTAGCTGACAGGTGGTCTTGAATGAGTGAAAGGATCCCAAATGTTTGTGAGATTCAGTGGCCTTTACATGAGCTTCTCTCCTCTGTGCTCCACAGCACCCAGGTGGGTTCACATATAGCAAGTGTGTGGCAAATTGATGTTACATGAATCAATGAATGAGTAATAGAGTCTCAGTCTATTATGTTAGATTAACAAATGTAATTGATTGTAGCTGTGTTCTATCATCATGACTGTTTAGTCTCAAAACTACACATAATATTTTAGAAACTTCTTTTGCTGTTTCTGAATACATGAATCATCCTTTTATTTGGTTTCAAATATCCTATGGTTTGGTTTTAATGCATTTATGCCAAGAGTTAAACAGATGGTTTCTAAATTTAACCCCAGATCACCCATAGTAGCTTTCTTGGTCATCTCCTGCTGTGGTCCTTCTGATGATTACCTTGGGATTCTTCCAAGTGGCGCCTTCTAATTTTAGAGTCACTGAGCTGAAAGAACAGAACACAGATGTGCATCAGAATCGGCACTCTATGGGAACCGGCCACTTCTAAGTGTCCTACCAACCAAGGTCTTTTGTCCTAAAGATACTTGAAAACTTATTATCTTCCCTTGTTCTTCACCTGGTTCCAGAATTCTACTCTATTTGTCCCATATTACACTGGGATTTAAGAAACCAAAAATATTTGATCAAAACATTTATTTTTCAAGTGTAGTATCTCCCAAACATTTAAATGTCAGAGTTTTAAATAGTTTCAACTCAAAACAAGCTTTTGTTTCTATATTATATAATACAATATAAACTATACTTCCTCATACAAGTAGTCTAACAATAAAATATAATACAAATTTTTAAAAAATTTTTCTAAGTGAGGTCAGAAACTTCACCATTACTGCAGTGCAAACTTTATTTCAGAGCCAGAATGAGCCCTGTCTTAGACGAGTTGGGTCGCTTTGGAGCTCAGATCTGACTGCCAGTGTAAACCTGGACCTTCGCTTATCATTTGTGCCTGGCCAAGTAGAAAAGTATTCCTTTTCTGTGTCCTCTGGCTGCAGGAAATTAAAATTCTAAGAATGTAGAAGGTGGGCCAGGGATTTAGCTCAGCAGTCCCGCCGCCTGCCTCGCAAGCGCAAGGTCCCGAATTCAATCCCTGGTACCAAAAAAATCCCAAAAAACATAGAAGGAATGTTCGGTGAGTCTCTCCAGTGTAGATGCTCTAAATAGGTTTTTGGAGAAAAAAATGAGATCTAGAATCTGAACTGTAGGTTGCTGCTAATTTATTTGTAATGTCCATTTGTCAAGTGTCCTCGCTTGCTGGGACCCCCTTGGTTTTTAAGAGGAAGATGAAATTGGGCTGAGCCCCATCTCAGATTTCTGGGACTCTGGAGGGAGAGATGGGAGAGGCTGCAGGACATGGAGGCTTCCTCCATTTGCTGGGTTCTGCATCTGCTGCCTTCCCCCTTGGCGTGCCCTGACTCTTTGTGCATGGCATTATCTCACTGGACATCACCCACATCTTCATTTCCCCGCTGTTAAAGTCCATGAATACCTAACTTTATTAGACTATTAAAAATATGATGCAAGGAAAGGGAAAAGTCACATTGGCTCCAGAAACAGCTTAAAAGTCCCATTGCCATTCAGCCCCAGAGCTTCTTCACTGACCTGCCAGGTCACCAGTCACCTGCCATGGAGCTCGGCCCCTCTGTCAGAAATCTCCACACTCATCTTCCTCACCTAGCGCACACCCCAGCTTGGGCCTTTCATCTCCATCTCTCTCTGCTCGTTCAGGGTTTCTGCCACAGAGCTGTATTGCAACATGTGCCATTAGGCAGTGCCTGTCTGCCTTCTTCCCTCCCTCCCTCCCTTCCCTCCTTCCTTCCTTCCTTCCTCTCTCAAGTACATTCCAAACGAATTTTTTATCTCAATGTTAAGTTGATGACTAGTATTTTTTACCCTATGTTTAAATATTTCCAAAGGATCTCCCGCCTCATATATTGCCTACATGCTCTTAGTCTATTTAAAACCTTTAAATAACAAAAGTCATTTGTTATTTATAATAAAGTCGTTTGTTATAGGAAAAGTGATTTAGTTCATTCAGTTATGAAAAACGGCTGCCCTATTACTAAATTCCCAAAGCAGTCCTTGTTACCAGACTAATCCCCCAGTCCAACCCATTTTCCAACAGAATGATTCCTCTGGCCCTTTTCAGTAGGAATAACCATGCTGCTGTATGTTGTGGTCACACACAGCCTGCTCCTTCACCATGGTTCCGGAATATTGGACACAGGAGCAGATGGGTGGTCTGTGGGCAGGACTGCGTGGTCAGAAGATGAGAGAGACTGGTCTGCTGTCAGGACTTCCCTCCTGTGCCTGCCCCACTTTGCGCTCAAGGGCTTTTCCTTCAGTGCCCTGTGTTATCTAACCACCCCTTTTTATCAGGTACTCAAGAGATGTTTGTACCTCAGGGGAAATGCAACAGATTAAAAATCAGGAAGGCTGAGAGGCAAAAAATGTATTGTGAAGTAGGGAAGGGGTGATCAATGTGTGTGGGCGGGGGAACACAACCATGGTGTTTTATTAGATAGGTCCATTTTAGGAAAGAGTAAATACAGAAGTTGAGTATCAGGAAATGGATTTTCTTAACATTTTTTGCCTTGTTTCCTCTTTTGAAGTCCATTTAGTAATGAGTACTAAACAGAGATACTTCTTCCTCTAAGAAGTGGTCTGTATTTACCTTGTAAAATAACCATATTTCACACAGTTATTCAGATGCCATGCAAGACATTATGTGGTTGACTTGGTCATAGAAAAGGTAAGAGCAGTGAAGACTGCACCAGCTGTGGACTATTATAAAATTCACATGCTGAGATACAACCTGGACTTGGGTAATAGAAGGTACAATGAATAGCAAAGCAATAGCTTGTTCCCTTTGTCTTCCTGAGGCAGGGGCAAGCTTTTTCTATATAAGACCAGATAGTAAATATTTTAAGCTTTATGGACTATAAGGTCTCTGTAGCTTCTTAATGCTGCCAGTGTAGAGCAGAAACAGCCATAGGCCATATACAAATGAGTGGGTGTTGCTGTTTCTGTTGGCAAATGGACATTTACAGGAGGAGACCGTGCAGTGGAACTGGCCTGCTGCCCATACTCACATTCGCATGCCTTTGGCTGTGGTCTCATATAGGGAAGAACAAGGCCGGAATGCACAGGTTTCTGTGGAAGCACCTTGGCAGTCCTGCTCCAGTGAAAATGGCACCTTTGTAGCTATGAAAATGATGGCATTGTGGTCCATTTCTGAAGTCCTGGCTAATTCAAGAGTTCCATCAGAGTTGGTCATCACATTTTCTAGTTTTATGGTGCTTCATAAGAAATAAAAGCCATTGTATGTTCAGGCTAATAAAAGCTAGTGGCTTTTAGGGTCAGTATCTGCACTCAGAATTTCTGATTTAAATAATTTTTACCCACTAAATATGTTTACCTATTTTTTTTTAAAAGAATAATTTTGAAGCCGGTCATAAGAACTGCCTTGAGCCTAGAACATTTGATTGACATAATCCGAGGGTATCTTCTACTTCTTTGACTCCAGCTCTGCATTCCTTGCAGTGTGGTCCCTGGATCTGCAGTATCCATGTCATGGGGAGCTCAGGCTATGGATGCCTGGCCAGAGAAGCACTGATCTGGTATACACAGCCTTTTTACTAAACTCTTTTTTATTTAAAAATTTTCACCCCAGAGTAGTTGTACATCTGTAATCCCAGCACTCTAGGAGGCTGATGCAGAAGGATCACAAGGTTCAGTGGCTGGGGATACAGCTCAGTGCAAAGGCCCTAGGTTCAATCCCCAGTACCACAAAAAATAAACAATTCAAATTCTTCTTCAGAAATGTCTTTCCGATTTGACTTCCTTATATTTCTTCTGTTGCCCTTACACAAACTACAGATGTTTTTGTTGGTCTTCATTTCCCCCATGTTAGACATTCTTCCATTCATTCACCCATTTATCCATTTAATAGAAATGTATGGAGCACCCCCTCCCCCGCATGTACCAGGCTCTGTGTTGGATACCGGGTGTGCATCAAATGAAAAAAGAAACGAGATGCTGAACTAATAGAATCATGCCTTATTTAGAGGGGGCAACAATAAGCAGTTAGCCAAATCAATTGATATATCAATAAGAACTATAAGGAGATAAAGTGCTCTGATAGTGATCGGGGAGATGTTTGCCATGGTGGTCAGAGAGGAGATCTTTTAGCAAAGGCCTGAAGAATGGGAGGGAGCCTGCTTTTCAAAGAGCAGGGAAAGGTGGAGGAATGAATAACGTGGTGAGTTACATACTGAGTTTTTGCCACTTGCCAGCTCTCAGTGTAAGAACTTAAATATCTTGGCTTTTTTAATCCTGACAGGAACCTTACAGGGCAGACATTTTTAGCATTCCCATTTTGAGGTGAGCTAAGTGCATGAGGTGGAGATTGGGTAAATTATAGGTTACTGTGACTCCATGATTGAGTGTGGAATAAGGTTAGAAGGAGAGATAGGCTCTACTCACTAAAGTGAAAATGTTAGATTATGCTAGATGCATTGGTTTTCCATACCAAGCAGTCCTACAGGTCTCTTCAGTCAGACACCATCGGGGTATCCAAGAATTTAACCCAGTTCCAACACCAGCTGCCTGGAGTTAGGGTTCTGTCCCACAGTACTGCCCAGAGCCACCCATTTCCCCCTCATCCCCGGCTCAGCACCTGCAGACCTCCTGCCAGACCTGGGTTGCTATAACAGAATGCCTGAGGCTGTAGAAGTCTGAAAGAGAAGAGATTCACTTGGCTCTGGACTATGATAGTGAAGAGGTCAAATAGAGTACATCTGGCCAGAGTCCCCTGGCTGTATCATGACATGGCAGAGAAGTGAAAAACTTGGTGCGAAAGAGACCAAGCACATGGTGGCCATGCTCTGCAGCAACTGTTCTCTAAGTTACTAACCCAGTCCTGCAAGGTGGGCACTAATCCCTTTGGGAGAGAGGTTCTGACACAGTCACCTGTCACCAGAAGTCACCTCACCTTTCAGTATAGCACATTGCCGACCTGGCTTCAAGCTCATGGACCTTGGAGGACAAACTACACCCACACCACAGCAGAGTGAGTGGAAGAGTCCCTCAGACAGGGTCTCTAGCTAGTGTGGGACTCAGCCCTGTGCTGTGTAGGAATGGCTGGGGTGTGGCTCCAGGGTAGAGCACTTCTCTAGCATGCACAACGGCCTGCATTCAGTGTCTAGTTCTGCAGAAAGAGAGGAAGGGAGGGAGAGAAGGATGGAGGGAGGAAGGAACAAAGGAGGGAAGCTGGGTTGGTTTGAGGGAAAAAATATCATCTATGAAAATAAGAGTAGATCAGGAAGATACAGTTTCTATAGAATCACTGCTTTCATTTCATGAGGGTACAATAATGATAAACATTTCCTTGTGGGGCTGGGGATTTAGCTCAGTGGTGTTGCCGACTGCTGTGCAGACACAAGGACCCAAGTTCGATCTCTGGTACCAAAAAAACCCAAAACATTTCCTTGTATTGAGCCTTTACCACATGCTAGGCACTGCTCTAAGTTTGCATGTCATCCCCAAATAATCTACAAATCACAGCCTCCACATTTCTCATTTAAACACTGTCTTTAGTTAGAATCTATAATGCATGAGGATAAAGGGCTCCTGCCAGTTAACTTTCTTGTCTCTTGCAGTGCTTAGCACTTTACTCTCCAGTAAGTGCCAAGCAGTAGAGATTAGTAAGGATCTCTGCTACATATGCAAAAGTCTCAATCACTTCAAAGATACATTTCCTAATTCCAGCTATGGCTTTTCTAAATTATTTTTCTGAATTAGCTTAGGGAAATACAGGGATAGTTCAGGAAAAGTATAAAGTGAAATTTGTAGTGTCACTGTCATTTCATGGCATATCAAGATGGTTTTCAGTTGATAATAATGTCTGTTGGTTCTTAGCAGCTATTTGTGGATTAGGCCACACAGGTGTAAAGGTGTACGGTATGTGTTGTGACTGACATATCATTACCTCAACTGTCTGATCAGGCTGAAAGGCACAGACCATACTTTGGTTGACACAAGACTGACCTGTGCTCCCTTTCCAGGTCCCTTCAGTCTAAATACTGCGGTGTGCGAGTCACTTTAGGGAAGTTCCATGCACCTCTAGACCAGGGGCCCGCATCGTGCCAGCGGAGTTCCCTGTGCCTTGCTGCCCTACCCTAATGCTCTGTTGGGGCTTCTGAGATGAATAATTTAAAAAGAAAAACGACCTGGTGGGGAGAACATGGAGAAAGAAAGCTAGGTGGCTTCTCATGGCTTCAGCGTTGCGCTTTCAGTGCCAGCCTTACCTCTTCAACTGCGTTCTCCTTTCATGGAAGGAGAACCTGGGCAACAGGGATGAGAGGAGGAAACTGAATATGTTCCTGACAGGGATTTTCTCCACTTGATAGCATTGGGTCTGTGAGAACCAAAGTCAGATGTGCATCCATCATGTTGCAGAAAAAAATCAAAAAAGGAAAAGCACAAGTAGCACTTTCTTGGCAGCCACAGGCAGTACTGAGCCTCAGCCATGACCGCCCAGGACCATGGGATGTCGCCTTCTGGTCTCATATTCCATCCTTCTCCTTCTCTCGACAGGTAGAGAGAAGATCACAGTGTCAGAGGATAAGTTGAAGAAACTCTTGCTAATTAAATGGTGTATTTTGGAAGCCATTCGTTTAAGAGCTCCAGGTGTCATAACTAGGAAAGTAGTGAAGCCAGTGAAAATTTTGGTAAGCATTGGTTTTGTTTTAAAATAATCATCCGTCTAGAAAAAAAGTACGTATTTGCTCACTCATTTTTTAGGTTGACATGTTATTGACTTATGGAATCTCCATTTATATTTAACTGAATAAGAATCTACAGTGGTACCTTGGTTCACAAATGCTTTTTGTTTGTGAACAATTTGGTTTGCAAAAAGAAGCATTTGGCAAAATTTTGTTTTTGTTTGAGAACTCTCCATCCAGTGATGAACAGGACCACAGCCATCTTTCCCACACGAACACAAATGTGACCTCATCTTATTTTTTTAAGTAATTTTATTGGTATATTTTAGGTATACAATATAATGCCATTCATCATTGGAAATTTGCACCGTTACATAATCCATCTTGATTCTTATTTTTTTCCCCATTCCCCTGCCGTCCCTTCAACCCCTCCACGCCTTTCTATTTACAAAGACTTTGTTTCCATTTTTTCATTTTCTCATGTTAATTGTGACCTCATCTTTTTCAGAATCATGGATGAATTAAATTTGTGAGCCAAGATACCACTCTATTTATCATATATGGCATGTTTTGATTTTAGTATCTATGCTGCCAAAGCAAGCACTAGGACGTTTTGAAATATGTATACATTGTGGAATGGCTAAATCAAGGTTATTATGATACGTATTATCTCACATTTTTGTGGTTAGAACATTTACTTACTATTAGCAACTTTCAAGAATACAATACAGTTGTACCTTGTGAACTTAATTCATTCTATGATTTTGGGGAAAATGGCTACGATCATGTTTGCTCGGGGAAGATGGCCCTGGCCATGTTCATCGTCCGATGTGGAGTTTGCAAATGGAAGCATAGTTTTGCCAAACACTTCTGCTTGCAAACTGAATTGTTTGCAAAGACCAAAATCCAGCAGAGCAAATGTTAAATCCTATAGCTATATGTCTAGCACCCAGGGCACATTGTGTCAAAATAAGAGCTTCAAAGGACTTGCATGGCCCCACCCCTATGGCATCGCCAGTTATAGCCCACATGGCTTCCCTTGGGGTGCCTCTGCTCACTGCCTGCAGCTTTCCTCAGTAGATGATCTATGTTCCTGGCATTCCTACCTTCCTGGGGTCTCCCTTTTCCTTTTGGCTTCACTCTCATAGCTTCACAAAGGACCCTCTCAGGTGCACTGGCAGGAGCTGTGACCCTCTCACAGATTTTTCCCTGACCTCCCAGATGTTCTTTACAAATCTGCGTGGAAACCTCGATGACCCTATAAGTGTTTCACTCTGCATGTCTGAAATACCAGTATCACAGGCATGATGCTGACACCTGCTGCCAGCCCAAGCAGTAGCTGGGCCTCCTTGGACCATAGCTGTAGTTGCCTCTGAGTGCCTACATGGCTGAACTCAGGGATACACTTCCCTAGGCAGCCTTTAATGACCAGGCATCCCAAGACTGTCTTCAGATACAATAAATCCCCAACTTATGGACAAGTTCCATTCTGGGAGAATGTTCTTAAGATGGATTCATTCATAAGTTGGATTTGTTCTTAAGTATGACAAAGTGAATCTTCCACGCCTTTAACACAAATGTACAGTGTATATTGCAATGTGCTTCCTAGCAGTCCCCTTCATATCACCACTGCTTTTCCTCTTGCTTCAAGACACCCTGGGCTCTCATTGAGCACTGTACTGAGCACTGTACTCCTCTATACTAACACACTATATAGTAAGCACACATAAGCAAAACTATGACAATGTCTGGCAGGCATGTGAACTACTTCCGTGATTTGTTTGCATCTAAGAATGTTTGTAATGGGAGATCGCTTTGTGTCTCTGAAAATTCACAATTTGAGAAATTACTGTAAAAAGTTTACAGTTTTGCAATTCTTTAACCCCACAATGGATAGGCTCTTATTGATTTCTAAGATCCCCTGAAGACATCTGGCTTCTTTTTAATCCTAACCTTTTCAGCAACTATGCTATCCTTTGCCCTAATTTTTTAGGCATTTCCTTTCTTGTAAAACTCCAAACTTTTCAAATCATTTAGCTCTGCCATTTTCTTCTGATTTTTACTGGCTAAAAGTAGCCACAGCCTGAACATTGGGCTGCCTTGAAATTTTATCCACCGGATTAACTAGTCCACTGCCCTTAATTTCAGTCTCCTGCAAGTCTCAAGATATGGACAATTTGCAGACAAATTTTCTGTCAAAGCATAACATGTATGACCTGTTGTCTAACTGCCAATGATGTCCTTATTCCCAAATGAAATCTCCTGAACTTGGCCTTTACTGTTCACATTTCTATCACCATCCTGGTCTTCAGAGCTCTTACGAGTATTGTACATCAAGCTCTGCTTGCAGAATTCTAGGATTTATCTAGTCAGCTTCTCCAAATCTGTTCAAACTCTTCCTACAAACCATTTCCAAAGGCTTCTGAACCACAGGGTCAGTTAACAATGACCCCATTCCTGGTACCAATTTTCTATATTAGTCATTTTCCCATCACTGGACAAAATACCAAACACCCACATCTTAAAAAAGTTTATTTTGGCGCACAGCTTCGGGGGTTCAGTCCATGGTTAGTTGGCTCCAAATCAGAAACAGCATGGTGGAATAGTATGACAGGAAAGCTGTTTACCACATGGTGGCCAGGAAGCAGAGAGTGAAGGGAGAAGCCAAGGATCAAAGCACACCCTTCCATGTCATGTTCACAGTGACCTGCACCTTCCAACCAGGACAAACCTCCAAACAGGAGACTTCTCCAGGACATTTTAGATTTAAATCATAATAATGTAGTGTTTGTTGTTCTGTGCCTGGTTTATTTTACCTAACATAGTATCTGCCATGTTTAATCACATTGTTGCAAATGACAGGATTTGCTTCTTTTAAAAGGCTAAATAGTAGTGTGTGTGTGTGTGTGTGTGTGAGAGTGTGTGTGTGTGTGTGTGAGAGAGAGAGAGAGAGAGAGATAGACAGAGAGAGATATTTATTCATTTGTTGATGGGCATAGGTTGATTCCATATCATGGCTATTATAAAGAATGCTGGAATAAACGTAGGAGTACGTATCCCTTTGACATACTGATTCCATATCCTTTGAATATGTACTCAGTAGTGGGATAGCTAGACCATATGGTAGTTTTATTTTTAACTTTTTGAGAAATTTCCATAGAATGTTCCATTATGGCTATATTAATTTACATCCCAAGCCAATACTGTGCAAGGCAAAATTTCCTCTCTAACCTTTATTTTTTGTCTTTTTGATAACAGAAATCCTGACGAGTGTGAAGCATTACCTCTTTACAGTTTTGATTTGCATTTTCCTGATTATGTCGAGCATTTTTCATATACCTAGTGCCATTTGTATGACTTCTTTTGAGAAATATTTATTTAGATCCTTTGTCTATTTTTAATTATTTGTTTTCCTATTGAGTTCTTGGATTTACTTATATATTTGTGATATTAACCCCTTATTACATGCATGGTTTGCAAATGTATTTTCCCATCCCATTTTGTCTTCGTTCTGTCTAATGTTTCTTTGGCTGTATGGAAATTTTTTAGTTTAATGAAATCCCATTTTTGTTTTTGTTGCCCTGCAGTTTTTTGCTCATATCTAAAAATCTCATTGTCTAGAGCAGCATCAAGGAGCTTTCTCTCTATTTTATTATAGTGGTATTGCAGTTTCAGAACTTATATTTAATCCTTGTTGAATTATTTCAGATGGCATGAGATAAGTATCTAATTTCTTTCTGCTGCACAGAGGTGCCCAGTTTTCCCAGCACCATTTATTGAAGAGACTCTTCTTTCCCCATTGGGTGTTTGTTGTGGCTTACATTTACTGATATTTCAATGCTGAATCAGCCTTTTATACCTGGAATCAGGCGCACTTGATCATGCCTTATAATTCTTCTCCTAAATTGTTGGATTTGTTTTGATATTTTGTTGAGGAACTCTCCTCTAAATTCGTGAGAGACAGTGGTCTATAGTTGTTTTTTAATACTGCTTTTGTCTGATTGGTACATCATAACAAGTCTCTTAAAAAGTGTTTTATACTGTTACTGTCCCCTTCTCATAGACACTCAGATTCCTTTCTCTCCTTCCTTCCTCTCTGCTTCACCTTTGCCTTTGTAGGACTTCCCTGTTCTCCTCAAGACTCCACATTTCTGGTACCCATTTGGCTCTTGCTATCGTTCTTCAGTGACAACAGGAAGTCCTGCCTTTGCTTTGCTCTTCTGGAGAGGCCCATCTTGACGTGTTGTCTCCTTGTGGTCTTTTTTTCATTTGTTACATAAACCAAGATGGCAACTCCATAGCCTGGCCATGGTGGTGTCTGCCTACCCCAAGTGTTTCTTTGATACAGTCAGATCAGACCTTCTTCTCTGCCCTTCATCAGCCTGGTACTTGGTGCTGCAACAGGAACCTCTTTCTTGCCTCCTCCCTCTTGCTAATGTGAATTCTGTACCTAAGGACTTGTTTGAATCCTGCTGTTCTCTACTAGCCTGATTTGCGGGCTGCAGCAATCAGCAGGCTTCCAGTCATTATCACAAGTCAATAGAAGGTAAAGAGGGGGTTGTCCCTGCTGGAGGCCTGTTCCAGGGCCACCCCAGCCCACCCCATGCACACATTAGGGACCTCTGTGGCTGCTTTAGAGTCAGCCATAACCCCTCCAGCCAAAAACTCCTCCTCAGTTCCAGCGGAGGTGAAATAAACAGTTAGAATTGGGATATCACAAGTCTCCCCTTTTAAAAATGGTCAGAGTGTACCAGTCAGAGTCTCCCTCTTCCCAGTTTGGGATCTGGCTCTCCAGCACTACTGGTACCAAAATTGCCCGGTCTCGAGCAGTTTCACTCCCACTGGAGACAACAGGGGTTCACTTAGGTTAAAAGATGATGACTGCCCCCATACCCCACACTCTCATATCAAACAAAGGCCTATTTTTAGTTGTAAGGTGTACCTATTTTGGATATATAAATTTGAAGTATTTTGCAACGATCATGAAGACATGCCAAAATCATGCAGAGTAAAATAGACATGGCTTATGATAAATAGCGTGGGAGGAACTTCAAAATACTTCACTCAGGGAGGTTGGTGGGTACTTGGTGATCATAAAATTTGGGAGATCTTGTCCTGTGGTTCCTGGATATGGTGATGAAAGGGAGACACAATGAAACCACTTTTAGTTCTTGGTATAGTTTATACAGATCGTGAAAACCTCTTATCATTGAATTGGGAGGATAGTGTTGGCTCTGCTGTTGGAGGAAGCACATGCTTATCCTCAGTCCCACATGCTCTGTGACCCCCAAACACAAACCCAGCCAAATAAGTGTCCACGTTTACTTTTTCATCTGTCTTCCCAACCAATTGTCTTTAAATTCTTTCTCCACTAATTGCTGCTGCCTGATTCCCCCACCACCACCAAAAGGAAAAAGAAAAATCATCCAAAACAAAACAAACAAGAAATCCACTGCCCCTTCCCTGATACTCCTATCAGTGTGCCCAGGGACAGGACACTGCCCATGTCTTCAGTGCTAATCTGGCTATTGTCCCTGTCTCTGAGTCCCATGTTTCTGTCCCACAACATAGAGATACACGTGGCTTCCATCAAGAACACTTGCTGCAAATGTCAGCCTTAAACATCAAAAGCTGCACTAGAGTCTACCTAAACTAGTTTATAAAACTTTGACATTTATCTTGTTTTCATTCTGTGTTACCAAATATATATGAACATGCGTCGAATAATCAGAATTTGAAATCAGTCATTGCTAAAGTTGGATAATAGAGATGACCTGTATGGGAAAGTTAGATTTTTCCTCACAATAAATTTTAAAATGTTTATATCTTTGCCATAATATAGTTATAGCATTATTTTTAAGGACCCAAACACTTTTCAAAGCAGATTTTAAAAAACTGACTTTTCTACCATAGAATTACACAGTTCCATCTGGTGACTTGTTGATGTTGTCTCCATTTTGGCTGCATAGAAATCCAAAGTATTTTCCTGATCCAGAATCATTCAGACCTGTAAGTTATGTGCTTCAATATCTTATCCTTTGATTTTAATTTGTTTTGCAAAGAGTATGAGTTCATAAATTAACTACGTGACTACATGATATTTACCTGGTAACTATGCAAAAAGTTAATTATAAAGTACGTGAGATTTGTAATGTAGAGGGAAAAATATTCTCAGATCAGATAGAAAAAATTTTGGACTAAGCATCCACTATCTTAAAATAAATTTTTATCTGGAACTAGAAATATGTGTTAAGTAAATACACCTGGCTCTGAAAGAAGACTTGTTTCATATTCTTTACACAGTTGTTTCTGTTACTGATTTCCAGGGAATACACAAAATAAAAATAAAGCAAATTAAAACATTGATCTGCCATTTATGATCAGGGAGTTCCAAGGCTGAACAGAGTCTTAGGTACACATTCAGTTCATTTTCTGCATTTAGGTAAAATATCCAGCAAAGCTGTGGATGTATCCATTCTGCACACCCAAGTCTCTCCCACAGGGTGGCTGCTGGTGTCTTATGATTAAATTTATTACCAAGAGCAATTTCGTGACAGAGCCTGAGACCTTATTATAAATATCCTCCCTCTTCTTAGGTCCATTCTGTGGTTGATTTACATTATCATTTACGTTTACCACTTAACAGGATTCTTTTTAAACCTGTTATTTATAAAGTTCATGTTCCAAAAACACAATTGTGTCTGATATTAATAACAGCTTGGAAAAATTGCCAACAACCCTGAGATTTTGTGTGCAAGGATTAGCTGTACAAGGTCATTTTTAGCCTAGAGAAATAAAGTGAAGCTTATTTATATAAGACTGATTTGGGGAAAAATGTTTTCTTCCCACAGGAACGTTGGAAAGAGGCAAATTTAGAGAAGCATGTGTTCTTGGATGGCTACATGGCATTTGGAGGCGGGAAGTTCCAGTGTCCTGGAAGGTCAGTGAGGCCCAGGGGCCACATGGTCCAGAGTCTGTGGAGCTGACAGCTGGAGTGGTGAGCTCTGGCTTTGACCCTCTTCGCTTGGTCATCAGACTCCAGGGAAAGCAGGAGAGCACAGTTAGCTCGGTTGGCTGGGGCACTGGGTGATGTCTTTGTGGAACCATGTGTCGTGGCTGCTGATAGAGTAAAAGTGACAGTGGTAGATGCCAGAGGAGCAGAGCTCATGGATCAGACTTCCAGAGTCATGTGCAGTGCTGTACACACTGACAGATTAGTATTTCTTCAACTACATAAAGCATCTGTCATGGATGCTGGCTGGAGTCATCATACATCATTCGTGTGGAGAACAGCAGCAGCTTAGTTTTTCTTTGCAGGGTTCGTTTGCTTTTGCAAAACCTCTCCCTTGATGCCCTTTATAGTTCACCTGGCCCTGAGGACTCCCCTTCGGTGTGATATGCTGTTGTGGTACAAATGTTCATCATAAGCCAAGGAAAGTTATGCTTATGTCACTTATCCAAGCAGGAAAGCAATTTTGAAAACCCCCCTCCCCCGCTAAGCATCAGGGATCAGGGACTGAGGAAGACCACAGTGGTCCCCAGCTTTGCAGGATTTACATCTTTGAAACATATCGCTCTGCAAATGCACAAGCCCATTCGATCTTGTGTCTCAAAAATTACAGTTTCTTGATTGAAAAAGTCAATCATGTTTATCGTTTGAACAGTACAGCAATCCCTGTTCATATATACAACTGTTACTCTACAAACATCCATTCTGTTCCTCCTTTATATGCTTTTAGTAATGTCCATCTCTCCCCAAACGGTTTTCATTAGTCTTAAGCCAACCATGAAAATTCTAACCTCCCTTTCAGAAACAATTCTAGCAACCTGAGCCCAAGCACATTGGTGCCTGGGGACAACTCATTTGTCCTAGGCTAGGTCATTGACCCAAACTGGTCAATCATACTATGAGGAGAGACTTTTCTTCTATAATTAGAAGAGAGGCCTCTTTACTCACTATCAGAGTTGTGAAGGAGAAAGCAGGCAGCCCCAGTTGTTTACAGAGGATCAGGCCTTATGCTGGCGCAGCCTGTGGACAACTTAGCGGAGATGTGGAAAACTTGGCTCCCTATGAGATCCTCACCTCACTGAAAGCATCGGTTGTGAGGAGCTCATCTACTTTCTGTTACATTAGATCATGAATATTCTTATCCTTCAAGGCAGTTGATGGTGGAAACATGCCAACATACCCATCACAAAACTCCAAAAGTTGATCACTGTGATGGAGTGTCAGATACTTTGGGGGGCTTAAGTTTAACCAACAGTAATAACAACCAGCATGTTCACCCTGCCTCTGTCACTTGTACTATAGAAAAGCAGTTCTTAGCCAGTTACAAATTTATTGTTTTTGTCACCTACTTAGTATCTTAAGACTATCTTAAGAGTATCTTAGTGTCTTAAGAGTAGCTCCTCTAAAAACTGAAGATATTTTTTTTAGGATCCTTGCCATAAATGTCTAATAGCAATTAAAGGATTTGTTACAGCTGCCTTTGGCATTGGGCTTGAAGTGCTTTAAACCAAGGACTGAGTGGTTTTGTAATGGCACATTCAGTGTAAACCAGCAGTCAGTTTGCCTGATGACTGCTGTTCCCACCTTCTGCCACAGTTCTGGGGCTGAAAGATATTTATTTGCTTGAGTTTGAAAGCAGTGGGTACAATAAAGGGAACTGTGGTATCATGACTCCTCCAATAGTATCTTATTTATACATAAACTGTTGGGTTGATAGCCCAGCCACCAGTTATTGGGTGATGCCCGATCGCCCGATCCAGCAGGGGATGAAAAAATAATATACAAAGAACAAAGAATAATGAATGGTGGTTTATTACTTGAAAGCTGGGAATTGATCTTAGCTCTCCTGGCTAAGAACAAAATCTCTTAATTATTTAGTATTTATGATTATACATCGTATCAAGGGAGGCGTAAAGGCAGATGTAGGGAATAGCAGAACTAATGCACTGATGAGCTAGGCTGTGAAAGGGGAGTAACTGTGGATTCTAGTGAAGGACAGGTCACAATTAACAAGTCACCTGTGCTATCTTGCAGGTTATAGCTAACGAGCCACCTGCATTATCTTCATTAACATTTGATCTCGGAGAATGGCGTCACAGTCATAATTCCTCAGCTGCAGTGTTTCCTTGCTATTAGAGACATCACAACCTCATCGATCATTGAGACCTCAGTTGTGACCCTTGGCATCGGGAAGTCTGTCACCATACACCAGCCAAAGGCTCATTTAACAATTCACACTTAAGCCTTGGAATGACTCATAGTTTGAATCAATAGTCAAGTTCATAAGCCAAATCAGTAGTATCTAAAGCCTGCTCAGTGCAGTTTCAAGCTGGTCTCCTGCACTAAACTATGTATTTTCAGAATGTCCTGAGCTCCATCTTTAAGACAGTGTCCTGTCCACTGGAGGGACCCCGGATGTAAGACGTGACATGACCATGTACTGGGGTCAGGAGAATGCGGGGTCCATCAGGACCCACCAGGAGAGCAGGATGTGAGAGGCCCGAGCTCTACACTGGACTCCAGACAGGTCAGGGTGACCTTAGACCTCATGGCCTTGGAAGAGCTAGCTAGGAGACTTGCAGGTTGTGGAAACAGAGTGAGCGGAGGATCATTAAGCACTGAGGCGTGTGGGCGAGGCATTTATGGTTTGACTGTTACTGGGGCCAGATGACAGATGGTGGTGAGGAGTAAGACCACCGAAAGCAGTCATTGTCCCAGTTAGGCCTGTTAGCACCTGCGTCAGGAATTTGTACACAGCTCGCAAAGCACCAACAAAGCACAGAATGGTTTGGGTAGAATGGATCCGTGTGGGGCATGGCTTCATTATGTGGTTATATTAATATTCCCTGCAGGAGACGTGGCGTGGTAAAATCTTCAGATTTCGAAGGTAATTAGCTATAGGGATCCAGCTAGGGGAAAGACTCTAGGTGGACTTTGGCTTTGAATCTACAGGGCTGGAAGAGATGGTGGGAATGAACAGATGAGAAATAGAGCAAGTCTGGAGGTAAGGTATTTAGCTTTCTTTGGGAAAACTGAGTCTGAGGTCTGGCAAAATAGATACCATGTAACAGTGATGGTGAATTTCTTAGAGACCAGGTGCCAAATTGCAACCCAAAACCCACTCATTTATGGCAAAGTGCCAATACTACAATTAAGCCTGAATACTTTTTAGTTTAGAAAACACAATTCTAAATTAACATCCTTTGTTTTAAAAGAAAAACACGGGCCAGGGATTTAGCTCAGTGGTTTCGCCGCCTGCTGCGGAAGCGCAAGGACCTGAGTTCAATCCCCGGTACCAAAAAAAAAAAAAAAAAAAGAAAAGAAAAACACAATAACATGTGCTATAGGTTCGCCACCACTGCCATATAACAAATCTATCTATAGGCAGAGCACTAATGCTGAAGATATCTAACCTGTTAAAAATCGCACTGAGTCTAATTTTCTGGGCTTGCATCCCCCCCATTAAGTTTATTGGTACATTTTAGGTGTAAAATACAGTTACATTCATCATTGGGATCTTGTACCATTACATGAGCATCTTGGTTCTTATTTTTTTTCCCCTTCCCCTGCCCTCCCTTTACTCCCTCCACCCTTCCCTATTTGCAAAGATTTTGTTTCCATTTTTTTCCTTTTCTCATATTTTTTCTTTTCCCTTCTTTCCCTTCCCCTACCCC
>NW_004624754.1:14023123-14035300 GCF_000247695.1 Heterocephalus glaber
TCCTGGAAATCTGTTTGCATCTGTTTTATGGATTCCATTTGTTTCCTGTGTTAGGATTCCATCATGTTCCTCAGATCCTCTATTTTTTTTTTATCGGTGTCCTCTGTAGATGTGTTAATCATGTCTTGCACTATGGGCGCAATCTTTGCTGTTATCTGAGAAATTATTTCTGATTTCATTTTTTCCAGATCCTCTTTTGTTGCCAGTTCAGGGAGTCGAAGTGGTTGAGTATCAGATTGTTCCATCTCGTTTCCCTTTGGGGTTGCTGTAGGTGATCTGGAAGTCTGTTTTTGAGGCTTGTTTATGTGTTTTCACATTTCCATGGGGTGGGGGTACTTCTGTTGCCCAGGCAGCTCACCTTCTCTGCCCCAGGAACGTGGAATGGCAGTGGGGGAGCCTCTTCCTGGGCGCTGGAATTGGCTCACCTTCTCTGCCCCAGGAGCATGGAATGGCGGTGGGGGAGCCTTTTCCCAGGCATGGGATTGGCTCTCCTTCTCTGCCCCAGGAGCGTGGAATGGCGGCGGGGGAGCCTCTTCCTGGCCACTGGGAATGGCTCACCTTCTCTGCCCTAGGAGCGTGGAATGGTGGCAGGGAAGCCTCTTCCCAGGTGCTGGGATTGGCTCACCTTCTCTGCCCTAGGAGTGTGGAATGGTGGCAGGGGAGCCTCTTCCCAGGTGCTGGGATTGGCTTTCCTTCTCTGCCCCAGGAGCATGGAATGGCGGCGGGGGATCCTCTTCCTGGCCACTGGGAATGGCTCACCTTCTCTGCCCTAGGAGTGTGGAATGGTGGCAGGGGAGCCTCTTCCTGGTGCTGGGATTGGCTCACCTTCTCTGCCCTAGGTGCATGGAATGGCAGCCTGGGCTTGCATCGTAAATAGCCAAGTCATAAAGCATTTTGTTTTTAAAGAGTTAAAATAAAAATTGTTCAGAAGAGCAAATAACTTCATGTAGACAGTATATACCAAGATAGATCTTTCCACTAGAAATTTAATCCCATAAATCCGTAGGATAAACATCAGAAAATTGCACCCGTTCCTAAATGAGGTACCAGGAGCCAGCATGCTTTCTCATGTATCAAAAACTCAGTGAGTCAGAGAAAGCTGCCTGTGACATAGCCGACAACCATGCTTGTGATGAGCACACACAGCTCTCAGGATTCAGGCCATCAAGTGGCATGCAGGTCACTCCTGCTCATGAGTGGACATGGAAGGCTTTGCTGATTTCCCTGCATGAGCACTGTGGGTGCTATCAGCTGCCAACTGGAAGTCAGGATGGAAGAACTGGAGTTCCTTGCAGTAACTCTGGCCACTCCACAAAGACATCTGCAGGCAGAGCCCCACACTGGGCACTTCAGTGCAGTACAGGAAGAGAAGTCTTATGGGGAACAGAAAAACAATCAGGAGAACGTTCTGTGAACTCCCAGACTTCTGCAGACGTAGTATGCAAAATGTAGAGTCTCCTTGTAGTGCACGGTCTCATCTGAAACCCTGGGATTTCAACAGAGGGGTGGAAAAGGGGTTCCAGTGTTAGAGGACTTTGAGAGGCATCTCTGAGAACTGGCAATCTGGGCACAGGGGGATGTGCTTGCTGTGCCCCTTCCCGGAAGGCCTACCAGAGCCGACAACCATGGATTTACCCTGCTTCTCACCCCTGCAAGTGTAGGTGCCCTCATGTGGACTGACATGGGTTGAATTCCAGTGAAAAACAACCACTCTGATCTTTGCAAGATGAACCAGTTTATGAAGAATGGCATGCTCTGATGAGAAGAGGATGTAATAGGAGTCAGGCTGCAGTATTTAGAAAGTAGAAATGAAGCATGAATTTCCCAGGAATAGAACTATAACTATTTGTGTGTGGGGGGGGGTCCTTCATGTACCAAGGGCAATGATAGGCTACAAAATAGATGTTGAATTTCTAATGAAAATCACACTGCTGTTGGAAGATTAATCAAAAGTATGGGCACAGCTAATACTAGCCTGGTGATGCTTTTCTCATTCTACTGAATAAATCTCTCTCAAGCACCCAGTGTAATATGATTCCTCAGCCATTCAGTGACTACATACGAGTGTAGACTGTGTCAGGGTAGAGTGCAGAGAGTCACCCCAGAAAACAAACCAGATGAAGGCCTGTCTCCAGGAGCTTGTATTCCAACTCAAGCCACTTTGTTAGAACTATACAGACAGCAAGACACTAGCTGATCTTGCACGTGGGGACATGGACATAGATAGTGACATGAAGGCAGACGATAACTGAATAGCAGATACCAGTGGAAGCCCCCTGTGGCTCATTGGCACAGAAACTGCAGTCAGAAGCAGCACAGAGGACCCTGGAGGCTGGGACCTGATGGGAATCACCGTAGTGCCACAGTACCAGACTTTGAAGGAAGAAAAGAATTCAAGACCCATAGGAATGCAACAGGAATGCAACAGTGCACCTATACATTGACTCCAAGACCACTGTGTGTTTGGATTTGTGCAGCTCTAAGCAGATTTGTCCTCGTACCTTTGTGCTAATGTCATTTTAAAGGTTGTGCCTTATCTAGTAAATAATCTTTGCACAGTCTTGTGTTTGAGGAGTGTTATCCTCAGCTTTCTCCCTTTTAGACTTAGAAATAACTAATTCTTTTTGAGAAGTGAGCAACTAATTGAAAGTCCTATTTATTCCAAGGCGCGTGTTACATAAGCAGATGTATCGCCGCAGCTCCAGCTGGTAGGTGTGATTAAATAAGCATATGTACTTGTGTAATTGTTTTTTTTATCATTGTCGCTAAGAGTGCTTCTGTCTTTGAGAGTGTCTAAGAAGGAAGAGGTCAGGGGCACAGGAGGGAGGAAGGGGAAGTGGTGAATCCTGAGCACTGGAGCCAGGCGGCTGGTTCCCCTGTTAATGTTCAGCCACGCTCCTCTCTTACAGCTCAGCTGAGGAGTCATGACTCACTTGGGGAAGCACAGACACCTTTGCAGAATTGCGATCATTATCTCCCCAGCCATTCATCTTGACACTTCACGTGCGGCCATGATTTATGTCTGTCAAGAACCGAAGAAGCAATTCAAGCGTGGTTTTTATTATGTACGCAAAACGTTCTTTTCTGACCCAGATTTTCTGAAAGGAACCAAGAAAAAAAACCTCACATGATCATCACAAAAATGCAGAAAAAGCATCCCACAAAAGTCGACCCTCTTTCTGGTGAAAGTGCTCATCAATCTAGGAATGGGAGGAAAGCTCCATGGTAGTGCAGTGCTGGCACAGAGGCCAACATGCAGACCGAGGGAACCAACCTGGGCAAGTGCCCACTGGGCAGGTGATTTCTGGCAAGAATGCTGAGGCCTTGTGATTTGAAGAGACAGTATTGTCAGCCTGCATCTCCATGTGCGTAAATAAAGGAACAAAGCTAGACCCTTACCTAACATCAGGTAGGAAAATCACCTTGGGCCTTTTTCCTGAATAAGAAGGCTTGAAAGGAGTTACCCAAGGTCTCCAGATAGCTTGTACATCTGAGAGTTTCCCGTCTAGGACGAGGAGCTGCAAGAGCACTCTTAGCACAATCCTGGCTGCAGTCTGGAAGATGAGGCCCCGGCCTGAACCCAATTTCTCAACAACACGGAAGAGGGTGTCACAGATGGAGAAGGGCTGAGTTTCCCATCCTTCCTATCTGCTTTCTCTTCTCTATTTCCACTTGTAAATATTTCCTGTTCTCTTCTGTTTTCATGTTTTCTTCTTTTGCTTCTCTTCCCATTCTATTCCATCTTACTCTCTTCATCCATCACAAAGCATCTGCCTGCCCACTCGACCTGACTGTACCCTTACTACTATTATTCCCAGCTCAGTGTTTGACACCCCACCCATAGTGTTTCATGTATCACTGAGATACTCTTTGTAATACGGATAGTGTATACTAAAGTTAGAAAGTTTGATAAATTACGTCTTCTAACATAGTTTTCCTTTCTGCCTATCAAGTTCCTTTAAATGAGCAGGTCTTGTAATATGGTCGTCGTATCACTGACAGTAACAGTATCTGGAGACTTGTAGGAAATGAGATTCCCCTGCCCAGCCCCAGACCTCCTGAATCAGAACCTGGGGTGAGGGCTGTGTTCCCACAAGCCCTCCAGGAGATTCCAGTCAGGATAAAGTTCCGGAACTGTGGGGTGGAGACTGTTTACCTCCTGCCACCAAACTGATTTTATCTTCCTAAAAGATCTCTTAGGGGAACGAGGTTATGGGAAAAGCGCTTCCCCTTGAACTTGAATGGCTATGATCCCATGCGTGACGCCTGCGAAACTGCGCCTGCGCACTGGCTTCACCCAATTCCGGGCAAGGCAAGAGCGTGCTATTTTCATAAACTGCAGCTGGTAACAGCTCGGGACATTTCACAGGTTCTGCGCCTGGCAACAGCAATTGTTTTCCAGCCCATGCTGTCATTGCCTGCCGTGACTGCTAGGAGGAAAAGAGACTTTTCTCTCTAAAAGAGAGACTGAGTCTCAAAATCAAAGCATCTACACAGGCAGTCACTGCCACGACCCTCCACTCCCGCCTTCCTCCTGTCTCATAGCTGTTTCTGTTCTGGTTGCTCAAGCTCTGGGAGTCCGCCTTTGCTTCCCCCATTTCTGGCTTTCTCAGTCTGTTCCCTCCCCTGAAACCAGGTCTTCATCACTCCAGCATCAGGTGATTTTTACTGTTTTCCAACTCTCTCCTTGGCGCTGTCTCTTTTTCGATCCTCTTAGGCCAGGCAGATTAATGTTCCTGAAATAATAATGTCTGGTTGTCCTCTGATTATTACCGGCACTGCTGCCTGCCACCCAAACTCCAGAGTCCAGGGCTTCGGGGTCCCCACCATGCAACGCCAGCCGAGCCTTCCTAAACATCAGTGGTCCCTCCTGCCACGCGAGACACCCTGCCGGTGCCAGGCCCAGGTTCCCCACCGCTCTCACTCAGCAAGTCCGCTTAGTTAAAGCCTGTCCTTCCTCCGGGTCCTGCTCAGGTTTCCCCTGCACACACCACCAGGTCAGTGTGGTCCTGCCAGACTGCGAACCCTTGCCGCCCCCGGGCTCCCTCCGCTGCATCCTTCCTTTGATTGTTAGCGTGCACTGTTACCTTACCTCCCTGTTCATCCCAAGCGCTGTGTTTTGTATTCTTCATGCCTGTGTAAAATTCCCAAATACCAAGTAGTTGAGGAATCTTCAACGTGTTTACATTTTAATGTGTTTTATTTGTAGATGTGTGATGTTCTTGTGAGTGTAAAAAAAAAAATCTGGCACAAATGATATGCCTCATTATTTTTACTGTTGTGACTTTAGAAGTTAAAAAACTTTTTTTTTTGGTACCGGGGATCAAACTCGGGACCTTGCACTTTCGAGGCAGGTGGCGGAACCACTGAGCTAAATCCCCGGCCCTGAAAAAACATTTTTAACATAACACAGCTCAGTTTGCTTCTGAGAACTTCTGTAAAAATTCAAATTTATGAATCCCTTCTCTTTGATGTAAGAAAGCTTTTAATGTCACAGATTAAGTTTCTTGTGTTTTAGACATCAAACAAAAACTCAACATATTTTTATTTTCGCCTTTCTTTTCCCCTGCCCCTAAAAAATGCCAGTGGATAATTGAGAGAATTCTACTAGAGCATTCAAATATTTAGATTTGGAGAAAATAAGATTTTCCAGCACATATTTTATTATGGCACATTATTAATTAAGCTTACTTTTTATTGAAGTCATCAAAATGTTTATAATTACTACTAAAAGTCATGTTAATATCAATACTATTTTGGGCCAGGGATTTAGCTCAGCAGCACAACGCCTGCCTGGCAAGTGGGTGGTCCTGAGTTTGATCCCCGGTACCAAGAAAAAAGAACATGAATACTATTTTAATAGCTAATATTAATTTAATAACCAAACTAAAAACACTGAAAAAAAAAGAAAAATATTAAAGCCTCTCCAATTCAAAATACGCATAGCATTTGGCCAAAAGCCTATATTATTGTTTCTTTTTAAGGAAAATGTAGTTTTATCATGTTTAAGAACATTACAGGGTCTGGGAAATGCCTTATAATTTATAGTGGGAGACTTTTCTTTTTTGGTACCTGGGATTGAACTTGGGTCCATATGCTTGAGCAGCAGGCGGCGAAACCACTGAGCTAAATCCCCGGCCCTGTGGGAGACTATTTTAATAAAATGGTAAATATTGTTTCTGTTGTTTCCCTTTTTTGGTCATTTCTTTTTTTGTCATTCATCCCATAGATTTTTTTTCCTACTATATAGTTTTTTTGTTTGAAAGTTCCTTTTAATTGACAAGTGAGGACAGTATATATTGATGGTGCTTTGACATACACGTATGTTGTGGAAGGCCTGCCTCAAGCTATTTCACATGTACGTCACCTTACATACTTAACGTGTGTGTGTGTGTGTGTGTGTTTGTGGTGAGAGCACATAGAAGCTACTGTCTTAGCAATTCTCACACATATACTATTATTATTAAAGGCCTTGATGCAGAATAGATCTCTTGAACTTACTCCTGACTAACTGAAACTGTATCCTTTAGCTAAGATCTCCCACATCTCTCAAGCCCAGCCATTGAGAATCACCATTTCTAATTGAAATATCCACAATATTTCCAAAATCTTACAACTGTTCTTTTACATATGAACATTGGCCTTGTTTATATCACTCCTGTGCTTACCATGCCCTTGCGGTGATAGAAGAAGTATTTATTTAGGGCTTTCTATGTGTAACAATGCTTAGAGAAACCTTATATTCACTCATTGGTGTAACTTTTCAATAAGTACAATCTGTCACTGGCTCTCACTTTCAGGGTCACAGTCCCAAGGGGTCCCATGGCAGTTCACCCCCATGAACAGGCTTCTCCTGCTGTGTCCAGCCTCATATCCTCCTCAACCCCGGGCAGGCATGGATAAACAGCTTGTAGGCCCCCACATAGCCCAGGACTCCTTCTCAATCCACATCACGGAACAGGTCATGGTTCTGTCTTGGGGACCATCTTGGCCAGCTCCCTGCGACTCCTCAGAATTGTCTCCTCTGTGTTGCTGGTTGTAGTGCCTGTAAGGACTTGTATGGGAATGGGATCAAGAGTTAGAGAGATGGAGGAGGGAGCGTAAGGGCTGAAAAAAAGCAATGAAGATGTGTTATGTGCATCCAGCAGCTCCACACAAGGAATGTGAACGTTGTATACTGCAAACACATAGTAATTAAAAAATAAATGAGTAAGTTCTTACTCTATACTTTTAATAGTAGATTAATTATAAAAAGAGTATATTTGCTGTGACATATGTATACTTTCTAGCTATTCTTTGATGGTCATACTTAGGCAACTTTCACAGCTAAATAACAATTTTCTGTTTTTTCCTTTAGGTGGTTTGCTCTATTAGAAATTCAAATATGTATTATTTTAATACTTTATAAATATGATTGCAGTCTTCTGGACCCATTACCAAAGCAGGCAAGTATTTCAGAATTTTGAATATCATAACTTTCAGATTTGAACTCTGACTCCTTCACTGTAGAATTGACTCCCACACTTAGGCCTGATGTTGGTAGAACTGGACTGAGAATGTACCTACTCCCCTTCGTTCAGTCTCTTCATTGTGCCCCATTGCTACATAGCTAGGGCCAAATAGCAGCATTTTTGCCACTGCCAATGTGAGGACCTCCTCGCTGGCCTTCCCAGATTTTTCCCTTTTCCCTAGGTTAAATAAACATAGCCTTAGCTTTGACTTTGTACCCCTAGAAAGGAAAGTCTTCTCTAGGTCCAAAAGTAGCCATGCATTTTGGATGCAAGTCATACCCTTGGTCCACTATGAAAGCAGTGGTGTGGAAGAAAACCAACCCCAGTGGAAGCAGGAGGCACAGTGGGGACAGAAAGCAGTACACACAGTGCAAAAGGCCGCCACTTCATTCTTGCCCCTGGCAGGAGTACTGCAATCATTTATCTCCTCACTGGATCTGTTCTCCTAGGCATCAGTGGCCCCCACCCTGGCCTGAGTGTCATCAGAGCCACCTGAGGGGCTGGTGAAGGAAGAGCACAGGTTGAAGCTAAAAAATTAAGCATTACAATCTTAGGACTATTCACATAACATTTTGTGCTTTGATTTAATGTTGACATAAGGTGAATGTATGGAGGGAGTTATATGTGTGACATAGAAAATGTATTACAAATATGCATGTTTCCACAATTTCCATTGATTTCTCTTACACTTCCGTTTTGTGTTTAACCATCCGTGCTGAAGAGCTCTCCAAATCTTAGCATGAAGGATACTCAAAGTACCCTTTCCCAGAGCTCTCCATTGCCTGCTGTGTTGTGGGCAATATGAAGATCAGAGCCAGGATTTACAGACCTCAAATACTAGTTCTCTGGTCTACCAAGTTAGATGTCACAAGTTTTCCCAGCACTGACTCAGCATCCAACTATTTTCCCATCAACAGGAGGACCGGGGAATGTTTGCCTGTTCATATGAGATGAGATCCGTGAAAACCAGAGAAATCAATAATTGTGGTCAGCTCCATAGGGAAGATCACTCCTAGCACTTTCTTCCTAGCTAGGGATTTTATTCACTGCATTTAATTTCCTACAGTGTTTTGTGTACATCTTACTTTGCTTTGACACCAGTGAGAACATTGTTTAAGGAAATGTTATCTCAGTTTGTAAAATGTACAAGTCTAAATAAATTCCCATAATCTCAAAGAACATTTTATTTCACAATCCTTATTCTAGAAAGAGAAAGGTCAATTGAAATGATTGGAATTGTTTTAATAAATTGTAAAAGGAGGTGATCAGGAATAGAGGAAATGACTTTCAGATTATAGTCTCTGAGAAAGGTGTGTTCTGAACACATCGTCCACTGCTGGGGAATCAGGGGATCTGGAACCTGCTCGTCACAGGAATTTTCCTGCCAGAGTAGCAAAAATCAAACATTAGAACCCCCAATTTTAATTTGCGAATAGCCCAGAGTTTTATTTTATTTTAGGTGCTAGGGATCAAACCCAAGGGTGTGTGCATGCTAGACAAGCACTCTACCACTGAGCTATCCACAGCCCGCAGTGTTTTATTTTACCTCAAGGTCTTAATAAATTAATTTCACTTGGATTCCCTCCCATTAGGAAGCAATCAGGAGACACCACAAAGCATTCAGAATCCCTAGCTGGCAGCAGAGTCCTGTGCCTGGGGAGGGGCAGGGGTTCCTCGGAGTGCTCCTGAAACAACTTCCGGCACACTTTGGCTCACCCAGAGGGCCTGCCCTTGTTCAGTTGGTTGGGTTCCATTTTATTTTTGTTTTGGGCCATGGATCCTTAGGAAATCTTCACAATACTAATGGATCCCTTTCTAGAAAAGTACATATTTCTTCACACATAATTGTAAGTCCAGTTTAGTGGGCCCCTGGGAACCCTGCAGCTTATTATATCAGCTCTCCCAGTTCTCCTGCTGAGGAGTCAGGCTGGGCCCTGGGACGTTCAGAGCTGGAAAAGGACTGCTCATCTACTTCAGATCTGCCCCAACCCTCATCCACAGAATAGGTTGCTTTTCTTTTTCAGGCCCCTAATGGTTAAAAAAATTGCATTCTTTGCAATACTCCTTTCCCTCACCCCACACAGATTCACACCTTGTTCATAGTGAGGGAGAAAAATCACATTTGAAACCCCCCAAAAATGGTGTCTTTGAAAAATCATGATCACAAGTATGCTGCCAGTGTTTCACACCTCCGACTCCAGGTGGCTCTTAAACATCTACGACATGTGAGATGGTGACCTCAGCCCATGCTCACAAGCGAGCTGTCTCAGCCTTGGAGCCAGAAATGCAGAAAGGCCTGATTTACCATGTCCTCTGTAGCCAGATAAAGAGAAGGCAGTAGGCTAGTGCACAGCTGCTGTGTGGGCGAGTCCAAGAAGAGACTTAGAATCAGATACAGTATTTTCCTCCTTTTCTCCGTCTTGAATGGAGCCAAAATGCATGCTTGATACTGTGGTACTCATCCATGCAGATACTTCCAGAACCTACACTATGTACCTTCTAGAGAAAATTGCGACTGAATGAACCTAGGTCTAGAACAATTGGCTCATGTCTCTAACATCCATATCTTTTCTGCATTTCTGCTTTTAGAGTCATCTCCACGTGGTGGGTGTCCCCCAGCCGGAAGGACGATGCCGAATTGAATATAAACATAGGCATGATGTTTGCCAGGCCCCAAGAGGGCCAGGGCCTTCTGGAGGAGCCACACCACCAGCCACTCACCTGGCACCTGGCCTGCAGGAGGGGTGATGTCACCCCCACACACACTCGCCTGGCCCATGACAGCCATTCAAATTAATATAACAAAATTAATGATTTCTAGAAACTTTTTCTTATTTACATTTCTTATCTAGCAATTGGAATAACAGAAGGCTCTGTTAATATAATGCTTTATTGTAAACATACCTGGGGTTAAAAGTGTGAATAAAGTGGTGGTTTTCTAAGACTAGTGAGGACAGCATCATGCCTTTCATTCATTTCTCCATCTTTTACACCCAGGACAGCATCTCCTCTATGGCAAGTATTTAATAAATGCAGGTTGATTGGTGTATTGATTTGTATTTTAATTAAGGTAGAAGCACTCATGACTCCAGGTGTTTACAGTTAGTTTGACAGAGGTAATATCATAGGTTTGCTAATGTATGGACACACAAATGCAATATATCCCGATCTGTCCTTGCAATATCCTAAGGCAAATAGCTGTACTTAAGACTTAGAAATATGAAATATTTGCCATGAAACTCATAAAAGAAACTAAGCCACATCCAGGGGAAATTCATGACAGTAATGACAGAGCCACGGTGATGTCATGAATTACTTCCTACTGTTCAAGCGCTGCCCACCACCTCCCAGATTTCTAAGCAAGCGTCCTGGGTGTCGTCCTCGAGGCCCATTCCTGCCTCTGCTGGATCATCTCACAGGGTCCATAATGATTGCTTAGGCATCTGTTTCCTCCCCACCAGCTCATAGCTCTTTAGGAGGAGAGTCAGGGCTGTGAGTGGCATTAACTCTCCAGGCTGACGGGAGGAGTTTGAAGCTTGGCTGGCAGCTCATAGCTCAGCAGCAGGCTCAGGCCTGGAGTTGAAGGAGCTGAGGAAAGTGGTTCAGAATCCACAAGAGCTCCAAGCACTGGACCACAGCCTGGTCACAGGAATTGTGCATGTAGGATCCATACCGGCTAAGCTGCAGTCACACAGGGTCACTGTTTACCTGCTCCTTGTGCTTGATGAGGATGAATGGTAGCTGCAAGCCTGTGCACTTTAAGAAAATACAGACACAGATGATCTGCTGGCCTTTGGAATAATGATGAGTTAAGAGGACAATATTGGAGGGGGATCAATCTTCCAACTGCCTAAAAAGGGGAATGGACGGTGAGGGCCAAAGAGAGAAAAGACAATAGAGACTTGGTAATTTCAAAGTATATGAGCCGGGGAGGTCAGTGCCTTAGAGCGGGCAAAGGCAAAGACTATCTGAGCTAGCCGGTACTTACTGGGTACACACAATAGTTGGAAGGAGCATCAGGTGACCTAGGGGGCAGCGGTAATCCTATGTCCATGTGGATCTTATGCTGATGAGGATCTTAGGTCACAAGGCTCTTATGTTGAAGAGGGTTGTAAGGAAAGCATTCTTAGGATAGTAGGTAGGCTGAGTTAAGCTGATAAGGAACTTGGCCCTCCCCAGGTGAGACCTTTCTACTTGGTTCTCAAAGAACCAGGATGTCTTCAGCTGATGTACTCTTGCCCTTGAGCATTGTCACAGGACCATTGAGGCCTCAGCTGTGACTACAGGCAAAAATGGAGTTATGTTTCAGCATGTCATAGCAAGCCTGTAGGCAAGAAGACTAGGTCTGAGACAGGCAGGTCTGTGCATGCCCTACCGAGGTCCTGAGTCGCGCAGAACATGCAGAATCACCCTGCTGCAGACAGGCAGGTCTTCAGACACCCTACCAAGGTCCCGAGTCAAGCAGAACACGACGAATCAGCCCATGCCCCGGCAACAATCCACTGGAACCCCCTGCTCCTCTGTACAGCCACCTGGTTCCACACTGCAAAGACGCAGAGGACACCGGACCACCAGACCATGGTACTGAGTCATGCTGCTCCCGGCCCAGAGGTAAGGGCTTCTGAGCTGCCATCCCACTGCTCCTGGACCAGAGGAAGGGGCTTCC
>NW_004624754.1:14040975-14062841 GCF_000247695.1 Heterocephalus glaber
AAGATGCATTATGTAAAGGTACAATTCCCAATGAGAAATGTAATTGTGTTGTATACCTACAATGTACCAATAAAAGAATTTAATTAAAAAAAAGAAGAAGACTAGGTCTGATCATAATTTAACTGTGAAACGATTTTTCCCCAAAATTACGTAGAATTGCTCCTGACAGGAATAGGCTTGGATGTCCTATGCTTCTTTTTATTTCCCTAGCCTGGGGCTTTATATTATGTATAATATTTACAAATATTATAAAGTCATAATACTTCCTCCTCTTAACAAGGGTTTAACTGAAAGCAGAAGACAGAGCCTTTGGAGGAGCACCCAGGCAGAGGTAAGAGGTCAAGGTGAGTGAGAATAGGCAGGCGTGTGTTGCAGTGAATTAAATTCAGTGTTCTTGGGACCACCTGAGACGCATGTGCAGTACCTCCCCAAATCATCCACCTGAATGGCAGAGACAATTGCAGATTGGCTTCAGCAGCCTGTGATGAGCAATGATGTGGTTCCCAGCCAATGTGTGTGGAGACTGAGCTGGATTTCAGTGTCAGAAGCTCCAGAATGGTCACAAAAGGTGAGTCTGAGCCTGCGCAGAATTGCTGGACTCTGTGCACTTCCATGCAGAGAGGTTGGGCACAGCAGTGTGACCTGGGGATACCAGAGACATCTTGGGACTCCTTTACTGGCTCTCAGGTCTGCCCTAGAGCCATGTGGAGTCAGACCCAAACTCCGTCTCAAGTGAGGGCCCGAGCTGCCCTCATGCATCTTTTAACTTTGGCCCAAAGGTTTTGCCACACACACTGAATGCAGCCTCACATCCTGTGACTGTGATCTCCTCTTGTAACAAGTGACCCCTCCTCTACCCACCATGTGAGACAGGTGCCAGCTGTAACCAGCTGAGCTCTGTACCCACTTCCTTGTCCCGTGTGCCACACCTTCTTTTCTGTCTCTAAATAAATACGTGCTCATGTGGTGGGGCCCAGCTCTCTGCACTTCTGGGTCCAGACAGCTTCCCCAGCTTCACAATCGCAAGTCAAGCCAATTACAAATCTGCAGGACCCAAGTTGTGGTCATGTTTCTCTTGGAACAGCTCTAGTGTTCACAAAGGAGATACAAAGACTCCTTAAAGAGCCTGGGAGAGGCACTCCAGCTCCCTGGGGGTTTCCTGCCTTCCTGGGGAGCCCGGGTCCTGGGTGAGTGCCTGTCGAGGAGCTCTGCTCTTTTTCCATTGAGTGCCCATTGGCATTGGCATCAAGCTTCATGTTGTTATAAGTGAGTTGGAACTATAGAGATGTACCACACTCCGAGTTAAATTGAGTCCTTTATTAGGGTCATAAGATGCCAACTGAGAATGGCTCTGGCCAGGAAAATTCTCGACAAAGGAAAGGCAGTTTGCAGGGTCCTTTTGAGGGCTCTTCTGTTTGGGGAGGGCTCGGAGAGAGGGAGCACAAGCAGAATTTCACAGGAGCAGAACTTTGCTAAGTCAGTAGGGGTCAGGGGCAGTTTCACACAGTTTAATTAAAACAAAATATCACACAGGTGCGGGGTCTTCTGCTTACAGAAGTTGCAGAGTCACCTAGGAGGCGGTGGTCTGTCATGCATTAACTGAGGGGACTCCCAAGGGGGAAGGCGAAGGCGATGACCTGGAATTACTGGACTTTACACAAATGGAGTCAGGTTGGCTGTCAAAGTATGTGACAATGGAAGCAGCACTGAGCCCAGGGCAGCACTGGACCCACTAATGGGCAGGATTGGGTCCAGGTGGAGGTCTTGGGCGTCTGGCTGCATGGAAGAAACTCAAGTCAAAGGCAGAATTTGCAGGGCTTTTGCTCACTGCTGCTTGTTTTATTTTCCCGTGCACTCAGGTATATGAAAACTGACAAGTGAAGACCATGAGACTTGTCCCTGTCTGTATGTCTGGATCATCTGTGAGCAAATGTGTTCATGGAAGTGATGTTTCCACTAAAACATAGGAAAGAGCTCTGTTTAATTGACTTCAGGAAGAAATATCAATAAAATGTAGATGCTTGAGTCAAATCATTAGTTATGATAAGAGCACTTTAAACCCAAGCAAGCTTGCTATCTTCTAGATGCACGAGGTCATGAAACTCAGGTCTTGGCTGGGAGGAGAAAGGCATGCGGGGACTAGATTCCTCCACACCCGTCAGCTGCTAGAGGAAAGGAACACATTTAAATTTTAGCTGTTTGCTTTCTAATCTCTTTGCCTCAGTGACGTTTGATGCCCACTTGGTTTGACCATGAGCTGTGGGGGTGGGGCAGCTGCTGGGCTCCCCAAGATCTGGCCGGTGTCTTGCTCTACGTCCCTGGTTTTGAACCTCCGGGGGTCTGAGTGAGTAACCCTAGTGAGGCCTGGGGGTGCATATGTTTCTGTGACACTTGCACCCAGTGTGTCTTCTCTGGCCATGCTGGGAAAGAAGGGCACTGTCTCCCCAGCCACCTGCTCTGTCCTGGCCACTGCTCCTGGTACCCCTTGTCTCTGTCCTGGGTTCTACATGGGTGCTTGGGGCACCCAGGACACCTTTGGGAAAGGGCCCGTGTTTGCCCCTCAGAAGCCTTGCTGGAATGGGGTTGGCTGGGGGAAGATGAGCCTAGTTTTCCATACACAATTGAAACATAATGGATACAAATGAGTAAATTGGGTAAATATAAATGTTGATGAGCTGACTTCATAGTTCAGAAATTTCTTCAGTGACTGGAAACCTCAATGTGAGATTATGATATACACACTGAAATGATGACAGGATCTTTTCTAAATAAGTTAAACTATTAAAACGATAATTATTAATCATAAGTTTATATATTTTAGCATATTGTTCTTATATAACACGAAGTAGCTGAGTATATTTGGGTCTGTTCACTAACAATTGTGTTATAAGGAAACAAGTTTCTAAAAATTATGAAAAATATTGACATAGACCAGTTCAAAATTGCCTACTATTTATATTTTCACTAGAAATTGAAGTCTAAGTATTAAAATTCTAGTTCATAATTAACACTAGGGATAAGAAGGGAGGCAAGGAAACTAAGTTGTACCTTTGATGAGGAAAGTTATAAGGAAAGCATGAGAATTTGCTTTTTGTTAAGAAAAGTTTTTCTGTCTCATTTGGAGATTCACAATAAAGGAAAGAAGGAAGGATTGGATAAAACTAAAATTGTTAAGATAACAATTTAAAGTCCCTATGATTGATCCAAGTCAAATTGCCTATGGTACCTTATTTAATAAATGAACCCAGGGGGTCGTTGCATGTTTATAAGGAAATTTCACTTCATCACATGTTCAGTGCATGATTTCTGATTGTGCAGCAGCTTTCCACACAGGAGGGTCACGCTGAGACAGCAGGCAAGGGTCATTCAAAGTGTGCTTCCTTCACGGACCATCCTTGAAGAAATCACCAGCCACAGAGGTGCCAGTTCCCCGGACATGTTGTGAAATAGCTAAGTAAAGTATTACGCACACAGTTGTATTAGGGAAAGCTAACCAAATTGAATAAATTCCTTGGTTGAAGATGTTGCAAGTGGATGACATTTGGATTCACCCCTACTGGGAAACAAGTTAGTCCCTTCTGAATGAGTCGCCCAAAGGCTGATGTCCCTAATACCTCCCCCTTCCTCCGATGCTTTGATAGAACTAAGTGCTGTCTGGTTTCAGTGCCTTATGTTCAAGTGTGTTTTCATCGTTACTAACCAAAGATAGCTCAGCCCTTTCTGATCAAGAGATCAGAGCTCCTGAAAATGCCAAACAAAGACTGCCTTTTAAAGAACCATACCAAGTTCTTCCCACAAGACACACTGCCGCAAAGCTTCAGGCAACATCTCACCAGCAGAGCAGCCCCTCCAGACTCCTGGCACTTATGCCCCCTGGGGACCTGGAAGTAAAGCCAGCCAGGGATCTTTCTCCTTGGAATCAGATGGTATCCAAGAGTGGACAGCTTTTCCCAAAACTGAAGAACAAGACTCCCCTCTAATAAGACTCTTACCCTACATATGCCTCCTTTCCACTGGACAGGTTAATTCTGTAATTAGACTTTCATGATCAGTATCTTCTGTAACTTGAGGAAGTATTAGGCCTGACATGCCCAACCTAAATCTTAGCATGACCTAAGTAGTTCACCCAGTGCTTAACTTCAGCAATATCCCTGATGTAACTATTGTCCAAATTACATTCATCGTGCAATTTCTACATGTTCTCATTTTCTGTTTTAATTTAACCCAGTCATAAGATCTGAGAATCAAAACCAATGAGTATTTCACAAGGTTGGTCTGCACCAAAGACTCAAATAGACTCATGTGCCTGGGTAATATAGGGCTCTTCTAACCTGTAATAACTCTGCCTCCCATCCCTAGCTAGACAACCTTATACAAAGGCAGTCTCCTGACTGGGCTGATGGAAGAAGAACCCTTATGATCTAGGAAACTTAACTGTCTCTTTTCTATTCCATAAACAGAAAGAGAACATTGGTCCATTCCTTTTGATCTACATCACAGATTGAAGAGAATATTGCCTGGAAGCACCAACTCTTCTACATGGGCCTCATTTGCTAGGTCCTTTTTTAATGCCTTAAAGTAAATGAAATGAGGCAATGATTGGAAATTTATTCCTCACAGTAGGCTCTGTAGCCAACTCTACTGCAAAGGCTGTGGGTGTACAACAGACTTTTTAAAACCCTCTCACTCAAGTTGTTCTGGATAACAGAATTGCTCTAGATTATTTACTGGCCAGACACGGAAGAATCTGTGCAGTTGTGAATACTTCTGGACTCATGTGGATAAATGCACCAGACATTATACAGACCCAGTTGCAGATTCAAATGGGATGATTCTTTGTCTGGCTCATTCTTTGACCTACTGGATTTTAGTTGGCATGGTTTATGAGGTCCCTTTCTAAGGAACATACCCCAAACCCTTGGTATTATCCTCCTGGTAGTTAAAACAGTCTCCCTGGTTCATAGATTCTGTAAAACGTCTTAAATGTTTACATACAACCATATGAAAACCATCAAATGGTCTCTCCTTTACTGGTATGACAAAACTCAAAGAAATGCATATTCACAAAGACACCATCACTTGTAAACATGTCAAGCCAGTAGACCCAAAATGGTGGTCCCTGAGAATATATTGCTAATGCTCTCAATTTTGGTCAGGCTCTTTCCCCAAAATGGGGAATTGTTAAAACTAGGGGATGCCATTGTTTGGTCAGCTCATTGTTTTAAATTCCTAAATTAGGGTCCAATAAACAAGACCAAATGAAAATGGAGTCACCAATGCTAAGCTTCAGACGACCAAACTGAAACTTTAAGGAAGCAGGTGAATTATGAACAGGACAGTTTTCTCATGAAAAATAGCAGGTTCCCATCTGAGTCAGGGTAATAAAGAAGTCCTCTGTGCCTTAACACTTATAAAGTCGTAAGCTAGTGTTAACCAATCCATATTTTTGCCTATTATTCTCTTTTCTTCCTTGTTCCCAACTTCCATAATCCACTGCTCTGCTCTTTCGCAGTGGCATTTGAGGCTAAATAAATCCATTTACAATGGTGACAAAGTGACATTAATCCCGAACATTCTGCTCAATCTCTCAAACTGGAAAGTTCACCGGGAGGAATTAAATTTGGCCTCAAGCTGCCTTCACAAATGGCCCCTGTTCTACCCATGTTCAAACAAGACAGGTGTGAACTGTCCCCATAGGGTTGTGTCTGTACCACACTTCTGTTTCCTCTTTGTCACTTTCTTTTCTTTGGATATAGAGGCAACCCACCTTAGGGTAGGGTGGGACATTCTGAGCCCTTCCGGCTCATAATGAACCATTGCAGATTGCTTCCCAATTCTAGAACCACAAAGAAAGCCAACTAAGATCTACAAACTTAGATTTATTGTAATGTTCTCCTTTATCAGATGTAAGACCAAGATAATTTCCAAGGCTCTGGTTCCCACTGCCCCAGGTGCAGTCTGGGACCAGATAAGAGGCTGATCTTCCACCACCCATTCTGTCCACTGTCCCTGAGTTACTCACCTGGTGGGAGGACCCAAACTTCACCCCTGAAGACCAGAGCACTTGGTTGTTTGGCTCTTGTGAGGCTGGGATGACTGCACTTTACACTCATGGACAGAAGCAATAGTGTTCTATTTTCAATTTATTTCCTCAGCAGAAGAGATGAAAGTGTGGTTTTTACTAAAGACAAACAGCTCGAGGGCAAAGTTTTTCTGTGCAACACAGCAGGGCCCGCACTCTTGTGCGGAGAGAGCCCAGGATAAAGAAGGGTGACCTTTCCAGGGCTGAACAGTGGGGCTCAGAGGAAATGGTTCCCCACCTGCCCAGGCACAGCTGGGGACAATTTGGGTCTTGCTTTCTGCTTTGGGCACCAGAAGCCTGGGCTGGTGGAGAGGACCCCCCAGCGCCCAGGTCTCCACCCGATGACACCATGCACATGGCACATGCTTGGGACGAGCTGGGTGTTAACATCGTCTCCATATTCCAAAAGAGGAAACTGAGGCACAGAGAGTTCGAATGTCTTTCATAAGGCCCACAGCTGAAGAGCTGGGATTCAACCCAGACATTTTGGCCCCCAGAACCTGTGCTCTTTTTCTTCACTTCTTCTTCCACAGACTCTGTCACCCTTTTCCTCAGGAATGAGCCACAAGGCTGTTTCAGATACTTCGTCAGAACCTTACTATTCGCACATCTCTAATCCCTGAGCAGGTGATCATTTCTTCCAGTGATTCATAAACTCTAACATTTGCAAGATTTTTACATATCATGGAGCAGTGCTAGCCACCGGGAGGGTGATTTAGTTCATTTTCAGTTTTCACTTTATAAATCTGTTTTTCTCTAAATGTTTTCATACTTCCATCACTGCCATTATTGGCAAAGATAAAGTTTCAGAGAAAGGAGACTCAGCAACAAAAAGCATTCACTTTGTCTGGCTTGTTATACAGATTTTTCAGTGATTTCACTCTGAAAGTATCCAGTGAATTTCATCAGCATTGCTTTATCCCTCAGGAATAAGCCTCAGAGTTGATGCGCCACAGTTGGCAAGCATGGTATTTATTCCAGAGTTCAGATACATTTCCAACAAAAAGCCAACAGCAGCCATTAGCTAGCATATATAGGGCTGGAAGGTGCAATTGTGGGAAAATGTCCGTGCAACCTTTCACAAATTCTCCAGGCAAGTCATTTTTTCTTAGACCACGTTTGCAGTACATGATGTCCACACTCCTTGTGTGGAGTTGGAGCATGCGTATAACACATCTTAATTCCTTTTTCTATGCCCTTTCCTTCTTATTGCTCCACCCATATCTGGATCCTCTTCCCACTTGAGAAACATCAATCTCTACTCTTCCTATTATTTATTTCTTAATTTGCTCTATAAATTAATTTTTATGAGATATTCCTCTCACCCAAATGTTCCAACCCATTGGCTGCCTCCACTGTCAAAAATCAGACATTACTCCTACCAAAACACACACACACGAACACAGACAAATATGCCACACGTTTCTGGAACTTTCTGAAATACGGGCACACATCCTTATTACAAAGTTACATAAATAAATTTAAAAATAGAAAGTTGTAGGAAATGACAGAGTGCAAACATCATTAAACACATTGGATAATGAAATAATTCCAAGGGTGGCCGTGTTCCCCTCAGGGTTGGCGTTGCATCTGCTCCTTCCAGAACCCGACAGAGGTGCAGTCATCTGGGTCACTCCCTGAGAACCTGCAGAAGTTGCTCTGGTGCCTTCTCTGAAGCTGGAAGACCACGGTACAGACTGAAGATGCCATGGTCTGTGCTTTTCCCCTTTGTTCAGCACCATTTTCTTCTGCCTCTGCTTTTCTTTTTGCCAAGTGAGCAAGGCACCTTCTGTATCTTGAGGTTTTCCAAGATGGTTGCACCAAACTCATTCCCCTTCCTCCTCCCCTCCTGGCAGCCTCACTCTTCCCAGACTCCTCCTTGGTTCCATGGGTCCATATGACTGGGCTGTGACCAATGAGATGTGGACCTAAATGATGAGCGTGACTTCTAGGCCTGGCCTCTAGAAAACCTGTGCACTTCTCTGGCTCTTCCTCCACCTCCCAGCAGGACTCTGGGATTCCGTGCCTGACTCTGGGCCTGAGGGGATGGTGGAGCCAGAGGGAAGAGGCCTGAGACCTGGGATGACCTTGAGGAGAAGGATCAGCCCATAGTGCAATGTAAAGAATATAAATAGCAGCCTGGTAAAATGTTAAGCTACAAACATCTGGGCATTGCTAATACCAGCAGACAACTTACCCGTGTGTTTGCCTAAGAGTTGTGTAACTTAATTTAAATTCAGCGCTGTTCTTTGGATCGGACTGAAATAGGCTTCAACATCACTTCAAAATTATTTCTGTGACCATGTCAGGAGGGAAACTAAACTGAATTTTCTGAGTTTAGAGTTCAGGTACCATAAAATGAAATGAAATAAAATTAATTTAGGCCAGATTAGGAATTGATCTGATTTGATTTACTGTACTTCACCCTTCTACAAATGGAATGTGGTGAAATATCTTCATCCATCATTCAAATGTGTGTGTTCCATTTATATGGGTCTGCAGTGTGGTCTCGATAAGCTTGTTTTGTGAGCCTCAGCTCTTTCTGAAAGTAGTTTTGTGTTTGATACAGCCCTTTTAATCATTGTCAAGCATCCATTTGGAGCAAATTAATAATATCACAAGCACTTGCTTCGAAAGCCAAAGTCAGGATGGGGTTTGGGAAGGAAGGATTGGAATTACTGCCCTCCGGTTCAAAAAAGTGAGGGAGTTTCACATGCAAAAATCCACAGCAGGTTTTCTTTTCTTTCCTTTTCTGCTTTGGCTTCTGCTCCGGTCAAGGCAAAAGTAAGAATGCAAAACTGTAGTGTGGTGCTCAGCAGTTGGTGATCTACTTTCCAGAGAAATTCTAGAGAAGCTCTATCCTACCAGGAGCCCTAGTTGCCGGAACTAGAAAAGAAGCCCCTTGAAGGAGGGTGGGTTCCAGGGGTCAATGGGGGTGGTGGGTCCAGAATGAGGTCACTGCGGTATGGAAGGGACTGTGATGACCTAGTGTGGTCAAATCGGGCACTGGAGCTGGAAACAAAACTGAGGACAAGTTATTGAGGGGGACACATGGAGGAACAAGAACCTGAGCACAATCCTGCCAGACTGCAGGATTGTGCAATGGAGCAAGCTCAAGCTTAACCAAGAGATGTGTGGGCAAGGGGCCAGTTCGGGGAAACTCTCAGGCTGAGTTCATTTAAGCCACGCACGTTCCCAAGTCTGAAGACTTCCTGTACCATTCAGCCTGACCCTGCACACCTGATGGGCCTAGGAAAGTTGTGAGCATCAAACACATGGGTGGCAGAGCCTGGGTGGTGTCACTCACAAAGGGCAAATCAGGCAGGACTCAAGTGAAGACCACACCCAGCAATCAATGGCCAGGCCAGTGCTGATGGCTATGAAAAGGAGATTTGTACCCTGTGCAGGAGGGTAGGAAACTAGTGTGGTTGGTCACCAAGTGCAAGAAATATTCAATGGGTTCACAGGGGTGGGCGTGGGTCATCGAGTCGGGTCCTCTGTTCTCAGTTGTGACTGATGGGAGGTCCTGATAGAGCAAAGCTGGGCCACCCTCAGACACCAAGCCTGAGATCAGCCACCTCCTCTTTTCTTTCTTCCAGTCATTTCCCCTGCATGTTTGCTTTCTTCCTGCCGGAGAATGTTTTCCTAATCTAGAAATGGGAGTATTCAGAAGCTTTGTTGTTTCTTGGGTTTTATTGTCTCCTATTTTGTTGATCAAAGTGTCACATACCACACCCCGGTGTCAACATGGTGAGACCACTGTTCTCTTTTAGGGACAGCCATCGTCCTGCCATGAGCTCTTTCTGACCCATCTGCTTCAGGCAGACCAGGAGACTGGTGGTGGACCCAATTTGACTTAGGGAGCAGAGAGAAAGAATTTTAACTCTGAAGCTAGATACCAACCTCAGGAATACCATGCCTCAATGAGGAAAGTAAAACAAAGGTTTATGTGCAAGCTTTGGCAGAATACTTAGATAGCAAGTAATAACTGATACAATTTGTTAATGAAGGAACTACTGGTTCTCTCCAGATAACTAAAAAGAAAATGCTACTGGATCATTATACACAAGAGGAACTCTAAACCTTAGTTTTATGGGTTTTGGTGGGAATGACAGTGGATTGTAATAATGAAATGTTTGAGAGGAATTATACTTAATGAGCAAGGAGACCTCCAGAGTTACCTAGACATTGGTATAATGTGATTTGAGGGTCACTTAAGGAGTTTTAGTCTATCTGAAAGGATCCTTCTCCGTGTTCCTGTTGATGGTTGTTGTTATTGTTGCTGCTCCCCTCTCCCCCTCCTCATCCCCTGTCTTAGTCACTTTCCCATTTGCAAGACATAATACATGACACTTGCAATGTGAAGGAGGAGAGGTTTATTTTGGCTCACAGTTTCAGAAGCATCAGTCCATGGTTGGCCAGCTTCATGCCAGAAATGGCATGGTGGAAGGGTCTGGGCAGAGGAGAGCTGCTCATGTCATGGTGGCCAGGAAGCTGAGAGAGAAGGGAGAAGCTGGGGAGGAGGTAGACCTTTCCAGGTCATACCCCAGTGACCTGCCTCTTCTGACCAGGCCCCACCTCCCAACAGCACATTTAGCTCTGAACTCATCTGTGGATTAATCCCCCATGATACAATCCCCTTCCAAATCCCCACCTCAGAACCCATGAGGCCTTTGGAGGACATTCTAGACTAAACCATGTGACCCTCCTTCCTCATACTCGGTCTATTCATCTCCTCCCTCTTCCTTTTTCTTCAGCTTCTTTCTCCTCTCTTCTTCTTCCTGGCCATTCTTTTCCTCATCACTATTTATTTGTTTATTTATTTTAAATTTTATTTTTTTTTGGTACCCGGGATCGAACTCAGGACCTTGCACTTGCGAGGCAGGCGCGGGAACCACTGAGCTAAATCCCTGGCCCTCCTCATCACTATTTATACTGCTACTTTTTCAATCATCTGAGTGTGTGGCCAATTCTCAAGGAGTTCTTTCAAAGGTAGTTTTTAAATACTAAAAATAGGCAACCATGTATCAGTTAGGATTCCATTTTGCTGTATACAATGGAAAAATCCAAAATAACACTGATGTAAACACAAGAGCTCATTATCCTGCATACAGGAAGTCAGGGTTTGGAGTCCAGGCCGGGGCATCCCTCGTGGTATCACTGTCATGAGACACAGAAGGGAAGAGAGACAAGACAGGGTCACACATTGAGCAGACAGAATTTGTGCTGCCAGGCCATATTTTGTATTAGAACAACGGCACTCCAGATGATTTCCAAATTTAGTTCATTTTGAACTTGCCTTTATTCCCCTTATCTTTTTCTCTTCTCTGATGTCCTTTAGTTCCTCTGTTGGTTTTATCTTCTCTCTGCAGCATCCATGCAATGAAATATACCTTTTGGTGTTATTCACAGGAAGACAGAAGGTGTCAGAAACGCAGGGGTCACTGCCTCGAGGTGGCACAGGTGTCTGCTCACAGCTGGGACCGGGCCTTTGGAAGGCAAAGAGAGTCATTGCTCAGGGCTCAGAGAGGAAGACTGGGTACAAAAACTCAGAGGGAATTCACACAATTACAAAATGCAACCCAAGGGTCCCACAGACTTACGTCACTTTTGAGTGCTCCAGCTTTTTCCTCTGTGAATAACTGTTGGTTGTACTAATGTCATCGGCAGAGTGGACAGGGGAGAAAAGGATGTAGACTTTGACTTGGGATATACTGGGCTTCTATTTGGAATGGCTCCTCTGCCGGGTAAGAATCTTGGGTGATCTGCTCCCGTAGCCTCAATTTCAATGCTAGATGGAAGGAATGCTGCCCACTCCACTGAGTGGTTACCAGGGTTACAAGGGGCTGACATACTAAACTCTTCTGTGTTAAAAGGATAACTATAAATCACAGCAAAATCGAGTCATATAAAAATTCATGTTTGCCAAATGATGTGAGTTAAATATTGATACCTGAGAAATTTAAATAATACCTACAACAGCTTAAAACAATCCATCCTTAGCGAATGCTGTCTTTTTTAATTTTCAAAAATAAAATCTAATGTGCAAACAATGCAAGGAGAGAATGAATATCTGCTTTATTCACTGTTGTAACCAGAAAGAGAATGGCTCTGAGTACAAGGTCAATGCTCAGTAAATTTTTAATGAACAAATGAATGAAAGAAGGAACGAATGAAAATGTAAATGAATGAAACAACTTTTGATTCCATATATAGTTGGCATTGTAGTAGCTGCTGGAAATACAGATAAGGCCCAGCTTTCATGACTCTCAGATTCTAAATCTAGACACACTAATAAAATGGCTTCGGATAATAAATCTATGAGAAAATTTAAACAGGATGATATGGCAGAAATGAACTCCAGGAATGCAAAGGGGGCAAAAAGAGCTGTAGATTGTTTGGTCAGAGAAGTCAAGAGAGCCAGGTAAGAGATCTAGATTTGTCGTTGAAGCTTTCTTCAACAAGCTGTCTATGTATTTATGTGACTTATGTTTATAGAATGTCAGCTCATTTTGCAAACATTTTCTTCAGATTTTAGTCACAAAATTTACAGTCCTAGATGAAGCATCCATCCTGAGACCTACAAACCTTGGAAATCCTGAGACTTTAGAACCCCCAAAGAACTAACTTTGAAACTGTTGTACTGGCCAATATTTTCTAAGGCATGCTCCAGAGGACATAAAACAATCATAGATGCACTCCTCAAAAACGGAGAAAAGAGGTCCTGCGGTCAGACACTTTGGGCTCAGTCCACGAGCACTGGGTGTATTCAAGCACACCGATTTAGGACTTGGAGAAGTCCTAAAGCAGAACAACACTATATTTATCCTGATGTTTTCTTGAATTATTTTTTAAATGTCATTGTATACTTATTTTTTCCTCTGTATACTTAATAGCATCAAAACACAGTTTAGAGGGCCAGGGATTTAGCTCAGTGGTTCTGTCGCTTGCCTCGCAAACGCAAGGACCTGAGTTCAATCCCTGGTACCAAAAAAACCCCACAGTTTAGAAAAATACTGTTATAATATGAAAGACAGAGCTTTGGTACAAAAGAAAAGAAGAAAATGATCATTTGGTTATAAACTTTGTAAATCCCTGGTGAGATATTTATACAAACTTACCAGAAACTTAAAGAAGTTTTAGAGATCATATTTGTAAATATCACTTGCCTTTACTAAACCTACTAAACTAGTAAGAGAATTGCTTTTACTCAGATTTTGGGCTGCTGTTCCGGGCTGTCAGAGGGATATGTTTCTGTTTCTTCCATGTTTTTTTTTCGATTCATGAACATGAGTGACATCCAAGCAGTTCTGCTTTTTGTGTTGTTTTTGTTGTGTCAGTTTGAGGCAAGGAGGAGAATACAGCAGAAGCCACCCACGCTTGAGCTTATGGACACTTAGTTCCATGGTTCCAGCACCCACCAGTAGTGATTTTAGTCATATTACTCTCCCAGCTTCCCCTTTCCCATCTCCAAGTGAGGATAGTCATAGCACTATTCTAGGTATTGCATGAACCAGGCTGATGTAAAAGGTTTGGATGGGTGTGCCATTCTAGCTCTTTCTTGAGTGTTTGCTGGGGACTGTATGTTCATCCCTCTAAAAGTCTTTACAATTCCCCCTGGAGACACATTGGGAAAAACAGAATATTTGCTGTTTGTCCCTACCATTGATGACTCACAAAGTGCTGATTTACTGAATCTATCAGTGAAGCACTAGAATCAGTGTGCTGTTTTATTCAGTCCATGCTGTGCACAATATGCAATATTCTCAGCCAGAGCTTGACCAGATACATTATTTTGCTCTCCCACCTCATCAAGCTAATAGGAGTCCTTACCCAACAAAAGAGTTTCTCCTTAGCTCCTGAGAGTGTCCTGAAAACCTCAACCACTGATGATTGCATTCATCACATCAACTGTGTGATAAAAAATAAAAACGATGGACCATCTCCAAGCACTGTTTCCAACACTGCATCGTGAAGAAGATCTGGCCTGTCTCTGTCTTCAGTGACAGCACAATTTCCAGTGGACCACCCAAAACCATAGACAACAACAGCTTGCTTTGGTAATAAAGGATTAAGTTAAGAACATCCCTTCAGCAGATTGTTTACCAAAACATATTCTTGAGCCTTCAAGAATGCCCACAAAGGATTCTAGTCCTCCTGGTACTGAGCACTGTGGCATCACACAGGCCATGAGTTCTCAGGCACCACTTAGGAGTCAGGCCTATTATTAACCAGAAGTAGAACCAGTGGTATATTCTTCTGGTGTGATCCTTTAGTTTTCATGTCAGTGTTGACTTTAGGGCTGTGGACTATAAAAATGGAATCTCTCCTAACACAAAGAGCGGGAAGAAGTACTTCATGGGAACCAGGGTTGCAGGGCATGGCACTTCGTATACTTCACAGTGCTTGGGCTCTTGGTAGAAAATGGGTATACGTTCCCATTGCACTTTGCTTCATTAGAATCCCTGAGGAAAAAGAAACAAGGATCCAAGAAAGAAGCCCTAGGCCTAAAAGGGCTGAGCATGGGGTTCCAGTGTTGGGCCCATTTATCTATCTGCAGCAAGTTACTTTCTGAATCTGTTTTCTTCTCTGATATGACTTCATAGATTGCTTCTAAGACATTGTACAGTTTCCTGCACAAATCCATGACCTTTTCTCTTTTCTGATTTTTTAAGGCATGTAGGGATCTAACTTTTCTTCTACTTCTTCCCTAGTTTGCTTTCTGTTAAGTCTTTTGAAAGAAGTCCAATAATTCAGTCTCCTCAGGGCTCCTACAAGATCAGGATCAGGAGAAAGGCTTCTTAGTGTGTGTGGTGTTTGGAGGCAAAACTCTCTCTTTATGAGTCACAGAAATCACAAGGCTGAACCTCTAGTTCTAGGTAATCTTTTTCTGCACCTGCTCCAGGGACTGTATTGGATTCTACTTCTTGGCAAAAGTTGACTTCATCAATAATTGGGAACCCTTTCACTAATCAAAAAGTTTCCCATTCTTTCAACAGTCCAAAGAGTCTCCTGTGGCTTTCACAGTATGCCAAGCATTACTGGGACAGTAGGAAAAGCTGAAGGTTTTACTTTTATTATTGAGGTCTTCATATTCCAGCTGGAGTTAAAAAGTCTTCTGGAAAGACATAGGTACTGTAATAACAGATGAGAAGATGGCATAAGTGTTCAATGTTGTGGGACTGGAATCTCCCCAGAGGGAGTAGTTACTGTAGGCAAAATAATTTGGGTGCAGTTCTGCCTGATATTGTATTAGACAATCCTGTAATTAATTTGCCTTTTCCTTAGCAACTGCAATAATCGAGTTGATCCCAGAGCCTAAGGAACTTACAGGTTACGAAACAAATCCCATTGTCTGCCTTTGCCTGGCTGAGGTTGAGTGGCTTAGATAATGTGTTTTTTTATTTTCTGGTCACATAAGTGAAGATCAGAACCTTCTTTTGGCATCAGGACAGAAAGGTGACATGCCAAGTAAGTTCCGTGTCATGACTGTCAAGAAAAGCAGCAGTCATGCTGATTGTTTTCAGGCTAGAAGGGATGCCTAAATCACTGATTGTTTTCAGGCTAGAAGGGATGCCTAAATCATTCAAGTCTTCAATTTATATATGGGAGACTAAGGATAAGAGTTGTAGATGATACATCTAAGACTGTCTCACACATGTATGTAAGGGGAGAGTTACATTATAATTTTATGATCATAGCTTTCTTTTGATGAAAAATATTATTTTCCCCATCCCTCTGCCATAATAACAAAATCACTTTCTGAACCTGTGGTAAACATAACCATGTTCAAGCAGTTCATGTGTATCAAAATTCTTCTGTTCTTCAATATTAACTTGAACAAAAATTATGCAAGGAATATATATTTCTTGTGGCAATGTTTAAAAACACAGATAAGCATGAAAAGGAAAATTAAAGCCATCTGTAATTCTGTCTCTAGAGAAAACTATAGCTATGTCTTTCACATATCCTTCCAAAGCATTCTGAAAGTATTTTTAATTTAGCAATGGGATTTTAATCTTTTACGGTATGCTATTTCTCACTTAGTATTTGTAAGCAAGTTTTTGTGTGAATATGTACACTTCTACAACTTCATCTCTGATTCTATATAGAAAAGAAACTGGAGCTTAAATCTGTAGCATAAAATGCAATGTTTCCCCAAAACAACTGACCTTGGTTGAAAACAGTGGATGTGGCTGTAGGTACACAGAAATGTGAAGCTCTTCCCCTTTGAAAATCTGATGGTATTATCAGCTCCTATTTTAAGCTTGTTGATGGACCTAGAATAATATGAACTTAGATATATAAAGGCGATACAGCTCTGGAAGTCTGACCTTTGAAAAATCCTTGCCTGTATAAACAAAGTCTGGAATGCTTTAAGCTCTCTAGGCCAGTGGATTTCTTTTTTATTTGTCATAACCCTGAGTCAACAAGGAATGTCTATTTTATTTAAAAAGCAGGAAATGAAAATGCCTCAGCCTCCTAACCCTTGTGAAGGATGCAGCTGTGACACCCTGACTCCTGGCCTGGAGCCCGTGTGGCTTCGGGACTGTGCACACTGGACCTCCCCATTCCCCACCTGATTTTGTCCTTGGTACCCTGCTCCCTCACTCCTGCTTGGGCTGCTCTTCACTGTCCCCATGCCAACCTCATTCCCACTTCCATGTTTTTATGCTGCTAAGGTTTCCCACGCAGTGTCTGTCATGTCCTATCCTCCCACCCCCAGACCCGGCGGCCCCACTTCCTCAATGCAGCCCTCCGGGTGACACCTTTGTCCAGCACTCTCTGGCTCGGTGTATAAGCCTTGTGCCTGACCCACACCTTCCCTGCTCTGTGGCTGTGCCTCACTAACCTTGCTGACCCCTTTGGTAAAGGCTGTTTTCACATTCGGCACATTTTGCATGACCATGCGCATGTACTACACGTTATACCTGGGGACTGTCACTTTGTGAATGCCTGGGGAGGTGCTGTGATCTGGATATGTATCCCTGAGCCCCGTGTGTAAAGGCTCAGTCCCCAGTCTGTGGCGTCGTTGGAACCTTCAGGACCTGGGACCTGGTGGGACATCTTCAGTCACGGGGAGTAGAGATGTCCTCAGAGGTGACAGTGGCACCTCAGTCTGTTCTCTCTCTCTTTCTGGCCATAAGGTGGGTGGTTAAACTCAGCCCCACATTTCCTTTGTGATGTGCTGCCTCACCATGGTGCAGAGCAATGGAGCCACCAAACCATGGACTGAAACCTTTGAAACGGTGATCTTTTCTCTCACAAGCTGATCATCTTAGGATTTGTCACAGTGATGGGAAGCCGACTAATGCAAGTGGCCGCATGATCCTATTTCTGCCTGTTATTTTCTTAGCTGTTAGAAAAGCTCCTTACCTTCTTAGAGCTTGTTTCCACCCTGGGATTGGAATGAAAGTACTGCTCCTTTAAGGTTGTCATAAAGAGAAAGAGACTGAACAAAAAGCAAATGAAGCACAAATGGACTTGACAAATGACAGCCACCATTGCAATGGACCCCTGGGCCTGCTCCTTTTGATGTCACGAAAGGGCAACCAAATATAAATATGACCCAGACTCTGATATTCTTATCAATTCTAAGCTGCAGAGATACTTTCTAGCATTCTCAGAAGCAAACATACAAACACACACATATAAAATAAGGCCATCTTTTTCCTTCTTCCTTTCTCTCTTTCTCTCTCTTTCTTTCTTTCTTTCTTTCTCTCTCTCTCTTTCTTTCTTTCTTTCTTTCCTTCTTTCTTTTTAGTTATTTTTTTAAGCCAGGGTCTCACTATGTAGTCCAGGCTGGCCTCGAACTTGCAGCGATCCTGCCTCAGGCTCCCAAGTGTTGGGATTACAGGTGTGTGCCACCACACCCAGCATAAATTAAGGCCATCTTTTAATTTAATGTTGTCACATTAAATTACTCCCACAACTGGAAATAAATATCACCTTGAGTACTCTGGATCTCTCTCACTCCTGAACTTTCTATGCACATGTACACTCTCATTTGTGCACATGTGGAACTGCACTTATGTTCCAAACAGTTTGGATGAGTGTGTATGTGCAAATACATATGCATAATTACACACTGCATTATGCAGTGTATATATAACTCAGGGATGACCTTTTGTTTGCAGGTGAAATTTACACGGACTAACTTTAAAGACAAAATGTTGGGATCAAGTAGACATTTATACTAGGGTGAGATTTGGCCACAGGTCATAAATGTTACAAAACTTATTTCTGAAGTGAGATATAAATATGTTTGTCTCTCACATAAGAGAAGTCCCAGTGTGCCCAGGGTTTTGGGGACCAAGGTTCCTTGCCTTTTGCTTCCCGTTATCAGCACAGGGCTTTAGTTTTATGGTCAAGATGCCCCTTGAGCTCCAGCAGTCAAAGTCCACACAGCAGGTGGAGAAAAGGCTGACTTGTGTCTCTCGAGGGGCAGAGACAGCGCATGCTACTTCCTTCTCGTTGGTCAGAATTCACTGGCACCACCATGTATGGCTGCAACACCTGAGGGTGCAACCTGTAGGGGAATGGTAATTTGCACAGGCAAGAGTAAAATCATTTTATTAAACAGGAAGTGGAACATGGAGAGGATATTGGAGATGCTGTTACACTGTCGGTAATTCAATTACTCTTTCAGCAAAGTATACTTCAGTGGCTTTTCTGCTTTGTTCAATGTATACAAAATATCAAGAAAAATGAAAGTGTTGGAATTCTTAGAATGAAATCCAGGCTGGGTAAATTAGTAGTGGTAAAAGGAAACTTTAAAACTGAAGTTTTAAATGAGAAAGGTATTTCAAGGATGAGCTAGGGACAAAAGGGAAAAAAAACCCCAATAAAATGATGAGAAACCGCAATACTTCTAAATGTTAAAACTTCCCAAGAGTCCAGTCCACTTTCTCTTCAGTATGGCGTTTCAGAGGAAGAAATGCAGTTGGGATTGGAGGATCTTGTTTCCAAATTTAAAATGAGGCATAGTGAAGTGGTTTTCTCTAGCTCTGAGTTGAATAAAGAAGGAAGGAATAAAGGAAAGGAGAGGAAGGAAAAGGGTACGGTTGGGACAGCATGGGTCACTTTTGGATTCTGTTGTGTTGATTCTGCCTCGTTCCGAATGAATGTGTGGAAGTGGAGCCTGAGAACACCAGGAAATATTTTCCTTGCTTATATACAACTTTCTCGATCAATGATGTTCTTACAACATACGTGCCTAGAGCTGGAGAAACATGCATATCTAGAGTTGGAGCTGGGCTTTCGGTCAGTCCTCAGATGGGCTTCACTGTAGTTCACTAAGAGCCTGTGTTTTCCTTGCTCCTTGGCCGAGCTCCCTACCAAAGGCAAATAAAAATGAGGGCAATGCTGCTACTGGGCAGAGCACCAGAAAGGCACTGGGCACTGGCCAGGGTGGGTGCCATGAGTGGGGGAGAAATGCAGATGCCACGGCCGTGGGTTCTGGTGCAAGCATTTCACAAAATTGCATGAAACACTCATGGTTTTCTGAGGCTACTATTGTTCCATAAGACTTTGGTAAGAGTGTCTTAGCCTAATGACAGAACCATAATGTGGGCATTTTCTTACTACAAAAAAAGCACACGTGATACCTAAAATACAGGAGATAAAAAGTACCAGACAGTGCTGGTGGAAAATATTTATAGCATATCCAACAAATAATTAATTGCATTACTATATACATATCTTGCACAAATCAACAGGAAAATGATTACTGCTTCATGAAACCTGCTAACAGATGTGCATAAAAATATACAAATAGCGAATAAATGACAGTAATGACTCAATCTCAGTCATAATTAAAGAAATACCAATGAGGAAAATGAGATACTATTTCCTACCTCTACAATTGCCAAAGTATCACTGAAAATAAAAATGCACAATGTGCTCCTGGGGATACCTAGAAAGTGTCGATTGTTTAAGCATTCTGAGAGGACAATTTGAAAACACATTAAAATCTACAAAAGTTCAGTTCATGAGTTCCACTTTGAGGAAATTTTTTAAAACGAAAGCCTAGGTATTCAAAAAGATTTATCTCCAGGTAGTTCATTGTAGTACTGCTTATGACAACAAAAAATAATAAAAGCAACTCAGAAACAACTAAATTTCTGACAGATTTATGTTGGAAAATAAATTAATTTAAGATCTTAATCATGAACTACCCTAAAGTCAGTAGCATTTAGACTGAATGGTAAAAGGAATAAGATCACACATGTGAAAAAGTCCATTAATTATTGTATCAAGCAAGAACATTGCAAAATATATGATCCCATTTTGTTTTTTATGACAATGTCATGTTCTTGCCACTTTTCCCTAAGTTTGAAGTTACTTTTAAACAGAGTTAAAAAGAATGATGGGCATCCAAACCTCAAAGAGATACTGCCTTACTCCTGGTAGGACAGTTGTTACCAGACAAGATGAGGGAGTATCAGGAATGTGGCAAAGGAGCCTGGCACATGGCTGGGATGTAAACTGATGCAGAAGATAGCATAGTGCCTCCTCAAAACATTAAAAATGGGATTTCATATGGTCTAGCTCTCTTGCTTTGGGGTATACATTCAAAAGAAATAAAATCAGTGTCTTGAAAGAACTTCTGCATCTCATGTTCATTGTAACCTTGCTCACAATAGCCAAGAAATGTAGCTTGGAGTCCACCAACTGATGAATGAATAAATAAAATGGTATACACAATGGAATATTACTGAGCACTGAAAAATGAAATCCTGTCATTTACAACATTGGCCTTGGAGGACATTATGTTAAGTGAAATAAGCTAGATATAGAAGACAAATAGTGTATGAGATCACTTATATGTGGCATCTAAAAAACTTGAACTTGTAGAAACACATAATAAAATAATGTTTGGCCCAAACTGAGGGAGGGAAGAAGTGGGAAGATGGTGGTTGAAGAATACAAACTTTCATCATAAGATGACTAAGTGTTTGGGATCTAGCATACATCCTAGTGGCTACAGTTGACAATACTATATTGTACTGAGAATTTAGAATTTAAGTGTTCCCACCACACACACACACACACACACACACACACACACACGGGAGCTACAGGAGGTGATGGGCATGCTGCTTAGCTTGGTGGTAGGAATCATTTCACAATGTGTATGTGATCATCACATTGTAGCTTTACACATACCAACTTTTATTTGTAAATTATACCTCCAAAATCTGGATGGGGGAAGAGAACGTGTGTTAGATACGTAGGCAAAGAGATGATGGCTCCATGCAGACAGAGATAGACATATTGATGGATATATAATAGGGGAGAGAGGTATTGATCTATAAATGAATGCTCTGTCTTCTCAGAGAAATTGTAAGCAGAGTGTTCAAAGTATGAGTGGACTACCTGATCGATATTGAGTTAAGGCAGAGACAGAGAGAGAGAAGGAGGGAGAAATGGAGGGAAGGAAGGAGGGAGAGAAGAAAGAGGAGGAGAAGTAGGAGGTGGAGGAGAAGATGAAGAAGGAGAAGAAGGAGAAGAAGAAGAAAAGAGGAAGAGGAAGAGGAAGAAGAAGAGGAAGAGGAAGAGGAGGAGGAGGAAGAGGAGGAGGAGGACCCCTCTAGTCTAAGGAAATAAGTGTTCTGGCAGTAACATCATTAAAATGGATGAGAGGGGCACATATGTCTTGGGCATTTTCTCCATCTAAAACATGCAGTTTTTATACAGCCAAAATGTAAATTCATTTCATTTATGGCATCCAATTCTACCACTTCACCAATTCTGTAACTTGCGACAGATTACCCTTGGAATG
>NW_004624754.1:14073181-14186953 GCF_000247695.1 Heterocephalus glaber
GTGAGATTCAGGCAGATTTCTGGTTGCAAGTCCCAAGTTGAGCTCCCTGTCCTCCTGCAGGGTTGCACTCTGCAAGTTTCTACAGCAGGTTTCAGCTGCTTTTCCCCTGAAGAAAGTCCAGTTTCCAATGGGAGCTGATAATCCCTCCAATTTACCAATCACGGTGGTCTCGTGTGCCTTTATTGCAGAGATTCCCTTCACTTTTCCAGTGGGCTTGCTTTCATTAGGGAGCCTGAGATAGGCACTCTCTCTGTCGTTCACTTCTGGAGCTCAGGACAATGGATTTTGTTTCCCTGTGCCTCTGCAGTGTGTAACCATTAGCTGGACAGCCAAAAGGCCAGAGGCGGGGTGGGGTGGGGTGGGGGGTGGTTATTGTTGGAGGCTCCCGAGCGGCCAAGCGGTCAGCTGGTGGGCCTGCGGGGCGGGTGTGTGTGTGTGTGTGTGTGTGTGTGTGTGTCCTCCTCACCTGTCCCGGTGGCTGGTGGAGCAAGCCGGAGCAAGCAGGTCTGGGTCAGCCTGCAACCGCTCGGCCCCACTCGGCCCCGCTGGCTCTGCTCTGCCCAGCCGTCAGCTGCTGGGCCTGCCCGGGGTGGGGGGGTCCTCTTCACCCTGTCCTGGTGGCTGGTGGAAAACTGAATAGGACTGCTTAATGATTTATTTCTCATCACATTTGTTATTGGAGTACAAAAAGCTACCTATTTTCTGCTTATTTTGTATCCTGCTACTTTATTGAATTTGTTTATCCTGATAATCTTTTGGTGACATCTTTAGGTATTTCTATGTATAGAATCATATCAACTACAAACAGGACTAGTTTAGCTTTCTTCACATTGTGTACCTTTTTTTTCTTTCTCAGACCTAATTGCTCTGGCCAAAACATCTAATACTACCTGGAATAAGAAGGGCAGGAGTGGACAGCCTTGTCTAGTTCCTGGTCTTAGGGAAAATACTTCCAGTGTTTCCCCATTCAGTACTTAATGAGCTTGGCTATATTTCTTGTCATATATTATATGTGTTTATCATGTTGAGGTATGATCTTTCTACACCTAATTTTTCAGGGCTTTATAGTTAATGAAAATTGAATTTTATCAAATACTTATTCTGTATCTATTGAGATGATAATATGAATTTTAGCCTTCATTCTCACTGCATTCCTGGAATGAAATCAGCTTGGTTATGGTGAATGATTTTTTGATAACCTTTTGCATTAAATTTGCTAGCATTTTGTTGAGAATTTTTACATCTATGTTAATGAGGGACATTGTTGTATTTTTTTTTGTTGTGTCCTTGTGTGGTTTGAGTAACATTGCAATTCTGGCCTTAAATAATGATTTTGAAAGTTTCTTTTCCTTTCAATTCCTTGAAATCATTTGAGGAAAACTGCCATTAATTCTTTTTTAAAATCTTTATAGAATTCATCCAAAAAGTCATCCCATCCTGGGTTTTTCTCTTCTAGATGTCTTTTTGTTACTAATTCAATCTCATTACTTGGAATTAGCCTACGCAGGCGTTTTATGTCCTCCGGTTCAATTTTGGTAGTTCATTTGTGTCCATAAATTTATGCATTCCTTCTAGGTTTTCCAGTTTGTTAGTATACAGGTTTTTTTTTTAATAGTAAACCCTAATAATCTTTTTAATTTTGTGGTAAAGTTGTAATGTCTCCTCTTCCATCTCTGATTTTATTCATTTGATCTTCTTTTTTTTCTTAGTTAATTTAGCTAAGCTTGTTGATTTATCTTTTTAAAAACCATCTTTGTTTCATTAACGTTTTTTAAAGTCTCTATTTCATTTATTTTGACTCTGTTTTTATTACTTCTCTTCTACTAATTTTGTGTTTAGTTTTTTCTTCCTTTTCTAAGTCTTTGAGCATTAGCTTGTTTATTGAAAATCTTTATTTTTTATGTCAGCACTTATTGCTATAAACTTCTGAGTACTGCTTTTGCTATATTCCAAAAGTTTTTGTAGGTTATCGTTCCATTTTCTTTTGTTTCAAGAAATTTTAAATTTTTCTTTGATTTCTGCAATCACTCATTGTGTATTCAAAAGTGTGTGGTTCAAGCCCAGCATGGTGATGCCTGCCTACAAGTCTCTGGGAGGGTGGGGTGAGAAGATCCTACATTGGATTCCAGCCTTGGCAATTTAGTAACTTAGCAAGACCCTGTATCAAAAATAAAAAAGATCCAGGGATGTAGCTCAGTACAAAGGTGCTGGGTTCAATATCTGGTTCAGAAAAAAAGTGTTGTTCAGTTTCCATATAGTCGTATAATTTCTAAAGTTTCTTCTGCTGTTGACTTTTAGTTTTATTCCATTCTCATCAGAAAAGATGCAGAATATGATTTCACTGTTTTTGAATTTGGTGAGACTTGTTTTGTGGCCTAATGTATATCTATTCTTGAGAAAGTTCCAGGAACCAATGAAAAGAATATATATCCTGTAGCTGTTGGAAGGACTATTTCTCTTTCATTTCTGGAGGACAGCCCTCCTAACTGGTGATTATTTTGTTTCAGAACCTGAAATGTGTTGTCCCATTTCCTCCTGGCCTGTAGGGTTTCTGCTGAGAAGTCTGCTGTTAGTCCAATAAAAAAGACCCTTTAATATGTCTTGGTAACTTTCTTTTTTCAATTTTTTGATTGTTTTTCTGTGTCTTGTACTTTTAACAGTTTGACCAAAAATGCTATGGTAAAGATCTTTTCTGGGCATGTCTATTTGGGATTCTATGAACCTCCTTACATGAAAGCCCATATCTTTTCCCAGATTAGGAAAGTTTTCTACTATTATTTCATTGAATAATTTTTTTATGGCACGAGTTACTATCTTCTCACCTTTGGGTATTCCAAAAATGCTGATGTTTTTTCATTTAATGGTGTTCCAAAGGAGTCTTCAATACTCTCTTCATTATGTGTGTGTGTGTGTGTGTGGTTGTGTTGTTTGTGATATTTTTTAAAAACCTATGGTTGGAGTCAGATATTTTTTCTTCCTCTTAATCTAATATGCTAAGGAATTCAACTGTATTTTTATTAGAGAAACTCTTTCTATTCAAGCTGTGCAGCCAGGGTGGCAGGTGTTGGGGTGTTTTGTTTCTCTTTCTATGCAGTTGTCCCAGTCTTGAATCTTACAAGGTTCTAGCCTGTGTTCTTGATTTGCAGTGTTTTCCCCATGGCCACTCACCTCCAAATGCAGCTATATATTTGTTACTTTGGTTCTTCTTTGCAGAAAAGGTGAATGCTGGGTACCTTTGTTCTGCCATCTTGGATGTACCCATTGCAATCTTGCTTCTTGTCTTCCAGAAAGTACTCACTTTTCCTGTCTTTGTCCTAGAGATCTCCATAGTTGTAAGCATCATGAACTTAGTCTAGAAAGAGAGGAGCTGTACATCAGGAAGGTGCTTTGAGGTCTGGCCCAAACTCCCTCCTGAGATAGGCCATACAGTCTCTTTCTGAAGGTTTCTTATAAAATGCAAATTTCCAAGGCACAAGGCAACCCACTGTTGGGTAATTAGCATTTTAAGTACCCCTTTCCTATCAAAATGGAGTCTCCTATCTTGCCACTCTCGCAGCACTTTCCCTGCCTCCTATATTGCCAGTGGATAGTCAGATGCTGTCTCGACCATATTCCATCTCTCTAAACCTAGAAGAAAGCTACTGCCTGACTCTGGTTTCTCTAAAGAAGCCCAAATGAAAAATGTCCATTTTTTTCCTAATTACTCCTCATGTAACTTGACTTCTAGACTTCTGTATTTGGCTTCCCAGCAGCAAACACATTCTAGTTTATTAATGTCTCCCATAAAATGTGGCTTGTGTGCCAGATGAGGCCTGACCCATGCAGAGTCCTGTGGGGCACGGCTTCCAATGATTGCTTAAGGGTTTTTGTTTTGTTTTGTTTTGTTTTCTAGCTGCTGTGTCATGATCTTGGCTTACATTGAGCCTGACTTCAATAAAACCCCTGGATCTTTTCACAAGACTCCTGCCAAGCCACAGCTCCTCCTTCGGTGCTTGTGGAATTGATAGTTTTAAAAATAACATTCACATTTTCTCTTATTACCCAAGCAGTGCATAGTAATTGTAGAAAATCTTAAAGATGCAATTAGGTACACAGTTTTTAAAAATCAGCAGTGGTTCAGCTCTCTACCATGACTTGCAGCTGATCAATGCTTATCAAGAGGAGCAAACTCAAATCCCAACAGGGCCTTGGGAGGTATGATAAGGTGTGAAAAATAAGTGTTAGGAGGAAACAGAGGGCCTGAAGGTGCTGAGTGCCCCCAGCATGACTGTCATTAATCAGTTCCTGGTTCCTTCTTGCTCTATAGAAGTGAGGCTCCAAAAAACTAGAAACAAATATTGTAAATTTAAAAAGAGATTTTGTACGTGCAGAATTTCATGAATTTCCTTATTAAGCATTGGCATCTAATTGTGTTGGCCAAAGAATTCATGTCTTTGGATTTTCTTTAGTCCTTGACCTGCTGCTATGCGGTCCCTCTGCTCTATATCTATCCACTCATCCTTCCTCCTTTGCTCTGTCTCTCACAAAACAGATGTCCTGATCTCCTCTGTATTGTATGACGAGTGGCAGTGACCTGTGTCCACCTAAGTTAACTTGAGATATCTCTGCAGTGAGCCGCTCCTGTGGTCTCTCCTTGTCCCTTTTCCCCACTTCTCACTTTTTCTGTCTTCCACAGAGCTTTTTCTTCCCACTGAGCCTTGCTGGGGGAGGTCTCTGCCTAAGCTTCATTCCTTTCTCACAGGATCACCCCAAACCCAACATTTTTAAGAAGGCTTGGCCTGGCACCCTCTCTTTTGGCTATGTTCCCCACACTCATGCTGAGGAAAAACTCTACCCCTGGAGTGTGAAGGACTCACGTTCATGTCAGGTAAAAGGGCCGAAGACCAAGACCAGACCAGGCCACAGCAAGCCTTTATTAGGGGAATAGATCTGCCCGGCTGTCTCTGAGCAAAGGAGAGACAAAAGCAATATGCCTGGGGCAGGGAGAGTCTTTTATAGAGACTGGGGTGGGGTTTGTAGGGGCTGAGGTGGGGTTGAGTGAGGTAGTGACTAGGGAATGGAGGAGCCGGTGATGTCACTAGGTGGTAGGAGGTGAGCGAGTATTAGGTTACTTTCTAGGTGGGAACAGGGGCATACTGGGAAGAAGGGTTTATTCTTTGGTGGGAGCAACCATCTTGGCATGATGTCACACAGGGGAGGGGGCAAGGCACAATAGGAAGAGGGCAGCTATGATACATAATAGCTGCTGAGGTGGTGGGAGACCTATCAGTTCACACCCAGTTTTGCACGTTGCCAGCTATGTAGCTCTGTGGAAAATTGCTTTGACCTCTCTGATACTTACTTTTCACAGTCATGCAATTGGGAAAAAAAGGCTTCCTTGAAAAGCAGTTTAGGCGATTAATAATAAGGTACATGAAATACCTTAGGACATTGCAGCTGTGTGGAAATATTGTTGATTTTAATCATCACTGGCCACTTACAACTGTTCTCCCCAACCTGATTAGGAAATAGTGGCTATTCAAAAATATCCATTGGATAAGTGAATAAGGAAAAGAATGAACTAAGTGAAAAGTGATGAGCAGGCTAGAGGATACAAGTTGTCCCCCCCCTCATTTCAATGTATTATGTGCAGTTTAAAGTGAAAGCTAAAACATACAAACCACAGAAGTTTTAAATATAGTACTGACCAGTTTGTAAAAGACTGAATGATTGTTTTGCACACATCCTTCATCTTTAATTTTACATCTTGTCCTGTAGAGGTACTATTAACACACAATTCTGATTCCTTACAAACTTCTCCTACTTGTGGTTATAAGTGGGATCCAAGGAGAGACTCCCATCTGGGAGAGAAGCAGAGCTCTTACCCGAGGAGCTGTTTCTTTCCTAGCTAAGCCTATCTTGTTCCAAAGAAATGTTGGCATCGAAACAAGTGTCTCCTCAGAGTGGTGTTGGTTTTAATGATTAATTATTTAAGAGCTTGTGTATTCTGTGATTTTTTAAATATGTGGGAAACAGAATTCTCAGCTCAGCCTTCTGGGAAATGTTTTCTCTTGCTAGCGATTTGCCCCTGAGCTATCCAGTGACCGACCTTTTCCTGAATGCACGTTGCAGTGCCAAGTGCTGGGCAGGCACCCACTCTACCCAGAGGACAGGAGGGCCACAGGGTCTGCCAAATGTCATCCACACCCAGAGAGTGCTGCTGCTTTGGATGGGCCTCTAGTCTGTCTGTATGGTGTTCTGCAGCAAACTTCTGTCCCAGGACAGGATGGCGTGGGATCAAAATATACAGTAAATGTTTAAAAAAAATGCATTGCAGTGAAAGACACATTGCCATTAAATCCCCTCAAAACAGCTCTCTTTTACTTCAAATATACTTATCCCACCATTCTTGCTACTTTCTTAAGCAGTTCTGGATGTTCTCTTTTGTGAGTGTCTTTACAAGATGTGATTTAAAAAAAAATACAGTGAATGCTGCTGCTGAGTGCCATCCAAAGGAAAGTTAGGCTCCTAAAAACATGACAGTGTGTCCTCATCCACCTTATTCACTGGATCTGGCACTGTGCAATTTCCAGCTCTTCCCCAAAGTCAAAATGGCCATGGAAGTGAAACATTTTGAACCCATTCAGGACATGGAGGCAGCCAGGACAGCATAAGTAAAGTCACTCAGGAAAGGACTCCAGAGCTGCTTCAGAAAGGGGCAGGAATGATGAGGTAAGTGTGGTTAATGCAAGAGGGAAGATTATACATAAGATTCATGGCAATATGTCTTTTTCTGCGATAGGGTGTAGGAGACCAGAGGAGAATTGAGGCCTAATTGACCTCCTCTGAAAGCGCAAAAGAGAAAGGCTGCACTCAGGGGTGATTGCATATTGCAGGTTCTAGGGCAAAGTTAAGACAGCTGAGGTTGCCTTGTTTAGCAGAGAATGTAGTAGTGGATATTGGAAAGCGGATGAATCTTGTGTCATTTTGTTGCTATGCCAGTGTTTGGGTGAATAAAGGCAAGATGAGCCAGATACGTGTGGGGGGGGGGGTTCCCTTTGCCCTCTGCCTACTAAGAGGCAAGAGCCCCCTGGCTGCCTGCATGCTAGTTAAAGTGACTCCGTGTCTCTTTGTCATTCATCCTCATTTGACCCAGGGTCAGGGAGAAAAAAGTAGCGAGTTTGGTCCCTGAACAAAGCCAAGTGGGTGGATCAGCTACAGGTGGTGCCCCAAGGTAGGACTCTGGATGGGCTTGGGTACAATAGGACTTTTCTGCATATAGACAATCACCGTATTTTATGATCATACCTCACTTTTGTACATTTGTCAAAACTAAGAACAGTTCTAAATTAACTAAACTTTAGACTTCATTCAGATATCATCAAGTTTCCCACTAATGTCCTTCTCTCTTCCAGTATCCATCCTAAAATATGTACTACATCGCACTTAGTCTGCAAGCATTTCATTTTGAAGCTTCTTCATCACTTTACCCATCTAAATGCCACAGAGGATGAATCACTTATGTATAGACAATTTTTGTGCATAATAATAATAATCTTAGAATAGCATTTTCCAAGCTCTAACTATGTGCCAGACTCCATTCTAAGTGGTTCATATTTATTACCCATTCTATCATCACAAAAATTCTATAAGGTAAATACTCTTATTAGCTCCAATTTGTACACTTAACTAGTAAGAGGCAAGATTAAAACCCCAGGCAGTCAGACTTTTATGTTATATGTAAATGTGATGTTTAAGGATAAGCTGCCGAGATGTGAAGAGATTATTAGATGGCTGGTTTTAGTAGTATGTGATGGTGAAAGATAAGAGCAGAACTGAGGCTGTTCCTTCTAGCCTTCTTTTAGGGGCGTTCTATTTCCCATCCACCTGTTATAAATGGAAGAAGGGCCGTGTGACTTTGGCTAAGATAGAACTGAAGGTTCCAATGCCTTGTCCCAAGCTCCCTTCCCTTCTCCTGTACTACAGGGTTCGGTCCCCAGCCAGGGATATAAATGATAAATGAATGTGCTCGGTCACCATCTTTCCCTGTTGTCCTCTCTGCCTGCGGCACTCATGCTGGAAGAGCAGAGGTGTTGAAAGAATGAAAGCAGACTGGCAAGGGCACCCGGGCTTGAGGGGCAGGCTGGCGACTCTGACACTGGCCATTCTAAATGTGTCCCGGTCACAGTCACCAGGCTCAGCTAATTCACAATGGGGAGATTAGTACAACATTAAATAGCAGCAAAAGAAAGCATAAAATGCTACAAACTCAACTATTATCCTTTGAACTCACAATTTTTCTATTCTTCTCACTCTTCAACACAGTAGTCTGCAGGACCACTTTCCATTTGAAAATTCCTGTTGAACACAGACTCATTACCATAGACTTACAGTCAAGGCAGTGGCTGGGAAGTATTGCATAAATAGGCCTGCACTTTAAAAAATTACATCAGTGACGCCAAGGAGGTCAGAGGTAGAGATAGACAGGTTGCAAAAATAGCTTGTACCAAGATCCTCCCATCCATTCATTATTCATTCAGCAAACATGCTAGGTGCCTCTCTGGGCCAGACGTTGGAGCATGTCCCCTGTACCTAGAAAGGAAGAGCGAGATGAGACTAAACTGTCAATCAGGTGCTATCGTTCCTCTAAAGAAAATACTTAAGTATAGGGGTCTACACATTGCCAGCCATGACCCATTCGTGGTCCTTCAGTGAGCTCTACAGGTCGTAGGAGCAATAGCTGAAACAGCAGAGTAAACGGGAGAATCTGAGTCCCTCTCACTTGCTAGCGAGAAGGGTTCTTTCGTGACAGTTTCAGTTCAGTGACATAGTGGGTGTGTGTGTGTGTGTGTGTGTGTGTGTGTGTGTGTGTGTGTGTGCGGTTGTAAAATATATTTCTTATCGTGGGTTTTATCCAAAGAAGTTTGAGGAGCGTTGACCTGACATTCAGTGGGAATGGGAGACAAAGGTAGTAGATGTGTCTGTGACTCTGGAGCTAAGCCTGGAATTGTGGTCTCACCAACTGGGTCCTGAGACACAGGGTTCCCAGAACTAACAAGAGCATGCCCTGAGGGCACAGAGGGGCTGTCCTGCCTCGCCCCTAAAACCTGCACACTGTGCACCAGAGGCTGCAGTGGATCACTGCCCTCGTGTCCCCGCGGGCAGGACTTCTCACGATCCATGTGCACGCAGGTCACAGGGATTTGTGCTGTGCACGGTCTGACTCGGGAGGCCTGGGGCGGGGTCCTGACACAGCTTCCCAACAAGTCCCCCCGTGACAGTGAGGGTGCTGGGGCCAGGAGCCCCCTTTGGAGCGCCAGGCTCTGTTCTTGGAGGAGGAGATCGTAGCATTCCACACATAAAGTTCGGCCTTGGGCTGTCTGTGACCCCTGTGACCGCTGTGATCAGCCCCGATGCAGGAGGCCTTCTGGTGTGTGGGACACAGGAGTCACCAAACCAGGTCCCAACACCGATGTCCTGACACTGTCCCAAGTCGGTTATGGAGAAGCTCTCTGTGGAAGTCCGGGCCAAACCTGAAAGATAGGCACTTTCACAATTCCCCTTGAATATGCAAGGACACCCAGTGGGTTTGTAGAGAGCAGAGACAGGTGGAGAAGGATTCACAGCTCAAGCTCTTACTGATCTAGAGACACTGGGTCATTTGAGTGATGGGCTGAGATCACTCTCAGTCCTGTCTTTCAAGGACATATCTTCTTCCCCTCTGAAGCAGAAGTAGGTGGTTACTAAGGAAAGTAGCTACAACATAAATTTCACTAGGTGGTTTCAAAGATTAGCAGAAAAAAAATGATCAAGATATGGTGTACCTATGGATTGAGTCCCCAAAACAAATGGAAATAGCAAACATATACTAATGTTGCAAACATATACTAATAAAAACGGAGAAAAAGTTTAAAAGAATGCATATTAAACCCTCAGGATACTCTCTGACACAGTGGAAGGCCTATAAAATGTTAATCTCGGTTGAATCGTTGGTTCTGGAGTGGGAAATGTCAGCTGTTCTAGAAACAGACTTCCTCCTTCCTATGCCCCATAGAATTCCTGGTCTAGTTATGCAGCTGGCTGAGCAGATGTGGGGGCCTGGGGGTGTTGTGTAGTATTGGGGGTCATTTTTTGCTCTCCCTTTTGCTTGGATATGGCTTTTGGATTATTTTTTAAGGAGATAGAAGCAAAAGTTTCTTTTTCTTTTCTTGGCCAGAGAGCTGAATCCCATTATGGCTGTGGACGTTACCTTGTCCTTTGGGATGTTCCTGGTGACAACTGGAGGGATGTCCCCAGCACATCACAAGGGCACCTTAGCCTCACCCAGAAATGGGGCCTCAATGCCACCAATCCAAAGCATAATGGGTTGCTGGGATCCATACTTTCTCATTTTTTTCTCCCCTTGTAAGTATTGTCGGGGCGGGGGGGGGGGTCCTTTCAAAAACAGTGTGTTTTTCTCTAAAATATACACAAGTCCTTGATGGTGTTTGTTGAGATTAGGTATATTAATTCCTCTGAAAGGTTTAAATACTCCTAGATTACTTTCCTCTTATAGGAAAAATAGAGTGCCCTAATCCTTTTCTTCTTTCAATATTCACGTCAAAATTCTGGTCAGTTACTGTTATTGCTATTTTTATTGTTATTATTAGCCACACCAGTCCTTAGCTTGCTGGGTGCCAAAAAATGTTTCAGTGAGTACAGGGATTAAAGTCAATGAGCTATCACCTAACTGAAGTTTGGTTTGGGGGCAAGTAAGCATGAAATGAAATAAAATTTAATTTATAAGAATTAAAACTCTAACTTATCAGCTTTGGTTCTTGGTGTATGAGCCTGAGATGCAATGAAGTTTCAGTTTTTCACTGTTAAGTATGGAAAAGGCTGAATAGCTCTTAACCAACTGGCAAATCTTCTCACCAGGGAGTAGAGAGGAGTATTTTTATCAAATTCTAGAATGTTAGATCTGGAAAGGACTGTAATGATTTAGAAACCATTCATCTCCCTTTTACAAATGCAGAAACAGAGGTCCAGAGAAATTGGTCTGATGTCACAGAGTGAATCAGTTAATGGCAAAGGGAAATTAGATGTTTGATTTGCACTTTATCAGCTGCAATTTTATTTATAATATTTATTCCATGTTCTTCTCCAAACTGTTATGCTAGGTATAGTAGGGAAGGTGGCTGCAGCTGTCTTGAAGTTGAAACCACAGATTGTGTAATGTTTCCAAATTTGAGTAAGAGCATATCAGAGCTTAGGGTAGAAGCACTTTTGGTTATCTAGTTCAGCAATCTTGTTATCAATAATCATGTTCCCCGGAGTTCTGAATGTCTGGGCAGCTCCAGTCTGCATAGCAAAGGGAGAAAAGGTTTCATTTGGCCTGGGTGTTCGCTGAGCAGCAATTTTGTCCTCCCGTGAAGTGGCACTCACCGCATATATGATGTGTGTTCACGTGCACATGTGTGCTTGTTTGGAAGAGGGCTCCTGACTTGGACACAACCCTGTCCCACCAAGACATTGCCACGCTCCCAGAATCCCCAGTTTCATGTTGGGTGGTTGCCACATTTCCCATGACTGTCCACGTAGCCCATCTGAAATGCTATTTCAGAGTGTTCTAAATCAGTTTTGTGTCTTGGCAGAGGACTGGAACCCTCTTTTCTAATATTACCTCTGTGGGAAAGTGTTTCTGAGCTCTAAGCAACTCAACTTACAAACACAGTTTTGGAATATGACCCACTTCTGTGCTGAGGGCTGTCTACTGGGGAGGAGGAGATGCTTTGCATGTGCAGTTTGGTGGAACCAACTACATGCAGTTCTTATACTGATTTTATGTTTTTGAAAAATCATGTAATATATGTAAACTCTGGAGCACACTCTGGCTTTCATCCAGAAACGTTGGCAGTTCCTCTATGAGGCAGGATTTAAGAATCAAATGAGACCCCTATGCTCATGGATGCCTTCAACCAAGGCCTCGTGGGGTCATCTGAAATTGTCAGTATCAATTAAAGCAGAGGGTACAGGTGTGCAGAACCAGTAGGTTGGGCACAACTTTTTGTTAAAACCAGGTTTTTATTTTTGATTTTTTGAAAATACAGATTCTCAGACCCCACTCCTGGAGATTCTCATTCAGTGGGTAAAGGATAGGATTCTCTAATCTGCATTTTCTAAAACTCTTCAGAAAATTCTCGTCAAGTTACCTCTGAGTCATGACATTTATTGATTCACTGATCAATTTAGTCAATTATTCATTATTTCCTTGTATTCTGAAGTTTGCTCATTGCAATGGAGGGAGTGGGTACTAGGAACAGAAAGACAGGAAGAACCCACACATCCTGAAAGAAAGAGGTGTGGCAGATGCTGATATTGTCTGGTGGGATTTAGGGGCTTGACTCCGGAAAGGCTTTCCAGAAGCATGTGTTCCAGATGAGAGCAGCTGAGCCCTAGCATATCTACATGGCCGAGCCAGATACGGGGTCAAAGCCAGCTCTACCCCTCACCAGTGGGGACCTCTGCCAAGGCGCTTGACCTTCTTGTGTCTCAATGTTCTCATCGGAAAGTGGTGCAATCTGAGGACCTCGTGTGAGGGCTGCTGTGTAGGTTGTATGTGTTGATATAGAAAATGTGCTTAGAATGGTGGCCTCAAAGTTCAGCATATGTCAGAATCTCCTTAAAGTGCTTTTCAAATACAGGTTTCTTGATTCTCCCTCCATGTTTCTCAGTTAAAATATCCAGAATGTGTCCAAGAATTTGTATATCCAAAAATTTCCCAGAGGACATCAGGGAGCCCTGAGAGCAGGAGGAAGCTCCAGGGTAGGGGACACTTAAGAGGGGACAGCATGGCCTATGGTGTCCTATCCACGTGTCCCAGAGGACCTATTAACAGCCATTAACACCTTTGGTTAAATTAAACAGAGCCCTTGCCCAGCCCCAGGGAATCTGACTCCCATCAGGCAAATTCTGATGCCCCCCATAGACTGCTGCTCCTTCTTCAGAAATCAACCTACACCAATGAGTCATAGGCATCCATGGGCACTTGGTCATGCCATTCAGTGGAGAGACTCACCTCACCACAGGACCTGTGGTTCTCAGTCACTCCTGGAATCACCTGTCAGCACCTGTGCGCTTATGCTGCCAAGCCCCAAACACTTCCCTGAGACTCAAAATATGCAATAAAACCACAGAGCTCATAATGTCCTATCCATCTATCTGTCTATCTCTTTATTCACCTAATTTCCCACACTATAAATGACAAAATATTTATTAGGTGTACCTATTTTCATTCTATAGACAGTCCAAAGAGCATTAAAAACAAACACAAACCATCCATATTTTTGGTTGTTTGTTTTGTGATTTCTTTACCCCCTCTTGGGGAGACAAACAATGCAGGAGCTTCAGTTTAGCAGGCAATTCTTGTACCATAGCCCGCACACACTCTTGCTCTGGGACAGAGTCAGGACGGCTTAGCTGCCCCATGGCTGTCCCTGTGTGTATTGGCACTGCCAAGACTTTAACTGTAACTCTTCGTGCTGTGGACACGGCCGAGCCAGATCAGATCCAGAGGAGCCCTGTGGCTTCATCTTGGCATGGAGAGCAGGGGCTGCTGGGAAGGCAGAGGAGACTATTTTGGGCATGGCATGCGGTGGCAAATGGAAACAGGGAAACCAGAGACAGGCAGTTTTCCTCTGCCATCTGAACAATATGATGTGTCACGCTGAAAGGAAGAGGGAGCGTTCCATGCTGGGATACTGCTCCTCTGCTGATCAAAACAGGAGGAGGAAGAGGAGGCTGGGGTATAGAGAAAATACTCTGGTAGGTAGGATTTACAAACAGAAAGCCTAATGATTGACTTTTTTTAATAACCAAAAATAGAAAAATGCAAAATAGCTTTAGTTTTTGTTCATTTCTCTTGTCTTACAGGTACAAGATTTATTAATTTGCTCAAGCTAAGAAAGCTGTACTTTGTATAGCGTCACTCTAAAGCACAGCTCTGCTTCCCAGAACTCTCCCCAGATCACTGAAGCCAAGTCCAAATCCTGCAAGAACGATTCCTTCTGTCCCCTTATGATAATGTCCCTCCCTGCCACAGTGTGCTTTCCCTTCTCTATAGGAGTGACAAACTTAACTCAGTGGGCTCCAGCCTCTGCCCGGTGAACACTTCAGATTCCTTGAGATTTATATATGCAGCCTTCTCTTCTTGACCTTAGTATTTTTTAGGGAGTTTATATGTTCTTCGGTTTTTTGTTTTTTGTTTTTGGTTTGGTTTTGTGTTTTCCTGTCCTTTCCAGGAAAATCTCCACAGCAATTGAGAGCAACTAAAAATTCTAAAAATCACTCACCCTTTGCCCTGCTTTGGTGGCCCAGCCTCAGCTCAATGTTTTAGATGTGTTTCTTCCTTCATTTCCAGTTTCACAGGAAATAGAGAAAATCCAGAATTAATACACATGGTAGCCTCCATGGTCAGTCTAGATATCTAGCCTGCTCTAGCTTATTTTAACTTTAAATCCAGCTCTTATTTATTTATTTATATTTATTTATTCATACTTAAGGCACAGACTGGGGCATAAAGGAAAAAAAAGCAGCTTTTTCCTATTAGTCTTAATGTCTGTTGGCTCTCACACAGGTCTTCTGGCAGTACATGCGGCACCAGGTGGGCTGGCTCCATGCAGGGAGGAGAACAGTTATGGGATGGAACCAGGAAGACTAGACTTTCACTCTCCACAGACTTGCACTGTGACCTTGGGAAAGCTGTATCCTTTAAACCCAAAATCTTTATAAATAATTAAACACTTATTGAAAATCTACTCCACGCTGGGTAGCCAGATAAATTGCTAGCCTTGCCCTTCAGGTAGTTTTTAAATGATACAGTGTAGCAAGCATTATGCAGGGACATGAAAAATAATGCCAGGAATTGGGGAAGAGGAAGATCTGTCCTACTCTGCATACTCGCAGAAAGGCAAATCTGAGGAAATATTTCTCTAGAAATTATATGCCCTGTAAGACTGAGGGCCACGTCTTACTTGTTGCTATATTCCTAACACCTACAGCAACTCAGTGGTATTGGGTAGTAATTGCAGGAGAACTACAGAGACAAAGAGTAGTGGTTGCCAGAGGCTAGTGTGAGGAGTGAGATAAATGGGTAGAGCTTGGAGGATTTTCAGGGTAAGGAATCTATTCTGTATGATACTATAATTGTGAACATATGTTATCACACATTGGTCAAAACTCATAGATGGTATAACACCAAGAGTGAACTCCAATTAAATTACAGTCTTTGGTTAATATGCTTTTGAATAATATTATGCATCCATGTAGGTTCATGCACCATAATGTAGGACTTTGATTCTAAGGGAAGCTGTGTACACAAAGAGGCAAAGGGTACATGGGAACCCTCTACACTTTCTGATAGAATCTTTCTGTAAGCCTAAAACTGCTCTTTAAAAATAAGGTTTGTTTTTTAAAATAGGCATAGGACATAAAGAGACCTTTCTCCAAAGAAGATATCCAAATGTCCAATAAGTAAAGGAAAGCTAATCCATTTCATTAGTCATGAGGGAAATCCAAATAAAAAGCACAATGAGAAATCACTTTACACCACTAAGACAGGTATATTTTTAAAAAAGGAAAAAAACCCCTAAGTATTGGTGATGATAGGAAGAATTAGAACTCTCTTCTGTTGCGGTAAGAATGTAAAATGTTAGAGAAAAAGTTTGGCCATTCATCAAAAGATTAAACATGGAATTACCATACTACCAGGCACTTCCAATCAAGGTATTAGGTGAATTAAAAGACATCCAAAAAATACACCTGTACATGCACATCCATAGCAGCATCAGTTGTAATAGCCTAAAGCCATCAACTGATGAATACATAAAGTGTGGTGCACCCGGACAATGAGACATTCTTTAGCCATGAAAAGAACATATATAGGCTGATGCACTGCTATAACATAGATAAACCTTAAAAACACCATGTGGAACATGAGAGGTCACATAGCATATGAATTCATTTATCAGGAATGTTTAGCATAAGTAAAGCCAGAAGCAGAAATCAGAACACTGGTTGTCAAGGAAGTGGGATAGAGTGGGGGATGGAAATGACTGTGTCATGGGGATGGAGCTTCCTTTGGAGGTGATGAAAATTTTCTAGAATTAGACAATAGTGATTGTACAATACCATGTGGGTACCACAACTCCGCTGCATAATTAAATAATTAAAATGATGAGTTTTACAGTATGTGAATTTTACTGCAATTTAAACTTTTTTAAACGTTCAAACCAGGTAAAGATGTGAGAAAATACTTAACTCATAAAGTTACCATCACTATGTGTACAATAACCCAGGTTCATTAAAAATAAACTAGCTGGGCTGGGGATTTAGCTTAGTGGTTCTGGCGCCTGCCTCACAAGTGCAAGATCCTGAGTTCGATTCCAGGTACTCCCCCCCACAAAAAAATAAATAAGAACTAGCTGTCTATAGATAATCTCAGAGGCATGTAACCCATATAAATTCAAGTTGCCTTGGGAGCCAGTCTCAGCGAAGTGTTAGCCACAAGAGTAGCAAAAAACAGTAACCTAGACTCAAAATAATATGACATTTTTAATCTCTTAGGATAATCCCTTAACAAGTGAAAAGAAGTTTACCTCCATCCTGTCATATGAAACCATTGAGTGCGGTCTAATCTAATGCAGAGTCCAAATCCAGTCTGGGCTGAATTTAGCTTTTCTATCTGTTCCTTTGGGCAAGTCATTTATTTAACCTTTCTGTGCTTTATTTTCTATAGGCTAATTATAGTACAGTGGGCCCTTGACTTACAAACTCGATGGGGTCCCGAGGGCTGGTTGTAACTCAAGTCAGCTTTAAGTCAATACTGCTGAGATCTGAATGTTTACCTGGGTACACGCTCTAGATAACAAGAGACAGATGACTCTTCCATTAACCTAATTAACCTAAGTTGTTTGTATGTTTGTCAGGTTGGTCATAACTTGAGGGTCCAATGGACCTATGCTACCTAACAGGGCTGCTGAGGGTTAAATACATTAGCGGAGCTTGGCACATCCTAAGCCCTCCACAAATGTTCACAAGCAAAGCCTGTCTTCTCGTTCCCTGTCACCCTCAATCCCTGGCACCTGTTAACCTTCCTGCTTTTGCCCCTAACCCTACCCAAATCATCGCCATGAAGTCTGCTTCCATTACCATTTAGGTAGCTAGTAACTTTTGCTTTTTCTGAGACAAACCCAGTAAGGCCACCGTGGTCCCCTTCTTTCCTTCTTTCCTCTTCCTTCCATCCTCCATAGGAGCTCAGCACTCAGAATTTCCCTTGGCAGGAAAAGGAGGAATTGGTGGCTTGGCTATGTGAACTCATGGGGAGCCCCTAGCAGGGCGAACATAACCCATGTGAGTTGGGAAATGGCCAAGTTCCATTCTGCAGCATCTCACAAGTGTCACTGTGTGGCTGGCATTGCACTAAAGGCGTCACACATCATCTCATTCAAATTTTGTTCTTCCCCAGATTTGCAAAAACATCCACAATGAATATGATACTTCTATAACCAGAACATTTTACCTTCTATAAACATGTATTCACAAAATATAGGTGCTATTAGGATGACAGTCAATTTGAAGATTGTAGGAACTATAGTAGCTATTTATTTACTTATTTATTTGAGACAGGGTCTCAGTATATAGTTTAGGCTAGTCTTGAACTCACATGTGGTCTAGATTGGCCTCGGACTCATGGTGATCCTCCTGGCTCCCGAGTGCTAGGATTACAGGTGTGCGCCATCACACTAGGCTTTATGGCTGTTTAAAGTGTGGAAGATGTTTTACCTGGAAAGGGGAGTCCTGGTGGAGTAAGACACCACAGCCATCTTCAGCTTTCTGAAAGACAAGGGGAAGAGAACTTGAACTCGGTTCTGGGGCCATTTCAAAAGGTGAGTTCTAAGCACTGAGAGAAAATTCTAGGGAAGGAAGTTTTTGCTCCATATAATAACGTTCTTTAAAAAACTCTTCCAAATGGGAATTTATCTAAATCAACAAGTATTATGGATCTCGAAAAAGACTGGAGAAGTCTAAGATCATTTTTAACTCTGAAAATGTTTATTTGACACTGTTTATAGTAAAGCGGGCCAATCAGTAGAATGAGAGGGTTCGTGCGTGCGTGCGTGTGTGTGTGTGCGTGTGTGTGTGTGTGTGTGTGTGTGTGTGTGTATGTTGTCTGGGTAAGTGAGGAATAACTGATGCTTATGGGCTGCTTCGTTGCAATGCTAATCTTATTATTAAGTAACAGTGAGGCTTTGCAGGAGGGGCCTGTTTTTGCAGCAATTAGGGAGATGACAGCCACAGGACTGTCAAGGCTGCTGTCCCCGCTCAGGTGAGTTACACCGCAGCACCCTCCTGGGGCGGCTCCCTATTAGGGTCGTTTGCATAATTCCTTCCCTGCCCGAGGCTCGCCGGCCGGCCGTGCCCTGGGAGCCGGTCTTCCTGATCCTCCAGTCGCTCTCTTCAGAGTAAATCCTCTGCCGGTTCACTTTCTCGGGCACTGATCTTCCCGGATTGCTTCGCCTCGCTCCCAGCCTCCCCGCGCCGCCGGCTGTCACAGACAGAGTCCTTGTCGCCTAGCGAGTGCTCAGCTTCCCATCTCAGACGCACAGTGGGTCCCTCGGGTAGGTACCACGGTCCCTGCCGCCCCGACCCCGACCCCCGGAAGCCTGATGGCGCTGGGTTTGTTTGGAGCAGCCCGGGCGGCACTGGGGGGCGCTGGGGGCGCCGTCTCCACCGCCTCCACCGCCGTCTCCACCGCGCGAGGCCTCCGAGCTGCTGCGTCCGGGTGTGCCGGGGCGGACGGGGGTGCGGCCACCGCGGACCCCTGGAGAGCGCAAAGGGGACGTGGCCAGGACTCTCGGACTCCGCCCCGACCCTGCCGGACCCCCGGATCCCTGAACCCCCGGGACCCCAGGTGAGCGCACCGGACCCCTCTTCCCTGTGCACGCACAGCTGACCCGCGGGTCAGTGGCTGTGACGGTGACGGAAACGCAGCCTCGCGCCAGGTCTGGGGTCTCGGGGTCCCGGGACGGCTCCTGGGGTCAGGTGCGGAGGTCCCGTGGGAGGTCTTGGCCCACCCTCCAGGGGGCGCAGCTTTCCGGAGCCCTCGCCTCACCGTTCCGGGCCCGGCTCGCGTCCCCCTGGTGGCAGCAGGTGCGGGGAGCTCGGTGGGCTTGGATGGTGGGGCGAGGCTCGCACTTGGAAACCCCGCCCAGGCTCCCGCCCAAATCGGGGCTCTGGCCCCTACAAATTACCCGGCTGGACGCAGGCGGAGGGCGCTGCACGGCCGAGGGGTCCTGGGCGCCTCGAACCCGCCTACCGCTGGGCCTGGGGTTTATTCTAGTTTAGGATTTATTCTGGGTACACTGTCTGTCCTGTCCCCACGGATGCAGCAGAGGGTGGCTTGGACACCTCCCTGCGCTTTGCAGGGAAGGGACGAGGGTCCAGGAGTGTCTAATGAGTGCACTGCCTGGCTGGTTGTGTGTGTGTTTGTGTGTGTGTGTCTTGTTTTGGTGGGAAAAACATTTTCTGGGCTCCTTTGGATCAAATATCCCCCATTTTTCTGCGCGTGCAGATGAAAGGGATGCGACAACTTTCAGCTCCCACCTGGTCCCCTCCAGCTGGAGCCACACTGAGGCAGGCTGAGGCTTGAGGAAAGTAGGACATTGATGACGTCCAGCTCAACTTCCACGCCAGTACCACCTCAGTGACACCGACTTCAAGACTCGGGGCAGATGTGGCACAGCCACAGGGTGACACTTGCTAGCCAGCCTCCTACATCTGCTGGCACAGGGACACTCGGAAGCTGGAGGCTGAGAAGCAGCTGAAAGCTGACTGGGGCCGGCAGGGAGTGGACATTTGGCTGATTTCAGTGCAGCCATTGATTTCCTGAGCCTCAGAGCTATTATATTAAGTATGATCAGTCTTTGATTTCAATTCATGTAAAATTCGAGCAGTGCTTTGCTTTCCAGTCGACTGCAAATCAAATCAGCATTTGTTGAGCAACTATTGCCTGAGTCCAGGCCTAGATTGTCCTGAATCAAAGGGACAGGATGTCAAAAGCATTGAAAATGCCTAGTGCACACGGCTCCTGGGGAGCCTGGGACCAAATGGCCCTTTCCTCGGGGACGAGCATTTAACAGACCAAATGGGGACTGTGGGCTCCTCGGGTGCAACTCTTCATCACACGCTTTGAAGAGCCACTTGCATACGTGTTTGCACATAGTCATAACGAGTGCATACTCTTTTACAAGACCAACTCTGACCCCAGGGAGATCTTGTCTTCTGTGCCATCCACTCAACCGATGCCACTGACTGTGCCAGGGCTCAAAAGAATGCGGTCCATATTCCCCAGAATGGAAGGATGAGGGCATAGAGGATAATGACTCTGAGTGGTGAGCGTTTAGTGCTGATAAAAGCAAGTAGTGGGAGCCCAGGGAAGGCAGGGTGGCAGGGATGGGAAGAGTCTGCAGCAGGCACAGGTTTGGACTGGATCCTAGGGAGTGGTCAGAGCTCCCAGAGCAGGCGCTGGGCGTCCCACATAGAAAGGTCACCTAGGGGTCTGAGGTGTGGGTTTCAGGGAGTCGGAGGAGGTTGCACTCAGCTCAGATCAGCCTCCGCCTTGCCCTGCAGGAGGAACCCTGCAGACCTTATGAGAGAATGATTTAATCTAATGGATAATTTGAAAAATGACTCTGTAGGTGGTGAGGAGGTAGGGTTGCAAAAAGAAATGAACTCAGCTTGGAGTGGGACAGGCAAAGAAGAAAAAGAAAAAGCCATAAGATACCAGAACCAAGAGACAGTGCAGAAGGGGAGAGAGATCTACAGAGACCTGTGCAGAGGGAGAATCCATGGTACTTGGTCACCAGGCGAGCAGGGCACTGGGAAGAAGAGTTTAGGTATTGAGAAGGCTGCTCAGGCTTTTAGCTGAATTAGAGAGCAAAAGGGAAAGAGCAAGTTTGAGAAAGATGGGAAATTTTTATTTTGAATATCTGAATGAAATTGCTCAGTAGGCACTTGTATTTCTTCCTACCTGGCGCTTACCCTTGCCTGAGGTTCCTTACCTGCGACCTTTGAAGAAGGAGAAGGTGAACCAGGGAGCAGGAAGTTGTTTCTGGTTTTATGTCCAAGAGTGAAGGTATTAACTCAGTCGTTCTGACTACAGATCCTGGCCATGAGTGAATAATGATAATAGTGTCTAACAGTCACTCAGGGCTTCCTATGCGCTGAGTACACAGAAGTTAGACTTGTCCATGGATTATTGCCTTGGTCCTGCTGGTAACTATGGCAGGCACTGCTGTCATTCTTACATAACTGAAAAGGAAACCAGGGGGAGGAGAAGGTGCCTGTTTGGGTCACTTGATCAGTAAGAGATTCCTCAACTCAATGTTGAAGCCCAGAGCTGACCAACACCCTGAATGGCTGGTGTGACTTACATAGTAACATTGAAATCATTCCTACTTAGCCTTGAATGTGTTTTGTCCCCATATTTGAGTATTTGTGGCTGATGCCATAGAATAGAATTGGGACTGAGTCAGGAGGCCTGGTTTTGGGCAGGGCTTTGGAGCTAATATACTGTAGCTTTTGTAAGCTCACATCTTGGTTCAGGCTCTAGTTATTTTAAATCTGTGTAACCCTAGGAGTAGACATCGGCTTGATGCTCTCTAAGGAGTCTGTATCCTGAAATCTTGCCACTCTGTTTAAGATTCTCCTAAGAGACCCATTGGTTTGGGTTAAGATGATGCCTACCTGGTAGCTTTTATAATAGGATACTTAGGAAAGTATTAGCTCAAATATTGGCTTGTGCTTAACAGCTTGTGTGAGTCAGCACACAATGCAGACCTATTGGAAGTGCCTAATGTTGGGGAGAACACTGCGTAGTCCCTAAAGCAGGGGAGTCTCCAAAGTCACTGACCACATTCTTTACTTTAGATGTGTTCCTTAAACTTAGAACATTTCCTCATCTCTGAAAAACTGGACAACTAATGCACATGTCATAAAGTTGATGTGAGGATTGGAAGAGAAAAGGTAAACGAGACACCGTTTAAAAATTGGCCTCATTGACCATAACTCAGAAAATGTGAGTCCCCACCCTTGTCCCGAGGGTAGCAGACATGTAGAAAGGGAAGGAAACTTTCCTACTGCGAAGTTTCCATAAGAGCCACCCCTTTGTTAAGTATCATCTGCCCATCTTAGAAAATGACATATTGGGAAGATAAAAACAGACAAACAGATTCAAATGTGAATCTCTCCAATGCTCATTAAAATATTGCCCTCTTGGGCAGGGGATTTAGCTCAGTGGTTCCGCCGCCTGCCTCGTAAGCACAAGGACCCGAGTTTGATTGTTAGTACCAAAAAATAAATATCGCCCTCTTACATGTAAAGAACATTTTGCCTGACTGAACTTTGTATTTTTCTTCTAGTCTATATGGAGGCCAAGCTGCTGTAAAGAAATGTTACTGCCTATTGTTGAGAATTCCGGATTTCATTATTGTGGTGTAGAATCCCGAGGGGCTACATAACTCACTGTTCTGTGTGCACTTGTATGCACATTTGCATTTCCATCATTTTGAGGCCCTTTCTGCCTCTGACCATAAAATGCTGACTGTCTTTGTGTTACCAAATGCTAGGTGTCATATGTTGTAGGTTAAATTTATCTAGTTGAGGAACAAAAGAGTGTCAAACTTAACTGAAACTGGTTTTTAAATATAATAAATTATGTGACTATCGGTGGTACTTAGAAGTTAAGGAATGCTTCCCCAAATAGCTCCAATTTCCTGCAGTTCAGAATAGTCACAGAAATATTTTCTGTAATGGAGAGGGAAAGGGCTACATTTTCATATCCGATCTCCTCATGCTCAGCTCAGCACACATTGAAACAAGGGATGAAAGACAAGGTCCCCAAGCTCTGCAAAAAAATCACACATAAAAACACACTGTCATGATTATTTTTGGACAAAAGAATTATGTAGTTTTTGAGCTCCATGTAGCTTTTATTACTCGTTCCTTGGTTCTTTGTGGAAATAACTGCTTTGTCCATTCATGTGATGGTTGTGCCTGCTGCAAAGCTTTATAAAATATTCTGGGGCCATGGGCTGTGCCTTGAACTTCTCATACCCTGCTGGGACACAGGGTGAAAAGCATGAAGTTGGCACGAAGAGGCTGGGATTCCAATCTCAGGACGGTCACTTCCTAGCTATGTGACCTTGAGCTTCCCATCAGCCTAATAGTCATAGGAGCTGGCATTTGTCACATTTGGCCCCTGTGCCAGATGCATTGCTCAGCACACTACATACACTGTCTCGTTTAATCCATTGGACAACTCCTGGCCGGGGTATTATTGTCACTATCCACAGAGGAGCCCAACCTGAAGGTGAGGGGTCTCTGAGTGACCATTATCTACCTGACTGGAAACTAATCTGTGCTCTCCCGCCTTACGGGCCATGTAGATGGGATGCCTACTGGATAGGAAATGCTTTCCTATAATACAGAGAAAACTGTGTCTCCTAGTACAAGGGACTCATTTCCTTTGAGAGCCACTGATTTGTAGTCAGCACCAAGAGTAGGCTGAGCTCAACTAGCATGGGTCTGACTCGGCCATTACCTGGCTCTGGCTGGTGATTGGGAAGGAGAGAGGCTTGTAGAGAAGAAGTGAGGGCTGACTGGGCAGGGTTTCAGTACAGCAGAGAAGGCTGAGAGTGAGTCAGAGCCAAAGGCAAGGAAGGGAAGGGCCTGATGGAAGGGGTGAGAAGAGAAGTCATCGCCACGGTTCATGTCAGTTGAGCAACAGGGAGGACGCAGAGTCTGCTCCGGAAGGTAAGCACAGTCCCTAGGGTCGGCTAAGGTCTGCCCCTATGAGGGGCCTAACTTTTTTTTAGAGAGATCTTTTTTTCTTGCCAAATGTGCTTCCCATGAAACTGTTAGAAAACACAAGAAAGTCAGAAAAATTAAAATCACACATCTCACCGAGCAACTCCAATTAATGTGAACATTTTGTGTATTTCCCTTCAGTCTTTTTGTATGTATATTCTGACATAATTGGGACCAAGACATACAGAATTTTGCATCTTGTATATTTCACCTAACATTTTCAGTACATTTCATGTCAGGTGGACATTGTTTCAGTAGCTGCATTGCTTTCCCATATATAAGTCACCATAATTCATATACCCTCTTCCCTCCCGACAAACTTCAGGTGGCTCCCAGTTGACCAAAACATCATAAGTAATACTTCACTGAACATGTCTGAGCACAATGTTTTCCCACATTTCAAGTTATCTTCTTCAGATCGATTCTTAGAAGTGAAAATATGGCTCAAGTAGGTGGACCTTCTTAAAGGCTTTTCCTAAATATCAGCACGGCTTTTGGGTGCTTTTCCGGGAGGTCGTGGCAGTGATCACTCCCACAGCCAGGGCCCAAGCGCTCAGCTCATGCCTGCTGGATGCTATGTGCTCTTTCTGGTGGAGATCAGTGCTGGAGACACCCAGAGACACCCAGCCTAGAAACACTCGCGCCTCACTCGTTCGGGGAGGTTGGACTTTGGGGAGCTGCAGATGAGTGGGAGAGGGTCTTTTAGACTTGACTGGGTGAGTGTCTGCAGGAAGTGGATTTCAGTGGATGACCTTCTGTCCTGATGACGGTGGACAGCCGTCTCTGAGGTTGATGAGAACTGGCTAGGATGAAGTCAGCTCTGCTTAAGTGTGAACTGGCGCACTCTGCTTCTTCCAGCCTCTCAGTTCAGCACAAGGGTGTGCAGAACCTAGAATGTGAGTGTGAGTGTGGACGAGTGTTCACAGGGTGGTGTTGTTGGGCAGCTGGATGGGCTCCTCTCCCAGTTGGTGTCCTTTGGGTGAGCTTCAGCCGCACATGGCTTTTCTCACCTTTCCTAACAGTGACACCATGCAGAGAACACATGTAAGATTAATAACTAGGATAACCAGTTAAACTGTGTGGAAAACCACCTAAATCTTCATTATCCTAGAATTTCAATTTGATGACTAAATCATATTAGTCTTCCCAAAGAAAAAGTCTTACTGATGGGCCACCATATTGGTTGTTTTGACTACATCGACCAATTTATTGAGGTAAACAGCAAATTTGAGTTATTTCCCCCCATAAAATTATCTGAAAGACAGGGTAAGTTAATATAATTTATTTTTTAAAATTTTGACTTCTGCAACTATTAAAGCCAGATGTCTGGTAAACACTAACTGGCAAAGAGAAATCAGCATCCAAATTTTCCTTTTCTTTGGATGCTTAAAAATTTGTCAAGAAAAAAGTTATTTGATTGCAGGTATTAGCACATGAATTTTGCAATAGAAAGTGGTAAATTCAGATGAATTAATGCATAGTTCAAACAAAATTTTATTTGCTCAAGAAAAATCTCTCAGCCTTGACGAATGAAACCGAAGTACATTCATGAATATGTTCATTTTTTTCCTTCTGTGTGCATTAATGATACTCATTTGATCTTCTTATGATGTACAAACAACATTTATTAAAATAAAAGGTTAAGTGTCAAGGAAGATAGCAACTGGCATTTCACAAAAGTGTTTATTTTGTATCCTTTATTTTCTTATGTCTTTGTCTTGTGATTTCTGTTCCACATGCTGCTGTTTTGTTTAGCATTAAACTTCAAAATTTAACAAGGGTTCATTTAGAGGAAGCTCTGGATTGGAATATTTGCTCTGTCAGATTTGCCAGAGCTTGCCTTCCGACCTGTGTCTCCAGCCCAGCATAGGACACAGTGGGAATTCTCCCCTCACACCCTGGACCATGGTTTGGTTTTGGCCTTAGAGACCTCATATGTGGGGAAAGGGATTCCTTCCCACTCTGCTTGTGTGCACAGTGGGAGGCCCTGTGTCTGTTGCTCTGGGAGATTAGGAAGCTTGCACAGCCCCACATGTGTGCAGTCAACTGGAGTGGGAAGGGTCAGCCCCAAGAGGGGTGAGAGGAGAGGAACCTGCTCTACACTCCATGGGTCCCACAACCACTTGCTTCAGCCTGTGTGAAAACTGCTCAGAGGATAGCAGTAGAACCTGGGGACACTAAGAATGCAGAGTGGCCTTGGTGGATTCAGTAACTTCCAGTGAGTCAGTAGCTTGCATAGGACATGGGACAGTGCACAGTGCCTGGTGGGAGGCCAGGGGAAGGGTTTTGCTGGCCTGGCTTTCTGCTCCTTCATCCTTTTTCCTATTCATCTGGACAACTCCCAGGAAGCCACAGTGGAGAGAGCACTGATGGGAAGGAGTATGACAATTCAGGGAACCACCTTCATGGTCTCCAGATGTGGAAACCGCCAAACATGGTGGCTCCTCATGACATTTCCAGTTTTACTCTTTAAAATCTCACTCCCAAGTGTGACTCCACTTATCGTCATCCCAAAGTGGATGATGAAGGTCTTGGGTGATGAGGACCAGACACAAGCTATGCCTGCCTATTGCTTCTGGCCCTGAATCCAGCCCTTAGTCCACCACTGTGGTGTCCTCACAGCCCCTCCCTGCTATTGTCCTGCAAGTCAAGCCAAGGCATTATGATAGGAGATTTATTTTGTCTGAATGAAATGAGAGATGTCTTCATGGATTTTCATGAAAACTCCTAGGTATTTTTAGGACAGTATAAATTTCAAGAGCATGTCTTATAGAAAATAAAACCCAAGCAGTGATACAGGTTAGAGACATTTACCTAACTGGTCATCAGGATCTAATTCCATATATTTGGAAAGCTGATGGTGCAGAATTTCCAGCTAATCACAAGGGTACCCCTCTCTCTCTCTCTCTCTCTCTCTCTCTCTCTCTCGTTCCATTTCTAGAAGCCACATCATGGCAGAGTTGCCCCTCTGACTCTGTTCAGGGACTGGCCTTGAACTCTCATTCATATCCATCTTCTCACATCCTTATTTCAGTTACCCCAATGCTTCAGAAAACTAAAATAATGCTACCCCCACCAAATGGGACAATAAAGATATAGGCATGCTTCATCTTCCCAAAAGGAAAAGTACCATTCAGATTTCCCACTTAGCAGAGGGAAATTTTAGAAATGATGATAGCAATAGTAATAATAAAAGCTATCATTTGGGGCCAGCTGACTAATACTTAACCTTGATTCATTATCTAGTTTGGTGAGAGATTATCTCTAAAGAGATAATTGTTTTGGGACCATTTTTATTGTTTTATTTATTCCTTTTGTAATCAAGTCAGCCTTTTTGTAGTGATTTTCTAACATATCTATAAAATTATGATGACTTTTGCTTTTGGGTTTTTACTATCATGAAATTTTAACACAGCCTCTGCAGTATCCTCATCATTGCTTAAGCAAACTGTTCTTATACCTTTTTCCTCCTTCTCAGATTGTTAATTTTAGAAGACAATGTGCTAACCCTGATGACATTTTTCCTGGATGGTAGGGATGCTGTCAGTCAGGCCTTTTGTCAATCATGGCGAAGTAAATGCTGCCAAATATATACATTCCTTTTCCTAACTGCAAATTGACTTATTTTTATGGCTACTTATTAGAGAACGCCAGGGGACCAATAGTAATAACCAAGACACAGCTTCTAGAGACCAGATATTATTTCTTCAGCTTCCCACTCTAATAAATAATAAGCCAACAAGTTTATAATAAAAGTAAGAAATAAAGAAGCAATTGTATACAATCTACAGATACAGAGTGTAAGGGAAATGCTAGCTATAATAACAATCAAAATAAGAGCTGTTTTACCAGTAAAAACCATTTAGAACACACTGCAGCTGTATATACATTTTTAGCTGGACACTGTTTCATCTCTGTTCCTTGAAATTCCTGTCTTCTTTCAATTCCATCCCTTCTATATTTCCTCCAGCTGTTGCTCTTGTTGCACCTGTGCTTACAGCACACACACAGCCTCACAGCTCTGTGTCATGCACTCACACAGTTGCTGACCTCTGCTGCCCACAGACACTGTTCTGGACTCAAGGGTGCGAGCCATTAAGACACAGTCCCTGTCTTAGCGAAATCGAAGTCCAATAGGCAGCAACCTGCTTCCTTGTTTGCCTGCGACCTCTCCAGAACGTTAAGCACCCTGGGGTTGAAGACCTGGCCAACCCTTCCCCCAGTCCCTGCAACCTGCACTGTAATTATCATAAGAGCTTGCATGTGGGGGCACAGGCTCAGTGGTAAAATGAACTGGTGACCCATTGTATCCACTCTAAATAATTCAGAAGTGCAAACTTGAAGATATCAACACCTGCAAATGTCTGTAGAGCCTTTGTTCTCTTTGCACAATTAACCATAAAAATAAGTAACTGCGCACAAGTTTGTCTCCTTTCTCACTTTGCGATTGTGCATAGATGTTTCCTTTCTGGAATGTGACCCTGTACCACCTCCCTGTCACATATCAGGGCACCAAGTGTGATGAATATTAGCATCTGAACTCCCTGCAGGCAGATGTGTTAAAGGCTTCTTCTGTCTCAGACTCAGATCATTTTGAAGTGCTCCTGTTTTGGTAAAGACAGTCTCCTCTTCTCCTTTGTGGAAGCTGGATGGAAAGCAAATTAACGGGCATAATTGTGGGCATTGACTGGACCCCTGAGAAGCCCAGGCACCGGACTAAAGACTTCTCCACATGTGTTGCGCCTCGGGCCTCTCAGCAACCCTGGGAGTCCATTCTATTTTTACCCTCATGTTATTTAGATGAGGAGGTTGGGATCAGGGAGGCTGAGGAACTTGCTTATGGTTTTGCAGGTAAGAGATGGGAGGATCCAGGACCAAAAATAGTCTCTTAGTCTCCAAGCAGCTGCTCCTTGTCCAAGTGGGATATAGGGGCATTCATAGGGAACGAGGAAAGACGTCTATAGGGTACCTTTAAAATTTTGTGTTTTCAAAATTTTAGTTGTAATCTAAAAATAATATCAGCATATTCTGGGTGATCACCTTATGAGGAAGAATACTGCCACATGATCTTGATACCTGAATTTGTGGGGGTTGTTGCTTTGTTTTCTTATAATCAAGTTGCTGCTGATGGCTGTTTGCTGCTGTGGGCTCTTGCAGTGAGCTGTAGACTCACATGGAAAAGGCTATGCCTGCACAGTGTGCCCGGGAAAGGCTTGCTTTGTTTGCCAGGAATGAGGAAGCATGGGAGAAGGGTCCTACTGCAGAGCAGGCAGCAGGGCATTCTGAAATCCAAAACACCCCTGTTGTAGCTTTCTGAATCTGAGTCGTAGTGAAAATGGAGAATAACTTTCAGCAAAATGTCTGCAGGTGAATAGTAAGTCAGTGTTGTTCATTTAAATTGAATTGGTTTTATAATTTCATTTGCATTTGATTAGAACATTCAGTTGGAGTTTGATGATTTTAAAGACACTGTAAGAACTTAGTTTTATGTTCATACATATTTAAATATCATTACAATAAAACCATTTCAGTCAAAACTGAGAGAGGAAGCATGTTTTTTCCCTAAGAATAGTGTTTTTTCCCTAAGAATAATGTTTTTTTTTTTCCCTGAGTAGTCTATACATTGTTCAAACTTGAGTTCTGTATGCTGAATTCCTCTGTGTTATCTAAGTGAAAACCTTTCACTCAACAGCAAAGCTCTGCCACCCACCAGGGGCCTGGCCAGCCCACTCGAGGTCTTTCTTGAGGACTAAGGAGCTGAAGTCTCCTTTCAAGCTGACCTTGGGGTGACTTCTCCATCGTTGAGGGTCTCAAATACATTCCTGACTGCCCCCATGAGCCAAGGTTCTGTTGGATTCTTTGTCTTTCTGTCCTGATTCCAGTGACCAACAGCTGTTTTTGCACATCCCCATGGCATATAATCATCTTCTCATCACCACTAGGAAGATTTCTGATGCAGCTAGTAAGCTGTACCAGGCCTGCCTAAGCAGGGGAGATAATGGCAGTGCATTGGGATTTCAAAGGCTTCTGGTTTAGAAGGTCCATGAGTCTGTCCAGACCCTGAGAGCAGGCAATCTCTGACAGTGTCCTCAGTGCTTTGTGTTGATGATAAGTCCTTTGCAGGACTGTGAAGCACCGGGACACAGCACTGTGAATGCAATGGAAAGAGAGGAAAGGCCAACTCCACAGCAGGTGGGCATGGTGTGAGACGGGGGAGACGGTTGGCAACTGGCAAGAAAAGGCTGGCTGAAGAGCAGTGGCAACCTTGGGTAGCCTGGGGACATCCTGTGAAAGAGGGAGCTTTTTTTTTTCTCTGTGTCTAACTCATTGCCTTCCTGTTAATTACAATTTTAATAAAATGTGTGAAAAACTGTCCAGCATTACAGGTGTCGAGAAGAGTTTATTTTCACTCTCCTTGGTATTATTCCCTGACAGCCTGCACAGGGAGAGTGAAGACTGCAGGGTGTGTGGAGGGGGATTCTGAGAGGGTGGACAACAGTGCCAGGGTGGCCTTGACTCCCCAGGAAACCCTGGATCTTCCCTTAGCAGCTTCTGCCTCACTTTCCCTGTTTACATCACAAAGGGGTCTGTCAATTCGCTCATCCTTTATAAATCCTGGTCTTTGCAGGTCATTATAGTAACCTCAGGGTTAGGGCTCATGAAAATGATCACTGGTGAAGATTTTAGCGTTTATCGTTAAGTTTAGGGCTACTCTTAGGCAAGGGTTAGGGGGGTTCTTTCTTTTGTGGTCTCCAATGACGGAAAGGTGTTTGATAGCTTTTCAGTATGTGCTCAGGAAGAGCTTGGACCAGAAGCTCAAAGTATTTCCAGGTGCTTTGTGTTCACGGTTTTATGGTAGGAGCTGTGCCATCCCTTTCTCTAAAGTTACTTTTAACTGTGTTGCCTCCTGCAAGGCCCTTCCCCTAAAAATAGCAGGATGGATGGGTCCTCCAGGGGAGGAAAGATAGCACCCACTCTGTAGGGATTGATGACATTTTTATACTTTGTTACAGTTTCAGGTGTTATGTGACAAGTTTGCGTTTATTTGTATTAATAAGTAACACTTTCCTAGCCTGGTTATGTGCAAGGTGTTATTTTAAGCCTTGTACCCATCATGTGACCTTTGGTATCACCTGTCTCCAGCCACATTTGACAGATAAAGAAATTAAGTTTAAATAACTTATCCACAGCCACTCAGCTAGTAAGAAGCACAGCTGGGATTCCCATCCAGATAGCAATGCTTAGCAGCTGTGGGTTTAACACTATTTGAGGGTATTTTTTTTTAATGTGCATTACACAGAAATGTTAGACTTGATTGGATCATTTTTATAAGTTGAATCTTAACTCATCTAGAATTTTATTCTTTCATCTCAACACAGCACAGGACACTGCTCTGCCAGATGTTTGATCCCCCTGCATCAACCAATTGTCTCACACCTGCTGCATGTCTTGTAATTTAATTCAATTCTAACATATCTGTTGGAGTTAACCTCAGAGCGCACAGTTCACTGTCACTGAAGATGTTCCTCCCTTCAGATGCCAGAACTTCTGACAGACCCGCTGTAAATCAGGGTCTCTGTGACCTGTTTGATCCTCTTGTGGGGTTTGACCATTGGCTACCACAGATTACAGAATGGGAGGCAGCAGTTCACTTAGTAAATCTATTTATGATACAGGATATTAGCAGAGTGTGGATGCCTCACCAGATAGAAACATAGTGCAGGCCTGGAGGGGACCTATTAACAGGAGCTTTGTCTCAGTGGGTTAGGGTGCAGCACATTCTTGGTCTATGGATACGGGTATGTTCAGCAACCTGGTTCTAAACCCTTTCTTTTTGGATTTTTATGGATGATTTATTATTTAGGTGTATTTGGTTATATAACTGTCCATTGTTGATCAACTCCATTTTCTGCCTCTCTTTCCTCCCTAGAGGTAAAGGGTGGGGCTGGAACTCCCAAGCCTCCAAACACAGGTTGGTGCCCCTGGCAACCAGCCCCAATCTAGGGGTTTTCTAAAAATCCTCTGCTACTATGACTGGGGGTGGTTGCATGGGCGTGCTATGAGACACAAGATGCTTTTGCCTTTATGGTTCTGAAGATGCCCTGTGCTCTTTTAGGAGCCTGGAACAAGAGACCAAATATAGCACTACTATTGCTCTGGTTGGGAAATTACTAGGGTTTTAGGAGTGGTGTGCCAGGAAGCTGGGTCAAGGCCAAAGTCCAAATTTTGTTTTATTTCACAGCAACATGAGACACAGAACTGGCACCTTCAGGTTCCAGCCTATGAGGCTGGATCCATGTTCGTGGCTCACTACGGCATCTGTGTCCACCATGGAGCATCCCACATATCAGAAGTGCTGTGAATTTCCATTGGAATTTAGGGGTGAATTAGATGGCTGTGGATAGTGTTTTAATTGTGACATTATTAACATTCACTGGGCTATTTCTTACCCAATCATCAGAAGAATGCTTCATAGCTTTATGGATTATTTGTTTCACTTCACCTATGCCCAGGTACCAAAAATGTTATTGGTTCATTTATTTTTTCTCATTGTTTTGAACTGGGAAGGTGGAAAGATGGAGATTCTGGGTCTTGACTCAGGTCCTGATCCTGCTATTCTGTCTGTGAGCTGAGCCTCAGTTTCCATGAATTGTAACCACTTGTGATTTATAAGGCTATGTGGAGGGTTAGTGTCACACTTTGGGGACAACAGATGAAAGCCCCTCCTCACATTGCTTTCTCACTGTCTGCTCCCCATTCTTTAACTGTGTCACCTGGCCCATCCTCTTTGGCTTCAAAATTCACAAAGGAGTTCATGAGAAGACCTGTCAGATGTGCCCTAGAAAAGAGAAACAAGATCCAGGGGGTGGGTCCTGACATCCCCACTTGACAGCTCTGGATGTGATGAGGGCAGGGATCATGGTATCTCCACTGTGCTGTATTTTGTGCGCTGTGTACCTGGTTGATCTGCATAATTGTTGGCTAAATGAATAAACATAACTCCTAACTTCCAGAATATCATCATGGAGTCGTATTTCTGCTCCCCACTGAGGTAGAAGTGTCCATCATCACAGATTCTGGAGATGATGACATTTTAGCTACTCTGTCTTAAGGTCATTATAGAAGTCACATTGCACGGAGAGAGCAAAGATCATGGTGAAACAAATCTGAGGTTGACATAGCTGAAGATTGTCAGAGTTCCTGTTGCTCAGTTTCTTTGGAGAGAAGCGGGGCCTTGGAAGTCAGGTGAGTTGACCCCGGAGAAGAGAGGGGAGGGCCGCTCATCTGTCCCCTGTCATCTGGTCCCTTCCCTGTCTGTAGGCAGCACTTCCCTCCCTGGTTCCCAACTGTAGTAGATGTAATGATTCACTGCCTACTTCAGGTTAAAAATACAGCCCCTGCTTTGCATTGTCAAGAAATTGGTTGGCCCCAGGAGAAACTGACTGTCAAGTACCAGAAGCTTGCTTGGTGGCTTAATCGGCAGAGAGATTATTCCTGATGTGCAATGTGCTGGCCATGCTTATCCATGGCTTTGCAGTGGAGGTAGTGGCAGGTGACATGCAGCTGTTAGAGATTTCTCTCCTCAATCAATAGCCACAGAACCCCGGGACAGAGGCTGGCCATGTGCAGAAGGACTCCAGCTCCATCCCAGTTTCCAAGTGGCAAGGAACAACCAGTGGCCATTGGCCTCCCTCTAGGATATAGGGAGGTGCTGGGAATGAATGGGTTGGATCCATGTTTGCTTCTTGGTCAAAGGGGGCTCCTCCCTCTGAGATCATGGATGGAAGCAGAGGGAAAAGAAATATTCAGCGCTAAACCGCTTGGGAGATGATGATTTTAGGTGCTGAAGCCAGGATCAGCTCTGTGCTCGGCAAGAGAATCTGTGATTCCCCGACATGAAGGACACTGTGCCCGTCGGGGTTCTCTGGGGGTTTCTGAGTGTAGACAATCTCCAATTTATGATGGTTGGACTTAGGATTTTTCAACCTGAATGTGAAACATGCATTTAGTAGACACCATGCTCGGAATTTTCATCTTTTCCCAGGCCAGCAATATTCAGTGGGATCCTCTCTCGTGATCCTGGGCCACAGAGTCTCCTGGGGCAAACAGTGAGGCTCTGTAGTGTACTGCATTGCTGTGCTAGGATGCTGGGTGGCTGGGCATATGGAAAGTATTTTTGATTTCTGGATATTTCCAATTCATGTTGGGCTCATCTGAACATAATTCCATCATAAGTCAAACAGCATCTGTACTGCTCAACCTCGGTGAAAGAGAGGGCTTTTGGGTATTTACCTGGATCAAGAAGAAACATTTCCAGGGCTTCTGGAATGTTCTTGAGTGAAAAACCAGGAAATGCATTTAATCCAGCATTTGTCAAAAATTGAACACTGTCACAAAATAACCCCAATGAATCCTTGGAAATTCCCAAGAATGCTTACAACAATTCCTTGATTTAAAAAAAGACAAGACCAAATACAGTGAGACAGATAATGTTTTCATCCAGGGAAAAATAAGCCTTGATTTATTCATAAGAACATGCCAGGGCGTTGGCATGTAGCCGCTTGAAAGGAAATTCTATGCATTCTTCTGTCTGTGTTCCTCTGCAGCCACTCATACTTGAGTCCTGCTCACTGTGTCTTCTGCTCTGTCTTTGGAGGTGGTTCTGTTGGATCAGGTCTTGGGCTCCAACCTGGAGACCACTGTTGCTTCCTACCCTCAGTTCCTCCAGTCTTCCCAGAGCATGGATGCCCCAGCCTTGCTGTTCCCCTAAGGTTCAGTTTCTATGGCTCTGCCAAGTATGTCTTTCCTGATTTTCCTCCTCCTCTGCCCCAAGCCTCCCTCTCTAGCCTGCAATGTCCCATGTGTTCTGGCCTTGTCCTGCCCTCTGAACTCATTTCTGACCACTCTTGGTTCCTCAGCCCTTTTCTTATTGATCAGATGCATCCCTAAGCACCCCTGCATTAGATGCATAAAGTAGCAAGTGCCCTCCCCAGGCAGCTCACATCTGCAGGCATCTGTGCCTACTGGTGGAGAGATGGACAGAGCGAATGAAGAGGGGCGGACTCACCAGGAGGGCTGCAACTGTGGAGCCTAGCAGCCCAGACAGACCTCACCCTGGGCACAGTCAAGAGGAGGGTGGCTTGCTGCTGTGACAAATTACATGAGACTGGATAATTTATAAAGTACAGGAATTTATTTTCTCACAGTTCTGGAGACTGGAAGTTCAAGGTCAAGGTACAGGTAGGTTTGGTTGCCTAGTGAGGGCTGTTTTCTGTTTCTAAGATGGTACCACATCCTCTACCCTCCAAAGGGGTGGGATCTGTGTCCTTGCACAGCAAGAGGAGGAAAGGCAAGCAGGTCCAGTACTACCTGAAGCCTCAGGCACTTTCATAGCCCAATCCCCTCTGGCAGGCCTGCCTCTCACACTGCCATGGGCCACTGAATTCCAACACCTGCACTTGGGAGGGAGCACATTTACACCACAGCACAATGTCCCGTTTGTCTCTTGGACGAGTGGAAGGATCATATGCATCTTCTTCCTCACTGCTGGCTTGCTTGTTGTGATTCCATGCAGAGGCCAAGCATTGAAATTACCAGTTCTCAAAATGTGGACGAATGACCAAACAAGGCTGTCCCCACTAGTTTCCTCCAGGGCTCTGCCTCCTTGGAAAGCCTCTGTGAGTGTCCCCAGGAAACTGCCATGGAGACAGATCTATCCTTCATGAGCCCTGGCTGCTGTTCCTTGCTGGAACTGGTGAGCTGGCCCCAACTACCCCAGGCCACAAAGGACTCTATCAAAGGCCCTGTTCAGGTTTTCTCAGGCCTAGAATCTGGGTCAGCTCTTTCCCGTAAACAGCACATGGCATGAGAAGTGGGGGCTAATTATGGATCACCCTGAATTGTGACTTTCTGACAATGGAGAGGGAAAACCGAAAGTCATTTATCCAGCTGCCTGGCCTTTGTTAGCCTCTGAGTCTGGCCTGTGGTTGACCAGGAGGGGCAGGCAGATCCACTGAGACAGATGTGCTCTCCTTTGCAGTGGTGAAGGCCAATCCGAATTTTCTTCTGTAGGACCTTGAAGAATATCGTGATTGTGGGGGGAGGCAAAGAATGATAGAAAACATCTTCAAGTAAAGGATGTAAAAGAGGAATTTTAAAGTGACCTGCAGTAGTTTGGGCAGTGACTTATTTCAGATCAAATGTGAGCTGTGCCAGCGGGAAAGTTAAAGAAGAGGGGAGGAGGACCCTGCAGGCTGTGGATTTAACAGACCAGGAGAAGATGACAGTTTGTGACCCAGGAGCCACTCTGTTGAGGGAGTGAGGGTTAAACGGGAGCAAGGTAGGGTCTGGGCAGAGAGAGGAGCTCGGGCCGAGGCTGGTGCTGTTATGGACCATATGTCTCAGCTGCACCATGGATGGGGACCATACTGAGTATGGAAGAGCAAGGAGGTGAAGGATGTGGGGGATGAAAAACACCCAAGCGTGGGTTTGCTCTGGAAATGCTGTTAACGCAACGCCTGTGCTGCAGGAGGGTGGAGGGAGGGGCCGTGCAGCCCTAGGGCGAGGCCTCTTTGCTGATGACAGTGGGCAGTGGCAGGTGGACACTGTGCTCTGCCGAACCCAGGAGCTGTGAGTTTAGCCCTGCCTGCGTTTTTAACTAAGCGGGAGGAAAGTGTGGTGAGTACATCCACAAGCCCACAGCTGTAACTTGTGTTAGAAAGCTAAGCATTTCAGGGTGTGCTTTTAGTTGAAGATGGGTGATCAAAGCAAAGGGTTTAGGATGGAAGTTCGTATTCTTGGCCCACAGTCCACTGAATCCTGGGCCTTTCTTAGAATGTAAAGCATTTCCCAGAAAATGGACATGGAATGAAAGTCCAAGCAGATGGACCTGTGCCAGGAAGTTGTCACGGTCTGGATCGCCACCATCCCCTCCCCCCAGCCATGGGAAGGCCTAGCCACCAGCCAGTGATGCTGCTGGGGGTAGGGGACCTTGGGGACCTGGGGCCTAGTGGACAGTCACTGGGGCTGCCCTTGAAGGAGAGAGAGGGACATCTGCTCCTCCCTCTCCCTCTGTTCCTGCTGTCCTGAGGTGATATTATTGCTGCTCACCATGATGCTTGGTCTGGGACCAAGTGACCATGGACTGGAACCTCTGACACCGTGAGCCACAATCCCATCCTTGCTCCTCTATGCTACTCAGGCTTTGTCACCAGCACAGAAAAAAAGGGATCAGATGCCCAAAGTTCCTGCACAGTTGCAGCTGACTGGCTCAATTCTAAATCTTGGGGTTGTTCCATTTGGCTCTCACTGGCCCCAGTGAAACTTGGTTCATGAGGCCAATTTGCCTAGAAACACAGACAGCCATGGAGGGAGGATTTGGCCCAGGACTCTGGAGCCTGCTGTAACTGTCAATCCATCTTCTCATCCATCTCTCTGCCATCTTCAGTGGTAGCAAGGAGCTGGGGTGTGAACCCAGGTCTGTCTGACTTCAAAGTTCTTTTGAAGTTTTCTGGTAGGGAGGGCGAAGAACCCTAAGGTATGTCACCCTGAATCCATGTAACATCCCCATGAAGACAGTGCCTCGATGCTTCTGTATTGCAGCAGTGGCCCAGACAGGTTCAGTAACACACCTAAGGTCACACAGCAGTGCCAGGATCCAGACCCACCCTAAGGCCAACGCTTTACCACTGGATCCTACTTCCTCTCCTGACCCTAGGAAAGGGAGGGAGAGTCTTGGGTGCTGTAAGAGACGGGTGGAGTTGCTTTGCTGAGAACTCTGTGGTCGGTATTAATAGCAGCTCACATTCCCTGGACAGTCATGCTGTGTCCTGGCCACTGTCCCCTGCCCTCCATGTGGCAGCTCTTAAATCCCCAAGCAACTCTGTAAGGTGTAGGCCTCTGGGCTGAGCTTGAGGGCAGATGGGGTGCCTCTCTGGCTTCCTCACCTCCTAGCTTTTTTCCTCTGCTACTGTCACCGGGGGTGAGGGGGACTGGTCCTGCCTGGGCCTCCTAGCAGGGTCTGATGCCTCAGAAGCCTGCCGCCTGCTGCTCTTCTCTGACACCATCTTCTTGGCTCAGTTTCCTCCCTCTCTCCTTCCACATGGTGCCCCCCCCCCCAGCCTGCCTTGCCCCTCTGAAAGCAGAGGGTGGACAATGACAGGTGCAAGACACTGTGGCTGTCATAGCAACCTCCAGCAGCTCCTCTGCTCACTTTTGAAGTGTCCTCCTCCTGTGAGAGGTGACTTTGCATATAATGACTCGCTGCATCCTGAGGCTGGGGTTTTGCTTTAAGCTCCTGCTTGCCCAGGGCCTGACACTTCTTCCCTGTGGCCAGCCTTCTCCTCTGCCTTCCTGTCTCTCCTACCTCAGAACAATGTGGCCCTGAATAGTGAGATTTCAGTGGTATTGCCAACCCCTGGCTGGAGCTGTGCATTTACAAATGATAGCTTTATATTTTTTAAATGTAGGGTTCTACTGAAATTAACCTATGAAAAGTCCAGGCTCCTTCCCTGGGGCCCAGCGAGACCTCCTTCCCACCCTGCTCGGCCACCAGGTGTTCCCTAGGAGTCTTCCTTACTCTGGTCCCCAGGTGGGACTGATCCCGGCGGGGCGGAGCAGAGAGCAGGGCGGGGCCAGGGAGGCCTACGCAGCCCGCAGCCCGAGGTGCTGTTGGGGGCTGACTGCACTTCTAGCTCCTCCACAGACGCCAGGGGCAGCCCATTCTCTCCAGACACCAGGGCTCTTCAGGGCCAGGAACAGTGACAGCTCAGTCTGTGGACCCAGCCTGCCCTGCCCACTCATCTGGGAACAGCCTCTTTGCTAAACTCGCTACTAAATATCCAAACTGAGCTGTCCTCTGTTTCCTGGGTGGACCCTAACATGATGACCACACCGCTTCTGTTATGGTAAGTGCTTCATCACTGCTTATTTAATTCTACAGTATTGTGCTTGGACAACTGTTTTGTTTTGCAGTGTGTCCATTCCAGGTCTTTCTTTGTGGAAATGGATCCATCTGTCTATAGAGAACATCTTCACCCTCCCAAACCTCATTAAAGGTCTTTCCTCCCTCTGACTCTTGTCAGCAAAGCTGTCTTGGGATCTCTATCCCATTGGATCCTGGGTAAATCTGAACTCCATGTCCACCGGAAGAAGATACTGTACATTCTGCAGATCCTCATGGGAGACTACTGGCATTAAACTCTCCTGTGTGAAGCCATTATTATGTCAAGTTTGTAAATCCCCTCACAGCTATAGAATCTTGTGCACAGGGATGGAAACAATTCACTTTGTTTAATATGTGCTTCATAAAAATTCCTACGATGCTGCTTCCTTGGGGAAGGGAGTTAATTCAATTACAGTCCGGTGGGAGCTTGGGGTGGAACAGTGGCTCCAAAGCGGACCTGAAGACAGTGCTGAACGAGGCCTGTAGGTGATTTCTTTGAAAATCAGGAGTTGAAAACTGCGTGTTCCTGATTCTTTCAAGACCAATCCCAAATGGTATCAAGAATAGCATGAGGGTCACACAGCTTGGTGGGAGTGAAAACTCGGCAGCTGAATTAAATAGGTTCTGTTCTGTTTCTGGGTTCCTATGGAGCGCGGACTGAGAGTACCAGGCCATGCCTTTGGATTTCAGGAGGGCCTGGTAGGTCCTTGCTATTAATATTAAACTTTAGACAGGTGACAACCAAGAGCTCCATAGACGAATCCTTCAAATTCTAAATGATACCAGACACCTGTCATCTCTCTGGTCAGATAAGAAGACATACTTCCTGCTTCAAGGGAACTTCAAGAAAAAATTTTAAAAGGGACTTTTGCTCTGGAACTCAGAAAATCAATCTATTAAGAGCCATATTCTTTAAAAAAAAAGCTAGATTATATTATCTATGATATTTCAGTCCTCCATAAGCCAAATAAATATGTCAATGTTACTAGTATTTCAAAGAAGCAATTATGTAAAGTTGTTCAGTGTGACACAATAGCATTCTAATTGGTTAAGTAGCTTAATGATTAGGCAAACTAGATGAAGAGATTAGGAGCTACCTACACTGCATAGAGTACACATGTAGCCGCATATATGCACACAGGTGGGATTCAGTGAACCCCAAAGCCCAAATGCATAGGAACACATATTCTGGCTAGCAGAAACTGTTGTTTATCTTTCTTGCTTTATTTTGAGAGTGTACAGTAAAAGGGATTTTTCAAATTATTTTTATATTATTTTAGTTTTAACTGTGCTGTCCTTCGTGAAACCCAGTGGCTCCACTTTTCTGTCCGAGACAGCAAGAGCTTCGTCAGCATCTTGTTTATTGTGTGGAATTTAAAAAGAATAAAGTTTTATTCCATTCCATGTGAAAAAAAAATATTAAACTTTAGTCTCTGCAAGATGGACAGAAATGAGCAAAAGCTCTGTCTTAATCCCAGGAGGATCAAGATATTAAAATATCATGTAAGGCCACTCATCACACTTCTGTCCCATGATTTTACCTGACCATAAAGCTAGATTAAACAGCTCCGTGGATGTTTTATTTTTCTTTTCAAGGCTCCTCAGCTATCCTGCAGAAATTTGTGGTTAACCCCTTCCTTTCATACGCTATTTGGGGTTTAAGAGACCAGAGCTCCTACATGAAAATTCATGGTCCCTTTTCTCCTGAGAGATCCCCTAGAAAGGAGGAAGGTTTTAGGATTCTGCAATTTGGAAATCTGAATTTCATGCCCCTTAGTGGCTCTGTGACAATAATGACGTCCAACAGAAGCAGATGTCTTGTTTTTGCCCCTGGGTTTAATTGTACCATATACATGTTTGTCGGGCATGAAATCTAAAGAGTTTTGGCAAGATTAATTTCTTGTAAAGAAACTCAGTAATGTTTTCATCAGCCACATTTATTGGGACGAGGTGACTGCTTCACCCATTCAGTTTGTGTTCATTGGCTGTTACGTGAATGTTGAGCAGGTGCCTGTAAGTTTCAGGCAGCCCGTTTTCAGAGTGGGACATGTACTTTCTTCATTTTACATCTTTTAATGTTTAGTAAAGAAATGCTATCAGGGCGTTTGAAAATCTTGGCTGGAAATTACTTCCTCGTGTTAGTAAAGTTAAAGAAAGGTTGGAAATCCTTCTCTCCGGGCTTCCTGTTCCATCGAAATGAGTCTGGTTCAATCAGCTGTCTTTTCATTGTTTCTAACTTTGTAACATATCGATAACCCTCACTTTGTTGGTGTTGATGCTGAGAGGGAGGCTGGCTAGCTTTTGATTTTAATGATTTCTTTTGCCTCGGACCAAATATTCAGGCAGAAGGCCTTGGTGGTGGTAATGGTGCAGGTGTAACCCACATTGGCTTGCTCTTGATGAACCCAAAACAATCGTAAGTAGCTTTCATTCACATATTATTCTGTGGGCTTCCAAAGACCTTCACATAGACTCTCACAAGACAGATAAGGCTTTGCATCTCTGCATCAAAACCCCTTCCTAAAGGGAGGCTCAGTCCCAGGGCATGTCCAGGCCTTCTGGTGCATCCACTCTGTGTCTGCCTTCTTTATACCTTTCTGAGTTTCTGGTTCTTTTTCCCATGTAATAAAAGGCACGTATGTTATTTTTGCTCTATTCCACACATTTTAACTAGATGAATCCTTTGAGTGATTCTTATTTTTTATTTATAAAATTGCATTTTATAAATCAGACCTTAAATGTAAATGACAGGGTTATTTTCATTGTTCATGTACATATTTTAAATAGTGTATTATTAGTGTATTTGGAGTTGGCCATAACCCACTTGCTGCTCCATCACTTTCGGAAAATGACTCTTTCTGATATCATGCATTAATCCAAACATGATTTTGAGACTTTCTAGTAGAACCTGAAGACATGCAGATGAAAACTGCCCAGTGTCTGCTTCCAAGAAAGACCAGAGAGCCAGGCAGGGTGGCACACCCTTGTAATCCCAGCCCTCTGGGAGACCCAAGCAGGAGGATCAAAAACTCAAGCCCAGCCTGACCAGTTTAGCAACTCAGCAAGACCCCATCTCAAAAATAAAACAGTCTGGGATGTAGCTCAGGGCAAAGGCCTTGGGTTCAATCCCTAGGACAGCAAAAACAAAACGCAGTGAGCCTGAGACACAGACCAGTAAAACAGGAGTCGGTGAGGAGGGTGGTTTCATTGGAGAGGCCTCAAGGGGTGCTTAGGAGCTCAAGGAAGAGGGCTGCAGCCAGCGTTAGGATCAGGGCCACAGCGGTGGGCTGGCTGTGCCTCCGAGTTGTGGTTGCCTTCAAACAGCACACGCACATTGTATGTTAGGCAAACAGTGCCTGTTTTATTACGGGTAAGAATTTTGAAATTAATCTAAAAAGGTAAGCCAGTTAACATGGACTGTGGGGGCTTTGCATTTCTTTATTAGAAGGTCCACCTATATTGTTTCCCTTCCTTCCTGTTTAATTGGGTTTCCTAAGGCTGCCAATAATCCAAACGTGTCACTGCTTGGTTCTGAGAGAATCATAAGGAAGTGTGTTTGTATCATCCTGTACTGCATACCCATACCCTTTTTAGTAGTGCTTAACACACATTTTGGTTACTTTTCCCCTTCCTCTCAGATTCCCTTGACTTCCTTCACTTTGCTGATGGAGACTGGCGTTTTTGTTCTTGTGTTACAAGGGTGAACTGAGTCACTGGGCAATCACTTGACTTCTCCCGGTGCTGGGTCCCTGAGGGACCTGGAAAGAGACAGCAGGGCTTCCTCTGTTCAAAGCTCTGGCTTCTGAAGTCTCTCTCCATATCCATGGGCTGGGTTGTCTGCCAAAAATTCACTCTTTCAATCTTTACTGAAAATAACGAGCTTAAGGTCTCATGAAGATAATTGTATTGTTACAGCTTAGGACAGAAGCTCAAGCTATTTGAGTAGATTAAAATGAGTCCTAAATGAGGCTTAATATTTAGTCTAATTAATTGGTTCAGCAACGAGTTTCAGTTTCTCTTTTGGAAAAAGTATGATTGAAATATTCCCAGGACATATCTGAGAACAGTTGAGATCAGTTTTGATTCATTTAAAAATTTTTAAATAAGATGCACAGGTTAAAAATAAAATCAGAATTGACAACATGTGTGTTTCATGCTACTGGCTGATTATGACTTCATAATCAAAAGGTTCTCCTGTAGTCTATTGGTGGAAATAATACTGCTTTGATGTGCTTAGTAATTATTTTTACAAATAATACTCTAATAATAAATAATGACCATTATGTATCTTACACTAAAATATCTTCTTTTTTTTTTTTTTTTGGTCCCGGGGATCAAACTGAGGTCCTTATGCTTGTGAGGCAGATGCTGGAACCACTGAGCTAAATCTCTGGCCCTCAAATATCTTAAGTAATAATATAAATAAATATGAAAAAATAAATGGATATGTATTCCATGGGGAATGTCTAACAGTTGAATCCCATCATACTGATTTTATTGAATATTTTCCTTCTAATTAAAATTCATACATTTTAGGTTATTCATAGAATAAAGCATGTATCATATTTTTATTTTAAATAAGTATTTTATTGATTTATATGAGGAAAATTTTGCATTAATTGGAGTTTTAAAAATTTAAGAGTAGAAGAATGATTTCATTCTACTGTACATAGACTCCCATTTTTATTTACTGCAAATACAGTGATTTGATTTTGGTGTTGTTACCTCAGATCACTTAATTTTTGGTTCCTATTTCAACCAGACTTAATATTTTGTATCAAATACTGCTCATCAAACTCTCACCCTGATACCTTAAGAATTTCAGATAGGGCCAGGGATTTAGCTCAGTGGTTTCGCTGCCTGCTGCGCAAGCACAAGGACCCGAGTTTGATTCCCAGTACTAAAAAAAAAAAAAAAAAATTCAGAGATATAAGCTGAAGTCTACATGTGGCCTGGGGCTCCCACATTTGTGTGTAATTAGACCTGGTGATGGCACAGTAGCCTTCATGGTGCCCACCCTACTGCACTCACTCAGGTCTGGGTGATGGGTTTGAATGGAATGGAGATCCCTGCGCATGATCAGCAGCCAGGCAGTAACTCAGTCTCATCCGTGTGAACGTCACCTGCGGGGACCCTTGCTATTGAACTTCGAGCATCACAGGCATGAAAATAGACACAAGAGAAAAAAGAAGATGCCATCCCTGAGAAGTGAAAGAATACTGACTAAAGCCATTAAATTGTGTACCGATGTGAAAAAATGGGAAAACTCTACAGATGGGTGAATTAGGAATGTAAGGGATAGGGAAGGACGGAAGGATTGAACAGAGCTCGATGAAGTCAACACTGGGTAGCTTCATGGGGCTGTGCCAGGAGAGGGATCTGAGGAGACAGCACTGAGTTTTCAAGATCTGGACCTGGTTCACCATTACTTACTCGCAGCAATTATTCCAAGCAGAAAGGAGGTACATGTAGGGTGTGCATATGTGTGTATTGTGTGTGTTGTATGTTCTCATGGGAGATAAGCTTGCCTATCGGAGTTAGCATAAACCAGAGTCTGACAGTGAAGAAGTAGGTCACACTTCCTTGCGTGGAGACTTCCACTCATTTTGTGCTCCTTTATTCCTGTGGTGTAGGCCAGAGAATGCAGGTGTCGAACCTCTGAGTTTCAATCCTCACCCTGCCATTTTGTCCTTGACCTTATAAAAATTACTGAATTACTCAGGTACCGAACTCATAGACTATTGTGGAGATTAAATAGGTTCATTATGCCCACATATCCTTTAGAACAGTGCTGCAGCTGAGTGCCTGATAGATGATGGCGATCCTTAGTACTAGGGGTGGTGATTTCAACTATGGTCATTCATTCATTCATTCATTCACTCACTCACTCATTCAACTATAGCCCTAACTAGGTTCTTGCTGAGAAGTGGCAGAGCTGTACAGGAAATCCTGCTTTAGAAAGCAAGGAAATAATGTGCATTTGCTTTCTTCTCTCTTCTAGTAGTGGCTCCCTCTCCTCCTGATCATCCTGCCCTGCTCACCGCTGACATCCACAGCTGTGCCCTGAACATTGAATCCTGTACCGGAATCTCACCCACACCTGTCTTGGCATGCGGGGAGAGTCCTACTTTATCGGCATGAGGAGCCTGGGGCCGCCAGGTCATGCCCCCGAGGATGGAGGACTTTTCTTACTCTGCTGTATAGACAGAGACTGGGCCATCACACGGTGCTTTGCTGAAGAAGCCTTTCAAGCGATCACTGACTTCAACGACCTCCCCAATTCCCTGTTCGCATGCAACGTCCACCAGTCTGTGTTTGAAGGAGAGGAGAGCAAAGTAAGCCATCTCTTCTGTCTTGGAGATGTGGGGAGATGTGGTGTCACGGCTGTACAGTTGCCTTGTTCAACTGGGGTTGTTTGGGAGCTTTTGAAAATGTGTGATTGGCTCTGTTATTTCATATGCTGCAGGCTGAGAAAAGCCTGTTTGTGATCAGCCAGCCTTGGAGGTACCCTGATCAGGGTGGGTGCTGAAGTTGTGTTCAGTCAAGTCTGGTTCTCTTCGATCCTTGAGTCAAGCTGACAAAACAAGTGTTGTTAGGAACATGGACTGGAAGGGATGCCCCTTGGACTAGGAAGCAGATGTTTTAAACACTAAAAGTTTTCTTTCCTTGTCTTCTGCCAAAGACATAATTTGGCTTCCTCAAAACAGCACGAACTCTCTTTAACCCCTTCCCTTCCTGCAGTTTGATGCATGTTGTAAAAATGTCTTCTTCGCTTGTGGCACAGGTCCCACTGAGTCACTGAGAAGGGGCAGTGGTGGCCATAGGAGTTCTTTGCTCTCTGATACCATAGGGGTGGCATCGCTGTGTGTGCCCTGCAAGGATGTTAAGAGCAGAGTGACGCCTTGATTTGAAATAACTGAGGAATGAGATTTTCTGTGTATGAACATTTTCTAGGTGCAAAATTTAGAGACAGTATTCTTGGAAATCATAGTAAATATCATTCGGAGATCTTTCTAAAGTTTCCTTGGGATTTCTCTGACCTCTTCAGCAGGCTACTTGACTGGATCCAACCTTCCCTCCTTGGTGGGTGTTTTGTTGTAAATATCCACCACTGTACCATGTCGTAAAACACAGGTAGCCTTGTGGGAGGAGAGGACCCTTTCTCTAAACTAAAGTGCATGGTCTGTGTGAGACATGGAGCAGGGTTTATGATTGCTGTTGTATAAACCTGAGCTCTTTCTGCCAACTTCTGAAGCCTGGGCCTTGTTGACTGAACACCTTTAACTGGAAGTCTGATTTCTGGGCTTTAGTGATTTGCACACAGAGAAAACCATTCCAGAGGATTAGGAAGTTATTTCAAGCCATTGATGGCATAACAATATTATGGTACAGCTGAGCAATTGAAATGATGGGCTGGGAGTAGCTTGGTGTGGAGCCAACTACATGGGATTAGAGCCTCAGGGCTGTGATCCCCAGACCTCTTACAGTAAGAAAGCAGCACACACCAAGAAGAGACAGGAGTTCTGTTCTTGGATTATAACAAATTATGATACATTCAGGGTAAGTAATTTCCTCTAAAGTATTCCTACCAGCCACAAATTATGAAACAAGGGCCCATATTTTCTTGTATCTTTTATTTATCTGAGTATCATGATTGGAAGGATTTTCCTTGGAGAGTTAATGGTGGTTTTAATTCTTTCATAATATAGTACTAGATTGACACAATAAGATTTAGAGTTCTGTGTGGTCATATGTTTTTTAGGAGTGCTGCTGAAGAATAGCTCATCAACTGACTCAGAATTGGGGACACAATTCTGATAGAGGCTGGGGGGCCATTCCTGGGTCTCTGCCCACATTGGTTTTGGTTCTCTGATCTGTCTTGGGTGATGGGTTGCAAAATATTTTCAATAGGTTGGCATACAGAGTTGGTGTATAGCAGTATGAGAAGTAGTATTTGTTTTTAAAATAACCTTAACATAAGATTGAGCTGAAATAAGATATAGTACATTGGGACCAGTGTCAAATTATTGAGATCCCATGTTTATAGCCAAAGAGGTGAATTCTGTAATTGAACAATGTCCGTATCATGAGACATATTAAATCAGATTGAAAGTGTGATCATAGACCTCCATTTGTGTTGCTAGGATACCAAATAAGTGGATGGAGATTCAGCTTTGATTGAATTGTATCTAAACAGCTTAAGGGTGACCATGCAGGGTAATCAGACACCAGGTAAACTGATGATGGTCAGGAGGTTAGGGAGCCGCCCAGCACTGCATTTCCACGGCCACGGGCTTCCTCGATCCAGAACCTCCCAGTCCTCCCTGTAGCTTGGATCTGGAATTACCACCTGCCTCCCTGGGGGCCCATGTGTTGAAAGCTTGCTCCCCAGAGTGGGCTTTCAGGAAGCTGTGGCCCACCAGAGGTCTTTGGGTCATGGGGTGCGCTTGGGGAGGGGACCTTGGGACTCCCAGTCTTCCTAGTCATCTCTTTCCTTCCCAGCCATGAGGTGAAAAGTTTTGCTCCAGCAGGTGCTTCTGCTGTGATGAGCTGTGAGGCCAGTGCAGTGGGCGTTCACAGGCCCAAACCGCCGAAGCTGTGAGGAGAAATCCACCCTCTTTTTGAGAAGTCCACCATGTCAGGTATTTGCTGTGCTGAGATGGGAAAGCTGACTCACACAGATCTCCATTTTTCCACTGTCTCAAAGTCCACATATACCTCATTCTCTCTGAGCTTTCTTTCACAGCATTCAGATTTTATGAATCTGAGGCTGACCTCTGATAACGGTTATCTTGCCCAAAGGGTGGACGTGTCAGGCACTGTGCTAAGTTGGTGGGGAGATATTTTTAGGCAAAGGGGAAAGCAGCAAAAATTCTTCTGTTTGTCTGTGGGCAAGGCCAGCCAGGGTCATTGTCTTTCTGTTTGGCTTTGGGAAGATGCCTTCAGCCACTGGAATGATACCAGGGAGATGAAGCCTGGCATTTATCTTGGCGGTCCAGGTGGGCAGGTGGGAAAAGCTTAACTTGTTTTGCCAGTCTCCTTTGTTTTTGGAAGAATTTACATTTCTTGATATTGGTGAATTTGAATTTAGTCCATTGCTTGCAATTGTAATATAGCATTTAAATTTCTTAGTTGGGTCAAAATGAAAGCTTTGACTTTCTGATTATGCTGGATGATTTGGGCAACAATCTCTTCTGTTTTCTCATGGCTGAGATCCTTTCCCACAGCCTTTTCCTTTCCTGGGTGATTTGGAGGGTGCCGAGTTGGGCTGCTCACGACAAGGGCAGTCCCGTAAGATGTGATCTTCTCATGTGTGTTCCTGCTTATCCATGTGATAAGTATTTTATACACTTGCTTCTGTTGCCCTCCTGAAATTCAAAGCTCTGACACCTGAACTACATTTTTCAAACAGTTTTGCAAGGGCAGTGATGCTCACTCCCACTTCCGGTGAGGCGGAGTTCTGTGCCATCCTATTTTGATGGGATGCTTTTGTGATTATTAGGCGCATGGTGCAGCATGGCTTCTTGTGATCCAGATGGTTGGCATGTGTTTATATAACGCAGAGAAGAACCAGAGCAGGAGGAAATTGGCATCTGAAGCCAATAAGTACAGATTGCTGTTTGCATGCCGCAGCTTGAAATATAAATATTTTTGTAAGAAATACATTTAGAACTTGGAACTTCACAGAATTCCACATCTCGGTGTTACTAGGTTCATTTCCCTTCCTGAGTTTGCCTTTCTGGATCCCTCTGGGCTGCAGAAGTCGTGAAACAGGTGAGGCTGGAGGGAAGCAGCATCCTCCAAGCTGTGTGTGTCTGTACCAAGTGTGGATAAGCGACTGTGTGACAGGGCTCTGAGGAAATGCAGGGAAAGGGCCAACCTGAAGTGAATTCCGCTGAATAAGAGAAGCAGGAAAAGTGATCTAATGGCCTGACAACACAGGAATCCATTTAGTTAAGTAATAGGAGCAGCAGCAGCAGCAATGTACCTATACAGCCTGTGGGGCAGTGCTGGGTGCTTTTCTAAGTGCTTTATACACAGAGTTCCCCATGGCCATGACAGCCCCGTGAGGTGACACATTCCTGCCTCCCTTGCTCCTGGGTTTGGGCCGGATCTTGCGCCTGGGCCCATTCTGTCCCGTGCATATGCACAAGTGGCTTGTGTCAGGCTAAGCATGTAATTACTAATATTGGGCCCTGCTGAATGCTCTTTTCATGCTGCTGGGGAACCTGGCATTGTGCCAACCTTCTGAATGTCTCTAGAAAGTGAGAATTTTTCCATAATTCATTTTGAGACAAAGCCTCATTTGGTGCAATTCATTTAAAGTCTGACCAGAATGGACGGGGAGCTCCTATAGTGTGAATTTCCATTTGATTTTCTGTGGCAATATTCCTGTTTTCAATTACTGGGGTTGCCCCGGACCTCGCGGGGATGTTATATAACAGGAGGCAGATGGGTTCTAGCACATTTCCAAATCTCCAAATTCAAATCCCTAAAGTGTCAGGCCCCAGGGGCCTCCAACAGTGGTTGTGGAGCTGGAAATTGCAGGCAATGAATTTGCAAGCAATGTTCAAAAAGAAGAACGAGATCATTACCAAAGCCTGAAACATCATCAACAAGAGCAATTACATGTATTTTTCCCATAATAGGGTGCTCAGATCTATTTTTTTCAGATTTTAAAACAATTTATTTTTCATTGCCAAATAAAAATTGTCCCTGTTATGTAGAACATGAAGTTTTGAAAGAGATTTACGGTGGAATGGCTAAATGAAACCAACTAATACATATATCGCTTCATGTAATTATTTTGTGCAATAAGAACACTTAAAATTTAACTTCTTAATGATTTTCAAAAAGTGCAATCCATTCTTTTTCATTCTAGTCCCCATGCTGCAGATCTCTTAGACTCCCTCCTCCTATGTAACTGAACTTGTGTATCCTGTGGTCGGCATCTCTTCAAACGAGCCCCTTCCCCAGCCCCTGGTAAGCCCTGTTCCGCTCCCTGCTTCCATAAAGCCAACTGGCAGGTTGCACATGTCAGTGAGACCTGTGGTTGCCTTTCTGTGCCTGAGTTATTTTCCTTACTACCATGTTCTTCAGGTTCATCCATATTGTCACAAATGACAGGATGTCCTTCTTTGTAAAGGCTCATCAGCATTCTATTGGGTAGATTGTTTTTTTAACCCATTCACCAGCTGAGGGATGCGTAGACTGGTCCCATAGTGTGACCCTTGTGAATAATGGTCCAATAAGATGGGAGTAAAGGTATCTCTTTCACATGTTTATCTCATATCTTTTGGCTGTATACCTAGTAGTGGGATTGCTGGATCATATAGTGGTAGTATTTCCGCAAGGGAAACTCCTTAAAGACTGTTACAGATTCATCTTCCTACCAGTAGGCTGCAAGATGTTCCCTACATCCTCTCCAACACTTGTGCTTTTTTGTTTTTTTGAGATAAGAGCCTTTCTAGCAGGTATTATTACTGAGGTCTGAGAGGCTGTTGGACTCCTTTTAGAGATTCTTCCCAGGTTCTTGTCCTGAACAAAGAATTGGACAAGACAAGCAAAAAAAGTAGCAAGGTTTTTCATTTATTAAAGGTAAGAAAAGAAGTACACTCTGCAGAGTGAGAGTAGGTCACTATGAAAGAAAGAGACAGTGGCCACCAGGTTAGTGGCGGCCACCCCCCCCCCCATTTCTGATTGACATTAGACCTAGGCTGTTCTGTCAAAAGCCTGGTTGATCTCATGGCAGAACAACTGAAGATAGCATTTTTCTGATTGGTCCCAGGTGCAGGGCTTGGGTGCTTGTGTCCTGGATCTCTGTGATTGACAGCTGGCTGGCCACGCCCTAATCTCCTGCCTCTGTATGAAATGACATCTCATTATGGTTTTAATTTGCATTTCCCTAAGATGATATTGTCCATTTCTCCCTTGTGATCTATTAATCTTTTTTTTAAAAATAGATATGCTGATGTTGGGTGTATCCTGTAGCAGAATTAACTCCTTTGTTCTTATACAATGACTTTCTTTGTTTCTTTTTGTAGTTTTTAAAAAAATTTCAAGTCTACCTTTTGAACTCTTTTTCTGCATTTTCTTGAATTTTGTTGAGGTTCCGTGAAACAATTATTTTGGATTCTTTGTCAGGCAGTTCCTCAGTCTTCATTTCTTTAGGTCCAGTTACTGATGCTTTATTTTGTTCTTTTGGTGGCATCATGATTCCCTAATTTTTTCCCATCCTGTAGCCAGGTGTTGGTGACACATGACTGCACCTACTGCAGTGCATGTCTGGGCAAGGCATTCAGACCACTTCAGAGATCCCCTCCTGGCATAGTCCATGCTGGGCTTGGTGTGGAGGCCTGCTGCTCCCACTGCTCAGCCCTTCACACCAGCACCTGGGTAGGGGTCTGGTCTGGGCCTGTGGAGGAGCATCCTTGCCTGACAGATAGTCACTGCTGCATGAAGTATACTCGGGAACTAACTGTGAATCATTCATATGGCTCACCCACATGCGATGTCCCCTGCAGTCTCTGAAGGCCTTGACAGCAGACAAGATTTGCACTATTTTTTGTATTTGCAGCACCTCCCATGGGGCCCGGCCCACACTTGGTGCTCCATCAATATTGAAATGAACCTCCACTTCAGGGGTAGCCAAAGACCCAAGTGAATTTTCCAAGATTGTCTGATTATTTAGAAATACAGGGAAGAGTAAAGAAAGTGCTTGTGATTTCTAAATCTAGTTCACAATCCACCATGCCTGGTCTCTAAATTCTGTTGTGGGAAAGAGGTTCTAGGAACAAACTGGGCAGAAAAAACTCAGGTGACCAAACAGCCAGACACAAGGCAAATGTTAAGAGCACTGGACTCCAAGCCACACCTGTCGTTAAGACTCATAAAAACAGAGATGTTTGTATGTCAACTTATATTTATGTGGTGTTCATATTCTCAGAGGTGACTGACTTATTTAGTAAGCTGAGTAAAAATTAGAAGTATATTAAGCAAATTTGTTTGCGTAACTACTCACAGGCGAAGAAACGTGAGAGAAAAATAGAGAAGAGGTAGCAGTGAAACCCCAAATCTGGTGTTTCCGAGACCCTAGGAAGTAAGTCATGGAGATGCTTTAAGGCTGATTGAAAAATTCCTGCTAAGGATACATAACAAAGGGCAATGCGAAGACGATAATTTATTGTGGATTATGTGTCACTGTACATAGGTTGGAAAAACAGAAATGAAATGAATGTTGCCAACTTGAGGGTGAGAAATGGTAATCAAATATTAATTTTAAGTATTAAACCAAGCTATAGGTTTATGCTATATTAAACCAAGGAATACTTAGCAGTTCCATTTTCTCTTGTGTTGGTTTTCATTTTTATGTGAAAGGGACATTATTTACAGATGTTTGAGAATGTTGAATTTGTAAAAGGACAGCATCGATCTTTGTACTTAGTATGCTGGCTCTGTTTTCTTTTGCCTCTGTGTGAGGACAGGGAACCATAATTAGTCACTGCTAATCACTTGGGGCACCTGGCAGAAAAGAGGGCCAGCATGGGGCACATCAGAAAGCTGCTGCAGGGCAATCCCTAGAACCTTAACCTTTGTGGGAGCGACTGAAATATTCCAGAGGCACAGTTAGCACCTTGCTTCTCCACAGTCCCGAGTGAACCCCCAGGGCCAGGATCCTGGCAAGTCACTTCAAAGCTCCCACTTAACTACCTGGAGATAATTTAGGCAGTGGAAAGGATTGAGTCTGCTGTGTACAGAGTTGAATGTATTTGGGTTCTGTGCCAAGGAGCGGGTGAGTACATATTCTTGATGACACCCAGGGAACATGGCGGTCCTGTTCCATCTAGTCCATGATGATATTAAAGAAGGATGCTCCCCCGATCTGTTTCTGGAAAGATGAGGATACAGTACTTGGAACCCACTTCATATGGTTCCATCAGAGCTGCTTCTCACCTGCACATTAGCTCTGAATTATTAAAAGCCACCCAGTGGACAGAGGTAGTCTCAGGCACACTGCCTGGGCGCGGGAAGGTAACTTGGTGCCAGGGTGCTGTGTCCTCTGGGCTGACCACTGCTACATGGCAGGTGGAGGGGAGGCACAATTTCACCCTCCGCTCTTCTATGGCCAGGAGCTGAGAGAAATGAGCAAACAGCACAACCGTGCTGGTGGCTTCCTCTGGATGGGCTCATGTGGAATTCTTCAAATGTAAGCAGATGCATGCATGCAGAGAGAACTGTTGAGTCATGTTGCCCACCAGCTTTTGTTCTTAAGAGGCGATTTCAGACAGGGCCCAGAGGAGGGATGAGCTTTATCATTCTTTCCTCTCAACAGCTGAAGGTGCCGTGGGCTGTGCCCTGCCTTTCCTGAACTTTCTTGATCTGGGCTCAGTTTGGTGATCAGGAATCTCTTGACTGAGTCAGAGATGGCCAGAGAAGGCCAGGGAAACTTAGTGTGAGCTTTGCAACTCTACCCCAGCATCCATCATGGCTGTGTGGTGTTTAGCTCCATGGAGGAGGTTGGGTGTTGTCTGTTGATCTCAGATGATGTTTGTTCTGCCAGATGGGGCTCAGTTATGTGCTATATGCATTTCCTTCCTAACTGCTCATTTATGATTTTCTGTATATGGTTGTCTTAGGCATTTTCCCATCAATAGGACAAAATATCTGACACCCACAACTTAAAGGAGGAGAGGTTTATTTTGGCTTAAGTTTTTAGAAGATTCAGTCCATGGTTGACTGAAGGGCCTGGTAGAAGAAAAGTGCTCTCTCAATGACAGCCAGGAAGCAGAGAGAGCAAGCAGGAGGTGGGGACAAGAGCAAACCCATCCAGGCCATGTCCCAGTGACCTCCCCCAACCAGACCCCACCTCCCATCAGCACATTCAGCCATGAGCTCATCCATGCATGAACCCACTGTTGACTATGGAACCCTCAAGATCCAATCACCTTCCACACACATGGGACTTGTGAGGGACATTTTAGATCCAAACTGTGACACGGAGCCTAAACGTTCTCTGCTAGTTCTTCAGCAGCATGGATAGATAGAAACGGAACATGTGTGGTTTGTTTGTTTTAAGTTTGATCAGTTTCAAGTAGCATTTTGGCACTGTTCTTTCTTACTGGGAATGTTTTATCCTATAGTGTTACCATTACTTTAAACCATGATTTGTCATTTTTTTAAAAACAGGCTCACTGATCATGGTTAAGATTTTTCATCAAACATGGCAAAGCATCATACCTCTTATTTGTTCAAAACCTACACTTTCTCCCCCGTTTCATAGCTATTATGAACTCCAAATTATTCGGTAGGATACATTTTTTTATACCTAGAGTGCACTGCCTACTAGGATGGTCTAGTTTCCTGTCTGGGTGGGAGCATGCTAAGTGTCTTGAGGGTGGCCTAAAAGCGCATCACTGTGCTACATCCCCCAGCCTTCTGCACATTCCTTAGATGCAGGGTGAGCTTCGGGGGAGGCAGCCTTGCCCAAGGAAACAGTGGGTTCAAATCTTGCCTCTGCTGCCTACTAGTTACACAGTCCTGGGCAGCTCACTGAGTCACCTTTCCATGAAACAGGGTCAAGTATCTGTGTAGGAGTGGAGTATGATTAAACAGGATGCCCTGGGTACCAGACCTTCCTGGTCTCTGCTGGTTCCTTCCTCCACCTCCTCCTCACCTCCTCCCTCCTGCCTAGCCCATGACCATTTCTGTCTCTGCTTCAGAGTAGGATGGAGCTTTTCTCAGGACCACGTGCTTTTCTGGAACCATGCAGAACTGGAAGCTCTGTGCTCTGGAGGCGGAGGGGAGACTTAGCAAAGCCCCTTGCTGAATCATAGCACAGTTTTGCTTTTGTCTCAGAGCTGTGGGCTTTCAGGAAGCTTAATCCAGTCTTACCCACATGGGAAGTTTCCGCTTTTGAGGTGGGTGTCTCTTCTCCCCATATGAAATTCATGTCCTACTTTTTTTTAGAACAAGTGCCTGGAAAACTTGGTCTCTCTGGGGAACTGATGTTTTTTTCTCACTGGGACGATTCTGTAACATGTATTACTCTTCCCCTGGGTTCCAGGAAGCTCAAATTAAGGCTCAGTTATAATAACTCTACTTAATCTTACTGGTTCTAGTATTTTATTTCCCTTGTCACAATGCAATTACATGTACCTATAATGTAAGACACTTTTGGGTTAGCTCATCAGAACTTGTTCACATTTTATATTTGCTCACAAGTCCTTTAGCAATCATCTTTTTAATATGTAGAGAAGGTGGCTAGAGCTCAGTCAGGATATATAAATTTTTTTTTTTTAGATAGGATCTTGCTCTGTAGTCTAAACTGGCCTGGAATTTGCAGTGATCCTCCTGCCTCAGCCTCCTCAGTGCTGGGATTATAGGCATGCACCACCACACCCAGCTTCACTCAGGATACACTGTATATTTTGCTAATGTTTCAAATTTCATTGCCAATGGAAAAAAAAGTCACCTAAATTGTAGATGGTAATGGCATTTTTAGAATAAAATACTATTTCTATTGGTCTATCCCATTGTTTAAAAGAACAATCTTTAAATATCTGCAAGGAAGAGCTTAACTAGATTCACAATCAGTACCAGCACCTCCTCGTGTTGTGAAGTACCAGCAGGTCCACGTGTTTTTGTTTTTTGTTTTTTTTGGTACTGGGGATCGAACTCGGGACCTTGCACTTTCGAGGCAGGCGGTGGCACCACTGAGCTAAATCCCAGCCCTGGTCCACGTGTTTTTAGAGAAACTGCATAACTGCCTCACTGTTCCTTCAATGTGAGGCTTGAAGCCAATCGTTATTCTACTACTAGTTTGTGTGACAGTGCGCACCTGGAAGCCAGCTGAGGCTTGGGTATTTAAATCCATCCTCACAGTAACTCAGTGTGATTTCGAACCCGGAAGACCTGGAGCCAAACTACTTCCAGGAAAGGTGCTGTAGTTTCAACACCGCCTGGGTCTGATGCCTGAGAATTTGTTTCTTTCCCTCCAAAGGACTGATTTCTTATTGGCATTAAGTTCTGTCACACTGCAAAGCATGGATGCAAAGCCCGTGGAGAAAGTTACCATGTTGTGGCTGAAGTCCAGGCTCTGCAGCGGGGAGGAGGAGAGGAGAGGCTGCTCCATGGTCTGTCCAGATGTTTTGCAATGAGACTTCAGGGTCTGATAGTTTTCCCTGACAGTCTCCATCGAATCTGCTTCTCCCTCACAGTCTTGCTCTAACTGTGGGAGCAGTGGCATCGTGATTTAGGAAGAAGAGCCCAAGGTGGGTGTGGTGATGGACACCTGTAATCCCAGCACACTGGGAGGCTGAGGCCTGAGAATCGCAAGGTCAAGGCCAGCCTGGGCAACTTAGTGATTTAATGCAATCCTTCCTCAAAATGTTTTGTTAAAAGGCTAGGGATGGAGATGTAGCTCAACGCAAAGGTCCTGGGCTCAATCCCCAGACTTGCGGGGAGGAACTTGAGGAAGAGGAAACAAAAGCGGTGTCCATGTGGTCTCCTCCCCCTACTGTGCCTGGCTTCTTGCTGGCACCTGGGCTTAGTGCCCATGGGCCTCCAGCACCCCTGAGGTCACATATCCAGTGAGCATGACCTGTTCCACAGGGACTCACTCCCCTGCCAGGCGCCTGAGAGCACATCCTTCACAGTATTTTAAGTGGTGCAAAGCCCTTGTATTTAGGGTGGATTTGAATTTTGGGACGCGATCAAATTATTTAGAGTTCAGTTGGGAGACTTGAGTGGGTAACCAGCCCGAGTAAAGCAATTTTCATTTAGGAAAAACAAGCACATAAACACTGGGCTGAGTAATAGCTATGGAATAACAAGAATGGCTTACTTTGGAAGCTTGGGAAAGGACTCCTGGGAATTTCAGAAATGCAAAGCACTGATGCAACGAAGTCACCCCTTTGGAAAAGAAACTGCTGTATGTGGAAAACTTAGTGCATTTCATCGATGCAGCTTTTGGTTTTGATTTTTCACCTCTACTCGTGTATAAGTCACCCAGCCTGGACTCTCTGACACCCACTTCCTGCTAAACAAGGTGATCCCGAAGAACAGGGAGATGGGTCTGTGGTGTGAAGGGCTTTCTGTCCCCAAGTGCTCCTGAGATCGTCTAGAACCTTTCAGATCTTGAAGGCTGTGTTATTTATGGAGCCCCCTTTGAATGCACACACCCTTAGGAGATATTATATCTTTTTTGTTTTTGGTACGGGGATCCAACCCAGGACCTTGTGCTTGTGAGGCAGGTGACAGAACCACTGAGCTAAATCCCTGGCCCCAGGAGATATTATATCTTGATGCACACCTAAAATACACTGCAAAATATCCTAAAGGACTGTGACTCATAAATACACTAACAAGGGGGAAAGGATACTGCATCAATCTGTCCAGCTGTCACTTATTTAATGATGATGGAAAATCTACCATGTCCCAAGTGTTGCTCTCGACACTGGGGAGATGATGAACCGATATGACCCTTGAGAGGCTTAGTGTCCACTGTCACATGATTAAAGGGTAAGCCAGGGGGAGAGGAAGATGTCATGGAAGGGGCAGATATAAAAGCTCAGGGAGTAGGGTCGGAGCCGGGCTGGGGGACTGCAGGTTTTTATTGTGTACGGTGGGAAGGGACCTCATCCCTCTCCACAGCGTCTCTCCTCTAGGGGGTCAGGAGGCCGCTCCAGCCTCTTGCTTCCTCCTAGCACAGAGCTTGTGCACCCTTTGAGCCCTCTTGTCCTGGGTGACCTTGAGCAGCTGCATAGTGGAAAGCCACAGGCATCTCAGAATGTGTCCTGCCTGACTGCTTGGAAAGGTGCCCTCGGCAGTGTTCCTGGTCACCTAGGGGCTCTTACTGGTCCACAGTCTCGGGGTGTCACAAAGCAGGGCTACAGTCAGAGGCTGCTGTTGGGGGCCCCCTGGGTGGTGCTTTCTTCTGGGCTTTAAGGTGCACCTTGTACCTATAGAAGAGTTGCAGATGGGCCATCTCCTGCCCTGGAAAATGCTGGCTCCAGGAACTGGAGGAGAGGGTTTGGGGGTTTCCTTTGGTGTCATCAGTGCCTTCCTGCCTCACAAGACCTTTTTTGAAAGGATAGCTTGAGGGAGGGTGGCAGGGGAAGAGCTGTCTTTGGCTCCTTCTCCAAGCCACCCGGGCTATGGTGGTGGCTATGCAGGGGCGGCCCATTTTTATGCACACTGCACACCACTGTTTCCTTCTCCAGCAGGTGAAATCTCTGCCCTCTTCAGAAGGTGAGCTGTGAGCTTGCTTATTTTAAAACTGTGACCTGTGAGGAGGGAGGTGTTCTTTGACAACGTGACATCATCCAAGCCTCTATGTGTTGAGTCATCATTATTTTTAGGCAGCTCTGTGCTTTTTCTGGCCATTCTAAGAATAGCCCAGTGTCTGGACTCTGCAGAAAGTCACCTCGGTGACAATCCTGTCACCACACCACAGTTGGGATGGACGGACGGAATGCCTTCTCAAATTCCAGGTCCCGGGCATGCTTTTCCACCTCCAAATGTTCTGCCTTTTTAGGTGTTCTGCAACCAACAAGATAACTCTTGTCGGGGATGTCATTTAAAGTCGTTCAGCCTTGTGTCAATGTACTCATGGCTGCAAGCAGAACAGAGGCTGTAAAGTAACAGCCCACTGATCTCTACTTAACCAGTACCTGCTTGGGTCATGAAAACCTTAATCCCGTGACTTTACCCAATGTGTAAACTTGTCAAGGCATGTTTCCATATGTGCACGTTACAGATTGACTCACACTAGATGCCTGGTTAAGATGTGGGGTAGGGGGTACTGCTACCGGGATCCAGGCCAGGTCAACTAAAAACAGCACACACAGACATCGTTATAGCTCATCACATTTAGCAAGCAAACAAGTGGCTGGATTTGGTGACCTGGCGGTGGGTGGGAGGGGTTGAGCAGACCCGTAAATGGGACTCTGTGCACTACCATGGGGTCAGCCTCTCCACTGCCACTCAGAATGTGCCCAAGTATGATTTGTTTATTTTCTGGGGCTCTCCTGAGCTCATAGGGGCATCCATGGTTTGCGAGTATAGACAAATGCTTTTCCAATGAAGTGGGAGTGGGAGCAGCAGCTCGGGATAAAATGAGACCGTTGTCTGGGCTGTTTTTTATGACATCATAGTGTGTCCGTGGGACAGAAGCACGGTTATCGTATGACCAGCGCCCTGGTGTGGTTGGAAGGACCAGGGCGGGCTGTGAAGCTGGGCTTTGCCTTGAGTCCCAGGACTCTGCAGAGCTGGCTGTGGCTCCCTGTCTAAGACTGAGCCTCCTCCCCAGCTGGGTGGTTCAGCATCTCCTGAGAGAAATGGTGTGGCACAGTCTTAGCATGGCAATTATCAGCCCATGCCCCCAACCAGACACCAGGTCTGGAGTTATGGGACACAGGCAGTTTAGTTAACCCATCCAAAACTTAGCTCCCCATCAGTAGAGAGCACTGAGACCTTGGACTTACCTCACAGCATTGGTGAGTGATGCAGCTGACCTAGCCCATGATGGCTTTGTCCTGGAGCCTGAAGGTAGTGGGGCAGTCATGACTGAGGTTTCTGCCACCAGCTTAGAACTCAGGAGCCTTGTCTGCCTTGTCTGTGGTCATTCCTGCCATCCCAGGGCAGCATCCTGGTCTACTCCATGGTCTCTTCTCACCACCCACAGAAGGGTGTCTATATCCAGGTGGTGGGAAGGGCAGTGAACCTAGGACTGGCTTGGAACCTGAGCACATAGGTTCCCAGAGCACAGCCCATTGCTGTCCCCTTTGCACACAGCATCTAGAGCAGGCACAAGAAAAGAAAAAAGAAAAAAAGCCAGTCGTGTCTTCCTTCCCTGGCGCTCTCCAGAAAGGTTCCTTGCCCGTTGCATTGAATGCGTGGTTAAAGACCAGATGTGGGCCATGGGCAATTCTGTTCCTCTTCTCCCCTGTGAAGCCAGACGTGCACTGGATTTCTGTTTCAGTCGAACGATTTCTTAGACATTTCCGGGATAGACAGTGCAATTTTCCTTTCCTACTGTGCTCTTCATTCTGTTTATCTTTTCATCTGTTTCTGGGAGAAAACTCATTTGGTTGGCCCTGCTTTCTTTGTGAGCCATTAAAGTCATTTCAAATTTTAATTTTAGGAAGCAGAAGTCTACTTGAATGCAGGACGCTCTTCTCTGCTGCTGTTTCCTCCTTGCCAGGCAAGTTTTGAGTGAGAGTAAATTGTAATTGGCAAGTTAAGTGGGTCCAATCATTTTAGAAGGGATTAACATTTACATTAGAAAGAGAAGGTAAATGAGAACAGAGCCTTTTAGAATCTGAATATGATGTATTTTTTCATATTCATTAAGTCCTTCAGGAGTTTTCCTTTGAAGACTCTTCATTTAAGCCAGCACATTTTTGTGAAGAAAATAGTATGGCAGGCATTGTAGTACAGTAGCTGAATGAAAAGTGACACTTCTCTGGGAAAGAAAAATGATTATTAAAAGAAGATTTGAGTGTGTATGACTGACTTTAAAACACTTGATGCTTCATATGATTACAGAAGTGATTTGAAGAATAATCCTCTAAAAATCCTATATAATCAGTGTAGAAAGAATTATAGCTAATGCCATCTATTATAACCTTTTCTTAAATTTTCTCTTGGCAAAGGCTGTCATTTCTGCAATACTAATTATTGCTTGGCACGAAAGTGAGGATTTATATTCTGATCCATATAGAAATGTCATCATTAATAAATAATACTGCATGACAACATATTTAATTGTCAGAGGCTCCATTGCCAGGAATAGAAATACTATGGGAGGTGTAGACACTCTCGTGGCGAGACCCACTCCACAGCTGCTCCCCTAGGAGCTGTTGACATTTGGGACAGATAATCCTCCAGATAATCCTCAATGTAGGGGCTGCCCTGTGTACTGCAGGGTGTTTAGTAGTGTCCTTGTCCTCTACCCACTAGATGCCAGTAGGGTGGCCCTGTTTCCAAGTATGATCACTAAAATAGTCCCTAGATATTGCCATAAGTCCTTTTGGGGGCCAAAGTGCCCCCAGGTAAAAACCGCTGGCCTTGTTGATTGTTCCGAAGGACCAATAAAAGAGATTCCTGGGCATCCTTAGTAGCCATTCTAGGACCTCATTCCACAGGATGAGACTTTCAGGGTGAGTTTCTGGAAGCAGCACTAAACAAAATCAGTAAGGCTTTAATCTACTTCTTAACATCTCCTTTTGATTTTTTTTCTTTCTTCCATCCCAAGTGAGGAGACTGAAATTCTCCAGGTCCTCTCTGGCCATTTCTGATTAGTGGCAGAAGGCCCCCGGGAGGCAGCTTTGTCAGGGCCCTGAGCAGGTCCCCCTGTGGGCGGCAGGAGGCTGTCCCACACCTAGGATGCCAGACATTGTGGGATTCAGGCCAATGTGAAGTTTTATTCTGAGACAGTTTGTTCACTGGGTTATCACTGGGCCAAGTAACTACCTGCAAGTTTAGACCCAACACTTTCCTCATTTTGGTAATATTTGGTGTCCCAGGAGGAGCAAGTGTCTTTGTTAGGTCTGTATCTACAAGGCTGGAAGGAAGGATGCCTTGGACAATGGTTGACCAGAACTCAGGCAGGATGGAGGACTTTCTAAAAAAATATGGAAGATAAATTAGTGACCACAGGAGGCTCATGCAAAAGACATAGGTCCAGTATTAACAGTGATATGTGTTGGGGGATCCCAGCTGAGCCAGCTGTGGGCAGCGTAGACATCATGGTTTGAAATCACCCGGAGAGCGTCCGTAACCCAGAAATGAGTGGAGTCCATTGATCAGGGTGTGCCCCTGCCTCCTCAGCTTCCTGATGTTTCTGCAGCAAATGACCACAGGTTTAGTGGCTCAAACAACACAAATGTATGACCTTAGAGCTTTGGGGTCAGAAGTCCTCACACTACCGTACAAGCATGGCCCTGTTCTACTGTTTTACTATGTTGGGCCTTGAAGTTTCTCTGGATTTGGGAGCAGGACAGACCCCTTTCCCCCTCCACAGTTTACCTCCCCCCACAATTTTCAGCACTGTGAAACACTGCAATTTGATCTTCTGTCGCTGATTGTTATTACTGTTCACTTCATTTTTTATGATGCGTAGAGGTAAAGAAATCACCCAAGGTTATACAAAGCATGCATATAATTTAGAGTTTTAATCAGTAAGACAGGGTGGAGTTTTCCCTCCTCAGAAGTAAAATAACCAGGGCACCTTAAGGTTTAGGGATTGCACTATTGACAACTGATGGAGCAGAAGGATATATACGTCCACCTTCCTCATGATTATCTGGTAAAACCTCAAAATCAAAGAGCCTTCGACTAAGATGTCTATCATGGCAGACAAGGGTGTTGGATTGCTAATTCTTCAGTATGTGCCAACTGTCAAATTATGATGCTAAGTTGATTGAGGGTGACCAGGCTTGTTGGGCGTTAACTTTTTCCATGTTTCAAGTTTGTTTCTAAAGATTCCAATGGCTTTTGATGAAGCCTGAAAAATAAATACATAGCAACAGGCCATAAAACTCAAGCTGACACAAAATAGTTATTGTGGTAAATTAAACCTTTGTAAACTGACACAAAGTACGTTTAGCACTTGTGAGTATGGCTTATAAAGATGGATGGTGGGGAGAGAGAAAAGGGGTGGGGTGTAAACAGATGTAAGATGTGTGATGTATATATACCAACACCTCACGATGAACGTAATCATTATGAACTGCAAACATGCACTAAGAAAAATTTTTAAAAATTATCTTAAAAATAGTGTGTAATTCACTATTAGAAAAGTAGGGTAGCAGAGTAAATGAGATCATTTACTTTAAGCCTTCTATCTTGTTTACATTTTTGTTTTCCATTTTCGCTTTCCAATATATTTTGATACTCCATATATTTAATTCTGAACAGAATTGCCATGATTTTGCTGTATAAATATATAGGTAGATGTTGTTCATAATACAAACTCAATAAATATTTCTCACATTTTATTTGGAAATGGAAAAACTGCTTCACCTGTAGCAGGAATTCCTTGGGGTGCACCCCACTTGTGACTGTCCCATAGAATGTTGGACTGCAGCAATCAAAGCATAGTCCAGAGCACTGTTTTCCTTAATTCTGACTTTTGAATAACATTGGATTAAAATTAAAGGAGGCCAGGTAATAAGTGGTTTTGGTCTTTTGTTTGTTTTGCAGTACAGGGCATTGAACCCAGGGTCTTTGCAATGAGCTTCATCCCCAGCCCTTCCTTTGTTTCTTTCTCTTTTTTTGGTACTGGGGATCGAACTCGGGTCCTTGCGCTTGCGCAGCAGGCGGCAAAACCACTGAGCTAAATCCCCGGCCCTCTTTGTTTCTTATTTTGAGACAGGGTCTTGCTAAGTCACTAAATTGACCAATCTGGGCTTGAATTTGCTATTCTCCTGCCTTATCCTCTCGGGGAGCTGGGATCATAGATCTGTGGCTGCATCTGGCCTACCCTTGTTGTATTTGTGTGTGAGGACTGTAGTGCACACACTTCTCGTGGGCTTAACAGTTTTAGTGATACCCCATGATTACTTTTCTCAGCCCGAGGAATGTACATCCCCAGCTGCCTCACATCTGAGAACCTGGAGGCCTCCTCCAGCCTCCTGTTGTTGACTGCTGACCAGGACTAGGGTTGACTTTGCTCCACTGGTTTCCTTGAGTGAGTTCACTGAAGACTGATATATACAGTGGTATATTAAATGGTTACTTTTGCTGCAATCTTATTTTTATCTCTGGGATGTTTTGTTAACATTTAAAAGCAAGTCATTTATTTAAATAGAAATCTTCCGATATATACAACATTCAGGAAGAAATAAATATATGTTGTTGTCCACACAGTGTGGGAAAGATGGTGAGAAGAAAACCAGGAGCTGGTGCTTGAATTGTGCAGCAGAAAGCTCCTCCCAGCCTTCCTGGCCCACGCTGTGCTCCTCCCCCTGCCGTTCCCTTCCTGCCAAAGATCCTTTCCCTGATCGATGGATGGCATCCGGGGCCCTCTACACAAAAGTATTTTAAAGGCTACATCAGGAAGAAAGCACTTTTTTTTTTTTTTTTTTTTGCCATTTTGTAACATTGTTTATTAAGAGGGAAAGTCGGTATTTCTAAGCTGTAAACAATGAGGAATTGAAGTGTCAAAAACGCAGAGATCAGATACCGCCATAACTCTTACACTGTCTTATTGCCTTAACCTATGCAAAATACTCAGGCAAAAGTGAGTATTAAGCAAACAATTTTGCATATACGGCCCCTTCTCTTTATCTTTCTGTGCCTTTATCTTTTGTTTGACTTTCAGCAGTTCTGCCTGGATAGCTTTATCTTCTGGTGCTATCTCTTGAGCTTAGGAAGAAAGCACTTTTTCCTCCACCTCCCTCCCTCCCTTTTTAAAAACCCAGAGTATCTCTGGCTAATGCTCTCCCTCAGTTCCTTTGTCTCTTGTCTCCTGGTTCATATGCTGGGTACTGATGAGCTGGGGATGTGCTTTTTCCTGTTCCCTTGAAGAAGGCAATCTTGTATTTCTTGGTGAGAATAAATAAAAGTGAAGTCACACCTAGCAGGCGATGTAGGCAGCAGATCCAGACTGTCCATGAGAAGGCAAATTTTGCAACAAACTAGGGGAGGAGGAAGATTGAATTCCGCTATAACTGTGAGTGTCTTACACTCTGATCTTCTCTATCTTCCTTCTCCAACTAAGCAGTTGTATCCAGGCCTTTAATTGCTAGCTGTGTATACACTGGTAAGTCCCAACACCCTGTACCTAAATCAGCACCCCCTCTGAGTGAGCCGCCAGGCGCCTCCTTTAATGTTATAACACAGAAACTAAGATCCAAGACTGGAGCCCTGCTCTTTCCCTCTAACCACGTCCCCTGCCTCCTTCCAGTGTGCCTTGACCTCCTGCCCAGCCACCCACACCCAGTTCCTCTATCAGAAACTCTCCTCCTCCCACACCCACATCCCTCATGATCTAACCTCGGTGGCATTATTACAGGCTAAGCCAGACAGAAATTAATATACAGTCAGAGAGGGACTGGGCTGTCAAGGAAGCCAGTGAAAATCACAGATAGCAGAATTGTGGCTAGAGGCACATCTGAAGAAGACAAGGCCTCAAGATAGGGTCACAGTGCCCTCACTTCCCTAAGGGACAGGCAGAACTATGATTGGTACCACATGCATCAGATCCCCAGATGGGTAACCAGAACACCTGGACACATCCCTTCCCCAAATGCTCCTGCTTTAGAAGTCATATAGGACAAGGTTAATGACTTCAGCCACATACCCTTTGCTACATGCCCCATTTCCCTATTGGATCAACATTAGCTAAGCAGCTATACCTGTAATCTTATTGCTTGATTATAGTTTGACCCACGTTGTACCCACACTGAGACTTTGCTGTATAAATTACCCCTGACAAAGGGTGGCAACCCACTCAGGACCCCTCCTGTCTCTCAGGAGCTAACTCTCCATAAACCTCCTTTGTCCTTTGAAATTTATTCTTTGATTTCAGGGCACACAAACATGGCACGTCTGACACATGGCAGGTAGGCAGTTATATTTTTCCTATGTCAGCGTGATCTAGACATCTCCCCGGGCTCTGGGTGCCTCTCGTCTGGAAACTGCGGTTGCATCTGTCCTGGTCTTTGACTGGTTCACTCTGGCCACATTTTGACACATTTCCTTTTGTACATTGAGTACTTGGGGGAGGGGGGTGGCTTATTTCAAAGGTCAAATCTGTTAAGTATAAACATATCAAAAGCTTCCCATTCCTTTCTAGATAAAAGCCATATTCTTAGCCTGGTCCTTAATACCCATCCCACCCCAAAGATTTTCTCCCATGCCATAGCCCCTGGGCTCTGTGTCTAGGCCACATGAATGACTCTTCCTTTCAGTGTGCCTGCACTGGTTTGTTCCCAGGGCCTTTGCACATGCTGTGTCCTCTGCTGGCACTCATCACTTAAACCCCATCTCCGATGCTTCTGTGCCAGCCCTCACCTTTGCTGATCCCATGTTCCACACCATCACAGGCCTGGGTTTCTTCCTGTAGAGTGTTCCCCTCAGCACAGTGATCCATTTCCCCATGGGACTATTAACTAAGACCCTCACATTAGACCATATAGCTCCTGACTGCATCTGCCCCACTGAAACTCTGCCCACTTAGCACAGATCCTGGCACAGCATTTGTGGGGAAACTAACATGTGACTGGCACCTTTGACTGATGTCTGATGAAGACATGTCCCATGGGACCCAGAGATTTCTTCCAGAAATTAGAACTTTAGTTATCCTCAAGACAATATTCCCCTTCTTCAGTGTAATAACTAAGAAAACTCTGCCGAGTCTGCCAGGAGATTTCTGTGAGTGATTTCTTCTGACCTTTGCAGAAGGGAGGGAGGGAGAAGGTGCAGACCTGGAGCCATCTGTTGGTGTAGACAGTGATCTGTTGTGATCAGGACTTGAACCCTCATCTTTTACTATTTTTAAGAAATCTGTTTTCATGGTCCTTAACTGCAATCCCATCTTCTATATCTGATATTCTATCTTCAGATTCCCTTAATCTTCTGTGCATACTTTCAGTGGAGTTTTTAGTCTCCTGAATATCTGTTTGAATCTGTTTCATGGATTCCATTTCTTTCTTATGCTGGGCATTCATGGCTTCCAGCATGTTTCTGAGCTCATCTATTTTTTTTAATCTGTTTCCATTCTAGAGCCTCTAATCGTGTCTTTCACTCTGTTCACCGTCTCCATGTTATCTGGGAGATTATTTCTGCTTTGAATTTTTCTAGAGCCTCATTCGTCTGTTTTGTTACTTCCTGTACTATCAGTTCAGGGTGTCCAGGTGGTTGATTATCAGACTTTTCCACCTTATTTCCCCCAGAATTTGCCTTTTGTGGGGTGGAAGTCTGAGTTTGTGCCTTGCTTAAATGTCTTCTCATTTTTTGTTTTTGGTACTGTCCTTGGTTTAATTCCTGGGTTGATACTTTGAAGTTGCTTATTGTAAGTATCTTTGTTGATGTAATTAGAACCCTTATGGAATGATTGTTTTTCAGAAGTGTCTTCCAGATACAGCTGGTCTTTAGGTTTTGGGTCTCTAATGGCTCTGAGGCTATCTCATTTTCATTAGACCAGGAAGGACAACTGATTAGATCAATAACAACACCTTAGCCCAAGTGATATAATCAGCAACACAATAGCATCAAGTACCTCTTAGAAAATGACAATTTGTGGTGGTTATTAATCTATCACCTTTAACTGTGTGAATTAAATCAAAATCAAAGACCAGCCCAACATATGTTTATAGTGAATAAACTCTTCAATATGGCAACTTTACCCTTTGGGGTGGGGAGTTAGAAGGAGTTGGGGAGGGTGGAATAGGTAGGCAGAAGGATAGGGGAAGGTTAGCAGTGAGGCCAGAGGGCACAGGCAAGAGAAGGAAAGAGAAGAGAAGAAAAATAAAGAAGAAATACGAATTGGGGCCAGAACAGGAACACAAAGGAAGATGAAGAACAATGTGGGACAGCAAGGGAGTGAGGGAAGGAGAGAGAGAAAGAAAAGAGGAAAGAAAGAAAAAAGAGAAAAATAAAAATTTTAAAAGAGTAGAAAAAGAAGAAAAAAATTAAAATAAGAGCAAAAAATAGTGGTAATTTTGAAAATAACAATTAAAGATAAAAGTGAAGGGCCTAAAAAAAAGTGAAGGGCCTCCTTTAGGGTATGTCTTTGCTGTCACAATAGACAACATGGACAGCAGTGTGCAGATATAAGTCAATGAGTCTCAGCAAGCCAGTCAGAGACCCGTGAGATTCAGGCAGATTTCTGGCTGCAAGTCCCAAGTTGAGCTCCCTGTCCTCCTGCAGGGTTGAACTCTGCAAGGCTCTACTGCAGGTTCCAGCTGTCCTTCCCCTGAAGATAGTCCAGGTTCTGATGGAAGGTGATGATCCCTCCAACTTACCAAGCACGGTGGTCTGGTGTGCCTTTATTGCAGAGATTCTCTTCATTTTTCCAGTGGGCTTCAGTTTTCTTCAGGGAGCCTGAGAGAGGCCCTCTCTCTGTTGTTCACTTTTGTAGCTTAGGCCAATGACCTTTATGTTCCCCTGTGCCTCTGTAGTATAGAACCAGGTAGCTGCATAGCCAAGCAGCCAGAGGCGGGAGTAGGGGAGTGGAGTGGAGGTAGTGGTGTGTTGTTGCAGGTGCCCGTGCAGCTAAGCTGGCGGCTGATGGGTGTGCCCGGGGGGGGGGCTCCTCACCATTTCCTGGTCTCAGGTGGGCATAGCGAGCTGGATGGAGTGGGGCTCCGGTCAGCCTGGGACCGCTCAGCCCCCGCTGTTAGGCTGGTGGCTGGTGGGAATCGAATCCTCATCTTTTGGCTTCGAGTCCTGAGGCTTTTGGCTCTGTTTGCTGAGCTGACTCTGCAGGGTGAGTTCTGCGTGTGTCCTGGGGACCTGATCTTGCACTTCTGTTCATTTATTGTTTGAGTTGGGTTTCTGCATGGTAAATGGGCCACTCTGGGTGCATTTCTATAGAAATCTCAGCCTCTGAGATCCTGGAGCCTCCGATCTGTGCTTGTCACTCACACCATGGGCCACCTTTGAATAATTATACCTTTGGGTTAGTCGATCACCTCACATTGTGTCTGAGGCTGGGGTCATTTGCCTTTCCCTTGTAAATGTTTCCGTCTTATGAATTTATCTGCTCTCATCCTTAATGTGAAGACATACTGAGGTACAAGCTGTGTGGAGGGGGAGAAGGGAGAAAAGCTGCCCATCAAGAGACTTCTGCAGGCTCTGAGAGGAGACCAGGTGGAACAGGGACTGATTGGGCAGATGGTGGGGACCCCGGAGGAGGGGAGCACCTAGGGCTCTGGGCACTCCAGGCTCTGGGGAGTCAGACCCAGGGAAGACGTGAGCTGCTTGTGTAGTAGAGGGGACCTAGAAGGACTGGCCATCTGTCCCTGTCCCTACCCCAGGCCCTTGGTATCCACATCCCAGTACTGCTTTCCAGGACAGAGACTGAAGATTCTTCTCTGCAGGTTCTAAGGTGTTGCTCCAGAGAAAATCTCAGGCAGACCATTTGTTTATTGGTTTCATCAACAAACAGGGAGTGAGTTCTAGCTGTGTCTCAGTCATTGTCTAAAGGATGATGGATGAGATATAAACTGGGCTGTCACTTGTGGAGCCAATCTCTTCGTGGGCAGAGACAGACAAGGAACCCGTGAAGAAATGAGTACTTAATATGACCTCTGATTGGGGTGGAGGTGACACAGTGGCACCAGTGTGGCGGGAGACCCCGAATTGCTCCCATCCTCAGTCATGGGGTACAGGGCTTCTAGTCCTGGCAGGTGGCACCCAGTCCTGAGAAAATGTAGCTCTTTTGTCATGGAGAAGAAAGGAACAGCCACAGGAGTCAGCTGAAGCAGTGACTTGGGCTCTGGTCGCTTCCTGTTTGAATTGTCCCATGTTGGTTTCCCCCATCTGTCTGGGAAACTCTGGCACCCGCTGCACCGATGGTTCTGGCATGGAGAGATGTTGGGGTCCCCGGGACCTGGAATCAGAATCAGGAAGCTGGGTGCCATGCCAGGACTGGGCCCCAGTGTGTTTATTTGATGGACAGCTCGGCATTTCTTCCTTCAAAACACATTGTTGTCCAGTCCTGCTACGCACCAAGCCCTTGGGAGAAAAAAAGAATGAAATTAAAAAATCAATAAAAATAACAATGAAAAAATGCAAAATTAATGGAAACACTAGTTCCTGCTCTGTGCCTGGTGTATTTTAATTATTTGACAGTGTCAACTCATTTAACTTTAAAGAGCATGCAGTGGATTAGGTGCTACTCTTTGTGCCTATGCATGGGTGAGGAGACAGAGGGTGGTGACCAGGCCAAGGTCAGGTGTGGAAGGTGTCAGGCCCTCCCCACCCCCTGACCCTGGAAGAATCTAGAGCAAGTCTTACCGGATGTCATGGAGCAGGGTGATACCTATGATCATGCGCGTCTCCAGAAGGTATGAAGTCTAAGTTTTGGAATTATTCATTTAATATCCCTGGAATTCTGGTTTACATGGTTCATTTAGTCCTTAAATAATGTTTAAGCATTCATCAACATCTCCTATTCTTAGGGATTCTAAATTCAAGTTACTCAGCCCATCTTGACCTATGCCTGGGAACTCAGGAAACTGTCCTGGGAGCAGAACCCTCTCTATTCTCCTACTCGAGGATTCTTACATAGTGTTCTTGGAAAGAGACATATTGGGGTGGTAGGGGGGTAACTCCTCCTAATCAAGGGCAGCAAAGGGCTGGCTCCAACCTTGTGCTCTGCTTGCTGGAGTTCAAATCCCATCTCTACCATTTACTGTGTGATGTTGAGCAAGTTATTGAACCTTTCTGGGCTTAATCTCATTACTGTAAAAAGATGTAATAATAAAATGAGGATGGAAACACGTAATTTGCATAAAGTGCATGACTTAGGTACACAGTAGGTGGTCGATAAAAAATACCTTTTCCCGCTCCCCACAGGCTTGTTTTCCTTTCCCCTTCCAGATGAGTTTGGCATTGATGAGAAATTTCCTTTCTTCACTTTCCCTTTTTTGTGTGTCTACCAGCCCTCCTCCTGCTCAGCCCAGCCATGACCTATGCTGCTGTCCCACATAGGCTGATTCAAAGGGTTAGTGCCAAAAATATAAGCCAGCTTACCTTTTCAGAAACTGTTTGAGGGTGGAACAAATTAGTTAACACAAAAAAGAAAGGAAAGATTGTCTCTAGAAGCAATTATATTATGGAACACAAAACAAAAATTGGAGCAGTTCCTCCAAGCACTGTGGAATGCAGTTATGAAACCATCTCATCTATGTTTAGAAACACTCTGCACAATTTTATTCATTTCAAGTAACAATAAAATAACGACAAATGTCTGTGGGAAGGAAAGGTGACACACCTCTGACCGAAGTCGCCAGTCTCCATCTGACTTATGTGTGATGTGTAATTTTCAGTAGAGAAGTAAATTTGATTTCAGAATGACCCTGTAGTCCCAAAGATTGGAAATTAAGGCTTGGATGTGGGCTTATTTTTTCAGGTAAGCAGGTGGGTGATATGTGACTCACGAAACCAGTCACAGGCACTCATGCTTTAAGTGGTTCCAACTGCAATTTCACGTTTCTCAGCTTCTGATTGTAGAAAAACAGGCGAGAAGACATCAGCAAAGATGGAAAGATAAATTAGGGGTTTTTTTCTTTAAAGCTAGCAGCAGCCTAAGTATATTTTCACTGGAACCCAGTTGACAACAAGTAGGCAGCAGCGGGACTGGGGGTTCTTATCATTGTACTCCAGTGTTGCCTAGGCTTGAGGGAAGCGTTCTGGACTCTGCTGGTGCATGGTGAACATGTTGCTTTGAGGACTATTGCTTTATGCTTTTGTGCATTCTGTGTTTTCACATTTTAATTCTTAGTATGGTGGATAGGTACTGATATCACCCACTTTTGAAAGGCCCTTTAGTGTCCTCAATCATTTTGAAGGCATGAACTGAGATGTTTAAAAACTACTGGTCCAGAAAAAGACAGTCCCCTAGGGATGAGGTGCGTCCAGCCTGCGACAGGCAAGGTCACCTCCTCAGGTTGCTCAGGGTCATTGTTTGGTGTGCATATCACATGATTATCTGTTCATGGATTTCCTGTTGGTTTCTCTGGTGGAAACAAAACCTCCATGAGGGCAATGGCTTTGTAAGGTTTTGTTCAGCCCTACAACTTACCCCATCCTTCTTGTCACTTCCCACAGCAGTTCTAGAAGTGCCCTTTCTCGAGTGTCTTTAGCTGCTCTGCGATGGCTCTCTTGATATCCTGAATTGACTCAAAACATTTGCCTTTTATGGTCATCTTGACTTTGAGGAAGCTGCACAGTGTCAGATCTGGTGAAGGAGGTGGATGGGAACACAGCTTGATGTTTTTGACACCAATCGCCTTACCAGAAGAGATGTGTGACACAGAATGTTGTCATCATGGAGGATGAAACTACTTGCTCAATTTCCAGGCCGTTTTCTACAAGCATTGCTTCTTAGACACTTTATTAAACCTAATAATATACTATCATGGTGTTCCTGGGTACAAACTCAGCTCCCACAATTCCACCAAGGTCAAAAACCTCAATCAACACAACCTTCAGGTTGGGTCTTGACTGACATGCTTTTTCCCCATGAGGAAAACTGGGTGATTTCCTGAGAACTGAGAACTCTGAACCTTGGTCCCAGGATCATAACTATACACCCAAGTGTCACTCCCGTGATGCCATTTGTTAAGAAGCTGACACAACCTCCTGTCAACTGTAGCTCACACTGACTAAACGCAACCAGTTGCAACTGGTGGCATACAGTCACTGGGGCTGAGCTTCTGGTGTTGCAGATGCTGCTTTCCCATTGCATGACACTCAGCAGTAGCATTCATGATATTGCTTGATCGCACCTCATAATATAAATATCGCCATTCAAAAAGTGCCTTGCCCTTATACTAAGTTCTCTGTAAGCCTATAGAAATGTGAGCAGGTTTCTAATGGTGACTGCTGGGTGCTCATGAAAGTGGACTGCGAGCAGCAGGAGTGAGCCAGGTTCTGCTGCAGCAAGCACAGGGTGTGGGTCCGTGGGCAGAGCAGCCAGCACCTGGCTCATGTGCCTCAGTGGCCCCTCAGTCTGGGGTGAGTTACTGTCTGTGGCTTCCTCCTCTGTAACATGCAGAAGGGCAGAGCGCTCACCTTGTTAGATTGTGTGAAATGGGAAGTTAATGGATATAAAGTGTTTAGCAAAGAGCTGAGACTTAGGAAGCTCTCGATACAGTACACACTGCATGATCACACCAGACCGTTAGTGACTGGGAAGGACAGTCCAGTCTCCAAAATCAATCAGAGGTGGCCAAAAATGTAGCCAGGACCACAAGACTTTAATGATTCAAACACAGTAAAAGCAATGAAATAATGCCACACTCATCATTTGTGCATGAGGAGATTAACATGTTCACAACAGGGCTGCACATGCACGACTGTCCCATCAGGGGGCTGGTACTACCCAATTGGACTGGTCCCCTGAGGCCCAATGCAACTGTCCTGAATGTACCACTGGTGGTTTGAGCCAGTGGGAACTTGTTAAACGATGGATGGATGTGTCAGTTCCACAGAGGAGGGGCCAGACCACTCCTGTGGCTGTGGGCGCCATTGTGGCCCAGGAAGAGGAAAGGGGTAAGCTGGGCGGTGGGAGAGAAAGTTTGTTCTCATCACTTCTTTCTGCCCTGCCTTGTTCTTTCCCCCATCATCCACAGCATTTAAAGACCTTAGGACTCACAGCCTGGGGACTAGGTTTGGTCTTGGTCTTTGATCTGCTGGAACCAGCAGTGTGACCTTAGATGGCCTCTTGACCTCTTTGGACTCCAGCCTCCTCATTTGAAAAAAGAATTAAATGATTTAAAAAGGCTCTTGGTAGGTTTCTGGGAGTTCATTTAAGCTTTTTTTTTTTTTTTTTTTTTTTTTTGGTACCAGGGATTGAACTCAGGTGCTTGCACTTGCGCAGCAGGCGGCAAAACCGCTGAGCTAAATCCCCGGCCTTTAAGCTTTTGAGAAATACAAGGACTTCCTGGAGTGAAATTAGGAATAGAGATGGGTTAGCACTAATTCTAAACTCACCCTCTCCATAAGAGATGGGTGTCGTGGTGTCCCAACCGGAACATCTCAACTCTCCGGGAACAAAAGTCATCTGGGTTCTCTGGGCCTGAGGCTCTGAAGGGCAACTCTAGAGCGGTGTGGGCTTCACAGTAGCTGTTTATCTTCACACAGCCATCCTTCCTGAGGAAAACGCCCTTGACAGTCCCTTCCTGCGTCCTCACTGCCTCTCGCCAGTAGGACGCACTGACATTCCTGTTGTTCGTCATGCTTTAAAATTAGCACCCTAAGCCTTTTAGGATCTTCAGCCTCTCTTCCCATGAGCTGCACCCCCAGCCCAAACTTGGCTCCTGCGGCCTTCAGGTGGCATGTAAGTAAGAAGAAGAGCCTGTTCCCACAGCCTCGGGCTCTCCACTAAATGAAGTGCAGTTATTCACTGCTCTTCTCTTAATTCTTAGTGGAATACACCTAAAAATTTTCCAGTAAGTCTGGCTTTGAAAGTAATTTATTCTTTTGATTTTTATTCTTCCATTCCCTGGGTACTCTGTCCCCAAGCCCCATTTGCTAATAGCTTCCCATCCCCTTTGATTAGAGGACTCCGAATCTCGCATTTTGGTACCAAGGTTGATTTTCCTCAGCTGCTCTACTCGGTCACTTCATAGCCATTTCACAGTGCCTGCTTTGGACGTGAAGGAAAGCAGAGGAGTGACTTTCTGCCTTCAGACTTCTGCTGGGCTCTGACTGAAGTGATCAGTGCAGAGTGAGATAAGGCTAGTGCTTTGCAGAGTATTAAACAAACTGTATTTGGAATGCAGAAGAGTAGCTCTCAGAAGCTAAATAGGAAAGACTTCCTGGAAGAAAGGGTGTTGGAAGTGGGTCTGAAGGCTGAGTAGGAGTTTGTGGGTTGTGGCGTCTGCCTTTTCTTTGCTGTTTGCACTCTGATACTTTGCTTCGCCTCCAATCCAGCATGTCCGAGGTTCCATTCTTTATCTCTTCCTTGATCTTACCCACCTGGCTTCCCTATTGTGCTGTCCTCACAGTCACTGGGGAATGCATTTGAGGTATTTTGCCTCTTCTCTGTTGCACTACTGCCTTTATCTTTGTGTTCCATCATGTTCCCTCTGGGTTACCACAGTGGGGTCCTCCTCGCCTAGGCTGTAGGGTTTCACTCCCTGCATTAAATTGGTTTTGTGCACCATAGCAGCATTAGTCTTTCCTGAATACTGGTTTGGCTTTGACACCTCTTTAAAAATAATGGCAAATGTGTTTCATGCTTAGGTGTTTTGTACAGGGCTTTTCTGTTTTTCTTTTTCATTTCAAACACCCTGCCTTCCTGCATAGCCCTTCAGTTTACACTGCTGTAGTCTGCAGATCCCTGGAACCCAGGGTCAGCGTCTTGTTAACCTCAGCACCTTCCATGCCTGGCACAATCCTGGATCACAAATGATGCTCAGTGAAAATTGTGTGATGTATTTGTTCCCTGCATATCTGCATCTCTCCATGTACCCGATGAAAATGAGAGAGTCAGGAGACACTGGAAGTTGAGTCACAGGAAGAGATGGGACAGTGTCCCAGGATTTCCCCTGCTGGTCCAACTCTTCTACACCTTCCTCAGAATTGGTCTCAATGCCCCGTCACTGTGGTTGGGGCCTCTGGGTTCCCCGTGAGCCCTAACACTCAGTGTCATCCACCCAGAAGCATCCCTGTAAACTGCTCTCCATTGTGCTCCCCAAGACCTGTGTACAAGGCAGCTTCTCTGTATTCTTTAAAGCAGGTTCAACTGTCTTAAAACCAAAACAATTGTCTTACCTAGCTTTCAGTGATACTATGTGATGATTTCATTACTTGAATGCTCTATTTTTCTTTAATTCTGTGACATAATTTGTACTTTTTATCTTCCTGTCTTAACTCAGGCATTTATAGGAAAAGCTGGTTGTAGAATAATAAAAATACACTTTAAAAGATATTAATGAAGTGAAGTAATTTAAATCTGGCTTGTGGAACTTTGGAACCTGGCAGTCCCATAATACTTTGCTGCTCTTGTCTGGCATGGGTCCATTTGGATGAAATTATTTTGGGGGTTGTGATTGTTTTGATGAAAGCATAGAGCATAGTCCATCCTGCATCTGAAAAGGCAGCTTTGTTGGTGCGGTGAACGTGAGGACGCAGCGCAGTGTTTAGAAAGGTGCGCGGCTCTGTGGCCGCAGGGCTGCGCTCGCTCGGCCTGGTGGCTCGAGGCAGGTCCTTCCCAGGTCCGTGCTGCCCCCTGCCGGCTCCTATGGCTCTGCAGCCACTGCGAACTGCAGAGTGGGTGGCCTGGAGGGGTCAGTAAGATGTGATCTCAAAAAATCTTTTGTAATTTCGTTATGCGTTTAAATAAAAGAAAGTATGAAAATGAGATTAAATAAACTACTTGGGGAAATTTCTTTTTGTGGAATCTTGAACATTAACCTAGAGACTGGCCCCGGCTGTAGGAACGGACAGAACCTCCTCATTAGGACAAACTTCCTCGCGGGACAGTGGATTGTCTGACTGAGAAGGATTTGAACTCAGGCTGTGTGTCCCCTGGGACGGGGTAGCAAGAGGGAACTCGGTGCCTGGAGAGGGGCAGTTAGGCCTTGCAAACCAGCGGCTCTCACGTCCCTGCCTGTGTCACATTGCTGGGCCTCATCTGGTGATGTGCTGGGCACCACTGAACAGCCAGGAATCAGCTCGATTTGTACATTTGCAGATTTCCACAGTGCGAAGGCCCCATTGTGGCCAATCTCAAGCAATCAACATGGCACCACTGACCGTGGCATCACTAGGACAAGGTGCATCAAATGCACCCGGAGGGTGCATTTCCATCCTGTGCCAGCAGGGGGTGCGAGCTCCTTAGGAGCACAGGAAGTAAGAAAGTGAGGGTGTTTGATTAGGGAGAGCTGCATTGTAAATATTCATTAGTTCTGTTTTATTTACTCAAAAGTTTATACAGTTTAATTTTTAGGAAAGGTCATGTTAACAACCAGCTTGTAAAATTCTTGGAAAGTGAACAACTGTTCAATGGGGAGCTGGATCCCAGCACAGTCTGACCCTACCATAGAGAGTCTGGGTGATTCATGGGTTGAGGGATACCGAGCTGGTCAGGTAGAGTGGAGAAAGCTCCAGGGAGCCTGGGGGTGCTGGCCACAAGGGTGGGATGTGGGATCCGAGTTTGGGAAGGAATTGAGAAGGTGGGGTGACCTTACTTCTAGGTGGTGGGAAAGTGGGAGTCTTAATAATTGGAGGGGTTGTGAACCAAAGGAATTGGAAGGACTGGAGAGAGTGAAGCTTAGGGTTTGCTTTAAAAATTCGGGTTCTTTCTCTCTGATCTCATCATAACAGATACCACCAGTCAGTGAAGGTGTGAAGGTATTTTCTTGAGACAATGTTAAGTTACTGTATTGTTATAACTTTGCTTTGCTGAAGTGCCAATAAGGATGATAACAGGTTGTCTCAGAGATTATTGAAGTGAAATGACACACAGAATAAGGGTGGGCCTTGTGTGAAGGGCAGTGGCATTAGCACCAGATAGCTGGATTCAAGGTCCAGGCTTTATTTAATAGCAGTGTGGCTCTGGGCCCAGCAAAATATGAACCTCTGTTTTCTCATCAGCAAAATGGCTGTAAGAGTTTCTTTAGTGATGTGTTGCTATGGGAATTAATTGTATATGTCAGCCTGCTTCTCCAATATACATTCCCCCCACGTGCAATCGAGCATGTTGGGTCAGGTCAATGAGATGGACCTCAAGAATCGGGAGAAATGAGCACATTGATATTTTAGCTGAGCTCCTGTGATTGTGCAGGGAATGGAGGCTTCTGAAAGTGACCCAACGAGTTAATTGGGATGGGAGAGGGATTCCTCCCCTGCGGCTTCTTGTTATCCCAAATGAACAGCCTCTTTCTCTCTGTCCAGAGTGAGTCCCTCAGTTGGGTTTATAGAACTTAACCTGAGTCCAGTTTCATAATCTGTCTTCGTCAGAGTGTCCCTCAATGCTGCCTTGGTAATCAGGATGCTTGAAAACAACTCACAGCTGTTAAAGAAGAAATGTACGTGGGAGCTCTTGGGAGTAAGATACACAAATGAAAACAGTGAGGTACCACTTTATCTTTCAAATAGGTGACATGAATAAAGCTACTATTCACTAGTGGGGACCAGCAATAAGCCCTCACTGGGAGGACTGTGACTTCAATCTTTCTGAAAACCCACTAGCTAACATAACGAGAACCATAAAATGCTCCTGGATTCTGACACAGCAATTCCCTGTTTGTGCATGTAATCTAAGGGAATAGTAAAGTTTTAAGAGCAAATATTACTCATGGCAATGAACATAGCAAAATAAAGGAGAAATTAAAGTCTAGCAATGTGAAGATGGTTTTAAAATGACAGGATTTGTACAACGGTAAATCATTCACTTTTTTGCAAAAAGATAGAAAACTGAATGCTTTACCTACTCCCAATTCTAAAAATAATAAGCACAGAAAAATTAATTGAAAGAGTTAGAAAGGCATTAACCATTGTTATTTTACACAGTAGTATAGCAGACATTGAGATAATTTAAATTTTGTCCTTTAAAGAAAACTATGTTTCAAATACTGTACAATAATGATGCATTATTTTCATATTAAAAGCAAAATTTTAAAATATGTTAAATTTATTGGGAAAAAGTATAGCATTACACCCTTCCACTCTCTGACGCTGTACTTCTGCTGACAACTGGGTTCTGGTCCTTTGACCTCAGGAGTCACTCCCTGGGGTTATTGCTGCCTCACATGGCCCACTCCAAAGACCTCTTGTCACTTGTAACTTTGGTGAGGGGCCTTACCCTGCTTTATTGGTCCATTTGTTTGGAGAAGTCACTGGGTGTCACTGGGTACCAGTTACCTAATTGTCCTTTTTCGGTCTCTTTTGCTAAGTCCTCTTCCTTTGTTAAGCCCTCAAATACCAACATCCTTCAGCTCGACTCCTTGCCTTCCTTGCTAGCCTGTCTCTGCACATGGTCTTCCCTTTGCCTTCGCCCAGGATTTCTCCCGGATCTATGCCCTCTGCTAATGAGGCATTAGCGCCTAAAAGCCTATGGGCCAGGCCGGGGATTTAGCTCAGTGGTTTCGCCGCCTGCTGCCCAAGCTCAAAGACCGGAGTTCTATCCCTGGTACCAATAAATAAATAAATAAATAAATAAAATAAAATAAAATAATAAAAGCCCATGGGCGAGGGGCCACAGCTGAAATTCCCCCCCCATCTGTATCCTAACTTTGTCTGTGGGGTCCCCAGTCCTGCAATTCAACCGTGGTACAAATTTCAGGGAAGCATTTGATTCAGACCATTTTATTTTTTTTTATGAATCTGTGCATTCACTCGTCAGTCTCACCGGTTTTAAGTACCTTGATTCTGTACCTTTGACCCATTCCTATTGGCAGTGCCCTGATTCCGCCCCATCAGCTCAGCCCTTTCTGTGGACAGCAGTGGCCCCTGAGTCCCCCACCTCTGTCCTTCACAGCCTGATGACAGTCTGAATGGGGTGTACTTTCTGCAGAATAAAGCTCAAGGCCCTTGACTCCTGCGATAAGAGATGTACATGAGCTGGTGGTGCCTGGCAGGTTGATGTGCCTGCATCTCTAGATGGCAAAGACTGGCAACTCCAAAATCTGCAGAGTAGACCAGCAGGCTGGACATCCAGGGAAGGTTGCAGTTGGAGCCCTAGCGCCACCTGCTGGCAGAAGGTCCTCCTGGTCCAGGCTGGCTGGCTGTCTTTTTCTAAAGCATTCAATGGGCTAGAAGAGTTCATCCTCATTAGGGTAGATGATACGCTTTACTTAGAGCCTACTGATTTAAATGTAACCTTATCTACACAAAAGCTTCATGAAAACATCTAGAGCAGTGATGGCAAACCTTTTAGAGATGAGTGCCCAAACTGCAACCCCAAACCCACTTATTTATCACAAAATGCAAACACTGCAATTAAACCTGAATTCCGAGTTTTTAGTTTAGAGAAAAAAACCCAACTTGTACATGAACATCTTTTGTCTTAAAAGAAAATCAAATAACACACGTGCCATAGGTTCACCACCACTGATCTAGAGTAATGTTTGAACAAGGATCTGGGCACTGTGACCTAGCCAGCCAAGTTGACACATAAATGTGACCATCACAGCTGTCTTTCAAGACAGATGACCCAGCTTCTAAGAAGTTCTTTGTCATGTCTCAAACCATAAGTAACCCTTCCCACATGGCAGTACCAGCCACTGGCCTGAGAACTATAACCCCTTAGTACCTTCCTAAGGTCCTTGGGATTTGTGTTTGTTTCTCACTTCTACTAGTAGTAGTGATTGTGCTTCATTTATGATTCTGTTATCCTGGATACCTGCAGAGGATTCTGTGCAGAATGGACACTGAATAAGTAGATTTAGAACAGAAAGTTAATTTTGCAAGTTCCATTTGCAGGATGTAAGTCTGATTGTCCAACACCCCCTTTTGATGTCTAAGTTTGCCCCTAATCCACAATGTCTGGGCCCCACATTGCTTCTACCTCCTTGTCCCTCTTCAATATCTCTAGATGTTCTCACACCTAAACAAGCACTGAATCGTTCATCCTGAGGACCAGGTGAGGGCACTGGCCTCACCCTCACAGCCCACTAGTGGGTAGGGACCTTGAGTCACCATGTTGGCTTGATGGTGGCCCCATCTGACTCTATTCCACAAATGACATCAGGCGCCACTTCTCCCGTCATGGGAGCCTCGCCTTTCAATTGGCCAGGGCTTGGTTGGCCCAGTTTGGTGAAGGGAAGTGGTTCAGAACTCTGTGGACACAGAGATTTTGTTTCCCAGGATCCACCTTAGCTTGCTTTACAGGTAGCAGAAAGCTTAACAGCACCTCTGGTGTTCATCCTTGGTCACTTCTCCCCAAGGGACCTGTCAACCCACAGGAAATCTCATATTTGTATAGGGTCCTATGCTCTCAGTGGTTGTCATTAACTCAAAATTCAAACAAAACCAAACCACCCCAAACCTCATATAAAGGAGTTTGGACTCATACGTCCAAATTAATGATTTCCTTCAGTGGCTCCCAAATAAGCTAATCTACAGGTATGGAGAAGACTGACCATAGTAACAGAACTGGGGGGAGTTTTACATCAGACAAGCTTAGCAGGAAATCTTTCAACAGAGCTGCCTACAGTTCCCAACTTAATTAGCCTAATTAATAGATTTAAGTACTGATGAATTATCATCGGATTTCCAGGATGTAATCTGTTCTTTAACAGACACACAGAGTTGCTCTGGCTTTACTTTCTTTAGTTTGTCTCTGAGAATCCAAGGCCTTGTGTTCCTCATGTTGCTTCTCTCTACCTGGGTCAAACATTTTTTAAAATACACTGAAGTTTTTATTCTCATTTTCTACTTATGAATTTCTACCAGTATCAACGAAAGTGATTTTCGTTAGTAGAAAAGTTTGTAGTTCTTCCTAGAATATTCATTGTGTCTTCTTAGAGCAAAAATTTTGGATAAAGAGCATCATTGTTAATATGAGGAAAAGAAGTAAGGAGCAAATATAAGAATACAAATGAAGAGGTTGTTCCGTAATTTCCTCTTGCCTCACTTGGCACTAAGTTAATTAGAGATTTATAAAAAATGCACAAAATTGAGTGGAATGAGCATCAACTTCTCTTGATAGCCGCATGGTTAAACTTGATCAAGGGAATGGATTGTAGTAGCAGCTGGAGGTGTGCAGGTGTTGGCAATGAACCAGGAGAAGCCTATGTTTCTTTCTCAGGCCATGAGCTCTCAAGTGGCCCCTTGGTAACAAAGACTCAGCAATTCCTGAGTTCTTCAATCGAATCCTTCAAGGGGTCAACTCTTCTCTGCCCTCACTGCAGCAAGCTGCAGCTTGGCAAAGCACTGCCCTGCCTTGCTACTGCAGATGCCTATGTTTCAGTGTCTAAAGTGGTGGCTTCACGCTTTGTCACCTTTCTTCCCAGTGCTGTTTCAGATGATGTCTCCTGAATTGAGAACACAGAAGGGAGTTGGCACTGTCTACCCACACCTTCCCACTGCACAGCACCACCCCGGCCCCTGCCACCCTGTGCTCAGAGCCCCACCCCTCCTGTTTCCCAAACTCTGTACCTCCCATGAACCCTCTCTTCTACAAGACAGTTGCTACCAACCTTATAGGTGATCCCTTCAGCATATAAAGATGTCTCCTGCTCACTGTTCCTCTTGCCCACCTCCCAGAAATCTTCCTGAAGAAGTCTCTTTCTTTTCATTTAGCTCTCTGCCTGAAGGTGGGACTTGCTCTCATATCCTGAATTTTTCTTATTCTCTATTTGGCAATGATCTGATACAAGAACAACTGATTTATTGATTGGTTGGTGGCTAATTCATTTTTTTCTCTCTCTCTCAATGCTCCATGAGTCTCAGGCTCCCTGTCCCACACTGATTCCTTCAGCCACTGCCACTCAGCCACCCCCGCTCTTCCTCTAAGACAGCTTTCATCAAGGTGATCATGACCTTCAGGTTAGCAGGACTAAGAGCCATTTGTTTCTGTTCTTATCATCCTTGACCTGTGTCGCTCGACAGAATTTGCTATGACTCCCCTTCTCCACCCTCTTGGCTGTCAGGATACTGCAATCCCCATTTCCTCCATCCTCACTGACTTGTCTCCACGACCCCTTCTCCTTTTCCTCTGATGAACATGGACTGCCCCAGGGCAAGTCATTGGCCACTTCCTGTTTTCTATTTTTCCAGCCTCCATAACCGATGTGATTCAGCCCACAGCATTTAGTATCCCTCCACACCAGGCCTCCCTCCATCTCCAACTCTCATCTTGACCTTGGCCGGGGCTCCAGGCTCCCAGATACAATTGTCTGCTAGACATCTCCAAGTAAGTTGGAGCTTCTCCTTCTCAAACATAACAGGGACAAAGCAGACTTCTTGATCACCCCCAGGATGCCCCACCATATCTCAGAACACACTGTCCTCAGCTCTCAGCCACACATCCAGGCAACACTCCTCAGTCCTTCCTTCCCCTCTCCCTCCCATGTCCTGTGAAACCTCTCTCTCACAGATCCTGGATAGATTTCCCTGGTCTCCACCACTGTCTCCGTAGGTCCGACCTCCCCTCCTCCCCTGTGTGGTGGTCTCCTGGTGGTGTCTCTGCTTTCTCTCTAAGATCTATCCGAGCCAGGAGGCCTGCACACAGCACCGTCTGATGATGATGCCGATTCTTTAACCCCTTCACCTTCTGGCACATCAAAGCTCAGGTCCTGGCTCTGACTGTGCCCTGCAGTCTTGCAGACTTCATCTCCTCTTTGGCCACAATGCCTCTGCCACATGGTCTCTTATTTTGTTTCTTGAACCAACTGATATTTCTGCCCAGGACATGGTTCTTCCTAGTCTTCATAGGACTGGGTATTTCTTTTCATTTAGCTCCCTGCCTGAAGGTGGGACTTGCTCTCATATCCTGAATTTTTTATTCTCTATTTGGCAATGATCTGATACAAGAACAACTGACTTATTGATTGGTTGGTGGCTAATTCATTTTTCTCTCTCTCTAAACGCTCTATGAGACAGGACCCTTATGTGTACTGCTTTCTGTATTATTCCCTGTAATGGTCAGGGCTCACTAGAGAAACATGTTTAATATATAAAAATATAGATGGATTGATCGATTTACAAGGTAGGCTTACAATGGTCACCTGTAGAGCAGGTGTGGGGGAATGCCAATGGACTATCAGAGCATTAACGATCTGAAGAGTCCGATCAAAGACCTGGAGCTCACTGTAGATTCCCATACGAGTCTGAATCAGGAAGCTGAAGAGTCGGACCTGAAAGCCTGGAAATGGATGCCCAAAAGGCAGACTTATTCTTCTTCCCCTTTTTATTCCATCCAGGCCACAAGCCTATTGATTGGTGTCACCCACACCCAGGGGCATCTTTTTTAATACAGTAAGTCCCCGACTTATAGACATTAAGGTTGTGAACTTTCACAGATACGAATGGACCTTGCATTCCGAACATTTGTAGAAGTGAACCAATTGCGGAAGTAGCTCACATGTGTGCTGGACATTGTCACAGCTGTGCTGCTGTGTGCTTACTGTACATGCGATACTGTGCAGCAGTACAGTGCACTTGTGCACATATGTTTTTGTGTGTCTTTTTGTGGTTTATGTTGTATATTTGTGTCAAAGATGTATAAGACTCACTTCGTTGGACTTTCTCCTGGAAGGGAACTTGTAACCTGGGACTTACTGTAAGCCTGTCATTCAGCCACACCCAGAACTCCACCAAATCAATCCACTGGGTGCTTCTGATGCAAGCTGACATCACAGTTAACTGTCACATTCCCTGGGCCTGTATTTTGTTGATGAATGAATCAATACCTAGAAATGAGAATCTCCTCACAGGTCTTCCAGTGGACAATAAAAAGAGTAGTTTGCTACACAAAACATTGAAACTGTACCCCTGTCTTATGTATTATAATGTCTGACAGGCATGAAATGCATGAAGTAACAGTAACGACCCATTTTGAATTACAGAGTCAGGCAGGGAGAGGGTTGATATGAAAACCACCTTGAACCAGCTTCTGTGTTCTGGCTGTTTAGCTGTAGTTAAATTCCACATTCCCTCTCAGCATAGAAGGGCTGGAGAACAATGAAATCTCACAAGTAGGAAATGGTAACATTAGTAACAATAGCAACATTAACTCAAGTAATCTGCAAATGAAATCATCAGCCTTTATATAACAGAGTTTACTACAATTTCTGGAATTTTCCCTGTAACTTCGCTCCCTGCTGTAACTGCACAGCTGGTTGAAGGTCCCAGTGGCTGGACAGGTGCAGGCACCTGAGCAGAGTTTTTATCTGGACAGCCACTTCCAGGCTGAGTGATGCCCCTGACCCACAGAGCGATGCCACTGAGCCTTCAGCACGTGCTGGCTCAGTGCTGGCCACAGGGGGGCTGCCTTCCCAGGACTCTCATGCCCTCAGGCCCCTACCCAGTCTGTCCGCCAGCAAGCAATCCAGTGCGTAGTGTTTTCAACATGAAAACATGCCTGGGGCAGAGGGGATCATGTCATTCACTGATTGTTTATGGAAGTGGCTGTGTGTGACCCTTAGGAAGTGGTAATTTCTTGTGAGAACCTTTTATATTTAGCTCCATTGAGCCAGTTGATTGATAACTGACTCTATCAACATTGTTTAGTAAGTGTCAGGTACACGAGACCCAGAGGTAGAAAGCTGTAGGATGCTGGCTTTGCCTTGGAAATTAGTCCAGTGAGGGAAACCGTTATCTCCACATAGCTTCTGAAAGGTCCCTAGCTGATGTGCTGTGTGACCTCCTGGGAAAGAGCGAGCGTAGATTGTGTAGGTAACAGTAGGCTTTGGAGCAGGAAGACGTGGGTTCGGGAGTGGGTAACACTGTCATAGTTTCTTAACATCTTCGACCCTTGGTCCTTCCTATGTTGAATAATGAGAGTTAGACTATAGGAAACCACATAGAATAGGTGGTTCACAAATAGTAGCAAAAACTAAAATAAGACATAACTCTTATTTGACATTCTTATTTAAGTACCAGGAGATCATTAAGAGTTCTTTAAAAAGACAACTTGATATATGGGGGAACAAGATGATAGCAAACCCCTCTGAGCTTGTTTGTCTGTTGGGTTGTGTGAGGGCTTTATATCTCTAATTGATGCCTTCTGAAGGTTATGCTCACTGTACACAGAATCTTAGACTCCTGCAACGAAGTCACTGGTAGCCCCCAGGTAAGTGGGGTACTCCAGTTGTCCCTTATAAACCCTGGTCTGCAGTCCTAAAAGGAGGGTGTTGACCACTTTACAGCTCCATCGGCCATCCACACAGCTTCCCTGTAACTGATGGTTTAGGCCGTTTCTGTAACTACAGTAAAATACCTGAGGCAGGGTACTTACACAGGAAGGGTTTACTTAACTCAGGGATCCAAAGGCGGAAAGCACACGCAACATTGTTCCGTCTCTGGTGAGGGCCTGGCTGGGTCACATGATGGCAGATGGCATCGTGGCAGGAATGCATGGGAGAGGGGAAATCCCATTCAGGGCAGCAGGAAGACAGAGAGAGGGCAAGAAGCGGCCTTGTTCTTGTAACAAGGGCCCCTGAGAATGAGCCAGTCCCCGTGGGAACTGTGTCAGTTTCTCCCACGACCTCGTCAACCATGCTAGGCTTTGCCTCTTAAGGGTTCTTCCAGCTCCTCAAGTCATGACATCGGGGGTCCAGCTTCGGACACAGGAACCTCCAGGGGACAGACTTGAACCCTTGCCAAGCCATAGCAGCCCAGTTTCCTCCCACACGAAGTTCAGTTCTCCCAACCTGCTCATGGGCCTGGTCTCTTCCAAAACATAGTCTGAGTTTGCTGATGGAAGAGTATTAAAACCTCATCATGCTAGTCCACAACTAAGGGTTAGCTACCTTTCTGCTATGGTTCGGGCCATGTCCCAGACACAGCGGCGACTGTGCCCTGGGAAAACTTGTGTTTCTGTGTGGCTGAGTTTGTGAACCAGACACCTGGGAGGATGCCATCCCGGCTCAGCGCAGGAGTAAGAGCAGTGCCCTGAGGACCTGTGTCTCTCCTAATTCCAACAGCAAGTGGTGAGCACCGCGTCTCTGCAGACTCTCCGGACGATTCAGAACGTCGAGACATCGTATCATGCACTGGGGCACAAGCTGCTGAGCTCTTTCGGAACGTTAAAAACTCCAGTGGAAAAACGCAGGTGGTTCTGGGGGAAGGGCCTGGTGACACTGCCCAGGTGGTGGCCCAAGACCTGTCCCGGGAAAGCCCGCCCGTGTCTCAGGGGGGTGAATGGGGGAGGCGGGCACTGCCCTGGTCCCCAGGAGCTCTTGTTGGTGTTGGGGCAAAGCACACATGGTGCTTACTGTCTCAGCCTTTGCACAGGCGCAGCTCAGTGGCATTGAACACAGCCCCATTTTTGTGCATCCATCACCACTGCCCCTTCCAGAAGGTTTTCATTGTCCTGAACTGAAACTTTATGTCCACAGTACGGTAATTCCCCATCCTTCCACCCCCTGGCCCTGCCCTAACCTCACTCTGGTTCCTGACTCTATCAATCTGACCAGCGTGGGTCCCCGATAGTAGTGGGATCCTATAATATGTATCTGTTGTATCTGGCTCATATCCCACCGCATAATGCCTTGAGGACACATCCAGGTTAGAGGCTCTGTCAGAATTTCCTTCCTTTTTAGGTCTGAATGATATTTCACTGTGCATCTATACAACACTTTGCTTATCGTTCTAATAGTAGACACTGTGTACTTTTCCCCCTTGCTACTGGAGATTAAATGCAGGACCTTTGCACTGAGCTATATCCCTATCCCTTTTTATTTTTTATTTTGAGACAGCATCTTGCTAAGTCACTAAGTTGCCCAGGAAGAATTTGAACTTGGGATCCTCCTGCCTTAGCCTCCCAGTATTTTTCAGTATTTCAGGTTTATGCTACCATGCCCAGGTTCTGTGTACTTGGAAGCAGACTGTTCTGTGTGATCTTCCCAGAATCCTAACTCTTCTCCTGCTGTTTAATATTGGAAGTAGTGAGGACCCCAAGGTTAAGGTACTTATTCAAGGGACAGAGTAGCAGATGGCACCTTTAGCCCTGCCTCCCACAAAGCCCCTGGTAACCTCCAGCTTGTCGTGAGCACAGCCAAAATCCTGGGTAGAAAAGAACTTTGGCCTCTTGAGTGTAAAACCACAGATTGCTACATAGCTTAAGATCTTAGCCTTGATTACACTGAGTATTCCCTAAATAACATTATTAATGTGCTTTTGAATTGTTCACAGAATATTTGCTGCTATAAGATAATTTTTCACAAAATAAGAAAATATCACATTTCCTCCGAGCTTTGCCTGTGGGTCAATTTCTTGCCCGGAGCTTCAGCTCTGGTGCGGCTTCCTGCAAGTATCTCACTCACTCGGGGCAGCAGGCAACGGCCCCCAGGGAGGAGCTGCCTGCCCCCAGCTGGGCGGTGTAAACTGTAACCTTGTCTCAGCCTGCCTTACGCCTTCTGGCCACCAGGTGGAGACGTAGCGTGGCGAATACGTCTTACTCTAGGCTGTTCTCAGATTCCGTTCAGCTGCTAAAGCTCAGCCCAGCAGGCTGCAGCTGTGGCATTGAGCACCGGGTCTAATGCCGATCCGTGCTCTCAGGGCTCTCTGGCGAAGGGAGTAGCCGGAAGTAGCTGGGTCCTGGAAAGGGGATGTGTTAGCCCTGAAAAGGGAGAGGTTTCACCACCTTTCCTCCCATGCCTGGAGCCTGGTGGGTTGTTTAGGAGCCTGTCATAGAGGCGGTAATCTTGGAAAGGAGATCTGGTACTTGCGTGTGGCTGCAGCCCAAGTCCACCTTTCTCAACCTCCGCTGTCTTGACCATGGGGGACAGACGTGGGGAGCCTGGTTGTCCCCACCCGAAAGCGCATTAAAGCTGTAACTCCGCAGAATCCACCATACAGTGCCCAACTGCAGCTGCTGCTACTGTGAGTCAGTGCCACTGAAAGCTCATGAAAAAATTAATAAACCTTTGAAAGGGCAATAATGCAAGGACAAACTCAGTGTTTCAGTTTTCCTGATTTCATTATAGAACCCTCCTGCACTTACTAAATGCTATTGGTGCCTGTGGCACTCATATGTGCTTGTACTATTGAAGGCAAAACAAAGTTACTAAGCAGACTCTGGGGTGGGGTGAAGACTTTGCAAAATCACTTTACTATTATCTCTCCTTGCACGGAATTATTAAAATTGGTATTCTCTGCTCCTAAAGATAACCCCGGGGGCAGACAGATTTCCCTTTCATATAAATCAGGATAGAGGGAATCTATTTTATGGGTATAGTTTAAAAAGCTCCCTTAGTAACAAATGATCTGGGTTTGGGTTTTTGCAGCTTGATATATCTCTGCAGAGTTTATAGACCCTGGAACGTCTCCCAGGACCTGTGATTTTATTAAATGCTTGGCCTCTTTTGGCTCTTCCTCAGCTCCCTGACAGACCAGAGCCACGGGCGGGGAACACAACACCAGGCTCTTTGGGAGGTGGACATTTTGCTTGGCCAAACCATCTCCAGGGGAGGGAAAAATAAAAGCAATAACACGTTAACAGGTAGAGATTTTAACTTTGTTGCCAAGCCTCTCTGATCCTTCATATTCCTTACATCTGGTTCATGGACATGGTTGGTGACTCAGGTAGAGGCCTGAGAAGTGAGGTTCCATCTCCCCAGGGGTGGCCTTGCTTTGTTGGGGGGAGGAATTGTACTCTGACCTTGGTCCTAATTACAGTGTGCTCCAGGCAGGAATTCGGACGATCCTCTGTCCAGGAAGGGCAGCACCACCAGCCAGCTCTTCCTTTGCCACAGGGAGGCGAGGAGAAAGTGCTCAGGTAATTATTCGCTGTCCTCCAGGGCAGGACAGGGACAGCCCACAGTGCTGCTCGAGCCACCACCAGCTGGGACCATCTGCAGCAGGTGGCACCAGGAGCCTTCGGCCTCACAGCTGTGTTCTCCCTTGGCTGCCACTCTAAACATGTGAATGGGTACAGACTGGTACCTGAGCTACGCAGCATGGAGCAGGGCTACGACAGCCGCCCTCGAGGGTAGCGGGAATGTTGGAGTCTGCTCGGTTTGCAGGGTTTCATGTGGGTCATTATATCTGCTTGAGCTCAGTGGAATACAGACCAAATTGTCTTCCGTCTCCTGGGAATTGTGATTTTTGTACTGGGAACATTTCTGTCCCAACATGACCTCCAGAGGACCCCAGAATATAGCGAAATGTGGCTTCCATTACTTACACTAGAGAGTAGCTACAAGGTGTCTACCACATTTCTACTGGGAGCTCTTTCTATGTGCAAGGTACTGATTTAGGTAGTTTCTGGGTACTTGCAAAAATATCTCTTGATGCTTTCATAACTCTGGGAAAGCAGCTGTTAATTGCATTGCACAGCTGTGTGCATTCTAGCCTGCAGAAATTAGATGCATTATCCAAAATGCAATTCTAACTCGCCTCACCTGGCAATCTGATGCCCAGCCATCCCTACCGTTAGCTTTCTCACTGGTCTTTATTGCATTAGCATGTAGAAATCCGGAACTGTGAAGGGAAAGGTTTTACATTCTCGGGAGCTTTGCTCCATGGACGTAATGGGAACCATGACCTGCATAAGAACCAGCCGGTGGTGACCCTGTGGGCAGTGGCTCCGGCCAGGAAGCCCTGGAAGACTTAGCCTTGCCAGATAGGACACGAAGTGCCCAGAAGGCTGGGGAGGACAGCTGGGTGTTGTCACCTGGACCCAAGATGACCAGGCAGGAACAAGATGCAGTGGCCTCAGCTGGGATTCACTCTGGCCAGGACTAGAGGAGGATTCCTTTATAGACAGAATCCTGTGGCCTTCGCTGGGAAACCTTTAAAATAATAACATTAATAGCAATGATGGGAAACTGAGGTTTTCTTTGCCTGGGTAGCCAGAATGTCTCACAGGGTGACTGTGAGGCTGGACACCCCAGGACATGATTCAGGTAGTGTTTTGTCCCCTGCCTGTCCTGTAAGAGGAGTCAGCTCGTGTCACATTCCTCCCCGCCCAGATGCTGCATCATTACACAGGCCCTCGGTTTACAGACTCTGACCTCAGGAACTGAGGGGTGGGTTGGTGCTTCAGCTGCAGACAGGTGTCCAGAGGCCAGCACTGCTCGCTGGGGGCGCTAGGCTGCGGATTCAGGTCTCCCCACTCTGTGTCCCAGGGCTTCCCCACGGGCCTCTCGGCCTGTCTGGAGCATCCTCTCGGATGACATCCACGCGGCAGAACATGTCCTCCTCTACCTTCCACACCGTCTTGGATCTTCTCCGGGTCGAGATGGGCAGGGCATACAAAAGCGCGATCCCACATGCGCCGCACTGCGTGTGTCCGTCCTCCTCGTCAGATTTGCCATGTTTTAATGTGAGCTGGTGGAGAACACACTTTTGGGTCTGCCTGAGATGGGAAACCCAAGCTGCTTAACACTGTGAGGTTATTTTCCTCTTGTCGTGTTTCCAGGCACAGGGGTACATTTTACATTTTCAATTCATTTACTTTCTCTAGTTACATAGCATTGATTAGCTAATTAATTTTTGTTCCATTTAAGAATGGTATTGTTTTAGTCTTGTATAAAATAATATATATGCTAAATATGTATGTAATTATATACACATGTACATAATATGCATAAATTAATATATGCATTATATATATAGTATGTGCACACATAATTTATGCCTTATTGATAAAACTTTTTGCATGCAGTATCTCTTTACATCTGCATACCAGTCCTACCAAGCAGGAAGGGCAGAAACAATCAATTCTCAGTTTGCAGCCTGGAAATCAAGTCCTCGGAAATTACACCTAATTAACCAGGGCTCAGTCTCTATCTCAGGCTGGTATTTCTGTGTGACCGACCTCCTCCATGCTGTTCTACAACCTGCAGTAGGTTTTAGGGTCTCAGAATTTCGTGGAGAGCTTGTTAAGCACAGGTTTTGGGGCCCCAGCCTAGAGTTTCTGACTGGGGGAACCTGGGGAGGGCTCCAGGGCTCAAATTTCTAACCTGGGCTGGGTGGTGTTGATACAGCTGGTCTAAGGCCCCTGCTGTAAGAACTGCGGGCTGTAGCTTGGCCGTAGCATCACTGAACATCTGCCAGGTAATCCATCCTTCAGCCGAAATACTGAAATCCAAAGTGCCCTGAAAACAAGGTTCTTTTGTGAAGGCTGGTGCAGGCTCACTTGGCAGCAAAGCCTGAGCTGAGCAGAGGTGAGGCTATTTATAGTTTGCTTTGTCCCTCAGTGTGACTGCTCCTGCAGTTTGCAGTGTTGAGCTGCAGGGGTGCCCGGTCTTCCCGGGATTCCACCCCGATGCATCCCGTTTCCTTTCTGATTCGGAACAACTCTGAATCTGAAACACATCTCTTGCTACAGATTTCAGAGAAGGGATTGTAAAGTTGTGCAGCCAGTTGTCCCCGACCAAGGGACTATGTGCTTTGCTTTTGATACTGCAGAAAAGTGCCAGTTTTTGATAGCCACAAACTCGTACATGCTTGAACTCCATATACTCCCTGAGCAGTCTTTTTGGAAGAGTCTTGAAAAGCATCTGCCTCAGGCTGTAGCGACTCTGCTGCATCCTGAACGGCAGGAAAAGGTGCCTGGCAGTTTCTGGCCAGTGCCCTGGGCATAGTGCAGGGCAGATAGGAAGTGCTTATTCCCCAAAGCTGAGTCACAGTTAGGAGGAACGCCAGCCAGATGCCCTTCACACTCCTGATCACCTCTCCATAACGCTTTGATTGTCCACCTGGCAAAGCGATGCCACTCAATCTAAAGGATTAGGGTAAGGAGGCAGACGAGAGCTTAGTGATTTTACTTAATAATGAGTCAGGAGACAGTTGTTCCAATCTCCCAAACGTCACTGCATTTAAATGAGAATGCTTCTTAGAGCCATTATGAAACCATCAAAAGCACATTCATCAGGAAACACATGTTGTAACTGGATTACTTGCAGCTGAGCTAAAATGAGGTGCACAGAGAAAACATTTATAAAAATTTCCCAATTCATTAGCTGTTCTGTTCCCAGGGCTGCTGACCTCACGGCCCCTCCTAGTCACCCCAGACCCCTCCAGTGCAGTCCCCAGGGGCCCCAGGGGCGGGTGACCCTTCGTAGATTGGTGTCTCTGTGCAGAGAATGGTTTGCTGCAAGCAGTGACCTCTGTGCCCAGCAGCAGGGAGGTCCTTCGTGTCCATGTTCAAGGCCCCTGATCTCCTGTACCCGGGAATCTGCACCTTCACCCTCTCTCAGGACCTATTTCCCCAGCCCTGTAACTCTCCCTCCTTCTGTCTCCTACATTTGTGGATGCTCCTCCAGTAGGGCCACATCAAACTGAAAAAGCTTCTTAGCCATGTGTGTTGGTGCACACCCATAATCCCAGCACTCAAGGAGGCTAAGGCAGTAGGATCAGAAGTTCAAGTCCAACCTGGGCAACTTAGCAATTTATGGGGAACTTGTCTCAAAAAAAAAAAAGGGCTGGAGGTGTCAGAGGCCCTGGGTCCAATCCCGTCTTGCAGCTGATCAAACTTCTGGTGGCTCATTTGCCTAGAACATGGTGGGAGGTCTATTTTGCAGAACGGGTCATTATTCTGGCCAAGCAGTTGGATTCAATGTGCACGTCAGGTTCAGAACAAAAACTATGATCTGTGCAATTTTCCAAAAACAATAAATCACTTACTCATTTTTCTGAATAGAGTCCTCAAAATTGACATCAGCATTCTTCTTGGGGAACTTCCATCCGGGCAGGGTGTCCCCGGAGAGGAAGGTTACATATTCCCCAAGTTGAACAAAGCTGCTACAATATCCATTGGCATCTCTGGGAGAATTCTAGTCCCCGAAGCCAGCTCCCTTGAGGCGTGCATGGTGCACAACCTGCACAACTGAATGTGACAGTTTTTTCTAGTGTCCCACACATCCTAAACAAAATCCCAGGACTACTGAACCATCATGAGCTTCCTCCATCCCACAGTGCAGGTGATTTACCTTCCTGCTCTGGTAAACCTGCACTTCTGTTTCAACGGGTCCCCATGCTAGACCTACGTCAGGCTGACAAGATGCTGCGGTGACAGTAATGACAGCCCTGGCACTTTAGGAGTGGCCCGGGCGCTGGTCCAGGTGCTCCCGTCAGCTGCCTCCAGCTGAAGGTGTGGGTGCTGAGCAATGTGTAACGTACTGTCTTCGGCCTTCACCAGCCCTCTCCTGTTCACTCTCTCTGGAGAAGCCACTTATAAGGGACAAGTTTGACAAATCTCAGAACCCACCACCTCGTGGAGGCAAATCATGGCCTCTCTGAACTGCAACCATGATTAGCAAATAAATGGCTATCAGCCTGACTGCAAGAAATCAGCTAGTCAGTCAGCGAGCATCTAGGCAGTGCCTTCTGTGTGTCGCTCCTGTGACAGTCAGCAGAGAGCACAAGTGGTTAGGGGGCAGCTGGCACTTCTGGGGCTCCCATGCTGACACAGGGTAGTCTCCTCATCCTGCGGCAGGCGGTGAGGTCGCTGTCATGATCCCTATTTTGTAGGTGAGAAAACTGAGGCAGGTGGGTTGTGCAGCCTCAGGTGACACCACTGAATGAGTGATGGCGTGTGGGTTTGAACTTGGATCTTTCCAATTCCAGATTTTGTGCTTGGAACTAGTACCCTTGTTCTCTTCCCTCCCGACCTTGCAGACTGGTCTGGGCTCAGCCTCTGTCTTCGTAGCTTGGAATATAAAGCCCTGGTGAGGTTTGAGAGGAGGGAGCGGCTGCACTGTGTGACTCCGACTGCTGAGGTGTGCTCCCCACCCTGATGACACACAGAAGCACTGCCCCTCAGTTCACAGGGTTGTGACCAATCAGGAACACCCATCTCTGAGATTATTTTCCCCTGGAATACGTAGTCCCTAATGCCCACTTCCGGGATGAGATACAAGAGATACCATTTCATTTTTATTTTCCTGTTAGCTCAGAACACTTATCCTGGGGCAAATGTTATTTTCTTTATTTTGCCTATGGGGCAAATGCCTGGCAAAGGAAGATTTTGCTTCAAAATTAGCACTGCACCTGTAGGTGTGACCAGACCAAGCCCCCTGTCTATTTTGCAGATGCCAATATGCAAGATCAATTGACAGGGGCACCTTCTGCACTGTCCTACTGCAAAGAATTCCAAGTACTTGGTGATTTATATAGCAGATGGAGCCTGGAGTTCTTTCTGAGGAAGAAGAATCCTTTAGAATTTCTGTCTTTGAGTAGCAGAATGACTGGAGAGGGAGATAAGAGGAGCCCCTGAGCTGGTCTTGGGTTATGGCTATAACTCTCCCTTAGGGCTGTGGTAGGACATGGTTAGGAACCCAGTCTATGCCAAGTGGTGCACTTGGGTTTACAGCTAATCTTGGGCAACATGGTTCCCCTCTAAGCTTTGATTTTCTGCTCTGTAAACTGGAGACAGAATATCAACCTTGTGGAGTTGTGGTGATGCTTACATTAAATAATAGACTATGTTTCAAAGTCCAGCAGAGAGCCTGGTGGAAAGGAAGTACTTGACAAGTAAGCTGTGTCTGCCGTTGTGGCCGTGGCCACCTTATTCTATTCCATCCATTCTGTGTCTCAGCTGACGGCTAGAAATTAGAATTACTGCAGTCATGCACAAGCATCCAATGTGACCTTTTTAAGGGTGATGGGAACAGCACTGGGTGGTAGTCCTGTAAGAGCTACTTCCCTGGTTGAATGCGATTCCCATCCAGTTCCTGCACATTGACTTGGAATAGAAAGTGGAGTTCTGGGCCATGCACATATGGTTCAGTACATTTGGTTTTTATTCGACACATGTTTACGAACATCTGTGATCTGTTCCCTGTTTATGAGGTTAAACAATCCAGACCAGATCCGATGACAGACTAAACAGTGGTTTGCACAGGAACAATGGTCGTAAATGGAGGAACCATGTTAACAGCTCTAGTAGATATTGTTGGTTGCCCACCCCGTGTCTCCTTTTCTTCCTGAGAACTCCATTTGTTTCTCAGGGTATGGCCGCTCCTGCATTCAGTCTGTGTGTCTCAGGGAAACTGGCCCCACCCCTACCTCCACCTTGGTCCAAAATAACCTCTCCACCTTGCCAACCATCAGCCGACTGACTGTTGGCATCCAGGCTTCGAGTTAGGCCACACACCGATCTGCATGTTGTCTGTACCCACTTTCAATTGGGTTTTCTGTTATGTCCCCATACCCCTACTTGGCCCGCATCACTTCTATTTACAAATGTTTTGGAGTTTTCACTTAGCATTTCTGTTGCTGTCATGCGTTGCCCTCAGTATCAGGTATCAGGTATCAGCTAGGGTGTGGCTGTGGCCTGGAGCCCCTCAGGATACCCAAGGCAGAGTGGCTGAGGCCGTCCCTTGGGAAGCTTCGGGCCTGGGCAGCAGACCTGTGCTTCCATTTCCAAAGTGTCCCCAGAAGAGTGCTATTTAAACTCTTAGGACACTCAGGGCAAGGAGCAGAGAGAATGGCACTGGTCATCCATGGAGGAATCTCCTGACTTCTCCCTACCCGCTGCTGGGGACTGGGAGTGACACAGCAGATGGGGAAAGAAACTGGGCAAATTCAGTTTAGCTCAGCAGGAATCTCTGCTAGCCCCGGCTGTGCATCTCACCCGGACAAAGCTATGTGGAAGTGTCCGCCCTGGCCCAGCTGTAACGGGATGAGCAAATCTCACCCTCCACGACCCGTGCCTTCCTTTGGGGCCACTCCAAGCTCGCCTCTGTGATTAATAATGGTGACATTTTGGTCTCCATCTCTACTTGCTTTTCTCGTTCCTAAAATTGTTGAGAACTCAGGCTGTTTTTTGGACATCCAACAGAGTCAATTTTCATTCTAGCTGGGGAATTGTCAGAATTCATGGCCTAGGGTGAAAACGCTGCAAGAATCGAGCATCACTAATTAACATGGTGAAATTAGCCCCATCGTGCATGTCTTCCCTTCCAGTTTGAGTTAGAATTAATTCTTAACCATTTAGAACACAGGACCTGAGAAGGTGATGAACACTATGGGGCTCCTTCCCCAACATACGCACACGTACACTGGGTGGTGTGAAAGCACTCACTGTCCCTCCGCATCCCCAGACCCTTGTCACCTGCATGGGTCAATGTCCCGAGGGTTAAGACCCCACGTGATGGCCTGTTGGGCATAACTGGAAGGAGAAAGCCTGCAAAGGACGGCAGTGTGATGCTGAGAGTGATGTCCAGCGGTGCCCAGGCAGTGAGGAGAATGAGCTGTGGTTCAGACCTGGGGATGTCACAAGGGGAAGGGTGAGGATTCTAGCAGGAAACAAAATGGTGCAGAAGGTTCAGAGAGGCTTGGATGAAGAGCCACCCATTGAGACACAGGCAGGCTTGAGACAACAAGCCAGGGTGTGGTGGCATCCAGATGATGACACAGTGGCACTGCCACACGTAGGGCCAATGAGGGAGTGAGGAAGCTACAATCACCCAGGAACAGCAGACAACCCTGACTCCTCCTGTCCCTGGCCACTGGTCTCCTGCTGGTCCGTCCCATCCGTGGAACTTAACTGGAAGCTGGAAGACCGGGGAGTTGGGGAGAGGGGAGGGGTACATTCCTCAGAGGCCACTTCCTGGGGCACAGAGCAGGGTCCATAACCAGCATGAGAGGACAGAATAACAAGCCCGTGGGGGTCAGGCAGAGCTCAGGAAATGAACAAGGTTTGTCGTCTGAGTCTGAGGGGTACAAGGGATGCTAAAGAGTCTGGCAGAGGGAGTCAGGGTGTGTAGATGGGGATGTGTTGAAGCCAAGGGCAGAAGGGAAGTCATCCGACTGTGACCGTGGAAGAGCAAAGGCTTCAAGGGAAGGGAGTTCAGACTAGGACTCCAGAAAGAGTTCTGGAAGATGCTGAGAAGGCAGGTAGAAACCGGGGCCCTCGCAGGTCAGTCCACAGCTGTGAGCAGCAGGCTGGAGATGACTTACTTGTCCAACATTCAGTTGTCGTGCACTCCACAAGGGGGCGCCCACCTGCTTTCTGTGAGGCCTTGGGACACCTCACTTTTCTAAGGGTTCCAGGTCTTGCTTACTCTTTTCTGTTGGTTTGCAAAGACAGCAGCTAGAGGAGGTGAAAGCAAAGGCCACTGGAAACACAATTAGCTGTTCTTGCCACTGGAAACAAAAGGTTCATAGCTTTTGTTTGCCTATTTTGGTCTGCACACCATGAATGATTTAAAACTCCAAGAGCTGGGTTTCATTTCATTGACTTATTTTTATCACATTTGATTCATTGCTACCCTTAGAACCATTTTTCTTTAAACCCTATATAAATATATGAAATTTCAGATATCCTACACTAGCAAATGCAGAAGACTCATACGATTAATGCTGGAAGTTGGGGTGTTTTGCAGCTCATTCCAGCAGTTTAGTAAGGGGGGTGTAAGACTGAGAACCCAGAGTTGAATTGCTTGGATATAAGATACTGGAAAGGTAGTAGAGTTCACATGCCTCCTTTAAGTCCACTGAGTTGTTCTCACTCTAAACTGCTTTGCCGAAAATCTGCCTAAGAAGCAATTCCCGGGACACTTGCTGTTTTTGTCCATAAAGTTTTATTGGAACACAGACTTACCCATTCATTAGACAGTTTGTATAGCTCCCTTCGCCTTAAATGGCAAATGAGACAAATGTTCTCGGCCAGGGATTTAGCTCAGTGGATCCGCCGCCTGCCTCGCAATTGCAAGATCCTGAGATCGATCCCTGGTACCAAAAATAAAAGTTCCACACGCTCTAAAATACTTACTCTCTAGCCCTTTTCGGAAAAAAAAAAAGTTGGCTAACTCTAGTCTAGACAGAAACAGCTGATGGCTACTATATGCAATTTTCAGCCCAGAGTAAAGGAAAGTTTACTGGAACGACTTGAATTTGGAGAGGAATTTGGGAGATCGCAAGCCAAATACTGCAATTGTTTTGAACTATAATTTCCTTTGTGCAACTTACCAGAATTAATTGGGTTCTGTGCAAATAAAAACTGGAAATTAAATATACAGAGAATATTGGGAAGGAAAAACAACAGATATGATTTATTTTTATGATCTTATACTCTGAGATTATATGTATTCAAAGAATAAGAAAGGTTAAATCAGCAAGATAAATCCTATACTTAATTGAAAAGGTGATATGTAGAATAGATTACACTGCTGTTGATGAGAAATCCCAGCAATATGAAAAAGAAAAAGAAAGAATGACTCTCCACCTTAACCAAAATAATGGGCCGGCATAAGTCGTGATCCAACCTGATCCTGCACTGACATTTCAAATTCCTCTTACCCAGCCAGGCCTTTGAAGTTGTACAGAGGCATAATGTTAATGCAGGGGTTTTCCGGAGCTTTCTAACAAGGCCAGCATCTCATGTGATCTTCAGGCTGTCCTTGGATACTTAGGATGTTTGTTGGGAAGCGCAGGTGTTCTTTTAAACCTTCTCCTTTGAAAAATAAAAACAAAATCAAACCGTAATCCCACCCAGTGGTGTGACTTCTTCAGCCTAGAATTATCAATGGGTTGTTAAGAAAAATAACCAAATAAAATGTACTCTCAGAAGTACACTCAATCAAATTTCTTCCAATTCTTAAACCATACTTAAAATAGCTTGATAGCGGGCTAGTGATGTAGGTTATTAATGGAACATTTACTTAGCGTGAGGGTGAGGACTTGAGTTCCTGGGTTTGATCCCCAGCACCACACAGAAAAACAAAACCCATGACAACATTTTTTTTTTTTGTACCAGGGATTAAACTCAGGACCTTGCCCTTGCAAGGCAGGCAGCAGAACCACTGAGCTAAATCCCTGGCTCACAACATATTGATACAGTTGTTTCCCTCCTGATTGGATTCCTCTACAGAGGTCCCTCTGTGTGTTGCATTTCAGTTTGTAGGTACTTCTATAACGGTTGGACCATTAGGATGGATGGATGGATGGATGGATGGATAGGTGATACTTGTTAAAGACAGATTTTATTCAAGCAGAGAATTGAAATAGATGCAGGGAGCATGGCAGTGAGGTAGAGAGACTGGCTCAACTCTCTATGTAGCAAGTGGGAATCTAGAACAAAGAAGGAGGGTAGGGGTCAGCGGATGGAACATCAGAGATAAAGGGGGATCCCACCTGAAGGGGTCTAGCAGGATTCTTACAGAAGGCAGGCGAAGATCATGAGAGGTCACAGGGCAGGGAGGAAGGGAAGCCTGACCAGCGTCCAGAATGGTCAGTAGCAGAATGGGATTCTAGCTAAACCAACTTAGCAGGATTCTTGCTAAAACTGAACAATGCAGAGATGAGCATGGATGTCCAAAAGGCATGGCTTCGTTGACAAGTTCAGGGAAGTCTGAACAGTTTGGTCAAGAAGAAAGTCTTTGTCACTGGAAATAAGGAATTGAAGGGAAAAGTGAGAGAGGAAGTTGAGGATGGTTCAGATTTTTTGCCTGGAGGGGAGCAGAGAGAAATTACTTTTCCTAAGGGTTTCAGGAAGGTGACTAAGGCCTGAGCTTGAAGGTTTTTGCCTTGGCAGCCACTTAGGGAGGTCTTGAATTTCTCAGAATTCAAAATATGTAATAGTGGGATTTATTTGGAAGGAAAGTAGGCTTCTGGAGCTAGCAATCCAGAAGCAACCATGCTGTGTTGATTCTGAATAATTGCTTTAGACCTGGAAAATATTAGCTAGAATTCCAGATCCTTGAATCACCTGACCCAAGGTCATATCCTGGCCTGAAGCAATGCTAATGTATAATCCTGAGAAACTTTCTTAGGCCTTTCACACCTCATTTCTTCATGCATATTCTACCTAACAAGGGGTCCTTCTGGAAGGTAGGTCAAATAATGCAGAGTGTCCAGCTAGCGCACTGCTAGGTACAGAGTCCTGCTGATGCTGGCTGTTACCACCTAACGCATGCTTATGTGCAGTTTGCCCTCTGAGAGTTAACTAGCTATTGCTCATCAAACAACTAGCCAAGCGCTATCTACCTCATGAGTCACAGTTATGGAAAGGAAATGGAGAATGATCAAATGTGTAGTGTGCAGAGAGTTTGAGCCAACAGAGATCTGATATTCTTAAAGAAGTGAGAGGCCATTGGAGGAAATTGACATCTTCCCACTCAGAGTCACCAGTACTTTGTTATGTGGCAAAGGTAAACATGACAGGAATGCTCAAGGTTCTTTAGACAAACCATGAAGACTGGTCTGGGGAGTTGGAGGAAGGGGCCTGGTGGGAGGAGATGGAGAGGGTGTCCCACCTGCTGGGGTGATAGCCCAGCCCAGGGCCGGTGACTCAGCTCCCAACTCTTATAGGAATCTGTGGGCAGACAGTGGGGAAGCTGCTTATATGGGAGAATGCTCTACTAAACACATGCACACACACACGGTGCTGAGAGGGGTACCCTCAGGCAGCACTAACTAAGCACAGTGCCAGGGCACAGTAGTGAACCAGACACAGTTCCACCCTTTGTGTAATTTAACGGTGACTGAGGAAGCTGAGCAGGAAATGAGATAAACGTGTTCTCTCAGACCGTGATAAATGCCAGGGTGACAAACCAGCCCAGCAGGGGGCGAGGATGTGCCTGGGTGGCCCGCGCAGAGAGAGACAGGCAGAACGGAGGTCCTTGCGTCCTGGATCCTTGGCAGGGGCACTGGAACTTTCAGAGCAGCCACCAGCAGCAGGCCACCACCCTCCTGATGGGCCAAGGACATGGGAAAGTATGCAGCACACACAGAGCCTTGGAGACTGGGAGGAGAGCTGAGCCAACCCCACCATCTTGGGTGGGTGGGTGTATAGAGCTGGAAGCTCACACATGACATAAACTCCTGGAACCAGGGGGCCGCAGAGGCATCTGTGCCTAGAGATGTAGCAGATTGTACAGTTTATTGTCAACCCTGTAGCAATGCTCCCATCAACTCTTAAGTTGAAAATATCCTAAGTCAAAAGTGCACTTAATGTGCCCCACCTACCAACAGCATGCTCCGCACACCATAGCCTCGGGGGTGACTCCCTGTGACTGTGGGTGGCAGGAACTGTGGCTGACTGCCGCTGTTTGGTGTTAGGTACCGCGCTGCATATGGCCAGCCAGGGAAAAGATTACAATTCAAGATTCAAAGTATGGTTTCTACTAAGCGCGCATTGCTTTCGTAGCATTGTAAAGGCGAACCATGGTGAGCAGGGGCTGTTTGTACATTAAATTTAAAAGACCAATTTGCCTTTCCAAGCCTCTCCCCTTACTTTATCTGTGCACTTTTGGGAATGACAATGCCAGGCCCTGCCAGCTGTGAGTTCCAATTTGACATCCAGGAGGAAACTCACAATGCCAGTGTGACCTGCTATGATGTCATAGGCAGTCAGGACTGTACTCAGTTCTCTGGAAAGATCAACCAGGCCAAGGGGAGAGAGTCCCACAGTGTGTCTATACTCGGTGGAGAGATGTCAGGGAAGTCTCTGACAAGAGTCAGAATGATGGCTGGGACCAGTCTGCAGTGGACCCTGCCTGGCACTGTCTAATTGGAGATAATCTGAGTCCATGGGTTCTCTGGAGCTTTCACTGTCCTTGAGCTCTGAGACTCAGTGATTTGTTTTTTCTGGTGCAGAATTGCTTTTTGGTTTGTTTTCCTGTCCTTCTGCGGAAGAAGCCAGTTGCCCCTGCATTAAGCAAACCCAATTCAGCTTTCCTAATGTATGCATACGTATGCATCAGCTCCTTGGAGTCTCCTTTAACCTGCTTTTAACATCTTACTGGTTACCTTGCTAATTAATGAGTTAAATGAAACTTTTTATTTTATACATTTTATCATTGTATGCACAAGAAGCATGATTTTACTTTTTTTTTTTTTTTTACAAATAGTCATCTTTCAACTGGGCTTCATAATTGTCAAAGATACTAGCAAACGCAGATTAAATATAGTCATTTTCCTGCTGCACTACACTGTTCACTTCTGTGGTTTCAGGGAGTGGGTCCCCAGAGGCTTTTGTAACTAGAAAGAGGATAGAAGTAATAAGTTGTTAGCAATACCTAGCCTTTCAGCTAAATTCCTATTCATGTGTCTTTTAGAATTTTCTTATTGCTTCTCACTGTTTTTTATTTACTATCCTCGTTTCTTGGGGTGAACATGGTTTAACTCCTTCTCCCTTTTGGTAAGAAAAATATGTTCCTAAATTGAAACTCATTTCATTTGAAAATTTGAAAGTTAGAAATGATATGGTTCTCTCCAAAATCCCTAAAGATTCCAGTCTTAGGCTCAGCTAAATTATGTGACACACATATTATGGAACCTGGACCTGATATTCACCAGGACAGAGGTGCAGCAGAATAGCTGGGCACTGTGGGGTTCTTCAACACTCTTTGAAAATAAGCAATGAGTCCTTCACTCCTCACCAGAAAAGACAGAGCTCAGCAGCGTAAGCTTCCTAGTCCTTCTCTTTGTGTTACTGGATTTCTTTGTCTTACAGATTAGTCTATTATAAACCATCCAATAGGGGCCAATTTTTCAAAAAGTATCCATTTTGAAAGTCTGAATAATTTCTGTGTCATAAAGTGCAGACATGGAGTATAATTCATGATGGTTCAACATCTGTATATCTTCAGTGCCCACACACTGAGAGAAGGAAGGGGCTAATCCAGGCTTTCCCAAGGGCACACATGAGCTCTGGATGCCATGGATGTATGTTTTGGAATGAAAAGTGTATTTCTTCCATTAGCAATGAAAATGCATATGAGAGAGATTACTGCAGTGTAAATGCTTTCTCTCTGTCATCTTTAAGGAAATACCCACTGGTCCTATGTATGGTCATCCTGACTTCCCTTGGTTATTTGGACTTCCTGGAAGTCCAAAAGTTCGAGAAGGAACAACTACAAACTGAAAGTACAGAACCACGATGGGTGTGGTTACTAGCATGACACAGGCTATGAAAGAGGAAGGGCCGGCCTTCCATAGGAGGAGTTAATGAGGGCATAAAGGCACAGGCTCTTTGAATATGTTCTTGGACTGTGAGCCAATGGTCAGCATTTCCCTTTTACAAATGTATGGTTCACCTTGTAATACAGGGAAAGTCCCAGGGCATTTACAATGTCCAGAAAATCTTGATTAGCCCACTCAGGTGCCCCAAATAAATCTGCGGATTTACTCCTTTTGAACAGGAAAAAAACAACCATGATAAATTTTGTTATTTAAGCATAAAGACATTAGTCACTTAGATTCCTGGAATAAGGGACACACCTGTACACATGCATTGTCCCCACCCTAAGTTAGGTCCATGACAAATAACACTTCTCAGCCATGGAGCTGTTTGGTGCTAGATCACAGAATCCTGAATCCTGAGTATACCAGTCTGTGTGAAGTAATCAGAGGCAGATGAAATTATTTCCAGTTCTGAAACTTGGATGATGGTTTCAATTCCAAATCCCTCATGTTTTTCTCTGTCTCTTAAATTTTGATCTCTGTTGAAATTCTCCAAACCGTGGTGATAAAGTGTTTGAAAAGTTCAGATAAAAATATATAAATTCTCAGTATCTCATCTAGCTAAAAAATATGACCACAGGATTAGCAATAAACCTCTCTTTAGGGACCAACAATACCTCAAATCTTCCTAATCTCTGGGATAAAATCTTGAGTGGTAGGGACTTTATAATAGCAAAGGACCTCCCTGTAATCCGTCTGCTAAATAAGTTCAGACTAATCCAAATGTCAACAAATTTGGGTGTCATTACACTCAAATAAAACTATAGGTAGAGAAATAGATTGATTTAGTGATAGCTAGATGGGGACCTAGTTCTGGACGTTATAAAAGCACGTTATAAAAAGTGTTTATTTGGCAGACTTAAAAAAGAACATTGCCTTCATTGAGTAGACATGTAGTTTTATTGAACTCCAATTTAGATGTATTTCTAGGCTCCTTTGGTAAAGTCAGGAGCCCCAGGCAGCACAACATAACTTGTCAAGAGCTCGTCCAACTTGTTATGTCAGATAGCAGCAATAGTCAACTGGTTTTCTCCTGAAAACAAATCAAAACACAAAACCTGTTGATGGATTCGACCTTTAGCTGGTGCTTTGGCATTAAGGGAACCCAGTACAGGCTGAAGGTCAGGCACCAGGCAGACTGTATTGCTCACCATTTCTTAACAACCATGCTCTGCACAAATCACTCCCATGACCTCTATATGCCTACTGCTTCTGTCCATCTCCAGCTGCCCCTCCCTTCGGCTTCTTGCCCACAGAGATTTCAGCGTATTCACTTTGATTTCTAGTTGCATTATTTGTGGCTCTGTTTCTTCCCATCCTTCCCCCAGGATAAACTTCACATAATTTCTCACTCTCTGGTCTTGCTGGGCAGACAGACTCATCTTCACTTTCCTACATCAGGGCTGCAATCCATACAGAAATTCCGGAAGTACAGATGTTTAGCATTGATTTGGACCAAGATCTAACCTAAAGCTGCTTTGAGATTTAAGGAGCATCCTGATGTTTTGATGTAAAACATTATCACTGAGTATAGTTAGGTTGTTTTCTGAAGTCCAAGTTGAGTTGTTTTACATATATGTGGGGGGAATGGGAAAAGCTGTTAGCATGCCACCCTGTCCAACCACCCTTGTGCAAAATTCACCTCTTTAAAACACACCTTAGGACCATGTGTATAAGCCACCTTACCTGCATTCTTTCCTTCTGCATCAAAAGGAAGCTCACTAGATTGAACCAGCACAGATTTTGGTACCAGGCAGACAGAAGCCCAGCCTCTGCTCCCTTTGACCCTTATTTTCTTAGACTGGTGACATCTTCTTCAAAGTAGTTTCTTGGGGTGTTCTTGTCACCCTCTCTTATTCACCTCAATATCTTTGAACCCAGGTCTCTGAAGACTGTAGGATAGAAAGTGTGTCTCATCATAGCTGTATCTGTGCTACTGGGAGTTGGAAATGCGCAATCATGCGCCCCTCCCTGGAATTTTCATTTTAGCAAGATCTCCTGGGGATTCTTGTCACATTCAAATTAGAGAAACACTTGATTAGGAAGGATAGCAATTTTCCAGAGCTATTAATAAGTGAAACAAAGGGATAGGGCTTGTGTGGCATGAAGAACATGGACATACTGTCCTGACAGCACCAGGCTTTGGAGTCAGATACACCTGAACTCAAATCTTGGGTCTGTTCCTTCCAACTCTGGAAATTTAGGCAAATTATTTGGCTCTAGAACCTGAACATTGTAACTTAGATTACCAAACTATTTTTTTGTTGAGAATTAAACAGGATGTAGTCACACAGGCAGGTTATCCTCACCCACAGATGATGTTAGCTTTCTGATCCAGCTGCCACCGTATGCCTCTTCCTTATTCTGGATGGTTCTGTTTTCTGAACATCCCAAGTCATCTGCAATACAATTATGCAGTTTCTATATATGCAGACATGGTTTAAATGTATCAGAATACCGATGTCCAGAAAAATAGACTCATAACTCAATTCATACAACAGAAATACAGTGATACCTCAGTTCACAAACACTTTTGTTTGCAAACAATTTGGTTCACTAACAGGCGCATTTGGAAGAATGTTGTTGTTTGCAAACTCTTCATCAGGCGACCTACATGACTGTGGCAGTCTTCCTCATGCAAACATGAATGTGGCCATCTTTTCCAAAATCATGGGACAAATTAAGTTCATGAACTGAGGCACCACTGCAGTTAAAAATGTTTGACAAAATACACAAGAGAATACAGATAGAATTACAGTGAAGTTATTGGTGAAATCGGACGTGCTCTTGTCTTTCTGTCTTCACCTCCTACCACCACCAGTTCTGTGCTCTGAGCCAAGTGTTGATATAGATGGAAGGCATCTTCATCCTCCTCTCACTTCCCAGGTCCTTGTCATCTTTGCATTTAAGATTCCAGTATAGACATGGTCTATAGACACACCTTCATGGTCCCAAAGCTGCCTGTGGAGCAGATTCTGCTAGCACCGTGCTGGCTGTTAATGTTCTCTATCTGATTATTCCTTTCCAGCAACATCGACTTGTTCTGGATTCTCTTCTCTCCATGTAATGCTCAAGTGTCCATTCTGCTCTCCAGGAGTGGTTTCCAGATGTGATTTCTAGACCAGGACAACATCACTTGGGAACCTGTTACCAATACACATTCCCATCTTTACCCCAGACCTGATTTGTTGGGACCTCTGGGAGGGGGGCCACAAGTCTGGGTTTCAGCAAGCCCTCCGGAGGATGCAGAAGGGAAGAGACTGCAGGGCTCCAAACACAAGAGTTTTCCAGCTGTCATCGTCCCCTGGACATCACCAGGTTTTGTGGTGTTCCAACCTGGTTTTGGACTAGAATGAAAATATTGATGCTTAGATCCCATCCCTGCAGATTAGGATTAACCAAATTCTCTTCAGGCCTGGGGAGGAGTCCAGGTATTGAGATCTTCACATTTCTCCAGTGGTTCTAAAGGACAGCACCTCCAGTCATGTGGGCCAACCTGGGGCCGCTTGGAACCAAATCTCATGGGCCTGGACATCTGGCAGGTAGACAGGGTGCTCTTTCCTGATAAATAGGAAAGGTGGAGAGTTGCTCAGTGAGCCTGACATCCTTGCTTTCCAGGTGGGAAAACTGTGAAAGATTCCTCTCCAGTCCACTCCCAGGCATCTGTCCTAACTAACATTCACACTATCTGGGAACATCTCCATTACACCTAGAGAAGAAGGTTGCGGGTAGGAGAATCCCCAGATCCTTCCACCAGCCTTTGGGGATACCTAGGAGCCTCGAGCCACCTTGGGGTGTCTTCCTGTCCTTGGCCACATCCCTACCAGAACAAACTGCCACCCAAGTGTTCAGACCCTCTGTACTGTGCTCATGACAGCAGGCAGCAGGTCCCGAGCACACAGTATGACCAGACCAGAAGATATTTTCATTGATTTGATAAATTCTGCTTCATCCTATAAATTTACAAAGCAGAGAAAGAATTTCTGCGGCAGGGCAGAAAGGAGCTTTAACATGCCTAAGACCACAAAAGTGCTTTTGCTAGATAAATATCATCATAGACCTCGGGCATCACCAGGATTATGACATTATTAAATTTTCTGTCTGTACTTCTAATTTGCATGTTGGAAAAATAAATATTTTGCACAAAATTAAAGGTGATGTGATAGATTTTTCCAGTTCATAGGAAGGCAGTGTGGCCTCTGGTGAAGGAAAGATAATGCCTCGCCTGGGAACTGGAAAAGACACCAGGACATCCCTGAGCTCTTCCTGCCCTGGACAAGGCAAGAGCTGAACCACTGTAAATAAACATTACCATGCCCTGCCCTCTTCAGTTGTCTTCCTTTCCCAGGCCATAAGCATCTCATTGCTAAATCCTTCCAGGCTTTCTTACCACCCCTCTTAGGACCTTCCTATGAGCGATTAGCATCATATCAGCATCCATACTTACTAGCTGTGTGACCAAGTATCCACCTCCCTGAGCTCCTGCTCCCATGCCTCTAGGCATGGAGGACACTATGCCTTGACATAGGGCTCTTGAGAAGATTAGATAAGCAAATATGGCCTCTACAGCACACTGTGCCTGGCATACAATGAGCAATAGCTAAATGTTTGGTTTGTTATTACTGTGAAGCACATTTCCTCTTGTCATCTTCTCCAAACATAAGGAAAACAACAACTAAGGGCTTCTTCATTAAAGTAAAACAAGAAGGGCTATGGGTAACTCAGTGGTAGAATACTTGCCTAGCACACGCAAAGGCCTGGGTTCAATCCTCAGCACCAAGAAACTAAGGAAAGAAGGAAGGAAGGGAGGGAGGGAAGGAGGGCTGGCATGTGGACAGACTCTATGTATTAAAAACATTCACTAAACCCATACCTAAGGCCTAGTTTCCATTCTACAGTGTTCTTTAGTGTTCTTTTTAAAGAGCCATCTCCAAGTTCCCATAGGAATTTAATGGAATATGAATGTATGTTCTGGTGAGAAGTCCCCAGAGCTGGTCCTCTGAACTCCCAGGCATGAGTTTATTTGCAGCTAGGATGGCTAACCTTGCTGGTTTGGCCGGAACTGAGGGACACATTTTTCACCCAATCTTTACCCTAGGGCCAGCTGGGCCTCAGGCCATGGCAGAGGTAGCTTGGGGTGGCAGCCTGCTCCACCACAAGTCCTTAATGCTTAGAAACCCCAATACCTGCCAATGACAGCTTGCACAGGAGAAGGATCAGATCCATCAGAGCTGACTGGTGACGAAGGGCTTCAGAGTAGATCCTGCACTGGGAAGGCTACCATATTCTCTGGATTTGATTGTCTAGCTGTTGAGCTTGGGTAGGTCCTTGAACCTCTCCGAGATTCAGTTTTCTTCCTTGGTAGAATGGATATGGTCTTCATCTCCCAGGAAGTTGGACAAATGGCTCTGGGTGTGAGGAAGCAATGTCTGGTCTGGCTGTAGACAGGCCTTGGGTTAGAATCCTGTTTTTCCCGCATACTCATCCCTGACCTTCGGCTGGGGTCCTTGCCTTTCTGAGCCTATCTTTGCTCACTCATGAAACGGGGAATCACTGGTCTCCCTTGCAGAGCTTTTCCAGCCCACCAAGAATATAGACCTCTCTCTCCTTGAGGAAAGGTTGTATAATGTGTTGGCGTAGACTTGTGCCTAAAGCCCCTTATGATCCTGTATTTCTGAGGCATTTGTTGTACTGTCTCCATTTGGCTCTTTTGTGGTGCTTCTTCTTTGTCTACCAACACATTGATACATGGAAGGAATTTTTTAAATGTGTTTTACTAACTCGCATCACATTGGTCTGACACAGCACTGAAGGCCCAAGCCATGGTGTTTTAGCTTGAGGGACAACTTTATCACAAACCCACTGGCGTTTCAGGTTTTATCAAAGCAAGGCCTTTTGCCTTTGTTATAGGTATTGGAACGGATGAACTCTGGTTGTATATTGCAAAAGTTTTGAAATTCAAGAATACTTATTACACAAGCAGAACTTGCTTTTATTCGTGACTAACTTAATTGTTTCAAAAGTGTTTATACTTTTATTTACAAAGATAATTATCCAAGCCTTCTTGCCATATATGTTGTATTTCTGACACTAAAAAATTGATAGGAAAATTCTTAGGGTTAGGGTAATTCCTATTCAAATGCAATCTCAGAATTATTTACCACGTTAGCATTTTGGCTGATGCATATATAAATTTTCTCCTGGGATGCCTCTGTGGGTTTTTCCAAAATATTAAGAAGCTCACAATAAACATTTTTTCAGTAACTGAAATATGCTCTATTGTTATTAACATAGTAAACTGTGTGTAAAGACTAAAGCATTTCAACACTGTGGGCCAGTTGGACAAGATCAGGGACTGTCTACCTTGGTATCACTTTGGTGTTGTCTGAGAGCTTTAAAAGAGTGAGTCTGGGTTCCCACCCATAAAGACTCTGATTTAATTAGCTCAGACTTTGGCCTGTGCATCAGAGTTTAATTTTTTAAAGAAATTTGGGAATAATTATAGATTTGTAGGAAGTTGCAGAGACAAAACAGAAAGGTCCTTTGGGCTCTCTGCTTGCTTCCCCAGCCATACCAGCTCATATAACCAGCTGAGCATCAAAACCAAGTCGATGACAACAGAATGATTATGCAAGCTGTAAGACCACAGAATGTATTTAAATTTTACCAGCTTGAGCTTCAGGACTTTTTAAAGCTGCCCAGGTAATTCTACTAAATAGCCAGTGCTGAAGCCCTCTGCTGACAGTGCTAATCTTTAGCAATCCTTTTACCTGGGATTCAGTGATTCAGTGATTCTGTGTCCACACACAGACACGCAAGGAAGACACATATATGCCTTGTGCAAATGAACACCACACACATACACATCTTAAAAAAACTTGAAACACTTAATAACAGATGGAAGAGTTAAAGTGAGTGACATTTAAAAAGCAAATTTAACTGTTAGAAAACCCCACTTTGTAATTGTACAAAATACATCCTGGTTTAGATCCTATGTCAAACAAAAGATGTTTTATACTTGAGAAAGTAAATTAAGGTTTATGATTCTGTGAGTTAAGGTTCCTATCAGTAATGAGAAGAAAATTCCACGGGTTTTGAAAATGTCACTTATGCACACAATTAAAGTTTTAATGCCTAATAACATGGTAAGATATTTCTTGTGCACATAATTATATATCTATCAAATCCCTATTTATCATGCTGCAAATGCATGTCAGCAACTGTGGTTCTCTGTAAATAAATCAGTGTTTCCTTCTCTGCTGCCTGGGAAATAAAACGCTGTCCTGGCCAAGTTTCCTGCTTTCTCTCTTTAAAAAGACTTGAAATAGGTATTAATCAGTGAAGCAGTGGGGATGATAAATGAACCTCACATCCCACCCTGGCATCTACTCTGCACTAACTCGCAGTGAGGTTAAATAGGGACGTTTACACTAAAAGCCAGTTCTAAGATGACCATGGCCCCAGGTGCTGAAATGGGGCTGCCTTCACCCTAAGCAAAGAGGAGACTTCTCCTTATTTGGGAGGCAACTTTCAGGATGTTGGTGAAACCTTGCCTTAGTCCTCCTGGGTTTATTATATTTACCAAGGGCCCTCTGTGCAGGACCTGTCAGGTGCCACCTGGTGTCTTGCAGTCTTTCAGAAAGCTCCAGATGTGGAAGGAGTGACTTGCCTCCAGCGACCTCCCCAGACTCCCTTTCTGTGCCAGTCATGGAGCCGCCTTTTTCTCTGATGCCCCCAGTACTCGGTGTCCCCATGTTAACCCGATAGCTTTCTGTTCCTGGCCCTGTGCCTGATTCTCTTGGGAGATTTCTTTGGATGGGTTCCGCAGAGTCACAGAGCAAAATGAGTGTTTGTATCAGAGTTCTGATGAGGTTCTTTCTACCTGATATTTGGGGAGAGGTTCAGATGTGACATGACACTTCCAGGTATTAATCAGGGAGGTAGCCAGAGTGACCTTCAGCCAAGGGGGAAGGGGGTGGTGCAGCCTCTTGATGGTGATTATATCCCTTTCCTGTGTTGGTCACAGACCCTGAAATCAGGCCTGGGAGGGGAAGGGGGATGGGGTGGAGGGAAGGGGATCCTCAGAGATTCTGAGGCTAATAATCATGTCTTCCTCTTTCCTCCATCAATTGATCCATCAGTTTGTACTTAATTAGCTGTGAACTTATAGTGGCCTAAGCAAAGTCATTTGAACACATTGATTTTACAGATATTATAGATGGATTAAGACATCTGCGTCCTGAATGCCCCCCACACACACTCAGGCCCTTCCCCGAAACAGAAGGTGATTGGCCAGTGATGTGACTTCCTGCATCCCAGGAAGGGCCGCCCTGGAATTTCCTTGCCCACTGGGGCTGCCTTACACCTGAATATTTTACGCTTGTAGTGTATGTTTGGTAGGGCGCTGCTGAGACTCAACTGTATTCTGAGGAAGGTCATGTTATTTCAAAGATAAGAGTCATTTATTTACACCCTAAGAAGAGGGCTGGACCTTCCCAGAAGCAAGTTTTGAAGCAGAAGAGGTAAGAAGAGCAGATAAGTACATGGAATTCCTAAGACTATGAGAAGGGAGCCACAGAAAAATGTCAGCCTCCTCAAAGTTTCCTGACTTTCCAAAAGCTCACTCTGAATATAAAGATAGATAAAAACAATCCACTCCCACCGGCTCCCCAGGCCATCTAGGACTGCATGCAGGTGTGGGCTGTTCTGTTCATCGTCACTGCCAGTGGCCTTTATCATCAGGGTCCGAGGGACTCACTTGCTTGCCTGCCCATGAGCCGGCCTCTTTTGGCAGCTTGACAATGTGTGCTGTTTACTAGAGGAGCTATTAAATTTCTCACCTGCAGGTCTTGTGAGAGCTGCAGCTAGAAGATAAAGCCTCCAGAGCTTGCAGCATTGGTATGCAAGACATTCTCAAGGACACGGCTTGCTTCAAACCCAGCTGAGGAATCTGGATTAGAATCAAAATGAACTGCAGCACCGCCCTTAGAGAACTCAGCAGCCACCATAACCAGGCCAGTCCCAGGTTTGCAGCATTTCTGCCAGAATGTTGGGTCATTAAGAAGTTCACATGCAGAAATAAAACTCAGATGTCACAAAGAAATGCCTGGAATGAAACAGAAAACACTGGCAGGTTCTCCCCTGGAAACAGTGGACAGGAGTATAGTAAGTTTGGAGGCCACACGTAGCTGGATTGAAATGCTGGCCCCATTGTCAGCCAGATGACTCTGGGAAAGTGATTTGACTTCTAAGGTGTATCTAGAAATTCCATTGCCAAGTATTAATCCTGAGATAAAATGATAGTAGCCGGAATGTTGGCTGTGTGCCAGGCCCCTAAGTGGTCACTTTATGTGTGGTGACTCAGTTGAGCCACCTCCCCCAACCCCCCCACCTCCCCACCCCCCTCAACAACCTGGAAGGTAATACTGTTATTATCCACAGGAAATGGAGGCAGAGAGAGGAGATGACTTGCCAAGGTCAGGAGGATGACTTGCCCAAGGTCAAGTTCATGGGCTGGGTGACAAGCAACATGGGGACACAGAGCCTCAGCAATCTGCAGTGATGGAGAACAGACAGGGGCAGTGATTGGGGGAAAATCTCTTACCGGAGGGGTGTCATTTACATCCTGCATTTCAGACTCAGCAGGCGTGACGTCACCACCCTGCGCCACGGCAGCAGAAGACTCTAATGGGTTGCTCTTCCCTGGGGATTCCGGAGGTGGCCTTGGGGTCTCTCTCATGCAAGGTGCCACCCCTGGATGACCCAATCCCCTCAAGTAGCGGTGAGGAAATAGCCCAGAGATAACAATTGACTCTTGCCGAGTTCCCATCTTCGCCAAGAAGTTGGGGGCAAAAGCCAGAGCTGGACCTGAGCCCTGGTCCCAGTGGCTGAATAAGAAGGGTCTGGCAGATATGACAGAAAGAAGCATTAGGGATGTGTGAAGGGTGCCATGGCAGGGATTGCCCCAGGGGGTGGCCAGGTGCCTCTCACTGTGAGTGTAGGTGCTTCCTGCACCTCGGAGGAAAGGCTGGCTGCTGCCTGGGATTCCGTGTATGGACAAGGTGCATCCTTTAGCTCCCGTACCAATCCTGACATTGAATATGGATGGTTTTCTTCTTTTTTGTTAGATACTTCAAGAATTAGAAAGCACTGTGCTGTTGTCTGCAGAATCTGAGTTCGGTCACATTGCATACACCACAAAATAGTCATTTAATTTCATCTACACAAAAAGCAGCATGAATATCATGGGCATTGTTTTATTACGCATGCAGTCGCTGGGCAGGTGGACTTTATGGTTGAAGCAAGGGCTCCACCTGTGAAGTCCACACAGGGTCTTCTGCTCAGGGGCTACATATGCCAAGCATCTCCTTCAGACTGAGCAGTAAGAGCTTCATCTAATTTCTTCTCACTTAAGTTTCATTTATTCATTATGATGCCAAGAGAGAAATATGGCTTTTGTTCTCTGAAAAATCTTCTGTCCAACAGATGTCCTTTCATGACCCAGCTCAGACGCTGGGTGTGACAGCCACCCCCGAGTGTGAAACTTTTCTCTAGGAAAGCTGGACACTTTGAACAAGGGCTGTTTTTCTTCTTCTTCTTCTTTTATTTTTATTTTTTGCCAGATTTCTTTGACAGACCATTAAGCTTTATAATGCAATTGGTAATTCTAATTTTAATAGGTTGTCTTAAATTGAGATTTTAGTAAGTATATTTTACAGAAAATATTATTAAAATTTAGA